>OX940880.1:6250000-7500000 GCA_954870665.1 Stratiomys singularior
ACTCTTGCCGCTGTTGTTGATGAGCATAATATTGGAAAGAGTTATCGGATGTTCATACTTTGTATTTAAGTAGTAAAGTGGAAAAGAAGTCTACTATTTAAGTGCCTTTTATCCACTTACTTTAAATGATTTTTAGAATTTTAGAAATATTTTTTAGAAACACAGAATTTTAGGTGTTATAGATTTGAAAGTAGCATTTGGTTTCATCGGATTCAGTTTTGATTGCACTGAAATGATGAGCTATCTTAAATTAAATTTATTTGATATTTATTTGATGATATTGAATACATTTATTTTCAAAATGTCATGCATATTTCATGTTTGACAAGGTATTTTGTTAGCTTGTTAAAGTATATGGTGAGCAATTCACAGAAAAGTAGAGCACAACATGTTTACTCAGTACAAATTTCATTTCTAGAGGCGTTTAATCGATGGAAAATTAATTGTCTAGGATGTCACAGGGGACGTTAGAATACTGAACACGTAGGAATTTTGTAAAGAAGGCGTACACGTTTTAGGAGCACGTGAATACATGCCTGGGATGAGTTATTCAAGAAATGTTATCGTCAACGCGCCGCCAAGGCTCTGCAATCTCACACTTTTCGAATGTACGAACGAATCACGATTTCAGATGAAACATTTAATGCTTCATTAAAATTTGCACCGCGGTATGTGTGAGAATGTAGTGAGACTGTATTCGCTTCCAAAAAGCGTCGTAGGTCATTCAAAGGAAATTTTTAGATATATATTGAAATTTTAAGATATAAATGTCATGGTTTGCTCTTTAAAATAGTATATAAATCAAATGAATATGAGGGAAATTATTATAATACTTTGTTTCAGTTTAAAGTTTTATAGTTTTTTCTAAGCAAGGTTTTTAAAATCTAGTTTTATATTCACTTGACTACAAGGAAAATTAATGGTTGATCAGAGAAGTATATTTTCCATCTTAAAAAATGAAAACTCAAAAGTAAAACATTTATGTTATTCAACGAAAAGGAAATTTCGGGTCATGATGGCCTATTTCGTAGTTACTAGACAAGAAGAAATAAATGCTCGTTTTTGGTAGAAGTTTCCTACTTCATGCTTTTTTTATCTCAATTGTACTTGTATTTGTTTCAATCTATTACATGTTCATTGACTGATAAAAAGAAAATACACTAGAATAAATTTTAGTCTTTTTACGCTCGATTATCGGCAATTTATTAAGACTTAAGTTTTCTGTTCACCGAACAAAAAGAAGTGAACATGACAAACATGACTGAAAAGTGAGAAATATCTGTTATCCTTCTTCTCCAAATTGAATGCTTTTGAAAAGAGGTATGTAGATCGTTCGACAATTGCACTTAGCGTTTGATACAAGATAGCAAAATCACTAGTTGTTGACATTATAATTTGAAGACTCCTTGCAAAGCGATTCCTCATAATTGTTGCCACGGTTGAATCTAATGACAGTTTCAATAATATTAGCTCGGAATATAAGCTCGGAAACCTTAACATGTGTAAAGGTGGCATCCATCTCGAAGGTTATTTTGGGAACATTTTAAATAGGATCGATATAATGTACTTAATATTTTCTGATGAGAAAGGGTTTACGAACGTCTCCTAGTTTCACAAGTTGAACTTCACAGCAACGAAGAAAATAACAATATAACAAACGCTTTATATTTAGATATTTTAAATTGGCAGACTGTGTTTTAGCTGGAAGTTGAATGTAGCCAAGTCAAGTCTACAAGCACTAAAACGAATCAAAGCTACTTGAAGCCTTTTTGTGGGCAAACATACGAATGAGATTCATATATGGATTTGCTGATTCTGGTAGCAGTGTTTGTGACATGAATTCACTTTAGATTTATTACAGAAGCATACTTTGTAGTTGTTGAAGAACACTTGTAAGGAGTTGAATCTCTAAATACTTTACCAATTCATTCATGTCTTAGATACCAACTGTAATTTTATGTGGAATTCAAGGAAAAATTACTAGTAGCCTACACCTTATTGAAGAACCGTAAACGATAAACAATAAAACTTTAATACCTTATCAATAACTTTGGATCTCTGTTCCCACTTAGATATACGCCGTAAAAACAAGAGTGTGCTTATGAGGCGTTGATGGATGCGTGCTGCATAGATGTCGATTCTTTGAAATATTAAAAGTTAAAAATTATTATATAATTGCTGGGATTGGCTACAGCATTTGCTATGAAATGAGCATGAACGAGAATGCGAACATGTTCTTCTTTGGCTTTCATTGCCAAAAAATTTGCAACAACGTTGGGGTTTCCTTTCATGGTCTACCAAATAAAGCATACGACTGTTCTACATTACTCGACTGGATACATTACTGGACAAATTTACATGTTCTACCGATACGGCAAATTGTTCCGCGCTTGGTTTTAACGAAGTAAGTTGAGATGTGAAATTTGTGAAAATAATAAAAATAATAACAATCAGCTTGATTTTCATCTGGTGCTTTTCCGTCAAAAAAAAACTTGAATAAATGATGTGGACATTTTTGTGAAAATAATTTAAATTGAGAGCTTATTATAAAAAAAAAGATTCAAATCAAATAACACAAACTGATTGACTTTCATTATAGGGAATTAGCAGACACTAGCCTTTCTATTCAGGCTATTGATCATGATTAGGACTCAGGTCCTAAGTAAGATTCGTCTTGGTAGTAAAACTAGGAAGTAGTTAGGTGTAGCTAATGAGTTAATTCCAAAGAAATTTTGAACAGCTGAATTGAATATATTCACGAGCCTTGTGAAGTAAAACATCTGATTGGCATGCAAAATTAGGAACATTCCCATAGAATTGTTAAAGAAATTAATCGAGCAATAGGATAAAGGCTCAACTCTGATCGAACAAATTTGATAAATCTATTTTTGTTAGGAGATGATATTTACTAATGGGCAATATCCGCATGAAGATGGTCGCATCAGATAATAAGTTTGGAAAGGAGAAGTTTGCTAGTCGTTCGCAGCGGGTTTTGGGCGACTCTTTTGAGAACGGATCCAAAAAAAACTTTAATTTATTTAATAGTGTTTGCAGCATATCAAAGCGTCGGAGGAAATTTTCCAGACAATGATACACAAGAAGTATGTTTTTGCACTTATTTTGGAATTAGTCGTTCATATTGAAATTCAATGATATCATGGCTATGTTGGAGCGGTACGAGAACAAAATTTATGTAAAGCCTTATGATTAGTCCTTAACAAAGAAATCGGTAAGTTGATTTATGATTCAAAACTAACACAAATGTGAATGTAGTTGCTGCGACGAATTTTCGTGAAATGTCAAGGCGTGTAACATTAATAGGTTTTCGTACATTTTTTTGATTAAATGGATAATTGCTTAAGAGTCTTACTTATTTTATCATTAGATTAAGGCAGCATTTGATACGGTGTCGTCAATGAAAACTATGCGTATGTTATGTTGATCAGTATTATGGTTATGCACTCGATACGTTTGTCCATCTTTTGCATAAGGTTTTGTATATGTATTCATATTTTAGTGTTTGATTGATGTTAGGTGGTCGCCTTAACTACGCTCAGATTATTGCAGTAAAATATAATAACTCGCATTCATTTCTTTAAACGTGCAACAAAGAAACAAACTTATAAGCAGTAATTGCCAACATAGTACAAAGTATTTTGTTACAGAGGTAGCACCATTTTCTACAAAGTTAGGCTGAATGTGTCATTATGATTGATGGAATTAATGATATCGAAACTGATGGAAGTGTAAAATTACGTTAAAAAGGGCTAAGATATGCTGCTTACGAGGTTTATAGCCATAGGGCATATTTAAACATTAACATCTTATTTTGTTAGTATTATGAAATGTTTTCACAATCCTAGAAAATAAATAATTCAAATTTCAATGATGGCGATCTTCACAACTAGCTTCAGAAGTAAGCGGATTCAGTCGCTTTCATCTGGTTTCGAATTTATTTAATAAATCAAATTAAGTGTTGTACGTAAACTTTTTTTTGTAAATTTAGTAGGTATTTAATGGTTGCATAGGGTGTTCAAGGAATGATCATCCATCGGGAATATTGCATTCTGTGAAATCAAATTAAAACAATCAAGCCCACCTGATTTTGGTAGTCGTCATGAAATTCTCATAAATATTCAAAAAATAAACGCTTTTATAACTTTGACATCATAGACATTGAATCAGAGCCGTCCTCAAAAAAATTACAGTGGTCGATGGGATACTGAAAATAAGAAAATATAAGGAAACGATGAGAGACACATCTCTATTTTACAAGTAAAGCTTTGCAAACCTGGTACGAAAATTGAAGTGACTAGCAAACTATACTGGCGATGAACAACTGATGTTCTACGACACTCTTAATCGTTTCAAATCATTGTAGTTGCCTGAACAATAGGGAGAAGGATGTTGTACCCGATGGAAAATATTGTGAATGGACTCTTTTTACATATTTTCATAAAAATAAAAGGCAGGAGTTTATTCCCATACGCAAATGATAATGGGCTTTGTGGTAGAAGTGAGATCTATAGTGGTTATCTTATTGCACTTGCTTTACTTGGGTCTACTTCCTGTTTTTTTCGCTTATGAAACATTGTCTCTTATGTCGGTTGCAGTTTCATATCAAACAGATTTTTCAGGTGTCTACAATTATTCATGTTAACATATGATTACCAAACGGATTATGTGTTATTGACTGACTTTAATGGTGTAGATTTTGGTTGATTTTTAAGTTGGTAGCGAAAATGTTAACAAGTTGACCCCAAAGATTACAAAGTTACAACTATCCCAACTAACAGGAGCTGCATGTTGATATAAGTTATATGAGTGTAATATTGATGTAAGTAAAAGAAAACTTTATTGGGGTAAAAGATTAAAGTGAAGTTGCAAGAAATTAATAAAATCAGATAATGTTTTATGCTCCTTAACGCTTTAACCACGGCAAGAAATGTGGAACATTTGATTATTCAGAACCAACCTGTATATTGGATACTTTAAAGAATGCCATACTTAGCCATGCTCCACACATTGTCAAACAACTTTTCTTCATTCTTTATCTTCTTGTCCACACTAGGTTCTATTTAATTTTTTGAAATTAATAATCAAACCAATAGGATAGACTAAACGAAAAAGTTGGCCTGACGCAATGGATGCTGTAAAAGGCTTATTTCGTGCTCCTCATTAAGACAATTATTTAAATTTAGGAACCCTACTATATTGATAGTTTCTTGACTAAATACAGTAAACAATTAGCAGATGGAGAGCGATTCCGGCAGCATGGACATTCGAATTGCATTGGAAAAACCTGGCACTAACACACCATATTTCAAAGTATTGGACAATTGACAAATTTTTTTTACTTGAGATTTGAATTTTCGTTGGAAATATTTGATATTGAAATTTGAAATTCTTTATGTAAAAAAATTAAACAAAAAACATTCATTGTAAATTTAAAAGATTGGCCGCATTCATGAGTTCCATTATAAACGGAGGTTTTTATTGCAATACGGAAAATCACGACATTTTATAAAGTGAAAGACCTTTATTTTAGATTTATGTTCCTAATTTCAACAGTTCAATGTATGCATTGTAGAAAATGGTGCAATTTTTTAATAAACAATTCAGAACGTTTATAAAGTAAGGTATTTGGGAGATTGTGCGAGTAAAATTAGCAAAACAAGTGGCTACTTCCAACTTCTTCCAAAATTGCTACAAAAGTAATGTAAACTTGAAAAACGAGCGTACACATGTAAGAAACCTACAGTTTCACTGCAATTGCATCTAAACTTTACTACTGATATACTTACTTTCAATGTACAACCGCTTATGTACGAATTTGTAACTTCAGGTGTGGTTCAAAATCTACGAAAAATCAAACTTATTTGTCATGCAATGAATTGTCTACAAATTATTTTTGAATTTTCCGTTTGTCGCATACTTAGAATCTAATTGCTATGCGGCGTGTAATGGTGACCATGAGTTTGTAGTATAATTTTACTTTTGAACGAACATTCGCAAGATATTAGAAGTTATACGGACAAGATAAATTATCATGCATTTCGAAAATTGTCAGTAAATTTATGTAGTCAGTGCAACAGAGGACATATCCAATAGAATATGTAGGTATAATTTGTTCTGAATGCAGTCTTAGCAACGTTCGCTCTCAAAACGTTATCTGTCCTTTTTTAACTTACCGTCTCTCGGATACCTTGATCTATATAAATTTCGAAAATATGAGTAACTTCACTTCAAGCCATTTTTACATTTGATTACAGAAAACATTTAAATATGATTCTTTGTAAGGATATGCCAATTTTCAATCAGAATGAAATACTAAAACCATACTCTGAAGTTACAAAATAATCCCTTTCTCAGCTGATCCAATATTGAGTGGTTGTATCATTGAAACTAAGTAACACAACAATCGTTACTCTCGACAAACGTTTGATTTTTAGCGTTAAATTTTAAGTAGATACGTTATATACGTTGAAAAGACTGGTTAAGAATGAAAGTGGTCATAATACCTTTGTAGTACAAAAGCAACATTCAAACTCGGTTGGAACATCTGACTCAATTTTGTCCTTCTTTAGGCCGTGCGCTTGTATCTTTTCGATGGCAACTTGACGACGTAGTTCAGCTACTTCCTAAAATTGGGTTTGATTTGGGGAAGTTTTCGTTTAAAACAATTTTAAAGTGTTAGCATAAAAACAAATTGTATTAGAATGCCTTTCATTAGTTTATTCAAAAGACTTAGATTTTCGAAATGAAATAAAAGCATGTTAAAATAAAAATATTTCTGTAATAAGTTGATAAATATAAATCTATTTACGAGCAAGCGTTCAAGAATGTGTACCATGTGAAATTTACACTACAAAGCGAACAATGGCAACCATATTAAACTAAAAGATTGGAATATGCATAATTAGTGTGAGCGATCTGAATAGTTTCTATTGGTTTATTTAGACTAACAATAAAAGTGCACTTATATTAAAAGTAGGGTTGGACTGAACAATGCAAATGCGAATGTAAAATGTAAAGAATGAAGTGGAAATGATCAATATGAGTATTCTTATTGTTTGCCAAATCCTGTTCTGAAATGCCTACACCAAACCTCATTTGCTGAGGTACTCAGTACTTCAATCGTTTATCTCATTTACAACCTTTTAATTGTTTACTTAGAACATATAAGGGTACTTGAACGAAGAAAACGAGGAAACGTAAAAGTAATGAACAAGCATGGGTCCAATTCGACATCTAATGATATTCGACCCTGATTTTCCAGATGCTTTGGTATTTACAAGCAAAATTTGTAGCAAATAAGACACTAAGAAGAATTTTCAGAGAAATACTAATTACCGTTCTATTAAATTTTGTATTCATCCTCTATGACACTATACATTATTGATACACTATTAAATCGGCCAAATTATTGCCACATACTTATAAGTTCAGAAAGCTAGCCAGGGCGAACTCTCCACTCACCTATCTCGTTTAATTTACAAGCTCTCTATCTTGCAAAGCTCGTTTTATTGCCACATGGAGTATTCATATCTCTTCAATTGAGATGCCCCTCTAAAATGTGAGCGCCTTTTTTGTGGTTATGTTATGCTGTTATTGTTATGCTGAGGGATATTTAGGAGCTTGGAAAAGAAGCTGAAATACTGAGGAGTATTGGAGGTATATGAGGAGCAAAAGCGGATAAACTAAAGCGCCTAAAATCAAGAATAAGTCACTCATTCTATGCTACAGTGCATTAATTAGGCAGCCATGGTAAACTATGGAGTATTAATTGCATATACTGGATAGATGGTACTATATGTACAGCAAAGCTATGTGTAGTGAGATTCCTCAAATAATTTCAGACTTAAGACGCAAAATTAGGTCTTGATCAATAACAATTTTCTCCTTAAAAGAGAATTATTACCTCCTGCCTAGGATTTTCGAATTAGAATGAAGTAATCCAAATCTGCATATTACTGATACAAATAAGTATCAAACAAATATATTTCCAATATCTAAAATTTACATTGTGTAAACAATTTGAACACTTCCAATTCTCTCATATCTAGTATCTTCATTTCTGAGTATGGTCCTTCGATATTCGTTGTTTGAAGATCAATTTCAGGCTGACATATTTTAGTTTAGTTACTGTACTGCAATTTATCGTTTTCCCATTTGTAATAAAATTATTTAGTATATGTCTTGAATAATTCAATTGACTTAATACTGAAAGTACTTGTTAATAAAAAGAACATGTGACTGTAAGGAATATCTAAAGCAATATTAAGCACGTAGGGCAACCAAAACAGCATGAGTACATTCCTTGCCACGTTGAAAATGCAACCAGTCATGTTTAAGCAATATTAAGCTTACATATTCCATGCATTTCCCGTTGGTTTCCTGTATGGCGTGCGGATACAGCACTCTGGTAAATTGCAACGTACTACCCCCTACCCTTACGTTTTCTACTTCAAATATTCCTGTTGCATTTACTTTTTCGTAAACACCCAAGTCTGTGCAACAGAATTCATAAAAAATGTCCTCGTAACTAATGGAAAACTACCTGTTCTTGTTTTTCTTCGTACAGCTTCATTCGTACCGTTCCGCTCGCAGTTATTTCTTTATCGCATAGCTGAAAAATTCTCCTGTTTCTTTCAGGACATAACTTTATTGCACGCTTCATTTACCCTTTAACAAGGGGTCCGGGCACACCGTAAATACGAGCAGCGACTCCGGAAAATTAGGGGGTGTACGGTCGCTTGAATAAATACTTTCAAGTTTGCGACATAATTTTCTAGGAACGAAATATGGTGGCTAAAAATGTGAAAATATGGAAGCTGACTGGAAAATGCGATGATTAATTACCGTCCGATAATTAATGCTTTCTTCAGCGGCGAGGAGCTGGCGAAGGGAACCATTTCTGTGGCACTTTAATGACATAAGTTGATAGCCGTGGAACTTATGAAGTTTGATGCGGAAAATACTTTATTTTGTGAATAGGGAGAAACAATAGGCAATGTGTTTATTCGAGCTATTTCTACATTTGTTGTGTTTGTAATTGGCTAGGCAGGAAACTAGTGAGTGACTAATGGTCGCTTGAGCTTTCTCTCTCTATATTCTAATGCCGAAAGAAAGTTATATGAATTATGACTTGGTAATGTAGGCGATTTCGACTGATATTTGACCATTTGTTACTGCTCGCCAGTTTGTTAAAAATACATTTCATAAATGAGTCAGGCTAGAGGCAGTCAATTTTCATTAGACAAAAGACAACGCTGTTTGTTTCAAATGCACGCTAAAAGCACAAAATGTATTGGATACGTTGGATCTATAACTTTCTTCAGGACCCCAATACAAGATGACTGAAATTAAACCCGGTGTTGAGGGAATTCTATTATTCTTTAGACTTCATTCATCGACAACTAATAATATCACCGCACAGAGATTCCAAAAGTTGTCTTTTGTGGTATCGATAATTATTACTAGTGTTATTTAGCCTCTAAGTCGCTTTTAAGCCCAACACTGGGGCGCCAATCTCGAGCAAAACACGCCTGCTCATGGCAGCGCCTGGGGCGCTGGAGTCAGTGGTCCGATTCCGAAGTTTGGGTGGATGCTCTTAATAAGGGTATGAGTGCGATTCGTGCTCGAACAGAGGCAAGCTGCACTGTCTCCGAGGCGGGGTGTTGGATATCGTGAAGCTGGCCCTCTTGGTGCTGAAGAGCAAAGGCGAGTCTACTTACGTATGGGGGAGAGAAATTCTTAGCCGTGATGGAGAAGGAAACAGAGAGGCAAGTAGAACGCACGACTCGTCAGTGATTTGGGGCTGTGGTTCTGCAGAAAGCATGTTGAGACTGATTATTACGTGACGCAACTACTCTGTGGGCACGGGTATTTTCATTCCTACCTGTATCAGATGGGAAAGTTACGGTCTCTTGGTAGCTTGTTTTGCTCGGCGACCATAGATGACGCCTGCTACAACTATTTCACATGCGATTGATGCTCCAGGAAAGATGTTGACATCAAAAGTTTGCTAGTATTGCGTGATACATTACGTGCGGATGGTTCTTCTCATAAATAGGGGCATTAGGGAAGAGGGTCTCGATTTCGGGGGGTCGACGATTTGGCAACAATAAGCCGCTGGATGTACAGCCAAACATGCCTAATCTGGCCTATGTTTAGTATTTCGTCGAGTGAGCGAGTGAATTTCAGATCGAGGGTTCAACGTAGCGCTTGGAAGCATTGAGATCGACATGCTGACCAAAAAAAAACGCAGATTTTCTCCCATCTAGATTGGCCATTCTAGTCCAAGAAGACGATGAAAACCTTTGGATTCAATGAATGAATCTTTTTTATGGATGATTATCTCAAGCCCTATGTTATCAAGATGAACCCAATAAAAACTTCAAATAAAAAAAAAATTGTTTCTATATCATTGCATGCGAAAGGTAAAGTTCAGGACTGCAGGCATACCAGACTAACGTTTTTTATGTTGGAGCGGCTTATAAGTGAGTGCATTAAAGCAGCGTAAATGTTGTCAAGATGGTCTTAGCCAGCAATATGTCAGCATATCTTCGAAGACGTTTTTCGATGTGGGGGGGGGGTTTGTGATTGTTCAACATGGGAAGTGGCATAGTATAAGTTCTATTTTCGGTACCCAGGATTGATAAAGAAATTGAATACTTAAGCGGAAATAGATGCAAGACGATTACGCATGTTGACTTAGCAGGCAAATAGTAGAAAGTTCCTGACAACAGATGCGGAGTTGAGTTTGAATCGAATCATGCTCTCACTATTGCAAAAATTGACAATGTAAAGTTAATTGAAGTTAACATGGGTTACTGAACACAGACGTGTGGCAGAATACGAGAGAGCAGATGAACTAGCAAGAGCTCAATCAGCCAGTCAAAACGTAGTAACAGTGGACTGAATGAAAGGAATGAATCAGTAATGACGGCAGGATAATCTAAGTTGTATGACTTCGCTCCAACAAAAGCGACAGTCTCTAACCCTCACTTTTCGATCTCGCATTTGAAATCATCGACTTCAATGGTTCACCTCAAGTCGAACAGAGAACCTATGGATATGTCCTTTTTAAGGGAACAAAAAAGTTGGAGCATTGTTTGCAGTTAGATTGAGATTGCCTTGATAAATAAACATTTCGGTCACATTCAATCAGTCACATAATTTTTTTTCGTTCTTTTTCTAAAGGCCGCAAGCCTTTGTCAATGTCTATGTTCGATGTGACCTACTAGAACCTTGAGAGCATTAGATGGCCTCCTATCATTAGAACCTCCTTAGAACCTAGCGTTAGATGGCCTCCGTACCGTAGTATACTACGCAACCTTGATTGCCGCAAGTAAGCAACTAAAACGAATTATTTGGTGATTCATAATACGATCACAAGAATATGGTGGTTCGAAGTTATTTACATAGGATGACGATGTCAGTGTGCGAAGGGTTTTTAAAAATAGTTTCAATTGAATGATGCATATTTTTATTTCTCATTCTATCCTTCAAACGCATAAATGTTATGAATTTTTTAGGTATTTTTTGTGCGTGTTAATAAAAGCAAAAAGCTTATTCACTGTTCCTTGCAGGAAGCTAAACTAGTGTAGTGTAGTTGTTTTGAAAGCGAAAGAAGTGTTGTGTAAAAAAATAAAGCTGATAAGATGTCATACATATTTGCTATGGAATCGCAAGGATATAATCGTATAGTAAAACATTTTTATTCGAGACTTCCGATTTGTGTCATGCTAAACGAAAACAGGATATCTTTGTTGTTTTCAAATCAAATCAAGCAAATCTTGTGTCGTAAAATTGAAGATTGGATTGAAATAAATTGATATTTATGAGATTTCAAAAAAAGAAAGAAATAGAAATCACCTCTGCACTCCTGGCCTGTAAGTACTAAAAACAGTTAAGAAAGGTATAAATAGAAAATACATGTAATAGATGTTCATTCATTTTGGAAAGGGAATACATTTAGAAGCTTTAGCATAACATAGGACCGTTGAAAGTATAATTGTTAAAAGATGATGGTGCGAAATTCCAATCATATGAATGTAAACTAGGCAAACTGTAATAACTTAAACATTGACAAATGAATGTTTCTTCTAAATTTACTACCAATTAGCAAAATCTATCTACCAATGTAAACTTTTCACAAAAACTTCAACCAAGAAACGCAATAAAATTTCAACCTATATTCTATAATGTCATAATATTAAGATAGTAGTAACAGTTACACTCATTTTTCATTAATAAAATAATATAGAAATTTAATTTAGTTACAACATCAAAGGCTACAACAGTTAACATATGTAGGCACCCTTAGCTTTTTGTTAAAAGCTTGAACGGAAATCAAAATCATTTTCTTAATTAATAACAATTTAGTGTTCGAAAATAGTTATTCTACATTGAAAAGTAATTATTTCTCGTTATAATTAGAATTTGGTTGTGAAAATTGGAAATATGACTTACCGCTGGCGTCACCATCATTTGGTTGGGCAGTTGGGCGGCAATATCTTCGCCAGGAAGAAGGAGGCTTTCGTCGAAATCAACATCTCGATAGGCGTCCATCAGCATCAATGCTTGATTATTAGTATTCTGTAGTTGTTGTGGTGGTGGTGCTGGTAGCTGCTGAAGTTGGAGCTGCTGCTGGGATTGTTGTTGTGGCTGTTGCGTTTGGGGTATATGCGTGTGTTGCATTTCTGGACTATACGGTGGAACGGCTTCTTGGTCAGGCACTGCGATTTGTTGCTGAATAAAGTTTCAAAGTTAGTTTCTCAATCTTCTACACGTTCATGGACTAAAAGATTTGTTGCTTAAAATATGAAGCTCATGATCCATTTTTGTGTTGAAAAATGAGTTGAGACTTAATTTGGTATGGTTAAGGAGCTGGGAGACGAGGTGAACCGACGCACCAAACGTAGAACATACCAATCAAATCTACTTTTTGCCGCATTGTAAGAGGAATCTGCATTAGTCGAAAAGCATAAGTAAATACGCATAAGCGCATAAACTGGTGAAAGGTAACGTCAAAGTTATCACTCATTATTTTGCATTCAGCGAAATATGGCGTTCAACGAGTATCACCATTTCTTCGAAAATAACACTGTTCGGATCCTATATTTTAATTAGTTGAAATTCAGGCAGAGCTAACAAAAAACAAAAAAATTACGTATTTCAATAATTTTACGAATTATATGCAAAGTACATTTTTTCCTTACGCACATGTTTATGACGCTAAAGCAATTTAGAAAAATAGACGGATAAAATGATTGAAAAGAGTGAATACATTCAAGTCGTTTCAAATGTTCAGTCACAAATCTGGATACCAAAAACTTGTACATGTTAAATTGTTACGTTTTCTTTTGGAAATCGATTTACCTGTGATATACTTCCTGTTCTATGACTTGCTATATGATCGTAATTTTTGTAACATCCGGTGCCTGTGTTGGATGGATTCCTTCCAGTAGATTCGCCTTCTGTACTGTTGCCATCAGCCTGTGAGAGGTTATGTCCTGTGGGTAATCCGCGTATCGCTTGAGTCAATCGTTTCCAATTTGAAATCGATTTATCGCGTTTTTTACGCTCATCTAATTTTTTTTTAGTATTTTTTGTTTGGAATTTGGTGAATTTTTAGTGTGAGTATTGATTGAATTATTGTTAGTAAGTTTTTGTATTCAAGGTAGGCACGTTGTCCATATGATTTGAATCATAGCAATTTTCAAAAGTTGTTTTTATATTATCAGTGCGTTTGTTGCCGATTTGTAGATGTTGTGAATTGGATTTTGATTTCATGAATTTTTTCAGTTATTTATCGAATTTTCCAGTGGAATTTGAATTTGGTTCAATTCCAAATCCAATTAAGTTTGGTATGTGAATTTTTCGATGATACGAAAAAGAAAAAAAAAGAAGAGAAATTCTTTGATTAGTTTGATTTGCGAACAGGAATAAAGGTTATGTTCAATTTTCAAGCGATACACGACATCAAATGCTCACACTTAACACAGTCGATGAGGACGAGCGTAGTTTAATTTGTATAGTTACTTTTTTGTATCTACATGGATGCATTTGTTGGTCGACTGATGGTCCCTTTATTTTGAATGTAATCGATTGATTGTTTTTCATTGAGTTCGATTATTCGATTGGGATGCAATTGGGGCTTTGTGTGGAATCGTTCATTGCAATTCATAGGGCATGTTAAAACATTTAAAAGAATGTTGTTTTTAATATCTACACTGCTTTTTAAACATTTATTGTATTGATAATGAAACGATGTGAATACTGAAGTTGCAGCAAACAGACATGACCATCATGTGAATACATCTTCATGTAAGGTGGAAATAGTATTTCATTAAAATTCGTGCTTTGATAAAGTAAGGCGATTTCTAGGGATGTAATGGCAAGTAAATTTATTTAATTGTCAAAGTCTTTAGTTGTATCACGAATAGGATACATAACTCTCCGAACAACCAATCTAATTACATTCAAGTCGAAATTGTGCTGAGGGGGGAAAATAATATTTTACGGGATAGGTTCCAAGAGCCTTTGCGGAGACACCTGCATTCTGATTTTTCTCCTCTAACTTAGGCGATACAATCGATACTCAGCTATATCTACAAATACGGCAATCTCCATGACATAAACATCAACGCATGAGAGTGCTACCTTGTTAGCGATAGTGGACGTTAAAAACTATGAAGTGTAAGTAACGATAATTTATCTTCTTAAATATTCTAATGTCTTTGTTATTTCTTAAACTTTATCGTAATGGTTATCATAACGTAGCTAGCAGCTAAAAATGATGAGTGGCACTTCTAATATTGCATTGTAGTTGGCTCGGGGAAAAATGATAAGTCACCGGCAGATGGCATCAGAATTGGAAAAATGGGTTGGCATTCATTAAGGACTCAGTCGCCTCTTATTCATCGTTTTTCGATGTTATTTATGAAAGGCTCCACACGACAGGAGGCAGAACATATATTTACATGTATGTATATGTGTCAGACGAAGTGCTTTCTAACTGCGTGACTCATCATTTCATTCCGACTTTTCGTGTGAGTGAAAAATTCAGTTAATGTAAAAATGAAACACACAATTCATTAGAGACATTAATCATTATCATTCTCGAATTTTTTTCTCAGTCATGCTGTAGCGAATGATTTAGCGAGACGGAAATAGAACTAAGTATGTGATCATGAATGAATGTAAAAATAATTAATCGGCAGAAACTAGCACAGGTTTGCACGAATTTCGAAAAGGGCGAACATATTTGGTTTTATTTGTTTCAGTATTTCTCTTGTGGTGTTAATAAGGTTTATTTTGATTGTTAGATGTTGAAAGTTACTCTGTATTAATTACACAGTTGAATCTACTCGCGCACTACTTACAACAACATTGGTAACATAAATCATAGGCGATCAACAGAAAACCTAAAGCCAAGGAAATAGGAAATATGTGTTTAAAATTTATTTTGCATTCGGAGACGTACGGATGTGCTCTTAAATAAAAATTTAAAGAAATAAATGATCTATTTATTGGTTTTTCAATGAAATATATATATATAACATGCATCCTTATCTGAGACCTCGTAAATTGACTAATTATCATAAGAAATTTGTTGTGAAAATTTAACTCTCTTCGCGAAATAAATGACATAATTGCTAGAAGATATCAAAAATATTTAAAAAATGATTGCATGCCAACAGTCAAGTATCACTATTTCATAGACTCAACACTATCCTTTTATTGGTTCGCGCATAACAATAAATATCAGAAGAGCAGAGAAGGAAAAACAATTCAAGCAGACCAATAAAGATATGATCATGTACTCCAATTTCTATCCGGGAATGAGTTATTCTCACCAAAGCTTAGTTAACATTCAGTTCAGAAGCAAATGCATTTGTACCAAATGTGCAGATATGCATATGCAGAAAGCTGGAAATAAACTCAAATAAGGCTGTTAGGCAAATCCCTAGCTGGAAGCTGTCTATAATGTACTTCCTCTGGATACAACTTTGAGAAGGAACCTGTGTAGCCAAAAATATCTTTTTAAAGCCGATTCAACTGAAATGTTATCAATCATTTTTAAGAACTTTGTTTATTCAATGGCAACGCATTATTAAAGAGAATTGCAGAATCAGTAGTGGCTGAATATATTTATCGATTTCCAATATCGATAAAGTACTTCTGTTGATTATACGGACTTTTCCGAAAAGAAAAAACGCTTAAGAAACGCTTAACTAGCAATTAATGATGGCTACAGTGAATATTGAGAATCTACAGTGAATATTGAGGGGTGAGAATCAATATTTCAAGGAAATCGAACAATGGGTTATTATACTTGTAGTATTAGTGAAAATAGTTCGCCTAGAAATCTTGTATTACGGCTGATGCTGAAAAAGTGAAAATCTTTTCGAAGAAATGTCGCATCTATATTTCAAACATGGATTTAAAAAAAATCTTTACCCCACATAGGATTGTGATGAGGCTTTGCGTGTCAAACTGTTTTTAAAAACCGATTTCTGCTTTTAGGGTGTCCCACTGTTCTCACACCTTCCAAACGGAGTTAATTGGAACATGGAATAAAAATATCACGATATACCCTGCAAGTTAGCCAGGAATAATGTCACTGCCACGTTAAAAGCGATACAAACTTATCGAAAGCACTGCAGAGTCTTCTTGTTAAAAGAAGTGTAAAGATCCACTGGCTCACAGGATGTGCAGAAATTTTAAGATGGACAAAGTGATTATCGCTAAGTAGATGCCTTTTGAGAGGATATCCGAAATCTCCATTTTTTTATAGCTTAGCATGCAGTGGCCGATTCGTTAGAGTCAAAGGAAGTTAGCATGTATTTTGTGTCAGTTTTCTACAGTTTTTCTGTAGAGACTTGTCAAATTCTGTTGTACATTTCCATATTCCTAAATTGTTATTATTTTAGAAACAAACTGAAGAAAAAAGATAAATTCATTCATGCACTATACTATTCCCAACTGAAACCAGGCGGTTCCAAGCTAGGCGCTCCGGTTGACAGGGTGAGGTGTTTAGTCGGTAGTCCAGTAGGTCCGTTGTGACACTGGGACCCCAACTCTCAGGGCGCCAATAGCCTTCACCTAGCTACCCCAATAAAATAACTGAGAAGAGTTGAATTTGTTTGGTTAAGGAAGGTAGACATCCTGGGCGTAGTTAAAAAACATGCAGTTAAAACATTGACATTGACAAAGATACATGAATTTCGTGAAATGGCTATTTAATTTGTTATATAACCACAGCACGTTCCACGTTTTTGGGAAAGTGTGAGTGCATGTGTACATAATTTGACAACATTTTTAAGTGGGTTGAGTTTAAGTGGGTTGGTTGGGTAACTAGACAATTTTTGTCCAACGTAATATTGGAACCAGCATAAAGCGAAAACTTAACATTTAGTATTATTAATTATGATTACTATTTAGTAAAAAGGATGGAAGGAACATCCTGGTATAATTACCACAATATTATTGTTAACGCTGTAGATATAAAGTCAAGCGGAGGACACCGTCTGTTTAGTTAAGGGACTCAGGAAAAAGTCAATTTAAACTAAACACGCATCAGTGTTTGTTTTAATATGACCGTTGCAGAGTTAGCTGAGAAGCATGTTCAATATTTACCTTGAAAAATTGCGAATATAATGACAGTCATTCAATAAGCTCTCACAAAGTCCAAGTGATATAATGCACAATATCATAAGTGGGTTTTTATTACATTAAAACACATATACAAAGCCCAAATAGATTGACCTGCAAACTTTAGGAGGAAATTCACAATGTAGTTTTCCTCAAGTTCTTCTCAAGTCCTCATAGAGTTAAACAACAATAAGTCAGTAGTAAGTTGCCGCTTTATACTGTTATTTCAATTTGATAAATTCCTGTTTTAGTCTCCTTCCGAAGATTTATTAAAAAAACGTTGTTTTTCGACTAGTTTTTACTTATTAAGCGGGGATTTATATGATATAATTATAAATTATTCAAACGATGAGCCGATATGAATGAATGTTTCGTCAAACTGTCATTTGAAACTAAAAATTCTGCTTGAATTTGAGCTGGATTGAGCTTGATTCGTAAGTATCAGGACGTGGGCAGGGTTATACATGAGTAAGAAAAGAACGGCGGATTAGTCTTTAAGCGTTGGCAGTCTAATTCATATTTATAGCTAGAAGGGGGACCGATCCAGGATTTGAATTACTTAATTCTCACTAATACATAACAATATCATGTCAATTCCCGAATTCCGACAAGTGTTTGTGGAGGCAACAGAATATATGCGGAATACTGGTGCAAAATAGAGCGTCCTTTATTTTAGAGTATGTGGACTGAATCCCTGATTATGTCTCATGTTGACTGTTGCGAGTCCCGCGTAGTTTCGAAAAAAATGCACGAAATTATTTTTTCTCATTAAAGCCTATTTGCTCATGCCTATTTGAATCGGCCTGTATTTCAGTTTTAAGTAATCTTTACCAACATATATGTGATTTTAAACTTAAATTTTATATGAAATTATTAGACAGTAGAGAAGCAGTCTAGCTTATGGATGAACGTAATGAAATAAGATAATGATGCATGTGCACACCAATAATATATGCGAACGTGTGATAACGGACATATCAAACGTTCGATATGTCCTAAATACAATAGATTCATTTTGAAAATTGAAATGTGTTATGAATTGTTTATTTAATTTGACGTTTGCAATTAGAAGAAAATGTCAACATAGTTAGGTTATACTATTTAACGTTACTAAGCAGGCAAATGAATAATACTAAAACTTAACAATTGTGATATTAACAAAAATGATATTGTCAAGGATCCATTAGCTTATACTTGACTGGGACACAACCTTTAATAATATTGCATGCTCATATAGATCATTTAATTCAATTTTTCTATCAAAACACGGACAGAGGCACTTTATACACAACAAAGACACAGTAAGTTCGTGGGAAGAAAAATAAAGCAATTCATTTTTCAATTTATGCACTCACATTAAAAATTATAAGGAAGAAGACATACTTGAATGAAATAAAAACTGAATCGCTCATCAAGAATTAAAACAGTTTTGAAAAGAAATTGGACTTTCCTTTTATTATTACTTTTGAAAATTTCTTTTTTTTCAAGTTTTCATGTCAGATAATTCATTGGTTTCAAATAACTTCACACTTTGTTTAAATATATTTACCTTATTAAATACAGTTTTCTATACAACAACAATGCATTTATTGCTCCTGGAGTATTGTTACTAATTACATTATTTATCGTCTTGCTTCAATGGTGACTAAGTTGTTTTCGTTATTTTTTTGTATCATGTTTTCAATGTTTTCTGAATAAATGAACTGATTATGTTTAATATACAATAAATGTGACTAATGCAGATGCAATTCTATTTAACCTATTGCCCGATAAAGTCGGATTTCTATAATGAACCTGCGTCTTTATTTTAGTTTTTTTCCTTTGAATCTGGCAAAATTTCTGAAGAGGTTTTGTTTTGTGTCTGCTAACAGGAGACGTCTCCATACAGCGTGAATGGAGATGGAATAAATGGTTTTTGTGTTCCATAAATTTTGGAAGATTTCAGTTGGGAGATGGAAGCTATTGGAAAATTAATGGATACAAAACTACAGATGATAACTGCGGATGCTGCTTTATTGTTTCTTGGTGTAGTGTTGTGCCAGAGTTTAGTAAATTTTGATTGTCAAGGTATACGTTTGTATTTGTTTTCAATTTACTTGGGAAATTTGGGCAATTTTCATTTACACAATAGAAGTGGGTACTTAGTATTGATTGCAGTGTTATTATTGAATAAGTGCAACAGAACGATTAACTTTAGAACATTGTTGTAGTTTGAAAAGTAGAATGATCGAAACGCATTTGCTAAAGTTGCTTTGGAATAAAAAGGATAAAAAGCTTCTGCGATTCGTCAAACAATAGTTTCAATAAAACTAGTTTGTATGAGAATTTTCAATTGTACATCGACGCCTCAATCTTGAGCTACTACCTAAAATCTTAAATAGTGGCATTTTATTGGCAAAATCCTAAACTTTTGAAAACTATTCTCAGTCTTTGCACTGCAACAAATTTGATGTAAGGTGCGATACATCAAATTCCGAACTTCGCTCCGATGTTGTTTTCTATTTGAGGAAATTGTGCAACAATACATTTTTTGCAGGAAATTTCAGCAAATAATGTGACCCAAATCAGATGCGTAAAAATACAAAGTGAGTTTTTGAAAAGCTACGAGGAAATTTTATCCGTGGCTTAAGCTTAGCTAAAATTGTATGTATATTTTATAAATTCTAAATCACGATTTCAGTTACGAATGATCTTTTAATTCAATTTACAGTTAAATAAAATTTTTATTCTTAAAAATCTGCATATTTAAGGCTAATACAGACTTCAATCGATTGATTTTTCTTAGGCATAGAAATTGAGTAATCTGCTATTTTTTGCAAGAAATGTTCATTAGAAGTTTTGCAGTTGGCTAGAGCATATTACGTCACTAAAAAATGGCAGAGTCCTTCAATGAATTGATGCATGAATAGTAGTTTTCTTTGTCCCAAGTATTTGTGCTGTTCTTCGGTGTGATCATATGCGTTGAATTATGGAATATCTCTGTACATTATCTTACCGAATTTCTCTCAATTAGCGCGCTTTATTTCTGAGCCAATTATCCGTTCCGTAAGCAACAAAGGTGTAGTAGATAAATTTTTCTAAGGAATTTTAAATCTTGGCGAATGAGCAGTTTTATTTGACTAGTAGAATAATTTTATGTTGAACAACCTTTGACTTGTTCGATTGAGGGAGCGACGAAGAAAAAGGGGTGAGACAGTATCTATGACAATGTAGTCATTAGTTAAGGAGAAACCTGAATACTTAATGAAAGGTTTAAACTTTATTTTCAGTTCAATTTTTTTAATACAATGCGTGTTTAGTGTGAAATCTATATTTCTGAACGATTTTAGAAATGATATTCAAATCTTTTGTTATACCGATCGTCAACCGAATTGATGTGATATATTTGTTGATCCTTAAATTCAAAACAAATAAAAAATAGACAGCAATAACATTGAGGGATACACCGGAATGAATATGTGGAAAGTGGATTACGTGCGCAATATATTGGTGCAAGAAAATAGGCGACTAATTGGCAAATTTAATGGCACGCGTAACAACAAGAAGAAGAACAAAGAACGCTTCCACAGAACGCTCAATTTTTTTTTTTTAATTTCAGACATAGAAAGCAACTTCAGCACCAGAAAACTACCCGTTTATAATGATATTGACTATTTTTTCGTAGAAAACTACATTTCCACCAATTGCTTGCTTCACGTTACATCAATTGAAATTTATTTCTCCGAGCGGCCGCTAAGCGTGTGTTCTTTCAAGGAAATACGAGAATAAAATTGCTAACGTCTCCACATCTCTTTGATTGAAAACACTAAAAAAAGCTATTACACCATATTTTTGAGACAGTTCTTTGTTTTGTTTTGTCGTGGAAGCAGAGGAAGCATAACAAGTATCAGAAAAATGGCAAATTAGCAAACTGATACTGATAAAATGCGGGTATAATATAAGCACAAAACAGCGGGAATACTCCCGGATGACTTCTGACAGGAGGAGATAGAAAACGCAATAGTAGATTTATGTTTGTGATACATTTTTCCCCAAAAGATGTGTGGGTTTCAGTTGTGTTAAACAAAGTAATGAGAATAAATCGACATATAAAATCCCATTTATTTTGTTTGAATCGCATTGGATCGGGAGTTTGTTCGAAGTGTTCGTGGCGCTGTATGCTTTGCTTGAATAAAGGTATGGTGTTTGCACACATCTGATTAGCAAACTTCCTCAAAATGAGAATTTGAGAGAACGACAAATTTTAAAATTGCAATGCTACGAATTTCAGTAGACCTCAAAACATAAGAATTCGTTTGGAAACAAAATAAATATGGGGAGAAAAGCCTTTCTGGTAAATGTGGTTTTACAGGCGTAAGATCATAAAGGTTATTGAGGTTGACATTTTCAAGTAAAAAATCACATATTCTTCCTAACTGAGAAAGATTTCAATGTGGTTTGTCGATAGTTTGTCTGAGTACATTTTGAGCCTTAGTACATTTTGAGAAACAGGCATCGTTTTTCACGCAAATGTTTTTCAATTCTTTGATTTTGGCACTATATTTTTACAAAGATTAAAAGATTATTTAGTAAAAAAATAGACATACTATGTGTCAAGCTTCGCATGTTCGTTTTTGAAGACCAAAGCTTCTTTTGAAGAAGCTAAAAAACAAAATATTTGTGCATATGTGTTTAGCAAAGGGGACTTTATTGATACTTTAATACCCGGAAAAAGCATTAGTCACACTTAAGTAATGAAAACTTAGAAAGCCAACCACGGATGGACAAACCTGGGAATGGATAGTCCGGAAAAGGATCGACATACTAACAGAGCATTAGTGATCGTCAATGGACTTCACCTACGGGGAACACAAGTGTGGAAGCATTGAATTTTTCATTTGCTCATAAATATTATTCATTTCATATACATATAATAAAATTATAGTTTGTTAGAAAATGTTAAAACAAGAAAATGATATGGAAGATGCTTTAACACAGCGAAAAATTAATTTGAAAGAGGTGAATAGGCCGGATTAAATAAATGATTTTGTTAAAATACCTTATTTATGTGATTAAATTAAACTCAATTTTGATTCGATGTGATAGCTACTAATATTTAAAACAGTAGTAATCTGTTGCTCGAGAGCGTAATGTTTCCAGTTGCTGGAAAATTTATTATTCCTGTTTGACTGTCGACTTTCAAGCGACATGAATTTTGGTACCAATGTCACCAACAACTTAAGGTCTTGAGCAGTGAGCTATTGAGTAGCAGTTGTTTGAGTTTGAAAGTCATTTGACCATATTCACCAAACGGTAATTAAATTAAATTTAAAGTTTGAATCTAAGTTAATAAGTTGAAATTAAATTAATACATATGGGTTTAACATGGCTGTCAAATATAAATTGAAGGTTCGTGTTTTCTGATACGTTGACTGTCCCAAAATGATTACACTTGACTGATTACGTTGACTGTCTACACGTGTTAATGCTAATTTTGAATGAATGCATGAATGAATGAATGCATTGAAGTCAGCAGGGTTAAATGTTTTACATAATTATTTTGATGAACGAAAAGCAGAGTAATGTGCTGCAGATTCTGGTATTAGAATAAGATAGAAAAGACCTAAGAATTTCATCAAAAACCGAACTCGCAGATCATCAATCAAGAAACTACACAATCAAATTTTCTCAACTCAATTTTTAAGGGGACGATACGAGGGAAATTGTCGCTTACGCCGAAAATACCGAGAAAGTCGACGTGGCAATGGGTTCCGATTTCGTGGAATCAAATTTCTAATGTCATTCTATATGAAAGAATTGAGCTTGCGAATGTTTAATGAACATTTTATGCATTAATTCTTTTGTATCACTACTAGCTATAGCCTGGCGAATAGGGACATTATAAGGCGTCGAAAATTGTAGCACGCAATTCGATGCGTCGACGTTGCATTCAATTTTGTAAAGAAACATTTATGATGTCGGAAAAATTCATTGGTGACATATCAATAAACCTTATTGACTTTAAAAAATTTGTATAGAAATGAAGGATTTCAAGTGTATCGAAAACAATTGTAAACTACAAAAGCTATTCTACCGTATCCTTAGTTATTACATATAAATATGCGATTTCGATTGTACGCTTTAAGACTCGTAGTCGAAAGTGAATTCTTAGCTATTTTTACGAATTCTTGGGTACATTAGTTGGTGACATGCTCCTAAAAGATAAACTGCAAAACTTTGATGAACCTACACTTGCACGTTTGCAATTTGGAAGTTGTGAGTTACTTACGTCAGAGTTAAGCTCATTAATTACAATGAAAGGCGGTATTCTAAAAAACTTACAAATAATGCTTTCGTTTGATGTGCGCTTACACATGAGTTAATTCGGATTTTGTTAAAATTGTGTAAAGTGTGAGTCTGTACAAATTAATTTCAATAGAAATTTTAGCGTAAAAGTAAACTGCAAAGCCCTACGCAGGAATAATGTCCACATTACAGCCATCTCCCATTGATTTTATCTATTATCTACAGGGCAGAATTGCATATTTGTCCGGAGCTTTGTGATTGTTTTTTTTGTTGTTGTTAACAATTTGCTTTAGGACTATCTGCAGTCGAGCATGCTTTGTTCTTCTTCGTGGTCGTTGAGTATGCTTTTGTTCAGCTCTTGTATTCGGGCTGATAATGCACGTCGACGATTGGTGGCGGACATTTGCGGCGACGGCGTCCCTATCAGTACATCTTTATCACCTATTGCAAAGTTCAAGACAGAAAATGAAAAGAAAAGAAGAAGAGAAAGGCGATGGTGAACAATTTCCAGAAGAAACTCTAAGTTTGTTGGGTGTAAAATTGATTTGAGTACAGTAAAGTTAAAAGGAAATACTGTTTGAATCATGAGCTGATAATTGAGTTAAATTGTTTTATTTGTTTTCCAATCAGAAATCCAGAAAATACGTCACAAAACAATTTTTTCCATTGCACTAAATATAGTTAATGGAACTTAACAATATAAGAAAAAGCAACGTTTGTTCCATCCAATAAGGACAAATCTCCGTTACGCCTGAAGGTCTTAGCAACTGTTCCAGAGAAAGTAAAGATAGATTTTGTCAATACTAAGGAGTTATAACAGTTGTGTGTTTTGAAGATCTTAAGGCACTCCCTTCGTACTAATTCTTTATATTTGCTTCGGTTTTGCTCGGATCTGGAGTGTTTGCAGGTTTCAAAAGGTTTTCAAAAGATTCATTACGATATTTTTTCGAAAAACACTAAATTTAACAGATGGAATTGGGTTAGTATTTGTTTTGTGATGTATTTCAAAGGAATTTCGAAACAGTGCCAGAATTTCGAAGTGATTGTGTAATTTTGTCAATTATGTGGAAACTGTGATTTCATGCTGAAACTCTAAATTTATCATATAAGCTAAGTGAATGATATTTTTTAATTGTTACTTTTTTCGATGAATGTAACCAATTGAACTGCTATACACATTTCAAATAAATTTCAACTTATTTTCATCTACATTTGATTTTCTTTGCATTGTAAACGAATAGGCATTGGCTTTGTTATGGTTTTCATTGTAACAGCATGCAGCAAGATAAAGTATTTGTGTAAATTCTACTAATTAACTTTCAAAAAGGACCAATATGGATGTATTACAGTAAAACCTAAATGATTCCTAAAGTTTACCATTATGTAACAATTGTACTTTCCAAATGAAATAACCTTTGTTGCTTACGTTTTCAAATATATTTCTATGAGAAGAAATCTAACAATTGAAAACAAAAATTCATTTAATCGATGTTTACTTATCATTTGCTGGAATGGTTAAATCTTTAGAATAGGTATGAGCACCGTAATCGTTTTCAAAATATTTCTTTGATATTTTATTGCGCTGCATTTTACTACTGTTTCAAAAAGAATTGAGTAAGCCATGATTAATGCAATGGTTTGCTATAAGGTTATAATGAGTTGATTTTAATACATACGAGAATTATGCAAAATATAAATAAGTAGCACTCAGCAAATATTTTAAATTAAGTGAATGCAATTTTTGAAAATCACTGTAAAATTTTTTGTTCAACTTATTAAATGGCAATGAACAAATCTTAATGTCATCCTAATAATTTATTTGTTATAAATGCAGTATCTTTGAAACCAAATCGGAAGCAAAGTAAATTCTAAATGTTTGAAGGCATCAACTCGATTTCCAAATGTTTCTGAAGGTCTTCACAGAAGCAGACAGAGAATGTATTGCATATTTTCTGACATTTTAGAGTATAAAGAATGAAGGTTAGAAATATAAGCCACAAGATGATGTAGTTCAAGTTTATATTTTTGTTTTACCTTACAAGCCCATAATCTGTTTGGCGTAGCAGGAGAGACTCTTCCTTTGTAATGCCTCTCCGAAGTAGCAACGCTTTTTAGTAGTTACGCTATGATCAACAAAAAATACTTCCATTGAAAACGCCCAAGAAAACAACTGGACACTGGAGAAAAAGTAACCAAACAAGCAGCCAACCACTGTTCTCACCTTATGGAAACCTGGATGACTTACAATGGAAGCCAGCTGAAATTTTCCCTCCAATCATTTTCATTTCCTTTCCTTTCATTTCATTTTCGAGGGAGAATCTCGTCCCAGTTACCCTCAAATCTAACCATTATAAACAACACAGTATTACAACTCTTCGTCAGAAGTCTTTGAAATTTGCAATAAAAATTGTTCAAATGCGTAGAATGAGAACATATAAAGGAGTATGCTTTCATTTTGCTTGGATTCTTATGTTTGTACGTATATACTCGCACTTCCCATCTGCAGTTTGGCGTTTTGCTTGAACGACACAAAACAGTTCAACACTGGTGGATCAGAAGATTGGCTTAGATCGACATAGACATCAAAACGGGTCCACGAAGCCTGAAACACATATATTTCACATATAATCGCAACTATCAACTGAGAGTCAAGTCCTTCAGTTGGAAACTTTTAATAATTACAATTTGCTAATGAAAATCTCATATTTGCAAATCGTCACAGCTGGTGTAGGTTCCCCGTGAAGTTAGAATCTGGATCCAAAGTACATGACGCAGATGCGTAGGAAGGATGATCGGAACATGTGCTGATACATACATAACTAACTAGATTTTCTGCAAAGCAGTGCTGTTCTCTGAATCGCTAAAAAATCTCCTTGAACATTATTTTCCAAAGGGACGAGCATTCAATTTAAGACAAAGTTTTTAATGTTGACATACTATCTATCTAACTATCTATCAACTATGTTCAATATAAATGTTCTCAAGAAATAAATAGAATTCATCTTGCAGGATATTAATCTTTGTGTAACTTTGCATTATAGGATTTAAATTGCCCATTATATATCCAATTACCCCCATGTGCAATATTCTAATACACCAATGGGGAAAAGCTTGTCTTTCACCACTGAAAGGTTTGCATATACGATTTCAAACTTTTTCACACTTATTAGCCTCTTAAGCTAATCATAGGATCAAATGTTAGTTAAATATTGGCGTAATGTAATCCCTCCTTAGCCACTTCTTAATCCGCATTTTATCCAATTGCCACAAGTACTTAGAAGTGTCATTCCATTTTCATTCCATCACTCAAAGCGGACAAAAGGAAAGGTGGAAAGCAAGAAGAAAAAAAAAGAAAATTCAAGTGACGCAACGCCACTTTGTATTGAAAGGCACTCAAGCGTAATGGTGGTATTATGATTTTTTAATATACGTTTTAGAGAGTGTGTTTGTGTGGAGTGAAGAATTTCGAATATGTTCTTCCACAGATCATACTTGTAAAATTGCCGACAATGATGCCTCTCGTAAGCCTTTTACTTAGCACAAACCTTTTCTACATTTTCATGAATAAATGTGCGAAATAAACTCTTTGTTTCTCTATTTACAAAACGTTGTCTGACTTTATGCCGTCTGAAGTTTGTGGCGTTTAGTGTGCCTAGTCGAAAGAATCCTGGTGCATTCTTTTGTTGAGGTTAGTCTATTGTTGTTCGGCATTCATCTTGCTTGCCATTTCCAACTCACTTATCTACGTCTTTTGTGTGAAAGCAAATTCTTTTTATGTCCTCCTATATAGTAGTGGTTTTGTTGTCATAAAGTAAAAGCAATTAGGATAACACAGGTTTGCAGTAGCAAGGTGCAACATCTGCAGGACGTAATCATTATATCAATTGGCTTTCTTCAGAAAACGGCTCAGGCATAGTGCATATTTTAAACTGAAAATAAGACATGATTATATCAGGATCAGCAAATTCAAACTGATTATATCAGCATGTGCATTAATACGCATGAGGATCGTGCAGACGGAATTAAATACCTTAAATAACCTGCCCTCCCCAGAAAAGTTTCACATTAAAACATCAGCGAGGGATGGAGCATGGACTTTCTTTTCACATTGCGTCAGGTTTAGTAGCATAGATGATGTTACATATAAGTTATGTAGTGCAAAAAATGAAACAAATAAAATCTATAACTGAGCTTAGTCAGTTTTATTACAATACTTTACAATTACTTTTCGTAAGGGTCGGGTTGAGAGATATAAATCTGATACATAAACTGTAGACAAAGATCTATATATACGCGTAATGTACTTGAAGAGAGAATAATTTATTTTGAGAGTCATGCATTCCAGTGTCGGAAGGATAGTCTTCTATTTTACATTAATTCATTTTTTAAATCGACGGATATTGAATCAAAATGAAAATCAAGCGGAACATTGATTAAGGATCCGACTATAACTTTTATGACATTTCTCTCCCAGAAAATTCCATTTTGATTTTGGAAAGATTGAAAAAAACACATAGCATCTAAATCAAATCCTTTTTGAAAGAAAGCTACATTCGTTGCTATTCAAAGCAGGTCGGTTGTTCTAATTCTTCTAATTTAAATGCTGCACCAATTTGCGTAATCGTATTTACCCGCTAACTGATGAGTATCAGCGGGAACTTTCTTGCAGAATGGTAACAATATTTCAAAGCTTGACCTTCAATATATTTCACACAATGTTTCTGCATGTATGCTAACACTGCAGAGTTGTTACCTGCGAACCGGTCATTTATATCGACAAATGCATTTTCTTGAGGGTGCTTAACGAATGGATCCATTGAAACACATTCACCGTCCTATAGCGTTCCCATTTCAGTATTAAACTAACCTTTGACTTGTCTAAGGATATATTCGCAGCTTTATGTTACATAATAGTTACGGTGTATATTTAAGGCTCCCCTTATATGTTATTTGGCCGTCCTGAATGCAGAAGGACATCAAGCCTCTGATTTGCTAGTGGAATTGTTTGTATTTGCAACATTATCCACGGAAAGAAAGCGAACAACATTATTTTAGAGCGAGTCTGGTCGATAAGAAAAGTTGTAATCAAAGAAATAAATTGTTTCCAATTCGCGGCGTAAATCAGAGAAAACGTTCTATTCTCATGGTGGCCAATGATAGTGAACTAGCCGTAAAGTATGCAGCAGTAAAAATTCCAATCGGAAATATGAAGTGTTTTATTCAGGCTCAAAAAAGAAATGGGTGATAGATACACATATATAAACATGGCAAACGCTTTGATATTGTGTACTATTAATTGTAATATATAGAAGAAATGTCGTTCAAATTGCAAGGTATTGGGAATTCTAGCAAAGCCTTAATGTTTTACCTGGGAAGCATGTGATCCACCCAAACGTTAAAATATTTAAGTCTGTAACCTTTATGTCTGCCACTGAAATCGTTAGCCGTAAAATGCAGCATAATCAGCTTCGTTTTGAAGAGAGACTCTCAGCTTCTCCCATTCTTGCCATAAATTTATAAGGAAATCCAAAAAACCATCTACTAAGTGACCTAACATATGTCCTTAAGATTAATGTTCTACTTTTTTGAATCATGTAAATCGAGTATACGATTCTAAACAATTGCGTGCGTTCACAGACTCCTTCAAAGAAGTTACATCTCAATGGTCACGAAATTCCAGTAGGATATTCTGTAAGTTCTACGCAATCATATGAACTAAATACAACATCAATTCAGCTCATAAAATATAGTGAACATAATTGAAATGTGGGTGAAGATCTCAAAGTTCTGGCGCTGTTTCTTGGTTTGAAAAGGGTGATATACTAGGAATTGCTCTTTGTTTTATTTTGCTTATTGGACAGTAGAGCTAGGAACTATCACTGTATTAAAAAAGATTGTCCTGAACAACGAAAATAAACTTCTAGAGCACAATGAATGTTGAGAACCATCTGCTGGTTGATACAAATATGTGATGTTACCGTCACTTCCTATCGAATTTGGCAAAAGCTGGAAAGTGTCACTAATACAACCATTCGACCCTGACATTCTCGGAAGTAAAGATTCTTCAGCCAATAAAATGACTGAGAGGCTTTTGCCGGTAACCGGCGATGACCAAAGTTTCCAACCAGTTTATGGTCTTTTGCAAATTTTGATTCTGAGCCAAACTTTACATTTGCTGCGGCTAATACTGTTGGTGTTGATGATGGAAATGGAATTAGCGAGGTGATAGAGTAACTTCAGACCGGATATATTGAGGAGCTTGTCTACCCAGTCTACCCAGGAGCAGAGCAGTTGCATATCCGTATTATCAGAGCGATCTTCTACCTCATCAAGTAAGAATAATGGACCGATTTCTTCCTAAACACAACTTGATAGCGTCGAATTTTATTTAAAAGGAGTACAGCTTGCTGTTGTAGCCCCACTATCACGAACAGATGTAATCTCAAGATGCAACCGTAAAAGAAAAAAATCTGACAGTGTTTGGCGCAATCCGAATGAGTTTTTGCGTCGTTACGTGACCGTCAACGAAACATGGATCCACTGGTACACACCAGAGACCAAGAAACAGTCGAAACAGTGGACTTTACTTGGTGAAACTGCTCCGAAGAAGGCGAAGACTGTCCCATCGGCCGGAAAGGTGATGGACACCGTTTTCTGGAATTCGCAAGTTGTGAAATACATTGACTATCTGGAGAAGGGCAAAACGGTCACAGGGAAGAACTATGTCGAATTATTGGGCCGATTCGACACCGAATAAAAAACGGTCCCTTTTGGCGAAGAAAAAGTGCTCATCCACCACGACAATGCACCGACTCACACCTCCGCACTCGCCACGGGTAAATTGATCAAATTGGGCTACGAACTCCTGTCCCATCCACCGTATTCTCCAGATTTAACCCCGTGCGACTTCTATTTGTTTGCCAACTTGAAAAAGTCACTCGCCGGGCAGAAATTTCACTCGAATGAGGAAGTAATCGCCGCAACGATAGCCTACATTGCAGACCTCAAGAAAACCTCAAAGAAGTTGAAGCATCGCTGGGTCAAGTGTATCGGACTAAAAGGAGGTTGTATTGAAAAATCAAATTTTTGTTTATTCATATGAGGAATATTTGGAATAAATTTGTTACTTTAAATAATAGTTTCGGAAAAATGTGATAATTTACTACGAACTAAAGGTTAAGGGAACAAACTGGTCTATGTGCTTTTATATTAAATCACCTTGAACGTAAGTTGTATACTCCTAAGCTAGGCTACCCTATATGAGGAGGATTTTCGGAATTGAACTAAGTCAGTCGATTACAGCAGTAGTCGTTCAACATTGTTACTACATTACTTAACATATTTATTATATTAGTTCATTTAATTTAAAATTTAAGACATATTTAAAAGATAAAAAAACTAGGCGAAATCTATATATTTATAATTAAGTTTGTAGATTTTTGTGCCGATCCACGTTAGATTCGTGTTTATGTAAACAACCTGGTAAAGTAGTGTTTTCTTAGATATTTCATTATTGTTTTTTGGATATATGTTGTAGTATACGTGATACTTTCTAACCGATTAAAATTTCCTACAGTTTATTAAAATGCTTGTTGTCAATTAGATAAGAGAAAAATTAATACAACTGAGTCTACTAATAATTCTAAGGAGCAGCAATAATGTAAAAGCTCATCAATGCTGTAAAAATTAATGAATATATGTATATTAGTCAAAATAAACTAAATTTATCCTCAGTAAGGAATTCTAAAAACGGACAGTGGTCTCCTTCATTTTTGACGAAAAATTGTATCACTGATTTTATACCAACCGTATTGAAATTATCATAAAATAAATTAAGTACGGTCGTGTTACTCGACATGGTTAATTTTCGACAGACACCACAATCGAATGGAATATACGTATATAAAGAATTTCTTGCAACTATCTTCGAAGCATATACTTAACCAATTAAAAGTAAACTCAACGTTCGCATTTCTTTACAAATTTTGTTTCTAGCGAAATTATCAAAAGTAATAAGAAACAATTGCCAATTCCTAGAAAAATGAGGGGGTCACAAAAAGAAGGTAAGTATATAGATTTTGCTTTGTTTGGTGAAATTTAAATATTCGAGTAAAAAGCTTAGTAAAAGTATGAGAGATGAGATCAAAACATAGTACACGTAGCAATGAGAGCAAAGCAGTTGAAATGGATTCCGCGTAAACGGAGAGGCTGTAAAAAGAAATGAAACTCTATTCGTATGGAGTATGGTTAGCAGTTGAAAATTGTTTAATTTCGGTAAGATATACATAAAAAGTATCGAGCAACACTCTAATAAGCATGCAGAAAGTTTCTTTTTTATTTTGTAGCGTCAGTCATGTGGCATGCAGGAAGAAAGGAAGAGTTCTTCGCAAGTGTGATTAGAAGCCAAAACGTGTGGGAATACAAAATGCTAAATTGTGAGTACTGTGAATACTTATTTGTAACTAGAGTAAGTATCTATCGATAGTATAGATATATCTAAAGCTACTTGAAAGGTGTTATGTGGACACAATGACTTACCTGTATCGACAATGACATCAATGAGGTCCATGCTTTTGGCGAACGCATCTCTCAGGTTGATATGGTGGAACGATACGATGCTGCCTTCTCGCTTGGCTCGATCCAGCGCCTCCCTACGCTTGAGTGCTTTTTCTCTACGCATCTGGTTTTTATAAAATTCGGCAAAATTGTTAACGATGATGGGAATAGGCAAAGCGATTACCAGTACACCGCATATGCAACACACAGAACCAATAACCTTTCCCAGTGCAGTAGTGGGATAGATGTCCCCGTAGCCAACCGTAGTCATTGTTATACCCGCCCACCAAAATGTTTCCGGTATTGAAACAAATTTCGTTTGGGGCTCATCCTTTTCGGCAAAATACGCCAGCGACGAGAATATGAGAACGCCCATTGCCAGGAACAACATAAGTAGACCAAGTTCCTTATATGAGTTACGGAGCGTAAAGCCTAACGACTGCAGGCCCGTGGAATGACGGGCCAGCTTAAGGATTCGCAGGATGCGCATAATGCGAAATACTTGCACTACCCGGCGCACATCCTGGAACTGGTCCGTTGCATTTTTATTCGTCTCTAATAAAAATAACGAAACAAAATATGGTAAGATGGCCAGAAGGTCAATGATGTTGAGGCCGCCCTTGAAGAATTTCCATTTATCGGGTGAAGCACTGAATCGCAGGACATATTCGAGTGTGAACCACGATATACACACGGCTTCGACCATAGCTAATTGAGGATTATCCTGCGGAGTGCCATTGTTTTCGGATTGATGTTGAAGTTGCGGAATCGTGTTTAGTGTTAAAGCTATGGTCGAGAGGACTATAAACAGGATTGATATCACCGCGATTACCTGCAAATTTAATTCCAATTGTATTTTTAACATTCAATCCAATCGCTTTCGTTTTGTGCCAATGACAATTCATTTAGTTTACTTTACTTTGCTTAAAAACGATCCTACACGGTCTGGTTTTAGTAAGTGGGCATTAAAGACAAACAAAAAGCCAAAAAACTCGGTGGAAAAGGTGGAAGAAAGTAAGTTGCTGCAGTTGCACAGTTGAAGTAATACAGAAGATATTTCAAACATAACAAATCATACAACGCAAAACGCTTCAACTCAAAAGTTAGTAGAGTACAATCACAAGAAGATTGTTGGTCGAGAATGTTGCGACTTCGAACTCCTCTGTGTCTCTCTCGAAAGTATCTTTCGTTTGAGATTTTGTTTAGTGTCACCAATTTATCGCTTTATACGAATACAAAAAACAAAATAGCATTCCAAAACCATGAACTCTCAAATACTTTAATCGAATAAATTAGTTGTTTGTTAAATAAAATCTGCTATGAAAACAAAATTTATGACCGCCTCAGAGGCAAACAAGTTTCATAAGTCCGCGAAAAAAGTGGATTCAATTCCATTTGGCTCTCGTTCTTGCAACTTTTGATAAAAATAAAAGCATAACTCGAAATTCGTCTCCAAAATTTGCTTAGTAAGTAAAATTTATCCTGCGCGATCTTATGAATCGATTCGGTGTGAATATCCTTAAAATCATAAACAACTCTGAATCGATTGCTTCTTTTCATGTGTTCATATTCTTGAATTGTTGTTACGTATTTATAAAATTAATTTGAATTCTACAAAGACTCACGAAAGCCAAATGCAAAAAGTTTGAGTCGCCAACTTGTGCAATTAAATCGAGTTGAAAACGATCGCCTAAATAATAAATAGATAAGGAAATGGAAAAGTGGACAGTTATATAAGATTAAATGATGAATGGCGTTATAATAAAATGTAAGCACTCAAAAAAAAAGGAAAGAAAAATGCAAAATCAACCACTTTTAGTCAAGGAGGCAAAACGTAAATTTGATTTGCTCAATAACCTTAATATAATTTCTTTTAGGTTGTTCTCGAGCCGGGACATATTTGTTTGAAGTTCTGTCTACAGAAACTTTACACAAAACATGAATTCGCTATGATTTCTGGGCATTAGGAAGTGATTAATTGCATCGATTGGCACTGATGACGCTAAGGATGATCGCTAATTGTTGTTATTCAACAAAACGAAACAACTTCTATGAATACAACATTTGAACATCCACAATGCAGACACAATGGGTCCTTCTTTCATATTTATGAAGAACCATGTTAAATCGATTCATTTTTAATGTACTTTCGTAAGCAGTACTTTCACATAGAAGGCAGACAAATTAGATACATTTTTCGAGTTTATAAATATATACTCAAGTTTCATAAATACTTCTGGCTTGTAGCCCCTATATACTTATTCATTTTTGCTAGATGCACCATATATCTAAATGTTAAACATGATGAATTATGAGAAAGAACATTCAATTTCAAATGCATTTCTTGCTACGTCTTACTGAAAAATTACGCGCTGAGACCAGTGTTGCTGTAAGGAGGTTACTTTCTAGAAATTTTAGCCAAAGGTTGTGTTTATACGATTGAAATGGTTGCGAGAAGATATTAGAATAGAAAACATTTCATGCAAAAGGTCAGTCTTCGGGCATTTTCTTTCTTTCTCATTTCACTTTCTTACGATGCAATTTAGAAATCGATATCCTCTTTCTTAAGCAGAAGTAACAGAAATTGCGTTTTAGAATCAACTCATTCTTACCCATTTTTGAAAATTAGAAAAACTTAGTTCTCTGTTGATGTTCAGCCTTTAAATGCTAAGTTCGTTTTATTACTAAAATATATTGGAGTGTGAAAGGTTTTCAAAATGATTTGCAAATGCCTTGCGTATGCAGCGATAGACAAACGTATATTTCTTCCTAATATCGCACAAATCTTTCAAGTTCACTTTACTATTTCAATTCAGAATAAATTTATATTTCCCTATAGTCCTTACTTTCAGATTCCCTATAAGTATTATACAATAATAACAATTCTATTCGAACGGAAATATTTTTCAATTTTCACATGAAACTCAATTTTCCAAAATTTTCACGTTACAAGTTAATGACTGCCAGCTTTTAAAAGCGAAACTTACGTTTAAGGAGGGATTACGTAAAATGTAACAACACACAGAGATAATTTTTTATAAAGAACTTTTATGAAGACTGAGGCTGCGCTGATTTTTATCCTAATACAGAGGTTATATACGATTTCATGGTTGGGCGCCATAAGTCAGACATAAGGCATCTTTTGGTTGGTTCTTCGAGTGACAAAATTAAAGTCCAAATAGATTTCTATCTCTCCAAATGGGAGCAAATTCTCAATCAGAATTTTTTTTAGATCCAGACAACATAGAAACACTCTTACGCACAACCATGAAACATTTCGCCAACAATTTATTTTTAAAGTTTTAATTCATTTTGAAACTTCTCATATCCATTGTTAGTTGGGAGAAGGCAATAAAATGGTCATCCGTTTAGCAGTGCCTCCTTGAAGGAGATAATCTTTCGTGGATATGAAAAAATCTTCGCCCGGAATCAGATCTTTTGATAAGGTCTAAGGATTGGAACGTCAATTTTCATCAAAATCGGAAAGTGAGAATGGTCGGAGAATGTCGTGAATATAAACTCGAAAAATGTATGTTTTGCATTCAATTATTCATATTCGATTGCTGCATATTTTTTTGATTGTATTATAAAAAAAAAAAACAATATGAAAACTATATTAATAATAATCAGTGCAAAGAAAATAACTTCTACGTTTCACGGAGCCATTGTTCTTCGCTGTCGTCTTTTTCTTCGTTTGCTCTAAAGAATATTTTTCGGAATAATAATCGGGTCTGCAGTCGGTATGTAAATTGAAATTATTTGCAAAGTTCGACTCTCATTTGAACTCGTGCTTTAGAACTCTAGATACACATGGTCTATATTTGCAGTTATTAGATTCTATCAAACATGTATGTTTTAAGTAAGGTCTAGTTTGAACTTTTGCATTCCAGTAAGACAATGGACGATCACAATTATTATAAATAGTTTAATTTAAAATAAAGTGTGAATTAAATAAGGTGGGGATAATATTTAATTGGTAATGTGGACCATTAAAACAATTTGACCGTAATCTCTCATTCGTAAAGATATGTATACGGGGAAATCAAATAAAGGGTATTAAATCAAGCTTAATTTCTACTATTCTAGCTCACAGTTGTTTTTTTTTTCACATTTAAATATATGCTAATGATATGTTTTATTGTTTTCTTTGAAAGCACAAAGGATACGATGAATTTTGACGAGCAGCTACATGAAAAACGTAACCTACGTAGGTGCTTACTAAACTAGTTGAATTTTCTTTATAAGTCAAAGCTCTAACTACAATATTTTCTTATAAGTTCCATTCGAAATTCATGAAAAACGTTAGAGCTTGCAATTGGATTCTATTCTAATATAAAAATGTCTTCAAATGCCAATCAGTGTAATGCTGTAAATTGTAAATGGTGGCGCCATGCAGAATATTCCTTTTATATGCATCGAGTTATGTGTTACATCTTCGTATCGTGTTTTCCATTGGATGATATATTATGTTTCCGTCAAATTGATGTCTTAGGTGTTGTGTTTTTGTTTTTCTTCATTTATGTTGTGTGTATATTGCTCTCCTACTAAATATGGTGGTATATTGTAACCATTAGTATGTACCCGTCGCGTGGTGGACACCTTTTTTATTGCATATATCCTTTTAACATCACTTCAGTACAAAATTGAAATAATACTTAGTATTATGTCACAAGGGGTGCTCGAAATTATTTTGGTTTTAATAAACGCATCTGTACTTTTATCTGAAATTTATATTTCTATAATGCACAAAATTAAAAGATGATACCAATTAAATAATAAGATTTAAATCCGTATGTATACACATACATATAACCGATAACCGATAAAGAAAAGTAATGAATTTAAGGACACATTGCCTTAACACTAAGAAAAGGAAGAATTATTTGAAGCTTTGAAACTCTTATCGGCTAAAATTCTCGCAAAGCTTGGAAGGACACCTCCAAACAGAAGTATAGTCATTCCTGACAGCTCCAATCAAATCGATCAACTATTTCAAGTCCGTTTGGATGTTTTGTGAAGCATGAGCAGATCACAAGACTACTGCACGGGCGAATCTTTTGAATCTGTTGCAAATCATTAACAATCCACCCTTTGAATAAGAGCGCATCTTAATAGTCCATTTCAAATGAATGATAGGCTCTATATTGTTCATAATTCCATACATTTCTCAAATATAATTATCACAATACTACTTTCCAACTAATTTAAAGTTCCACTCTGTCTTAAAATGCAGAAATATATTTCCAGAAGTTTAGTTCATAATAATATCAGACCAAAAAAAAAAGGAAAATTCAGCAAAAATATGCTGACACTGCTTACTTAAGTCAATTTGAAACAAAGTTCTATCATAATGATAAAAAACAATAAAATTTCTCCATAGCACCAAATACATGGTGCTTGAGGAGTGTCAACAGATTATTAACGAACCATACTGTCCGCCTACAGAAAATATGGCAGTAAATAAAGGACAACATACCGCGAGCTAGAATAAGCTTTTGAACTTTTCCTTGCCTACCGTGCGAAATGATAGGAGGTGAAGGTACAGTTTTACAACAGTAAAATGACCATTTTAGATGCAATGATTCCAGATGCAATGAAAAGGAGAAGAATCATAGCTCATTTAGATACAACCCAGTGGTGAAATAAACCCGTCCGTGTGATAATCCCTCGGGTACCTATATGGTAAGCGATTACGATTTCTTGGACTAAAAGCTGACAAAACCTGATGATCAGAGTCAGAAACTTCTAATTTTCAGTGTAAGTCGAATTTTCAATGAAGAAGACTTTCAGATTCCAGAGTTGTCTGGAAAAACTCCCAAAGTGTCGGCTTGGCCTATCAGACAGTCACAAGTCACTCTCAGGCGACTTCTCTCAAAGAAAAAGAAATATGACCTAGATTTAAGAGGTAGATTCACGTTTGTCATGTTTGCATATGTTATAGAGTTGAGATGCGCAGTTTTGTTGCATCCCAAAATAGTCCTTGTACAAATGTACAAATGTACCGTTGGATCGAAAGTTCGCTTGAAGTGTTGACTCTAGCTACGCTTGTTAGTGGCATTATTACTCGAAAATTCTAAAAGTTCTCTGAGGGATCCTTTACTTGACAAGGAGTGATATTGGATGTCATTTTCAAAAGAAGATCCGTATTCTAAGTTCCCTCTCAGTAATACCATAGGGGTTGATGGTCGATCTTACCTGCGCTCAAAAAGTGGGTGGTCGTAAGGCGAATTCAATAAATCCAGCAAGTTGGTCAAAATAATATCCATCCATTTCCACAAGACGTTTCACAAAACTGCATATCGAGGTCAGTTGCTAAATAGGCTGAAGAGCCTTGGTCTAGTGGAATCGAGTTATTTTCGAACAAAATTTTAAAATCCAAGGCTTTGTTTTGAGTTTTCAGCACTTTATCAACCAATACCCAATACCTAAGGTTTTCATTGCATTAATCACTTCCCGCATTGAAGCGGTTCAAATTCAAATTATCATGTAATTGTTGACAAGTTCCTGAATATTTTTTGTACTTCTTACTTCGACAAGCAAAATCACTATGCAGTGCAGGAAGGAAACGTGTTTAGATCATTTCATGGGCGTTTAAGGTAGCGGTTGTCGAAGTAAGTTAGGCCAATTTTTTAATTGAGACATGTATTAAAAAAGTATTTATAGACGTTTATATAGGCCATTAAAAAGTGGAAAATTGAGGAAATGTTTCCATATTTAAGTCCCATTTGAGTAAAAAATGAGAGAAGTAAAGAGGAAGTATTTTGGTTTTCGCGCGGAAAAATCTTAAAACTAGTGAAAAAAGGAAGTATGCATGTCATTTCCCAGCGCACTGTGGCATGCCGTGTAAAGAAGTTTCTAGAAAAAGGAACAACTGAACGGCAAAGAGCCTACGGAGGCTCAAATAAACGTATCCCTTGGTAACACCACTTCATCATGAGGCAAAGCCATCGAAACCGATTTAAGGCTTCATCGGACATTATGAGCGATCTCGTTAGAATAACCGGAAGGCTAGTTTCATTAATATTGGTGCTAAAAAGTCTCGTTAAAGCTGGCTTAAATCCACGACTTCTTTGAAGAGTCGCTTAAACGCTTACAATAGGCGCAGCAGGTGTACTGCGGGAGATGTGGTATGCGGCGTTTTTCAGTTGAGGCAATTAATGATAGGTTTAGCGCCTTCGAAGCCTTTCTCTTTCCTTCAAAACGATTTTGAGTCTTATGTGTTAGAGTTCTTTGTTGATACTGCAAAAAGTTTGTTGCAACAGGACAATGTACCATGTCACACTGCGAAAGGTGTGAGTATAAGTTCGAATACGTCAAACCTTTGAGATTTATTTTAAAAGACATTTTTATTATTTTGTTTTTCCAGGTAAAGAGGAACTTCAAGGTAAATAGTGTCGTTGTTTTTTTTTAAGCCCCAACTTGAATCCAATGAAAAATATCTAGTACATAATAAAAGCATAAAACTTGAAGTGGCTAGGAAGCGCACAGACTAAGTTTAAACTTTGAAAAACTGAAAAGTAGATCCTTGGCCATCAATTCCGACACCGAAATGGGAAAATTTATCGAAGCCGATGAATTAAAGGCGTGGGCGTAAAACAGGGTAGAGGTGGTTCAACGCAACCAGTGAAAATAGAAAAAAATCTTTCTTTTATTGTCCTTGAATAACCTCTAAATGGGTAAAAATGCTTTTTTCATTGTTCCTATTTCATCACAAAATCACAAGCAGTGTTTCAAATATTGGTCAAAGATTCGAAGGAATCTATCAATGTTTCTCGTATAATTGAGCCTGATAACTTTTCAGTTACATCTGAATCTCATCCATGTTTAACGTTTTTGATCCTGCGAAGGCTTACTTCAAGAAGTTTAAATTACATAAATTTCATTAGGATCTTTTGAATGCATATTTGCTTACGAACCACTCAGAGAAATATCCAAAAGATTTTGAAGTGAACAAACACATCAAAAGTTGTACAACTCCTCGTATCATATCGAAAAAGTTAAATTGTTTGTTAACTTTGTCAGGTGTCCGAATATGAAAAAAGAACTTCGTAAGGATGCAAATGATGGGAGGATCAATGAATCCTTTGTTTTATGTAATCATTTGCAGAGATTTAATAGATGAAGTTATTGAGGCATCTCAAGAGGGCTTTAGTTTAGAATGGAAGAACAGAAATAAAATTTTATTAAAATATCTAATCAAATAGTCCTGAATTTATGCAGTTAAAGCGAATATATATACTATTTTATTATTTATATTTATATAAAATTCTTGCAACTATTGCTGACGGCTTACGAATAAAATTCTGTGTTCTGGCAATAAATATTTAATAAAAGTTCTAAAGAGAATTTCGGTCTCATTGTTTAACATGGAATGGAAAATTAATTTATAAATTTCATAAATTTCCATGGTCTTAGAATATGAAATTCAGAGCTGCTCGAAATTTTATAAAATGTTTGAACGATGACATTCATTCCGAAACCATTGTATAATTATGATAGCTTTGACTTCTGCAGCATGAAATATCTCGGATTGCATCGTATATTTCACTGATCCCTTGTATCCGGTTACTTCATTCCTTTCTTTGCTTTTTCGTTGCTAATAAAAAGAACAATAAGATAGATAGAGCGAGATAAAAGTTACATTCGCTTTGAATGTAGCGAAACGCAACCCAGAAACTGATGATAGGATAACCTAAAAAAAAACTGCGTCTAATGCAACTTAAAAAAAGTTCAAACGAAAATTCATTTTTTGAAATTCATTCGAGTAATTCTTAGTTATAGTTATATGTTAAAAAAATTTTATTTAATGTTCTTAAATGAAATAATCGTGTTTTATGACAGAAGATCGCAACACGACAGTTACGTATCCGAATATCCCTTTTACTCGAATGCTTGGTTCCGAAAATAGAAATCCATAAATAGTCAAATTGTAAGAAGGGATACTTTCCAAGCAAAAGCATATCTTCCATCTTTGTTACAAATATTTTTGAGCACCCCTTCTGGAGAAGAAAATATACAGTCTATTGCAATGAAGAAACAAATTTTGAATCTAACTCTTAGTTGCTTTTGATCATACCATATGAACCAATACACAGTGTTAAAATTAATTTGAATTGTTTCAGACTAAAATACTTTGAGCGAGTCCTACTATCGGTCTGCGATGTCTAAATAAGACAACATTAATAAAATTTCGACTTATAAATAATTAGGCGAGTGTGATTTTGATAAGATAATTTGTTTCTTCGAAAGATTGGACCAATGTAGTTGATGAGTTAATCAGTTCTCTATGATGAAAGTTGGTTGTGTTCCATCTTAATTGTTTGTAAAATACGTTTTACAAGCGAGAGGAACTTTCAATAACAAAGTTGCATGTTTTATGAGGATTTAAAAGCAAAAAGTATTCGGCTTTTTACATGTTATGTATTTAATCGAGTTGTGTTCCAAGCGATTTGAATCTCTTTTCCGGGCAAAACACTCTGTGCAGATAGAACAAAAAATCACTAAAATGACTCGGATTTTCTTTAAAAACGCAAAAATATAAACATCTTTAGCGTGCGCTGGTGAATTGGTTCGGTTCTCTCGAAGAAACGTAGCGAGATCACAAAATACACATATTTACATGTACGATTAACTTGCGTACACATTCATGCTTATATTACATTCATTTTTACACATTTACAAAGAATGAGCTTTATACAAAATTTTACTTAACTAAAGGAATTCAAACTCTAGTTGATATCTACTGAGTTCACAGATTTAGTGCAGTTTTTACGCTAAAACTCCCAGAAAAATTCAGGTTCAGGCGAATTAGCTCTACCTTCAAGACAATTAAAATATTATCTGAATCCAGAGTTTGAATTCCTATAATTGTTCGGATTGTAGGTAGTACACAACATGCAATATCAAATTTACAATCATGCCAGCCGTTTGCCAAACGCAACCATTAAATTTTCCAAGAGGATCATTTTTGAGGAGGATGAAAAAAAAACACATAATAACTTATTCGTAACGTAAAACTGAAATGAAACTTTACGAAAATTATCAGACCAACCGATAAAACTGAACGTTGTCAAATGTTTATCTAAATAAAATGGGGGATGGAAAATCGTTAATGAACATTAAAAATCGTTTTCGTCATTGAATATCAATATGTTGTTCTCATAATAAAGGACCCGTTGGCGTTATTTTATATTCCAATTGGGAAGCTCATATCTTAAAATTTCATCGCTTTTAGTATGTTATGAATTCAATTTGGGCTTAAAAACAAATGAACGTTTTCTTTTCGAAGTGATGCATATCAGCTCAACTGAAAATCAGGAGGAAAATCAACCGGAAACTACATGTAAAAAATGTTCATTTTGAAAACTGAAAAGAAGCTCGTATGAATGTTGCTTCCTGTTTGAATAACTACATCGCATGAACTCTGATGATTTTTCAGTATTCTCAACTTGGATCAAATAAAAATACAGTCGTTACTACTTAAATTGAATGGGGAGCAAATAAAAAAGATTATTTAATTTGAATTTCGATGACATTTCTTGTGGTTAAAAGCAAGGGGGTAGCTCAAACTAAAGAAATGTTCATTGAACATTTGTGTGTGTCGAAAAATCGTCGAGACATGCACCCAATCGTGTTGTAATTTTTTCAGTATTTTCTCTAATCCATTCTACTATTACATCGTTGTAGTTTCAAAATGTTCAATAGCAAAATTACAACAACTATGGCTGCTTATCCCCAGAGTTCATAATGCTATACAACAAAATCGTTTTGTTCGAGGATTTCTACAGCACGCCTGCTGACTGGTCATATCGCTTTGTGCCCATTCCCAGCACCTTGTTTTGCTTTTCTTATTCAAAATTATTATCAAATTCAAAGATTTCATAGATGATTTCTCGTATCAATTTTTTCAATATATCGTAATCGTAAGGCGAAAGATCGCATATCGAAAAAATGACAGGTTTGCTGGTTATTGATTCCATATGAAATATTTAGTTGGGAAAACTATGAATGGTTTAAAGGTTTTGTTCATATGAAGTTACATTGTTGTTAGTAAAATGTTTATTTGTTCAAATTTAACACTAAAAAAAGATAAATCGCAAAAACTGATAGTAAACATTGCAACTCATCATCCAAGATCACAAAAGATTCGAAATAGCAACGTAACTAGAACAAATAGTTTGAAAAAGCAAACAGAACACAATCGAGCCGAATATCAAATAAATAAAACTTTCATAAATAAAACTTACAAATACGCTCGTCTGGTGAACAAAAAATTTCGACACAACATTTAGACTAGGCGTAAATTGTGAACATCGAATTTGGTTGTTTTTTTTTCGAAGGAAATAATTGAGCTTTCCGCCGTGAGTTGAAATTCTTTTCAACTGATTGGAATTGCATCTGTCTATTATTATATTTTATATTTATATGGTTAAAAAGTGATTACGGTACGTATTATTCCTAACGATGAATGCCTTACACTTTGAATTTAAACAATAAATCTTACTGTCTTCGCTCTGCACTCCCTCGGTCTAGAAAATGTGCGCACTCGCGAAAAATCGAAGAAAAGATCGTCAAACGGATGTGCATAAGGATTTCCTGCAAGACATTTGAGGGAATGCTTTGTGAAAGCTGAGCCGGTGCTTCTTCATCGTTGAGTGCTGTTGTCCTTGCATAAGTATTCGTTATAAATCCATTCGGTATAAATTTTTATGTAAGTCCAGATCTTTTGTCCTTTTGATTGATTTACGTTTCTGAATGTTCTGAATTTAGAGCCTATTCACATAGTTGGTATCGGTTAATTGAAGATTTGCTCCAGAATTGATAAGCTTTCCATCCTGCTTAAAATTACTCCATGACAACACTTCTTTAAATGGTTCTATTATATTTTCTTTAGATGTTTTATATTTCTACGTGTAAAGAGTTTCCTTGTTCTTTCAGTACGTGTTGAGTTTCATGTATTTGCTAAGTTACGCAGCCCTGGAGCGACAATTTTCTATACTAGTGAAAAGCAGGTGTTAGACAAGAATTTTGTGGTTGAGCTATTGGGAAAAGTTAATCTAAACAGTGAAGTTTAATACTAAAAAGTTAGGAAAACGAAGTTTTTTTTGAATGTAGCAGCATTGCCTATGAGTTGTTGAAAAAATTGCTGTTTACCCGGCTGGATGATAGGATGCTTTGCAAATTTAGGAGATTATATTCCCCCGGAATCAAATAAAGTCCACCAATAAAATTAGAATGCCAAACGCGCCTGGGAGGAAATCTGTTTCTTTTTTACCATTTTAACGAGAAAACAATGCAACTTCACTGAATGTATTCAAACATTGGAAAAGGCAAGAGCCGCAGGACCCCTGAAACACGAATTCAGTAAGGCACTCATACGATTTGGGATTAAATTGCATTTGAATTGAAGACATCTGAAAATACGCATATTGAAAATACATCTTTAAAATGTGGAATCCATTTGAAGGTATTCAAAATGCAAAAACGTCTTCTCAGATCTCAGTGTTTCAGGAATCGTAGCGTCGACTTGACGGCTCTGGCAACAACTTATCTTGCAAAAGCAAGTCGAGAAAACAACGCAATATAACCAATTTCAAAACAAGGTGATCCTTAATTTTTGAATATTCGTAAGCAAACTTCTTTATTTCCCTTAGCAATAGTACGCTTACATTTAATGTTCACTCATTTTTTGATTGAACATTGAATTGGACAAAATTTGCAGAATAATTAAGTATAATTACTTAGTTTTCGGGGATCTTACATACAAACAACAATCAAGTCTGTTTTAAATTTTATTAGCGACAGTTTGCACGCATGATGGTATTGTGCAGTAAAGCAAGGAAAGGCAATACGTATAGGTAAGCCTTGAAGGCAAGCAGGGAGATCCCAACGACAGAACTGTTGTAACACGTGACAAGAGCAAGTTGCATTACGACAATTCGCGGACGAGAAACAAATATTGGCCGATAAGGTGATGTCACATTGCCGCACGCCACCTACGGTCCTGATCTCGCCACACCTGAATTTTTTATATTCTCACAGATGAAAAGACAGCTGAGTAGACATCGGTTTGACTCGATTCAGTACGTTCAAGCAGCATTGACGCAAGCTCTCAACAGCACCTCCGAAGTTGACTGCCAGAAGGTCTACGGCGAATGGCAGCAGCGTTATTCTCAGTACGTTGCTGGCAAGGGTGCTTTTTTGATGAATACTAAGGAATTGTAGACACATCTACAATAAAATAAAAAATGTCCAACCCGTTGGATTATTACCAACTGTATATTGTTATTACGATTATTATTTTCATCATTGCTGCTATTATTTTTTATGATTATTTTTATTATTATTATTATTATTATTATTCTTGTTATTAATTTCAATTTGCCAATACTACACTTTTTTTCGTTTAAATTGTGTTTCAAGTATTTATGGCTGATGAAAGTATTTGTTTTTGATTCAGATTATCGCTTCATGAACTTAGAATGACGAAAATGAGGGAATAAAATTCTATCAAGTGCTGCCCCCAACTGAGCAATGTTAATGAAATAGTTTTTAATAGGCAAGAAAGTGAGTAGATGTCATTCAATTAAAGCTCCTGAATGAAAACTATACATTTAATTGCAGTTTTATACTATTATCCCGCTTCTGATTCCAGCAGCTCAATTATTTCCCATGAAAACTGTTTGCACTAGCCCAATTTTCTTTGGCTTTTGCAAATAAAATGTTGTGAATTTAATTTTACTACCAATTGCATACAAATTTTTTATTATGTGTTCATAACCCAGTGACGAACAATTTGTATAGATTTTGTGTAACACACCAAACAAACACAAACAAACAATAACACTTTTTATTGTACATTTAAAACGAAAAACTTAAAACCCAGCCAAATTTATGCAAAATAGGAAACTGGAAAAATTATAATCAAGCCAAACGGTGTTGTAAATGTTGAACAGATTTGTAAACATATAGAGTGTAATGTATTCTAGCAAACTATGTAGAAACATTTTAATTATTTTAAATAAGGATTTACCTGCAAAGAAACGATTAAATATTGCTTAGTTTCTTATAACGACATTTTTTCTATTGTTTTTAAAATTTCAGTTACATCATAACTTAAGGATGCTTTTCAAACAAAATAACGGTGAATGTAAGACAACAAAATGAAACTGCTGTGATGTTTCAATACTTATTTTTAAATAATTTTGAAACGGTTTGTTCTAAGAAATTGACTCGCTCAATCCTATTACGTTTGTACGAAAAATTTCAATTAAAATGACGAAAATTTTTAAGTGTAAAAAGTAGTGGTGACTGTGTTGTGAGATTTGTAAGTAAATACGAATATATTGAATAAACATAATTGAACAATTTTCGGAATTAAAAACAATGGGAAATTGTGATGTGGCGGTGATAATGTTTACATGAACGGTGAGTTATATTATTAATGTACAATAAGCTTTTTATTTTCGTTTAGATTTTTCAATATTGTAAAATGCGGAAGGCTTCTACATTTAGAATAAGGTGAATGTTGTATTTGCGTATTAAAAATCTTTTCAAGCGATATGCTCGCTATAAACGAAATTTTAATGGCAACTTTAAAGCTTGCATTTTGTACAGCTTTTCATATTCTGCATAGCTATCTGTTGATCATTTACTTTTATCAGTTGCTAAAACTTCCTTTCTTTATTGTTTATGCATGCATTTATTTGTATATACATATGCTTAAGCATATATATATGTTTCTATATAAACACATATGAATATTCTAATGTGTAAATATACGGATAGGACTAAGAAATGTGTCTGGGGCTAAACGTAGACCCGAACACTTTTTATAACACCTTAATAACACTTTTCCATTTGGGTCTTACAAATTATGAAGAAAACGCCTTCAGAAAACAACTACAACGTCGACCTTTAAATTTGGCAGGAAATTCGCTAGAGATATTTTGTTTTGAAGTGGATGAAATATTCAATATTTTTAAGATGGATCTAAAGAATATTTGAAGTAGACTTAACTGTTAGTTTCACATATCATTGCAAGATAATGAAATAAAAGAAATACTTCGATAAGCATAAAGAATTAAAGCAAAAGTAATAGACCGCTTATTACCAATTCAATTTTTTTTTATCAAAGCAGTAGAAGACTCCAGTCTTTCTTTAGATGGAAGTCATGATAACTTTCCAATCATGTCAAAAAATGAGGTTATTGCGTCAGCGGAGCATATGAAAGATTCATCTGGAATAGCTAAAAGATATCATCTAAGCCAGATGATCTACTATAGATCAAACTACCACGGTTGGGAAAATACATAGACTATGAAGTCGAAAATCTTTCTCAGAACCGAGGACAGTCAACACTAGGGAGTCAACTTAGAGGAACCGTCAATTTGACGGATTTCAAATTTTGAAATTAAATACCCTAAAAGCAAAAGCATGAATCTTCACAGCCTCGCATCGTTAATTAATTATTTCCACAAATAAATTCCACAATTATAATCATTCTAATCATTCTAAATTTTTATATGATAAACCTATCTTTATTAAGCCCGTCAAATTGACAAGTAAGCCGATTCATTAAAAATCTTTACATATTTGCTTCATTTCTAAAACCATCTCATATATATATATATATATATATAAGGAAATGTAAGAGTGAAATAAAAGCCTTACATAGAGAAAGTAAAATGTCCCCTATTCGTTATCGAATTAGCGTTTAGCTATATTGTGAAATAAAGCAGATTTATGGGCTGGATGTAACCTTATTTTGCATCCAACGAAATCGCTTATCAAAATTACTAAATGTTGCATCGGAAAATGCACACATAGCAACGCACACAAGGAGCCTTCGCAGCCGGCGATAGCCGACGACAGGGTATAATTTCAGTTTCTTAGGACGACTGTAGCGATCTTCGAAGAAACCTCTAACACACGAACCGATCTTCAGTATAGTTGCTGCAATGACAGTGATAAGAACATTTTCCGAAGACTGCGTGCGATGTTGCGGTTATTGTAAACAGTCTTCGCTTTTTGTGATTATTTACAACAAGGTAATAGAATTTGGTTTGTATCATTTTGATCTTTTCCGTAATAATCTTGCAGCGGGAAATTTAGTTATTAAAAATTTATTTAAACGTCAAGTCTTCGCTGCTCAGCTCACTGCTTGTCTATTTGACGATCGCTTGTAGAGATAGGTATTGAAAAACGTCCGTAAACCTGATGTTGAAGAAGTCATTGAATATTTCTTTTTAGAATCTTTTAGGCTTGTAGTCGTCTTGAAGTTGTGGAAAGTGCATGCAGTTTCAGACTGCTTAAATGGAGACGGATGGTGAGAAAGACCATTGGTACACCTAATTTTTGTATTGGATAATTTTTAAGTGAATGCAGGTTATGGTAATTCACTCTCTAATTATTACCTATGCAGAATATGATTCGAATCTGCAGTCGCAGGCACTTTTAAAATTAATTTGTTGAATGATTTCGATTCGAATGTTTTAATGCTTTCGCAAAAAGGAAATATTAAAGCATCTTTCGGGATCACGTAGAACCCACCAAGCATATGTTATATTATTCATATAATGCCATTAAGAATACCTGAACGAAAACAGCTCCGAACGGATTTTGAAATATATATTTTACATGTAATATTAGCTTTAAATGCGTATTAAGTACACTGAAAGCGTTTGTAACACGTTAAATACGTCTGCTTATGTATTGCAATATTTTGAACGCACAACAAAAGCGTGAGTGGCATGTAGTAAAAATTATCCTTTTTTATTTATACATAAGTACACTTCTATTGAATGTTGGAGATTTTAAAATCATTCAACACGCCGACTAATATGCTGGTTTTGTTCTTTTAATACCTGATAATGCGTTTTGCCTTATGAAATATATTATCTGGACCCGAAACTTGAAGATTTTATACAACAAATAACAAATTGTTCACAAAATATTGGTATGAAATGTAATGCATTTTTATTGTGGTAGAGAGGTTATAATGGTATCATATATCAAATTAAAAATGAACGATATTAGTAATGGCTTAACCGATTTGTGTTGTAACAGTGTGGATAAAATGAATTTTTAATCTCTATGACGGCGGTTTTAAGTTTTCTACTTGAAACATTAGAGGATTATGCGTGCCTGCATTAATTTGCTGTTTTGTTTCATACTGAAGTGAGATGGCGTGTGGTGAAATATGCTCCTGTATAAATTTAGATTAAAACCAAAGGTTGAGCAGTATTAATGACTCGTTTTGCAAAACGTAGAACAGAACTGTTCGAAATAAATTATAGCTTCTACATTGTACCAAAACATTGTACTAAAAATTTCAAATTGTCGCTGGGTCGGAAGACGTGTGATAAGGGTAGCAACCGAATTTGAATGTGAATCTATTTGCCAATTTGATGTTTGAATCCATGAAAACTGAAAAAAGTGTTAACGTAGTGGTGATTGAGAAATTAAACTGCGTAGAGGTACAAAACGATGAGGTTTAAACCAAAAATTGAGATGCTCCGATATCAAGAAGATTCATGGATGATAAAAACAACGAAAAACTTGTCATACGCACACAAATCACATTCAGTAACTCACCCTAGCCGCCAGACTAGTATTTGGTTTTTCAAGCAATTCCCACAGATATTTTTGATACTGGGCACATTTGCCATCCCCGAACTCTTCTTCTTCGCGTTGCCTCAGACTTTCGGCTTCTTTGCGCATTTCCTCGTGTACGTGCTCCTTTCGCTGGTGGTATTTGTGTTGGCAACAGGATTCCAGGTACAATTCATCCACGCCCCAATACTCTAGGTCGTCACTAAACGCTAGCACGCACATTTCGTCTACTAAGTGTAATTTACCGGTACGATAAAAATTTAAAATTGAACTAAAACTTTTCGGATGCCTATCGAAAAAATATTCGTTGTCAACTAAGGAATAATCGTCGCATAGTTCTGAGATCGCTTCGTGGGTTGTACATTCACGCAGGCGGCCGAGTCGCGTGTGTGGCAAACGCTCGAGCGTTCGCCAAAGGACCTCGTGCTTGACACCGCCTACGTTAATCGAGACGCGACGATTCATCGCTTTCGATCGCGCTATCATAAACGGTTCAGGTGGTATGGAGGACATGGATCTGGAATGTGCTCGCTGCAGTGTTGAAGTCGGTGCCGTATTAGTGGCCACCGGATTCGAATGTGTAGGGGAGGTAGCAACCGGAAACGGGGCGTAGCGTACTTCCTTGCCGGCGCCGGCACCAGCCGTGCCGGATGCACTTGTGTTAGACGCTGCATAAGCAACACTCCCGCCAGGAGCTCCAGGACCAGGATTAGGCACACCACTGTTGCAGCCGGAGCCGCACCAAGCATAACTGCCCACACCGTTCGTTCCAGCACCAACCCCACCTCCGCCCCAACCGACGTTACTGACACTCCCGCCGATCCCACCACTAACGCTAGTATAATTTCGATTCCAAGGGCCATCGCAGCTGAAATTCGGGTGCTGGTGCGCCCCTCCCCCACTTCCGACCCCGATCGTTCCGTCCTCGACCCAATGTTGTGTTGCCGATTGTTGCTGCTGTTGCTGCTGTAAGTATTGTTGTTGAAGCTGTTGATGTTGCTGCCCAACAGCCTGTCCGCTACAGAGTGTACCGACCATTTGTGATCCGCCATTATTAATTGGGGGCGGTGTAGAATCGCCCAGTTCCCAGCGCACCGCTTCACGGTCTCTATCGCGTTCGCCCACCATAGGGCCGTTACTGCAAAAGTCACCATAAAGTTTGTCAAGCACTCCACTAGGGCGGGTTGATTTTTCATCAAATTACCGCTACATGAAATCACTCATCCCTCTTATTCAGCTTCTTACTACTGAGTCCGTTACAGTCGCTTTTCTATCGAAAGATTCAAAAAGTCGTTCGATTAAAAAGCCGTCACTCACAGAAGATGTCGATTCGATTTCAGCGATTTCAATGTTCAGTTTCAATTCGATCCGCTTAATTCGATGATTACCCCCACAACACATGTGTAGTCGCCAGCTCGTCATCGTCCTTTGTCGAATGTTGTAAAATAATTCGAATGCCTAAGTTTCAACTTACTCCAGTACTGCATTTGTTTTGGATTACCGTCGCATCTCACCTACGACTAACCCATTGTAAAATCATTTGAAGTTATTTTCCAGAGCACGATGAGGATCTGAAATGAAAAACATGAGAAATTGTTAAGGCAGTCTTCTAGCTGTAATTATTCTCCATCTTGATATTTCTCATTCTTTCAATTATTATAATGAATAATGCAAATAAAATCCTCAATCGGTAGATCCGATGTATTCAACTTATTACGCCTTCCAGTTTCCTGTTTCATTTCATTTCATTTCAAATCGATAAGATGAAAACTACGTAGAAAAGGTTTAAAAACGCTACTCATCGCATTGGGCCAATACTGAAATCGAATGAGCGAATGAGTCCATGATGATGGAAACGGATAAAATCGGAAATTAAACTAGAAACTCGCGGAGGAAACGATCTGAATTTTATTTCCTCAACAGCCAGTTGAATAAAATATCAACATATATATATATATATGCATGTGTATGTTAGAAAAAGCAACAGTCAAAAGGATATCATATTTCGTTGGAAGTCCGGAAATGGAAAGATAACGAGCGAAAAAGTAAAGAGGTTTTCAACTTATAAAGGAAGTAGGAAAGTGGTCAACCCTTTTTCTATCTTGCATGGATTTTATTGGTCAACATTAAATGTATTTCATCCTTTTGATCTGAGCTTTAACGATTTGCAAAATTATCCAAGCAATGCATTCTTAATGAATAAGGTAGATTATCTTGTAGGAAGATTTCTGGATGAGGAAATGCATTACCATGACTTCCTAATTCTTAGTAAGTTATTGTTTTTCATATGAATGATGGCAGGGAGGAAATTTTGTACGTAGAAGTTTGAAACTCGGTTCTGAGCCACATTAGCTTCGATACATAACACTTGCACAAAGTGCATCGTCAAAAAAGTGAAGTGTTTATCAAGAAATTAAGTGAATGGCAAGTGGTCAAAGTTAAAAAAGTTTTGATTTTTTTACGTTTCGCTCGTACTTATAAGCAAAAAGTCAAAGTACAGGAAAAACATGTTCCAACTGTCAACATTTCTATGATCGCTTCGCTTACATTGCTGGATGTTGTTGAGAAACTTTAAGTATGAGATTTGATCAGTGTCAATACAATGGTGCATGAAAGTTTTGACGTCTCAAATTTTAACTATTGGAAAACCTGAAACCAACTGGCGTTTCGAAAGGCCATCCTTTAACGCAGGCCTTTCCTAGCTTAGCGTTTTTGTACGCTTAGCAAAAGCATACAACAAATTCATTAAAGTGTTGTTGATCAGGAGGATCCATTTCAGGAGTAATGAGTACGTGAATAAACAAAATGCCCTTGCTATGATGAGAACCTTAAGAAGGTTGGAATGATGACAGTTCATTTAAAGCAAAACAATTTTTTGGTGTGATTAATAGGACAGCGGAATACGTACGTTATATTTTCTCCAAAAAATGGCCGGTCGAACGTGACTGGAAATGAAATCTTTTACCGCGACATCATAAGGGACTATTTGTCAATTCAATTTCGGAACTGAACCGTTGACCTCACATATTTTATTCCAACAAGATGGCGCCATGTAACCACGCAGTCGGTGGAAGCATGGCTCTATTGTGAGGAGGATTCGGTGAGCACTTCAGGCTAAGGACCGGTAAAATGGAAAAAATTGCATGTGCAATTACAAATTTTGCAATTAATACCAAATACAAAAAAAAAACGTTCAAAGTATTAACCAGGATTGCAACAACATATTTATATTTAGTGAACTCTATTCTTGCTTAAATGTTTCTGTATAACACGAATTTATCAAGATTGCACGCATAAAAGGAAGAATTGATACCATTTTCATTCAAAAGGTAATTTCTCAAAAGATAAACTTCTAGTTAATTGAAAGTCAATGACAAACTCGGCGTTTGCTTAATGCAATTATGAACTTACTGAACCGTGTTGTAAGACTTGAGAGCTGAGTTTTTCATGAATTCGCAGTCAGAACGCCAAAAGCCATCTCAAACGTTGTTAGGGTTTTGGGGTATTATTTGATGGAAACACAGAAATCATTTGCACTCGAAACTAAAAAACTGTTTAGAAACCAGAACCACAGAAATTCAAGATTCAGGATGAGATTCAAATTCTCGAATGATTCATTATATTATTCTATTGATTCGATTCGGCAGAGTGAACAACAGATGACTATCGCAATTTTCTTCTGTACTTACTTACGTTAAAGACGTTTCGTCGCCAATTATTGGAGCCATCCCCGTGCGTTCTGCTAGCAAAAGGATTCTACCTTGTTCAGGCCAAAGCTTTTATGATAAATTCTTTATAGGAATTCCGTTTTCAATATCATCAACGTGATTTATATACGAGTTGATGGTAGCTAAAATACTCGGCGCATTTGTCAATCAGAGCTACTATGTGACTGTATACATTCATATTTGTCTGGATAGTTATTATTCGAATGACTTTGTCCGTATATTCTTATTTTGACATAAAAGAATCGACGGAACATAATAGTGAGCCCCAAAATGATTGAGGATGAACGTTTATATTGATTGATATTGACGTAAAATTCTATCGACAACATACCAATAAAGTTCCAAGCTCAAACAACTTTCCTGCATATTTGTGCTGTTATAGCAAGAATGCACATGATGGAAAATTTCTTCGAAAGTAAAGAGCCAATATGTTAGTGGAGTAGAATACAAAGCATATAAAATACTGATATATCCACCTAGCAGTACATTCTAGAGTCGCTAAACTCGAAAATCTCAAGTAAGTTTTAAAATAAGTTCGTTTTGATGTTGCCGCAGGCCAAAATTAACTCTGGGTAGCTTGGGTCCGCCGGGCCTTGCTCCGTGGGTTTCTACCCAAGCTACCCAGAGTTTAAAATAAGTATTTTATACCCGTACAACCACTCAAAGATTACATTATCAGTCAATTTTAGAGCCGCCAGTGTTTCCTAAACATTGAGATAAGCTTCTGTGAAAATTCGCTATTTCAAACTCACTGTTTCGGAGTCGAATTAATTTTGTTTGTTTTCATGATGAGGCTTCCCATATTTACTCTCCTTAAACCAAAATAAGAGATTGTCCATTGGATTAAGATCAAGTAAATCAACTTATTCAAAGTATTTCACCTGGATGAACTTGTCTTGTTTTCCAATCAATTGTCTGTGTTCACTGAACATGAATCGTTTCTGAAGATTATCTAAAGAAGGGTAGCAGTTCCTCTGCAGGCCCCGATGCACAATAAGCGTACGTAAGGGGGCCTTGCAGAAATACCCTATATATAATCTAGAGGTGGCAACGTGACAAAATAATTGTTTTTCTTCCCTTCTCTTATGTTTGTACATCCTACTGATATAGAAAATGCATACAGAAATACTTCTTCGTTTCTAATCCATATTTCATGTCTAAACATACAATCGTAGCTTAGCTAAGTCTGAATAAGGCTAATTATTGCAATATGCAATTTCTTCATGAATGTAATACACTGCACTGCACTGTGCAGTCTAATAATTCCTATTACAAAACCCAATATTCCTCTAAACGACCATAAGCTTAATAATAATACCTGGAGAAAGGATTTTTTAGTTCGGCTGAACAGACTTCTGTTACGGTGTAACTTTTCCCCTAATTATTATGTTTTCAGATATAGGCCCGCAATCGAATAACATGCCCTTTTGGCCACTAAAGTTGCTTTCAAATAGAAGCTGTTCGTAGAATTATTTCACTTGAGATCGAATTAGCGTTCGAAAATGCACATCGGTATTGCATGATGGGCTCCTCTACAATCTGGAGTTCCCCAAGGCTCATGCTTGCCCCTTTACTATTCAATGTGTATAGCTCAGGAACTCCAGCTGTAATGCCTGATTTACCATTTTTGAATACTAAAATGGTAAATCACGTATTAAAAATAATTTGTGGATGACGCATTTCACCTTGGCAACGGTGCTCGAAAAAATATACCGATATTTTCATCAGCGAAAGATTAACATTAACAATACTTCAAAAGCCAAAGCGATGTGCTTTACGTAGAAAAGGAAACTGTGTCTACTGCCCTGTCTGTGTATAAATTTCCTGGACGAAAAAAATTTTCGGCAAGTGACGTTTCATATTCTAGGCTTACTCGTGATGACAAATTGTCTTTCAGAGATCACATTGAATCGAAATTGATTAAACGGTTGTATTCCTTGACCGAAGAACCAAGATTCTTATCATAAAGATGGTGAATATGTCTGTTGTATTGTATCGAGCTCCTGGCTGGAGTTCATGTGTTCAGTACTTAAGACCCCAACTGCAAGTCGCACAAAATCGATGACTGCAAATGGTCCCCAATAAACCTTTTTAATTCTCTTCTTCAAAACTGCATCAACTTGCTGGAACGCATAACATGTAGACATAACTCGCGAATGAACGTCGCCAGCAAGTCTACTAACCCATCAATTTCATCTCTTTTGGATAGTAATTCTTTGTAGCTGTCATGCTTTTTTGAGCTCCTCGCATGAATTGAGCTAATGTATTAAGATTTAAGACATTAATCATTAAAATACGATAGAGTAAGTACAAGTGAGGATTTTAATTTGCTTTTGCCTTCAAAATTGAAAACTAATCCTGGAGAAACAATTATGTAAGCTTAGGTAGTTCATACAGATTTAAGATTGCATTGAATCAAACTTATGTCCACTAAAATAAACAATTTTAATCTGAATACTCTGTACAAAGCGAGTTCCATCCAATGTAAAGAATTCCGGTTGTTTGTATGAAATTGGTAAACCTTGTTCAAATTTCAAACACACTTTCAGTATGAAATATGTTTCATTAAATAGAACGATCCTTGAATCTCAAAGGAAAAAGTATTTCTCTGTATGTATTCCCCTTCCATAGCCCCATGTTGATTTGACCTTCAATTAAATCTCTTTCCTGTTCCATACTTTCATAATGTTCACCTACAAAACACCCACAAAGATCTTGATTTATTCACCAGATAACCCTTGATTGGTTTTTCCCCACTGTATTCTGTACCAGAATAAGTAGTACCTGCTATTATAACAGCTATCTTATACATGCAGGGTTTCAATAGGGAAATGCCACCAACCTGCGATAATTGCCTACACCTACTGTGAGTCAAATGATAAAAAATAGCACCAAGGGATTTTGCCAGTATGTGAAGAGCACGAAGGCTGATGATGCCGCTCGAAACCGAAGAGAAAATGGATAATTCTCAAGTTGGCACAGCATCACGTCTACTGCAGGCTTTGGCGGCGAATTCAAAGGACATGGTGAAGAAGTAAAGTTTGAGCTAGACTAAATGTCGGCCAATGGGTTCAACGAATGGTGTCAGCAAATTTTCTCAATGAAATGCATTGACATCAGCATAAGATGTAGAGGAATAAAAGAACGCATCCCTTTTATCTCGCTACCTTCACTGCGTCTTTTCATCAACGAGCTGCATTTAATAAATTATTGAATGACAGGAAACCGAAAATCGATATGAGAATATTTTCAAAATTCGTCTGTGCTCATCTTCAAGTCTACAAGTATATGCTCCTTAAATATGTTGATATGATATAACAGACTACACTTAAGACATTTGTAATGAGACACTCAATCGTTATCTCATTATGATTAATTTCCGTAATAATTTTGTTACCAGCTGCCATTCGTTGTGATGCTCCTTTATGCGGAGACAAGACGTCCTCTAAAATGGATAATCAAAGCATTCGAGTGTAAAATGACACTCCGGTTTTAAGTGTGGGCTCTTGAAATGTGATGAGAAAGCAATAGACGTAATCGGTCTTATCCCTTATCCTTATACCCCATTCTTGCCGCTCAGTGGTGGGTTTAAACAAAACAATCAAAGATGGGGTGTAGAGTTACTTGTTTTATTCAAATGTAAGTACTTGGTGTCGAATTATATGATTCGTAAGAAGGGCAGATTTGATACCAAATAAAAAACAAAATATAGGAAACGATTTTTATCCCCCAGAAAAAATTAAGTTCAAACTACATGTTGGATCAAGTGTCCACTCTTTAAATGCTTAAAAGAAATGACTATTGAAAATTCTGTTTGATATCGCAGAAGCTAATTGAGGGAGTTTATTTAAATAAGATTTGAAAATAAGCCATATCGGACACCAAACAAACGAAAGTAATGAAGCACGTTATGAAGTATCTGATGGAAGAGCTCATACAATATCGTTTGTTAGTTATTTGAAAGCAAGTTATCTCTTATCTGAATTTCGTATTAGAAACATGAGATTCTAATAATTTGGAACATCAAACAAAGTGTTCATCAAAGTAAACCAACATCCGTTCGAGCAAAACTTACATCTTAACGTCATCTTAAATTCAAACATCTATTATTTTCGGAAAAGATTAGAACTATCAATAAAATCTTACTGTTTTCGTTGAAAATCGATGATAAGAAAAGTATATTCCATCTCGAACAATTGTTTGCTTTCATTTTTCTGGAAGCACAAAAATTCCACGTCAGTGAAGCGAGGCGGCTTTTAAAGTGTTTCAAAAATCGAGCCATTTATGACATCCCTACAAGCACAGAAGCGTTGTTCAGCCAGCCCTGATTAATCGAAAGAAATGAGTAATAATCGGAAGAGTTATGAAACTGCTAAAAAGTGCTCACACCACAAGGCATCACAAAAATGAGATACGAATTCCCCATGCAGCACATAAAGCAAGCTTTCCAAGGTAGAGAGCTTTCAGTGAGCTAAGTGAACAGCTTTCGAAGGCTATCTTCCGAGGCCCTTATGTATGTGAGATTAACTTTTTCGGTGTAAAAGTATATGCGAGTTATATGTATTCTATCCAGCAAGTTTTGCTTGACAAATTCAAATAAAAAAAAAATTAGCTGTAATTGTCTGTAAAATTAGCATCGAATGCCATCAGATCCGAAGATTGTTCCATAATTGCTACATCTAGATACGGAAACGATTCTTTTGCATTTAATTTAGAAAGGGGTGAAGATATTTATACCATCTCTATTGTCAAAATTTTCACAGCTTTTATCGGTGTTTGCCTTTTGAAGTACTCTAAGTACGAAATGAAAAAATCAAAAATATTTGAGCAATCACATCCCTCTGTTTTAGTCCAAAACCAAAGTATACAAAAATAATGAAGTATTCCGAGAAGAGTTTGGCGTTCAGTACAAAGTTATAAAGTTCTTGATGTGATGTTGATCTTGCGCGAAGTATTTTACATCCACGTTGAATTCTCATCATTTTTCCAGGGTTAGCGTGATAGAAAAAGTTTATTTTTTTTTGTGGATTTCCTTGATGATATCATTAGTCATCAAAAGTAATATTTGTGATGCTATACCATTATAAATGTACAATTTAAACAAACACTAGGTCTTCACTATTCAAGGTGATCTCTTTATTTATTCGTCGGCTTAATCGATTTGAGGATTCTTTGGTTAATCTACCGTATAACAATCTCTACATTCGGCAGCAAAGGAAAGATTGAATCGAAAAAAGTGCAGCTATAAACTGCTTTTTAAATGATTTTTGTTCTATGATATTCCGTGATCTCAACAGATGTCGCGCTTTTCTTGGATTTCTGATTCATAGGAGTGTGGATTTTCCTTGATCGATTTTCATTAGCGTGATTGGACCGATTTGGACAAATTGCGCTTCTTTGCGCTATATATATTTTTTGCGCTGAATTGTATATCTGAAGATATGTTGACCTAGCTTTGAAAATGCAAAACAATATCGAGTAGCTCTTGTCTTTATTGCCCTTTATATAAATTCCTTTTCTGTCTAACAAATAAACCTAAATGTTGGCTTCATTAACATTAAAGGTTTGCGGAGAGGGAGAATGATTCTGATTTAAAGAAACATTCGAAGCAGTTTTTTAGAGTTCGTCCTCTTTTTTAAGCATTGGTTCGTTTTTATTCTATGTAATTATTGTTAGTTTATGTAGAAAGTAATTGTTGTGCTTATATTAAATAAGCTGATAAGGTCAAGTCTTCTTGTCAGAGTAGTCTTCAGAAACGACATCCGTATAAGCCAACATGAAAAAACGTCAAAACGAACTTAGATTTTTTAAGGTATAAAGATTTTTGATTATATAAACACACAAAAAACCAATCGAATCGTCAAACGAAACAATATACTCTAGAAGTCCTAGCAAAAACTTTAAGATCATTTAGATTCCATCTCCATGAGTTTATCGAATAATTCGCCTACAAAAAATGGGTTGCACTTTGCCTGCATGTTACTGTTGTTATCTTTTAGATGCTATCATGGTCATCGCTGAATCTTCCATTAATCTGCAACAAAAACCTGAAAGCTTTCTCCAGCCTGAAATCTCCAATAGAGCAAATTGCATATATGTGTATGCATGCATGATACAAAAGCAAAGATAAACTCCCGCATTGTTCGACATCCTAGAAAGAAGTCGAAACGGACAAATATGTGTCTATCCATGCAGCTTTGCAAAGCAAATTCGTTCAGATTGCTCATGAGTATGCAGATGGATCCTAACATTCCGAATGCATGGATAAACACAGCTTCTGTTGAACTTTCCCTATAAAATGCACGTTATATACGAAACGCCGTCCCCCGTCCCCCTCCGCAAAATGTACTTGTTTCTGGAACCAATATGGTATATGGTATATATTGTCTAGCACCGTTTTTCGCTTACCTGACGTCTACTGATGGCGTGCAGTGAGTCCTTCTCAGTACACAGGTGTGTATCGATCGATTTGAAGTGTCGGTTGTCGATGCTCCTTTCGTTCAGAAACTTTCAACTGCGTCGTGACCTGAAAAGGAAAATTGAAATTTTACTGTACGCTCCGAATTTTCCCATTTATGTACTATAGCTGTAGTAAAAGTAACAGCCAAGCTAATAAAAAATACGAGGATAATGGCCATAAGAGGGGATATGTAGGCAGTATGTAACCATAGAAGCTGGGAAGCCAACAGGTTAATTAGGTGGTCAACGGGTATAATGTGTTTCTTTGTACTTCATATTTGTAACTATTTCTTTTGAGCTTTACGTTGGTACACTTGACATTTACATTATTTTTACGCCTCGAAAAGGATGCATGTATTAGCTGCGAAGAGTTGTTAGTGTAGACATTGTAGTGTCTGTTTCTCTAGTGTTAGTGTGAACTTGCTTTGATCTTATCGTATTTTGTATACCTATCATGGAAGTCAGGTCACTCTCCAAAAACCTTTTCAATTGCCTTTGCATTTCGAAAATGGTTAACTTCAGCATATGATTGCATTCCACATAGCTATTCATGAGAGTGTCGTCACATATTTGGATTTTCTTTAGTTTTCGAGGGAGGACACTCATTAAACTTATATACACGGGCAAGCCCCCAATCGCAGCTTGGGCCATGGAAACCGTCACGTATAAGCTAGAATAAATATTCCTTCTTACAGCGTCGCCAATGTACTTACATCGATTGAAGCTTGTTTTCACCAATATGAGAAACATTAATTTTTAAATGGGGCGAATAGAAGTTGCTTGAACATGCAATCAATCGTTTGAATCGAGTAAATAAAAACTAACGAGAAGCTACTACGCTATGAATTATCTTGCAATTATTTTAAGATTTTGTATGTTAATTCGTGAAGGATAAACACCAGGATTAATTGTATAATGTTTTTTTTTTATTCAAGCTGCGATGCTGAGGTTTAAAATTATATTTTGGGAAAGATTATTCGTATAGTTTAGGATTTGGAAGACTGAATGAACAAATTCACCGAGATAAAATGTATAAATGCAAAGCGGTAGAAGAGCAAAAAAAAATTCCACGGCAAATAAAAGTGCAGACAGAAAAAAAGTGACAACAGGTACTATGCGACGTCCCCATTTTAACATAAATAACATCAAATTTAAATTCACATGGATCTTTGTTGATGCAACAAAATCGGAAATCGATCAAAGAAAATACTATTACTACTCTTGCGACTGCTACTGCTGCATCTACTGCGTCTTATTGAAGTAGTTTTGTGCTTGGAAGATGAAGGCTATTGGCGTCCACTATTTATTTAAGTACCGGGCTCCTGACCACCAGTCACAGCATGCTTACCATGTCGTTGCCGGCGCCAGCGCGTAGGGACATCGCACGCAGACGTGATGAAACTCATAATGGAGTTCACTACGTTTTAAGTTGAGACTACTCTAGTCCCCGTCAAGGTCCACGTCATGGTTTCACCACGCATGAGAATCCCGACAAATTCTTCAATATCCGTTATGGCAATGTAAGGTTGAGATGCAGCGCGTCGAGAAGGACACTCACCATTTTCGAGTGCAATGTGCTCGGGATCACTCGCCGCGTAGTCTTCCAGTACATTTGAGAGAGAAATTCAAGCTACAACCTATAGATTCGTTAATTTCACTAGAAAGTTTGGATCAGGATACAAACTTCATTGTGCTGGACGCTACCTTCTAGGCACAACCTTCAAGGCTTTATCTACCCAACACTGTGCTCAAGTGTATCTGATAAATAAACTTAAACTCAAATTCTGCCACATTACTTGGATAAAAACTCCTTTAGACGAAGCTAACCTGAAACAGTTGGTGATTCGAAAAGCGTGTCCTAAAATGCAGTATAGAAGCAAAATCCTAAAGATATCAATGAGGAATAAGGTATAAACACCAATTGTATGAGTTTTTGACCAGCCCGAGACCTCCAAGTACGCTACACCACAGAAGTTGCGATGTACTGGTCATGTGCAGCAGATCAATGGCGAGTGTATATCTAGAAAGGATCTTGGGGAAGATATTTGCAGGTATGACTGAAGGATGAAGATCAGTATAAAAGCCGAGAAGACATTTTTCGAACTCGATTAATGATGATAATGGGGAAGTGGTTGATGGACTGAGACTCCATGAATCTTCACGTACGAAAGGGCTGTAGTGCAATGACGAGCTCTTCGTGAGCTCTTTACAATCCTAAATAAACTCTAACTAGACGAATGAAACATATATTATGAACATATTTAGCCGTCTGTTTGCTCTCGAAGTAATTTTTTAAAAACTAAGACTTGAATTCTCTAGACCTTTCCGAATAGAATGCGAACGATTTGTCATGTGCTTCCTGTCAAATAACTAAGACAATAAAAATATTGCTTTAAAAAACGAACGCGTATTGGACAATTGAAGTGAGCACGATATGAATGGGTACAGATTTGAACAAGCAAAGTCAAAACAAACATCATCAAACGAACCTTGCATAATACTAATAAATTTTGACATATGTAGATAAATTCGAACTTATAAATCGCCTTTTAGATATTTAGAATGCTATTCATTGGCTGCTTATTGTATATAATGAATAATATCATCATGAGCACATCCCATTTGCCTTGCCCAAAACATAATTCGCATTATGCAGCTTCACACTGGAAAAGGTTTCGTGCAATTCAAATGAGCTGTTTAAGTTCGTATTTTGCGTACGACGCGAACCAAAATGATATCATGTGAAATTCAACAGTTAAAGACCACTTCAGAGCTCCAATTCTACACTCCTTCACAAAGTTCATGAATATGCAAATACCGTCCATAAAGCTGAAGGATTTCTCGAGTGGAAAATTTAAGTGTCAACCAACACATTGGTTCATTTCAGCTGAGAGCGTGACATCAGGATGCAGATCCAACCATGATGGACACAACCAACCCGCATATTAAGCGTATTCTATTCGCTGCTTTACTTCCCGCAACTTGTTTTTCTTATCCTTTTTGCTGGGATTCGCTTGAGCACTTTCATCGCGCAGCAATAGCACAGTGACTGCTTTGGATTGCGCACACAGGGATACTGAACAAATTACAAATTGTCTAAATGATATTTTGAGTTATGATTGCCATCGTGGCTCATTTATGGGACATGGGCAGTCACTATTCAATGATATGACTAAAATGAATTTTATGTACGGAACGGACTCAAAGGAACTGATGTTACATGTAGCGCTGTCAACGCCACTTTCAACACTATTATTACTGCAACAATATTGAGTTGGTTCGTTTTATTGTAACTTTCAAAATTCAAATTTAGGACAATCGATTTTCAAGCATAATCTAAATAAGTAATAAGAATTGCTTGTCTTCGTAGGATAAAGAAGAAAGAGCACAAACTCACTCGATTGATTGTATCCGTGTTTGCATTGTAATGCGAACAGCCTTAAGGGATGAACACATGTTAGCCATCAATCTAGCCACCACAAATATACATATAAAATTCCTGCAATTTCATTTTGATACTATCATTGTTTGTTGAGGAATTTGATGCCAACATTATCGGTTGCTAAGTCCTTGAGTTTTCGACGAGCAACATTATGAGCTGACGGAAATAGATTTTAAGGATGGGTAAATAAAGGTATATAACATCGTACGTAGTTCACAGATTAATTCAAACGAATCGTTCACGAAAGTTCGAAAAATAAATAGCGCGTCTAAGAAGCGATGAGTTCGGTTGTGCCAAATTCTACCCAAATTATGACTAACCTCAAAGCATTCACAATTAGTGCTACTTCGTAAACGCAAAAGAAATCCTGCTTAGAGCAAAATCATCAACTATATTTAATCGAAAAAATTATCGAGTGATTCTAGGCTTAGAAATTCATTCATGGCCTAAAGGAAGTTGAAGATGTCCTTATTTGTCATTTTTTTTCAAAACTTAAACCTGTACTTACATAATGTATTACTAAAAATAAAGAAAAACCTTTCTTTGAATTGTATGTATTTATTTACCTTACGCAATCGTTGATGAATACCGAACGATCTGGGACGAAAATCGATTCCGCAAGGTAAGTAAGTACATAAAATAAAAAGGAAGATTTTTCTTTATTTTTAGCAAAACGGTTTTATGAAGATGGAAGCAATTACAAATTTAATGTATTAGTCTAATATAGAAAGTTGACCAGTTCCGCAAAACGCGTCGCAAAATGAACATTTAAATTGGCATTTTACTGCTAACCAATATCTTGTTCTTCTGGTATTAGAAAATTTTCCTATAACCTTTCAACAAGTAAAAAACACAACACCAATTTTTTGAATACATCTTAAATCAAAAAGTCAATTCTGGGAATTTGTTTCTTCAAAATGATATATGTATTTATATGTATCTATATATATATGTATGTATCTATATATATATGAATCTATATTTGCTCCGTTATTTGTTTGCATATTTCTTGAATGTTTTGTTTTAACTAATTAGAATATAAATATTAATTTTTTGCTCGTTTTGGTTACAAGTACAATGTAAACAGATAGACAAAATAGAGAAAGATAAACATTTTTACGAACACCAATGCAATTCTCCAAAACTTTTCAAATACCGTTAGATCGGTCGTTTGTTCGGAGTGTGAGCGCTGTTTGTGTTTACGCTATGCCGGCGCTTCAGACGTTTTAACACCTCTACGTAATACGCAGCATTCGTGGTAGTGTTCGGGGGCACAAATTCTTTGTGTATCAGGCCTTTCGAGTCGAAGTAAGCGATGAGCATCGTCTTTACCTGTGATTTTTGTTGGCGCACTTTTTGAGGCCTCGCACGGCCCGGACTGAGCCAAGCGGATGGCTACACCTTCACCGTAAGCCGAATCGATCATTTTTTTTGTTTCCGCGAAAGTTTTTTAAAGTGTATAGCAGAATTTAGGTGCGGCACGATGTTCAAATTTCTCATTTATCGTAGAGCTTGCACCAGGGTACTAAACACACGTTCACTCAAGCACGTCTATCTCGGCAACTAATGAACGGATACTGGTGAAAAAATTCTCAGACACTTCAGAGGGATGTAGCAACATAGTACCGGTGTCGTCCAAGAAAGTACGTGTTTCAAAAAAAAAACATTCGTCCTCTTGCTGACATAGTGACTCAGTTAGTGACTTTTGGTGAATGAAGTGGTCCTTAATTATTCTGTTTTGTTTTAATTGCACTACAATGACGACAATTTTGCTTCTCAATGTGGAGATGTGGCCGGGAAAGTGAAATGATATCTCGGTCGAGCGAAAAATGTTGTCGATGGGTGAAAATAGTTGAAGCGTATAGTAAACGAAGACAAGTCAGCCAGTGTCATTTAAGAAGTTCAATTTCGTGGAGAATCGGTGAAGGCATAAATTTTCACGAAGAATTCAATGCAGGGAACCAGTAAGAACACTTTCCCACTTGTGATCTGAAAGAGGAATGTTCGTGCTAATTGACAGCGGAAGGCACTCCATATTTTCTCGATTTTTGATGATCTTAACTACTTACATAAGTTTTACATTACAGCGGACACGTAAAAAGCGCTAAATAAGCGGATCGACATCACAACTAGAGAAATACGAACACCCCACATAGCAATTAAAGCGAGCTTTGCAAAAAAGGGAGCTTAGATACTATACAACGTAGCTGAGTACAAAGATCGCGATGGGTAGCTTTCTAAACCAGAATGTATGTGAGAATAATATTTTCGGTGTAATAGTATATATGAGCCATTGCGTATGAACAAAACGTTTCATAATATGAAAATACGCATGTGTATTGCCAGGGTATTGTGTTAGATTCCTCTTAGAATGTTTAATGCTACAAAAATATCGCTGGTCGTATCGTTGTGCATTTTGTTCCTCCCGCGAAAAGCTCACCTGTTGTGAACGTGTAAACTATACTTTGCCATCATCACACACGTCATGTCTACAAACACTGCTTTCGTAATTATGACAAGGTGCACATTAAATTTACAACTCCACATATGAAAACATGACAACATAACCAACTACTCGAATTTGTTGCCACTTGTGAGTTGAAATCTTTATCTTTTGGCATTCATTCGTGTAACTTCTACTTTAAACCCAAAAACAAGATATACCGGCTAAATTAAATTGTATGTGCAAATTTTCCTCGACATCAACTTACCTGTATTTTGTCCGAATATATAAATTGCTCGAAAATGCAATTTAAACAAAAAAAAACGAATGAACTGAAGCAACTGTAGGAAAAATGTTTACCACGAATTTGCCATACTAATTAGCTTGCTTGTACGCTCGCGTGCACTTATCGTGACTGTTCGCCATTAAAATGGAATTCATTCGCAAGAAGAAGAAAAGCAAATGGAAATATTTATGAAGGAAAATTCAAAAAAGTGAGAGAATTCGCCACGAACATATCCTTCTTCGCCCTGTTGCATAAAATGTTAACGCCAAGCATAATAATGTCGGACAATTAGAACGAGTGGTGCGAATTACCGAGAGTGGTTGCTCATAAACTTGTGCCAACTTATGAGTTATGATGATTTTACCCCCGTTCTGTCGTTACGCGGATCCTGGCGCCACGCCGAATATTATATAGGTACTTATCGATGATTGTGCTTCATATGTGTGTAGGAATAAAAACTATTTTGTTCTACTCTTGTCTTGGCACCATGCCTTCAAAGGACCATTTGTAGGCTTCAATATGTCCGCGGAGATTATTCCTCACATCGATTTTATTTGCGTCCGGAAAAAAGAAACTCAGAAGCCCCATTGAGTACTGTGGCGCTGGTTAAGTGGGTAAAGATTAATTGGATGGATAACAACTTCCTCAACTAGATTTGATAGGACTTTGTTCAATTGCTTGGATTCAATGACATTTGTTTCGCATGCAAGCAGACGAAGTCTTTCACGTGATAAATTGCAACGTTATGGTAAATTTGGCAGCACAATGAGTTTTTCTCCCCTTGTTGGGTTTATCGATGATAAAATAGTCATAGAGTTAACAAATACAAAATATTAGAGATTTGAACAATTGATTAGGGAGGAAATTGAATTGAATAAAAACATAACCAATTTGAATTTCTGTGGGAGAATCTTGCATAAAGTAAGCGTTTACAACTTATTCCGAGAAAAATAATTCAAACAATCAAGACGTTGCTTCTTTCCAGCACATAAAATACTGCACAATCCGAGATGCAAGCGCAGTTCAATCAACGTGACACACTTTTGTAGCGGAAGTAAGACCCCTACCACTAAGACTCTATATATATATATAGTAATATATATATATATATATATATAGTAATATATATATATATATATATATATATATATATAAAGTATTCTCCTAAGAATGTCCTGAACCATTCTGCGCCTCAAGTATGATTGGTTTCAGTGAACGGGTTACAAACCATTTTGGAGAACAACAGAAAAGAACCTTTAAACGCATTTCTATTTGGTATTTGTCCATTTGCATTATTTTAGTTTGGCATCGTAGAACTCGTCACGGATATTTACCTAAAGTTAAAAAAGTTTTGATCCCGCCGATAATTTTGTTGCAAACGTTTTTCTTAAGATCAATATATTTTTATCAACGTTTAGCTATGATCTGATTCCTTATTTGAAATAAATGCCTCAAGACGTAACGCCCACCTAGCTTGCTAACAGACATCAGGAAGGTATTCAAGGTACTCAATCAAGAACTGAGCGCTCGCATTAAGAAATATGACATAATGCGGATTCGCCAATTTGTATTCTTAGGCTATAATGATAGAAAACCCAGGCATCTGCGAACTGAACTACTGTGTCTGGAAACTAATTAAGAAGGAACGCGTTTGGTTTTCGTTAGATAGACTGGTTGTTTAGGCTCCTTCAAGACAAGGTCCCCAGACACCTTGCCATTATTATGTGCAGGATTATGTATGTGAAGTAGGTTCTCATTTCTAATTAAAATCTGTCAACGATGCACGATTTCGAGATCTTGAAAGGTCTGTAACAAAGACCATGAATGGCGGAAGACTTTTCGATTTATTCATTCTTGATCTGTTGAACAGCTTCGAATTCAACGTGTCGCGAACGTGATCATTTCTGATGTTTCCTGATGGCCTGAATATCTTTACAACAGATCGACAAACTTCAGTGGTTCAGAGTTCAGTGAAACTTCAAATAATTTTTAATAAAAAACGGAGTTCATCGCGGACGATTAGCCAATGAAAATTAATGCACAAAAATATCAATCAGTTTTATTTTGAATATTGCTTCTGTTGGCCAGGCAAAACCTACAACGTGACTGGAGAGATTTCCACATTTTAATAAGCGCGAGAAGTTCTGAACGAGTTCTATTCAAGTCATGCATTATGCCTGGGGTAGACGACCGCGTTTGAACTATTTTTTGACAGAAAACGTTCAGGAAACGTAAGAATTTCTTCTCCGTTATGACGATAATAACTAGTTCAAACGTCATCACCTTTCCCAGACTTTCTTTTTCCCAGGCTTTCGTGTCATCCAGGTCAGCATCTGTACTATAGTAAACATGTCAAAATAATGCACATTAGAGCGCTCAAGTTGAAAAACGTCAAAGTTATCTGTTTGTGCCGCCCTTTTGTGCCACTAAATCTTGTTAAAATTGTTGTGTTTCATAATTTTCTCTGCATTCAATTTTATCGCAATAAAACACTTTTTGACTTTGATATGTTTTTAACAACCCCAAACGTAAATTATTGTCCGTATTTACTTTTGAACGTTAAATAAACGGAGGATTTCAAATTTTTCCAAATTCTTCCAAATATTTAGTTCGAAATTAAGTTATAATCATTTTCATGAAAATTAATCACAATACTCAAAAATAGTCTGGAAAAAGTCGATTTTTCGAAATAGTGTTTTGCTCTATTCACCAAATACTACGAGTCGAGTACTACGAGTTACATTTATCATGCAAACATCATGATTTCAATTTTTTTGAACTTAATCGTGCACTTTGCGTCGTACCTATTTCGCCCGAACTCAATTATACTTTGTTCCAGGCATCTAAAATATTTATTCGAAATCCCTCCTGTAATCTCGAATGAATGACTGCTTGTTTACTTGTGTTTATTTACTTATGCTATTAAGATTATTTATTATTATTGATCGACATATCAAAATAAAAAGGAGAAACAGGAAAATATCGGGATTTCCTTTCGATATTTTCCTGTTTCTCCTTTTTAAGTTTTTGAATATCTTACTACTGAACACAAGTTTGTTAATTTCATGACTATATAATCCTCTTCTAACTTCTCTGAGCCTACAAAAAAATACATTAAAGCCATTGCTCGATATTATTTTAGCAACAAAAGCTAGAGCAATACGAACTTACATTTTTTTTCCACACATAGAATGTTAACAGAATCTTAAGAATCAAAAATATAAATATAAATTTTGTTGTCGTCTGTGTCTACCTTCCCTTTCACTGCAGCCGACAATGTCTGTCTGCAGGACTCATAATAAAGTCACCGGGACTCATTACGTCACACTTTGAGAATTAGTTGAACACTTATTAGTAATTTGATTTCATATTTCATCACTTCAGGCAACTACAAAGTTGTTTGAAATCATATTTCACCACCATGCACCCAACTGAATCCAAATGAATAGATCTATCATATGATATGAACCAAGTTAATAAAGCGAACAAAAAGTCTCCATATTCTTTTTGTTTTCAAATCCTTTATCCCCGCAAGTGGTACAAAGTATTAAAGCTTGCTTTAATAGCATAAAAATGGCGTTCCACAGAAAGACAACGCCGCCGACGAGAATTAAACGTTTACCTTGACTTGTGGTTGTGTGTGAATAACGACATCTACGCATATTTATATTGTTCCAAGAAGGCCGAAGGAATCGAGAGGGTAATAACTGGAAATATTTCGAGGGCATGTATTTTATTAATTAGGAAGAAACTGGTGAAAGCTATTGACAGCAAAACTAAATAAAAAAGCGTGCACGCTATCCTTATCGATCCGCTCGTTTTGGACGCATGGCGGGAAAGGCAGGTGGGTTAGTTCGGGTAGAAAGTATACAAGGCATGTGCCTGACATTAAAAATTTACGAAGTAAATGTTTACATCGGCTGTCATGGAACAGACTGCATTATTATAATGAAGCGTCGGGGTCAAATACCCGCAAAGGATCAGTTTCCAAATGGACATTGCAGGAGGGGGGAAGAATTAATTCTTCACAATCACTTCAACACTGCAAATCTTATAGTACTAAAAATAATAAGTGAACTTAAACGTCATCAAATTATTGAACTTACTTCCTTGGCAATGTTTCTAATCTTATTGCAGCGCCTTGGAACCATGTTAAGCATTCTCCGGAGCAACATGCACCTAATGACTACCATTTCACGCTACCTTGGATAACCAAAAATATCTACCGAGTTTAGTTCATGTCCTGAGAACGACTAAGGATCCAAATTTTCATTAAATATCTCCACAGCCGAAATGAGGAATCAGAAAAATAATTGAAAATGCTTCAGCAAACTCCTAAAGCATGATTTCAAAATCAACATTCAACAAGTTGAGGCTTGTGTAAGGACCTATATAAAATTCTTGCTTGCACAAAGTTTATACGCCCGAGCGTGGGAACCCTTACGAGCAGTAATCGATACAACGCCTTTATAGCTAATCATGCTTACCAGATGGAATTCTAACACATTATCATCATAATACGAAACATGAAGAAATGAAATTTAGGGTTGTTGTTTTCAGTGTGAAGACAAGATTGAAAATTCTGTGTAAATGAAGTACGTATCAAATAGAAAGTGTTAAAAGTGTTTGATTTGGCAAATTGGATACCTGGGTGGTTCCCTGCATTTTACCATAATGTCGATATTAGGACACCAGGACAGAAATGTTTGCAGATTTATCTTTCAACGAAAAGCATCCATAACTGCGTTACGAAGGACAACAAATAACTTTTCTTTGAGATGGAGAAAGAAAAGGTGTTTGTCTATTTTTTTCTAGAGCAGGTTTCTCCTCAAAGGGTGGTGCCAATCGACAAGATCACAAGTCAAAATCAAGAAGAAATATTATCGCGGATGAGAATCAGGAGACGATTACCAGTAGCAAACTTTCATGCCAACCAGCAAAAAAACCTAAAATTAATGATCAAAACGCGTTAAGCTAGTACTTAAATATTTTTAGAAAGATGGAAAGAGCTCAAGCTGGTTTCGAACACGCTGATCTACCAAAAACTTCTGAAATCGCTAGTCCTTAAAATTTTCTGCCAATTCACTTGCTTTTGAGTACAATCTTCGAATTTTTCTCTCTTTATTAGATTCTATTTTGTCACGAAAGACAATTCGGATTCAGCAATTTTCCAATCTTCAATGAAAGTTAGTCAAATATCAAACTAAAGGTGAGCATTTTAGGTTTTTTTACACTCAAATATAAATGCATTTTTTGCAATCCTGTGTTATTCTGTATTATTGTCCTGTGTAATTCTAAGTCAAAGTGGACATCTTTTCATTGAACATGCCTAAGTATAGTCAACAATTATCCCATCATATTTTAAACACAATAAATAACATGTCAAAAATCTGAATTACCACTTTCGCATTTACTTTCCATGAAATCGATAAGAAAGTCTCAAATGAAATCCAGCATCAATTCTTGTTTGACTATAATAGATCCGCAAACAAATTTAACTTCAGCTGCGAGGGTTGAGAGAGGGGGTTGGAGAACTCTTTTGTGAATTTCAGTAAGAAATACAAAACAAGGCCAAGGAAGCAAAATACGAGCATCACTCTGTTGTTCCTATTACCATTCTAATAAATTCCATTACGAAAGAAGGATGAATCATTAAAGTCAGTATGATTCCGTCGGATTAGGTACAATGAAAGTTTGTTGCCAAGATGCCAAGCCTTAAGTGGTTTATGTAGAACAAACAAAGATACCATTTCAGAGCATTTCCTTTCTATTCTATCAACGATGATTTATGTTTTTTCCGTAAGCACCACCAATCACTCGACCCCCTCCCTAACTATCCAACTTGATAAATCGAGTCCGTTCGTTGCGTGGAAATTGACGTTAGCATGAAATCAGACTGGAAATCCTTGCAATGCAAATTTCATCCTTGTGCCCCGAGCGTCAACTCTCTAGGTCAGTATCTTCCATCGAGCATTTCGAAAGGTAATCTGTCCCGCCTAACAATAATAATAACTCACCATACAGCTCCGCCATTGATTCTTAAAACTTTAGAATAGAATTAATTGTTCATTAGTCAGATGATGACGCTATATCTTATATTTAGTGCAGTGCTAAATTCTGCACAAATCTATATTTATTTCTATTTGTAAATCAGTGACAAAGCTATCCGAAGCAATGGACATGGGCGCTGAGTACTGCTTTCATGATATTTTGCTTTTTGGCATTTCATTTCAAATCTCAACATTTCAACTCATTATTTCAGCCTAAGGCGGTAGACTGGGGCGAAAATGAAGATTTTAAATAATTTTTGCCGTTGTTTGATTAAAATGTTGCCTTTGATAAAGATCTGTCTAGAACAACTACACTGGAATGCATTTTAACCATTTTTTTGCCATTTCTTCCAAATTTTGCAGTCCAATTTTCAGTAGTATCATGGGTTGTTTCCCTTGACAGTCTTTCAGCGTAACATACCATGGTCAACTTCTAGACTTGTTTGTAATCGACGCATACCATCCGGGGCACCACCCTAGCGTAGTAACAAAACAGCGATAATACTTCGAACAAACTCCCGACGTAACGGGATACAATCGAAAATAGTAGAATTTTATTTGTATTGATAATTGTTTTTTATTCCATTTTCATTGTTTCGTTTAATAAGAATGCACTCTAAAAATCCTTGAGTAAAAACAGAATACAACTATAAATCTACTATTGCTTGCTCGATCTCTATCTCGATCTCTCGATCTGAAATTGTCCAATATTATTTATATGGTGTTCATAAAACATGTGATATGAGCGAAAACAGCTGTCAGAATCATAGTTTGTGAAGTATGGTGCTTAGAGTTGGATTTAAAGTAGTTTCTGTTTGAGCATAACTTTCCGGTAAATGAAACCCAGTATTGGATTAATGTTCGGTAGATATAAATTCATTCATTCATTCATTTCACTCTGCGTCCTGTACTGTTGTCGCTGGGTTTGAGTTTATTTTAATTTTATGCTATTGCTCATACTAGTAGCATGATCGTTTATTGCCTTTTGGTTAAAGGAAACTTGAAGCTCGATAATTAAAATGATTTATTTCTCACTACTTTAATTGTGTATTTACGCTCTCAAATTAACATTTAAAACCTCACTACTGTCGCTGATATACTAATTACTAGTCTATTTACGTACAACTTATTGAGTTTTCTTTCGCTTTTCATCCACTCCACATTCGCCATCGTGGACTGTCCATCGCATCTTTTTCAAATTGTCACCCTCGAAATTGGTCAACTGATTATCGCTGTCCATTTTCGATTACTATTCGCGCTTTCATATCGGCGGCGACAATCTACCACGTCTGTCTTGCACAGACTCCACCTCATTCTGGTCCTCATATTGCTGCTAATAAATTTCTTCAATGCAAGCAATGGCTGCTTGCTTCTATTGTTTGCTTTTCCATGAAACGAGAAAGTACCGGAAGGTACTTCTATCATGATTACTTGATTTGTTAATAGTTCATTCCAGTTGTACGAGGACCTTCTTGGAGCACGTACCAGTACGAATATGAGTCTTATAAAATATTAAATAAAGAATAATGGCACTGACTTAAGTGCGTGTCCAACTGGACTTTATAAAATGGATTGAGAAGAACTAAAATTGAAAAAAGGAAATGATGGAAATTCCTAGAACACCTTGTGTTAGCGAAACCACATGGGTAATTGAAATATTTTTCTGTTTCAAGTTTTAATAGCCAGTTTTGAGACTACATTGGAACAAGTTTACAATTTGTTGGAAATTATTTTTGCTTTAACCAACTTCTGTCAAATTGAACGAAAGTTTTTAAGGCCTGCCGAAAGTAATAGACAAAATTATTTAATGCAAATCACCTGAATTTCAGAAAATAAAAATGGGCAGAAATACAAAAATGGACCCAGGAAAATTCGTAGATCGTTTTGTATTCTGCAACGAACGCAGCACACCCCTTAAATACTTCAGCACCCGAACAGTTTTAGCAGCAAGATTTTATTAGTGGCAAGGTGACGTCATAGTGGAAATTCAAACTATGTTTTCACTTTACGCGATGGTTAGAAATGATACGAGGTAGCACCGTGTAACGTGGATGTGTTTATTTTCGGAAAGTCACGTTACGGAAATTGCTTCTACATAATTGACAAGGGACACGGGGGTCACAGGAGAGATCGAGGTGTATCGCATAGTGAAATTGTGGCGTGTTCGGGGAGAGTCCAATCCAAATTAAAAACCGTCTTTGCAGCAACCACGTATCGTTGCAATTTCATGAGATGGGAGGAAGACATGCACGTAAACACTTACCGGAATTTCAATGAGAAGAATTTTCAATTCATATTGATTAACGATTCAGTTGGAAAAGATGCCAGGACAAAGAAGTATGACACGATTTCTTCAGTCATTTCTCCTTGGCCGACAAAGTGCTAATTGACCTTCGTATTATGCTTGATAAATAAACAATCGACGGCAAAGTGGTTACCAGAGTACTGGATTCAGTTCGGATCAAATATTTCTCGATTAGAAAATATATCGGGAAAACAATGGGTGGCGGCGATTTCCCGCAAAGAATTTCTCAATTTTCGGTGCTTTATGCTTTCTTTAATCTTACAAAATTTGCCAAATATTCATTTTACTATTCTTTGAATTCTAGTAACGTTGAATTTTTGAAATAAGCATTTCACTGGGTATTTCCCAACGCCAAATTTTTAAATTTACAAATATTACGCATTCCATCGTGGAAGTGTTTTGGTTTAAGCATAGCTGGGTCTAGAAAACATAATTAAGACTTCTCTGACAAATAATGTTTTCAACAGAAGTTATGCTTGTCAATTAATAACGATTAAAATAAAAATATAAAAATTTTTGTAATGGTTTGGAGGTGAAGGCTGTTTATGCCCTGATTGTCAAACTGTCAGGGGCAACCGGACTACCGACTAAACAACTCTCCTGTCATACCGAGAACCTATCCTGGAACTGTTCGTCACATTACATCGGACGAGGCCTCTTCAGTTAGGTTCAGCTTCAGGTTAGGACGTGGTTCAGAGGTGTTGCGGTTAGGGAAATCCCTCTTTCAGCAGGAATGGATAGGAAGGCGAGGGATTGCTGTCGTAGAGAACCTTCTTCCCGCCGCCAGGCGATACATAATACCCTTCTTTATAAGAAGAACCATCCGTACTTAATGTGACTATATATATATAGTATAAAATCAATAATCAATTCGATTATTGATTATTAAAAATACATACAGCAAAACAATTTAACCCGTATGTCGTATCATATAAGCCGAGCGTTATGCCTTTTCCAGATATTTATTTGATTTTAATGGTTGTTGAACACATTAAACTTTCTAGACTTGATTATATCGAAAGTGTGGATTCGCCTAATTAAGTGCGGTTAATGGAAAAAGACACTTTAAAACTTTTTACATGTTAACTAGCTGAGAGAACCATACATACAGGCAACTTAAGAATTTTAAAAATCACAAGATTTGTTACAGTTGGATGTAGCACAATAAATTAAACTTCTACGATTAAAAAAAAAGTTAGATCATTTTTCAATAATTTATCAAGAAAACATCAAGCCGTCAAAGTATGATATCTCACTCATTGTTCATGAATCTCTTATAAGAAAAAAACATTTGATACTTACCCTATGTGAAACTGAGGATCTTAAAGCACGATTCAAATCAGACGTGTGCCCTGCAAAAGGAGATATATAACGATTAAAATAGAGTTGCTTTTCGATAAATTTAATATTAAACGTGACTTCAAACTACATGAACATACGACAGTAGATGAACGATCCTTGGCAACGAACGACATTTTTTGGATTGAAGGACAAGACAAGTTTGTCCGGAGTGTAAATTGGAAACTAAAGATGCACTAAACAGTAAATAAACAAATTTATGAACAAATGTGAGTTTGCTTCACGAAAATGGCAGAACAAAATCCAAATACTATTTCTCACAAATTCTCCTCTGTCGAAGAAAGTTTTTTAACACCAATAAATTTGTGAAGAGAATACGAAGAAACCAAAGGGAGATTCCGAAAATTCGCGAATAAAAAAATGAGTTTTTCGCTAAGCGTTGTTTCATAATTTAAATCAACAGCACTCATAGTTTACAAGACTAATCAACCCAACATGACAGCACTATTCGAGGAACAAACACGTCACGCTTTCTAGTTAGTAACAAGGAATTATAGTAAACTTACCTGTAATAAGAAAAATTATTTAGCATAGACGTAACAGACCAAATAGCAGGGAAACATTTTCAAATTGGATCCCAAAATATGTGTCGTTCAACTTTTTTTCAACCTTTATTTAGCCGGAATTAAAGCGTGGATGCTGTATAAGAACACGAAAGATGAAGTGATACCAAGAAAATACCTTTTGTTTCGTCTAGCTTGATATGAATAACTTGTTTTTAAATATCAAATTTCAAGCAGAAAATCCCAGGTACAACGCCTCATGCCCGAAGAGATCTTATTAATAAAAGTCTATTTGTGATATATGCAGAAAACCTGTATGCGGAAAATATCCACAAAGTAAAATTTTCGCAAATCTAATTCTATTTATATATTGCAAAATTATGATCCAACTCATTGTTGAAATAATAAAATAGGTATTTGATTGATAGTGAATAAAAATTTTCCATTGAAATCTTTTCTTTTGTATTTTTATTGATTACTTATAATATCAAATTCATACCACATACCACTGTGCGAAACCATTCACGAAAGCGATTGTTACGTTCATTTATTTTAATAGCCTCGTTTAATTTTCTTCAAGTTTGACACGAGTTTGGCCTTGCATCAAGAACTCGCACACTGCCTCACGCACCAAGGGGAAAGGAACCCTTTTTCAGGGCTCATGATGGGAATAGTTTCTTGATATAATTGAGGACTTCTTCAAACATTATCCAAGGAAAATCTTGGAAGAGCTTCCTGCGGCTTTTAGAAACCTTTGAAGTACTTTTTCTACTAACTAATCTGCAGCAAATCCGAATATGTTTAGCGCAATCACAGGACGCGTTAAAACGAAATTAGACAATCGTCCTAGGTACAGGAGATCAACAGGGCAGCGACAGTGCACAACTCGACAATCTTTTCCCAAAGAAGATGCTCTTACGCCATTTCTGTATTTATTTAGGAGTTGTCTTGTCTCTGTTTCTAAGGGTAACGACGAAGAGTTTGACATATCCTGGCATGTACCTGCAATGCCGACATGCTGTCTGAAAGAATTTGTATTCATCCGGTAAGGTTGTTTGATGTCGTTTCGGTCGCCGTTTTTTTCGCAACAACTTCCGCATAACTACACAACTACAACATAACTCTGAAATTTATAACTGCGGTTCAGTTGCGAAAAATCTCGGAAGAAGGCCTCGGTGTAACTTTCTCCATTCGTTTTGCAACGTTTCAAGTGTGGATAACACTTTTCAGATATGAAATTCTGACCCGTTGGCAACCCTTCTCTGGTTGGTTTATTAATCCTGTATAGGATCATTGGGCACACCACCGCCTTAATCATATTTCACTTGATGCGACCAATTGTTTCAAAATTGTTTGGTACCCCTGTTTGGGGAGGATAGATAACATGGATTGTGGAAACTAACCAAAAACTATGCTTTCAATCTGATACTTACAAATACTGCCTCTTGGAAGATCAATTCGTCAAGCAGCATGGGTTTGAGCACTATCCCCATTACAACAATTGACGTAGTTCTAATTGCACCAGTCATGCCAAGATAGGCCATTCTCTAGTTCATCTGCAGTTTTGCACTCTTTTCTCGTAAGTATAAATTGGTCATACTATTGCTCTTTAAAGCCTGACATTTTTCCCACTAGTCTTTGCGTTCTGAAGGGCAGCATCGTAGCTCTCCGTCTGATTTCTCCTTTGTTTGAAGGCCAAGTTAGCTTACTATCCATGGTTACTCCTAGTTCCTTTAGAAAGGCTCACATCTTTTTGCGATTGGCTCTGCTCGCCCGAAAAGAGTTTGGTTTTACTAGCCCCCGCGAAAAGGAGAATTTAAACACTTTGAAGCCACATACTCCTGTCATCTTGAAACAAGCTTGAGCAAGTGCCTCATAATCTAATGAAAATTGTTAACGCGTCTGACTAGGGAGCTCACATGAAATGTCGGGTCTACTTCAAAGGAATAACATTCCACTCAGATTACAGATATGAGCAAATTAGATGACATAGAAGCTTGTTTGAAATTCAAAATGAGCTTAGCCTTACACCGAACCCTAACCAACCCCTGACGCCATGGTGCAACTTCTACAGAAGTTTTCATCAATAAGATTCGTATTTCCGCTGTCATCCCCATATTCGTTGAATCACTTACGTTACAAAAGGAATAACAGAATCGTAGTTTTCATAAGTAAAAAGAATTTTTTTTCCCAGAGCCATATTTATGGCCACGGAAATAGAAAACAATTCGAAACAATGCAGCATTTCAAACCAACTGAATGTCGCGTTCGTTGAATACATTACGTAACACCAAGCATAAAGCATTCTTTCTATATACGTTTACTAACAAAACTCCTTGACGAAAATGTTCAAGAAAACCAAATGAATTGGTATAGCCTCAATTATATACAAGCACAACGCAGCTGAGTTTGCATATCATGACAACCAAATGCAAATACTCTGTCATTTATATCTGTGCATGTACTTATTGGAAACCTAGCTTCTAGATGCCAATCACTCATCACTCAACCCAAAAAAAAAGAAATAAAGTTTGCTCCTACTTGTTTTCTCTTACTCTTTGTTAGTATCCTTGTAGAAGCTGCTCAGTATTTTGACGAATATATTATCCCTCCCAGAATGACATACAGCGAGAAGGGAATCCAGGAATATCAAATAATACCATTTGAATAAATTAAAGGACTAGATACGTTGCTTAGAACCCAAAACTCTCATTAAGTACAGTTTATTTAAATTAAATACGAATATATTGTTAACATATTCATTTATTGTTTCCACATTTCATATTTCCGTATGAGGTGGAATCAACCCACAAGGATCTGCTTCACGTACAGCCATTATGAGTGAAGTCGGTGCATTGACCTACTTGGAACTTATGAAGCCTTTCACGCCACCTTCTTTAGCACGGAAATTTTGGAACGCCCGAAGTTATGGTATGTTGTAAGATATTGGTAGATGTATTGGTATTGTATATTCAGTTTGAGTAGTAGATCATATGTTATAAATAAGGTTTACTTTGATGTCGCTCAAGAGATAATGAGCAAAAACAACACTTACAGGTGACGAGAAAGAGAAAAATATGAAAGAGAAACATAAGAAAGAAAAATATAAGAAAAAAATACATAAGAAAAAAATTCAGGTCGATATTACCTGATTAGTCTGGTGTTTTTACTTCTTACTCTTACTATTTTCTAATAAATACATCCCGCTTATTTTGACACGGCCGAATCATTCTATTAACGTTCATATTAGCCATCTTTGTAGCCAAAATTGTTGAATTATTTTGGAAATACTTTCATAAAAATCTACTCATTTTCGAGCTGTCAAATGTCAAATGTCAATATAGAATAAGAATAATTCTCGAGCAGACCTAGGAACTATTACGTAACCATTGTGTAAGTGTGTAAGTAACTTATTGTGGACATCAGTAATCGATTGTGCATATATCGAATCCGAAATCCGATCTGAATTTTTCACTCCTAATTTTTAATATCTGGATCCGCGAGCCTTTCTTTGAAATCGGAAGAGTTTATAATTTTTACACTAATTATACAATTAAGGGCTTGTCATTATTACACAACTAATGAATACGTGCACTACTTCATCACGATAGCCGACTTAATTACAAAAAAATTTTCTTTATTATAATTCTATGAGGTTCATATTTAATATTTTAGTGTTGATTTCATGTATTCTCACAAGCGCATGAGAAAGAATTTACAGGGAGTCCCATTTCAAAGCCAACACTTTTTGGTATGGAAGAAATTAAAAAAACACATTTCCCTGTTCATTTCTCCCTGTTGTTTGCATCTAGATACACGCACATGTACCATGTACATAAAATTATTTTCTTTTGTTTTGTTTTTTCTTTTTTTAACATCCTAGGACGGACTTCATCTGTTAAATACTCTTTTGCTGCTTTTCAATTAACAATAAGGAATTTTCTTTTACGTAATTGAATTATCTACTAAAATATTCAATCAACCAAAACTAATATTTTTATCCTTGAAAAAGTGCACCATATAAGCAAAGTAGCCCTTTTGTTAAAAAGCCTCGGACAACATCATCATTGGATAACTTCAATTGCAGAATCATTCTAATTCCTTCACGTGTCTTCCATCCGTTAACATCCGCAATCCACTCATTGAAGATAATTGGTGCGAAGGAAAAGAATCATTGCCTGCACAACATCCTACGAGATTCCTCTAATTTCATCGTGCTCATGTAACGCTCTGATGTTCCTTGTTCTCACGATTTTCTGGATGAGCTTCCACTCCACCAACAAGCAGACTCCATGGAACTGTTGAACAAAGCATACCATAAAACTTTACGTCATGGTTTCGAAATCGTGTAATACCAGTCACCATGTCTCGTAGAAAACTAGGATTTGAGTGGATCGAGCTACGAAGAACTGGGCCGCTACCAGATATGACGTCATACTCAGGATTTTCTCCATCCATATCACATGCATCAGTAGGTGTGTATCCACGAGAGGACTCATGTGACAAACTTTATACTCTCTTGCAATTTCCGTTTTTCATTCTGTTTCTACAACAGGATTTGCCAAGTTTCCATTCCAACTCACAGGCTTGGTCATGCGCGCTTTTACCCCGTTTCTCAGTACGCTTGAACCCAAACATGTACGTAATGTAGAAGAAAATTTGCCGCCTCATATTTGTGGACTCCTACGTTATTTTTTCCCTACAAGGAGACGTACACGAAGATGCAAAGGATGTGATAATACAGGGAATGTGTAGCCTAGGGCAAGAATATGAGAATGCTTTTGCGATGAGGAGCACATCGTGCGTTATCGGAAGGCGACCCCACCCAAACAAATAAAATATTTGTTTCGTACAACCGCTGATCAATGATTTCGATGGCAGCGAGGCGCGGCTTTAAGCGATGCATGAATATTGTGTACCTTTTTATGCAAGGACAAACGTTGCTTGAGAATTTAAGCTGCTTATATGGAAAGCAATAATCATGACAGCAACAATAAAGCGGCAATAAGTATAGCATGAAACAATGTTTAATCTGCCTGAATCGCTCACATTTGTGCTGGGTTTGAATGGTTTCTTAGCTAAGTTTAGTTTCTTTTTGCAATGAAAATATATTTCCAATAAAGTCTTTATCATAGATGAAATAATTAAGTTTGTAGTTGTAGCAGTTGAAAATATTGAAACAGGAGAAAAGTTGGTCGTCAATTCAGGTAATAAGTCTTCTGATATCGTTGCCCGTCGTAGAGGCTTGGCCTTCACTTTGCTTCATGCCAGGAAAAAAATCTAAAATCAATAATTCAAATAATTTATTTTACACTACTATATTATTTTTCCATGCTTTTTAGTTCACCATGAATGAATTCGCCTATTTCGCTGACAGATAATGCTACTGCTATGCTAGTGCTCACTATAGCGTAGCATAACTGCTGACAGATATGCCATTTACTACTGCTCACTGTTCCAACCCACTCTCGGCTTAAACTGATTTTCACTTTGCAACACATCCACTGACAAGTTATCTGCCGCTTTCCCTGACTTTAGCATATCAACTTTCATAAAATCAAGTTATGAAAATAAAAACTTCATCTATAAGTTGAGTGAGCACAAATGTCTCCAGCACTTGTATTACGTAAGTAACTTCTACATTATCTCGAAATTCATTCATATAATAAATCCTGATAAAATTTGCCATTTTGAGAGTATTCCAATAAATTTGCGTTCAATCCTCTACAGTCGACTTCTACTAGAATACTAGTACTAGGCAACCGTGCCAATGTCTTCCGCAGAAAACAAAAAAAAAAACTTGTCTGATGTTATCACCCTCGAAAATTGGTTTACATTTCATTTCACTCAATGGTACCGTTCCTCTCAAGAAAATACTGAACCCCGTGCGAGCATGCAAAGCACAAGTAGGTACACGTATAAATACAGAAGCATCTTGACGACATTATCCTACGTTTTACTAAAAAAAAACCTATACGCATATTTTTGCATAATCCAATTCATGACAAACTGCAATAATGAAATCAATCTGATACCCGCTCACTATTGACTATAACTCTATTTATCAAAGGAGCCACAAATACATATGCCAGAAGGAATATGTAACAATTTTCTTCGAGCTTTGTTTTATTTTGAAAACTTTATTACAGACTCTGAACTAGCGTCATCTGAATATTCTGTCCAATGAGTTCGAAGTACTGATCAATCAAAATCCCTAATACAATAATTAATCCAAATCTATTTTTATCCTCGTACCTTCTTTCCAACAAACTTTTTGTGTATGTATATTTAACCTGCATATATGGCACAAACTAGATCTAAGTACAATGGGAGAGTCTTGACGCAGCATGCGAATGGGAAAATCGGGCAGGCTTTTGTTACCAATTATCTTGCCTCGTTTATAGTGCTGCTATTTACAAAGCAAGCTATAATGAGTACGAGCAGTAACAAGCTTTTACAAGGACTTCGTTTTTCTCGGTTCAGTGCCTGCTAAATAAAGCGTATGTAGATCGATTGCTGCTGATATAGAAGAACATTGCCTCGATAAAAAATAGATTGAAAGATAGAATTGATAGTTTCAAGTGTTGAATTGATTTCAAGTTGCAAATAGAATAGGACGCAGAATAATTTAATTGGGAATTCTCAGCGCAAATAGGGGTTAAGTTGAAAATTGATATTTCTCTTATTGAATCTCTCAAATTTGAAGCATGGCGAGATTAATCAATTCCCAGCGCCAGATGTGAAGGAAAATTATTGAACATGATTTCCTTGAAAACTGCAAACTAAATACTCGTGACCTTCCTTTATAAGGAACGACTCAACAGTGTTGGCGCGAAATTGGCGATATAGCGACGCGGACGCATTACCCTGAATTCGCGGCGCGTCCCTATATCAACGATTTCATCATTGGTCATATGGCGCTCGACTGAGAACGATTATCCCGTGTTGAATTTTATTTACGATATCTATCAAAAATGAACATCTTATAATAGCACAGAGTTGAGGGCGTAAAAAACAATTTCATTTTTCGCGTTGTAAAAATAATATCCGCTTTGTTTCAAATTTTAATTATGAAATATTTTGTTCCATCTTGTTCAGTATACTTCAGTATCATTTTGTTCAGTATAAAGTAAATAACTTATGGTACTTCAGCAAAGACATTCGCCGAGGATCGCTCTCTGAGATTCATAGGCTGAACTATTCGATAAATGAGCCGTGCTTCACAATTCTTGAATCTTAAAAGCCGATTATCTGTATTTACATATGAGCGTCAAAAACTCTTCTATGAAAATTAGAAACTCTTCTAAAATTTAATTCTTTCGAAACCTTTGGTATTTTGCAAAATGTGTTCCCATCATTTTTCTGTTTTGTTCAAGGAGAAGTTCTCGTGAGTTACATACTCTGAATATTCTGTCCAATAAGTTCAAAGTACTGATCCATTTTTGCCCATTTTTACGTGAAAACAACGCTTCAAGAGAGAAGCGCAAACTTTTGGTAATTTGCACCGTGCGCCGATCATTCAATTACATTCAAGTTCTTATTTTGAAGACATATCTGCTTGATATATGTAATGAACCTTGATGTTTTGCCATTTTTCGAATGAATTGTCAATCAACACCACCCTCGCAAACGAAATTCTTTAAGTACTTTCAGATCTTACACCATATCTGTGAAAACCACAAATATTCACGCGTGTGTCGCAGAAACATCTCTTGGCAAGCTCACATTTTCCGCGAACGAATCAGTCTCAAGAAATTGACGTAATGATTGAGTCAGGAAAAATATTTAGCGTTCAATTATTGGGAAATCCGTTCTCGAGTACCGACAAGTTCGAATCACATAATGTCAAACCAACAATTACGGTCCAGCTTTTCAATTAACAATTTTCAAATCACAAATACCCCAAAGATCTATCTGTTCGCTATAATTATTATAGATTGAAATTTATTGCCTTCAGGAACGCATCGGAATGGATTGCAAAGATTAGGAACGGTGGTGGCAAAAATGGTGCACAGTTGAAATCAAAAACAAAAGATCTCTTTTCATATTCTGTTAATTTCGACTGCTCGGATGAAGTAGTAAACTCTTACAGGAAAGTTTGCCAACATAATAAACAGCTATTCGAATATAAATCTGACGGAAAATTAATTGTTTTTGCGTGATGCGCTTTTCCCATTTGCTTCGCTTCTAAGCAAAAGTGAATAAATTGTATAATATGAAGTGCCACGTAAGAACGTTAAATACAAATAATAATTAGTAGTGCACAGAAAAAGTAGAACACTTTGAAGCAAGCAAAAGATGCATATGAATATGTTTAGACAACAGGAAGCTTAAATATATTAGCAAGAAAAACAATAGCCCTGCTTCGATCTCTAATTTCCTTTTAAAATCGATAATTCATAGACATTGCGTTGCGAAATTAAATATCGGTAGTAGTTGGTTAAAAATTATTTAAAATGAATCTTCGCATCCAATTTTGACTCCTTTTGGAGTCAAAATCGGCATCAAAATTGGAGATTTTGACCTTGAGGTGCAAGTATTGGGTATATGTAAATGAATTATTGAAATTTCGTTATTGGCTGGCAAGTTTATAGAAACTCCTAAATAATTTTTCAAAATATTCAAAATCACTCAAATTGTATCATTCTTCTACTAGCAATTTACTGGTTTCCTATAAACCTTTCAAACGTTGCCACTAAACCGCCTTCTATCAGCAAGGGTGCCACGATGAAACGAAATATTTAGGAAAGTTTCAAGCCACTCAAGTACTAACCTTCCATACGAACCTACTTAGAATTCTAAATATAAATCCTGGGAACAAACAATGCACATTACCTTGACAAAGTTGCACATATTTCAGTCATCAATTCGTATAAATAGTCACGCAGTGAATCTAATAAATTAAAGGCCATTTCAAATCCTTGAATTTCGTCCCAAATAGTTGTTGGTATTATCATTCTCTCTGCGCGCAAGAAAACCAAACTCAACATATTGTCTGCATCATCTCATCGGCGCATCGTCAATAATTATTTGCGAATTATTCCCATCTCTTGCAACCGCCCAGAATACTTCGATCCCATCAAATCCAAAATACTTTTGGTGCCAAAATTGGACGGCTATAATTAATGCATATGCTCGTTGCCACCGAATCGCTGCTGTTGGTATTACTGCGAGCAAATATTTACAGTTCGACATTTCCAACATATTTGACGGACATTTACCTAGTTTTCAACACACCAACTTGGGGGATGTTTGTCATAACAAATTATGTCGAGTACAATAATAGAACAGCCTATAGTAGAATACAGACCAACCGAATACGATTTGTACACGTTTCAGGCTCTATGGCGACACGAATAGTCTCCGAAAAACAATCGAGTCTCAGCAAACTTACACGTCACGGATGCTCTATTCGTAAGTCCAACTGAGCCTGTATTTCACAATTGCGCATGTAACAGAACCTTCAGAAAGGAGCGGCGTCATAGAAATAGATTTGCTCGCGCACCTCTTTTCAAATACGCCGAACTAGTCGGTGGTTGTGATCAAACGCAGCGGTATGCTAGAAATTGTAACGATATGTTGCCAAAAACCACCTGACTTTCTCCGCTTCGAGTTCTAATTATAAACATACAAAATACGATGGGCGTCGATGAAGCGCTCCTTGAATTGTTTCGGCTCGACAGTGAAGCTACGATCACTTTGTTGTTTATCTATCACATTGTCTACATATACCTCGAGATCATGTGTACTTCCCTTGCTTCTATTGAAAATTAAACAGTACTTGAAATAAAGGATGCATTTATAGGCCACGGTGGATTGATCTGAGTGTTCTACTTCATTAATCATTCAAATGAAGTGTCCTTTTCATCTGAAAACGTTATGTTCATTGACACATATCTGGTGGATACTTTTTATGCTAGCCGAGTTTCAATCGAATTATTCTGGTTGTACTGGTTGTCTTGAATTTCGAAGGAATTGACATAAAATGGCCAAAAATGGAATCAAATATATCATCAGCCACACGCTCGAGGGTTTTGCAGAGTATCGCAGCAGCACTCTCTTTCTTTTTGAGTTTAAAAGACAAATTTGAATTTATTTAAACCAGTAAACGAGGGATTCAAATTCAAACAAATCCAAACCGTACATTTTATGACACAATTTTGTGAATTATGAACCTCCACGGTGATGAAACTAAGTAAAACGGGAGAGCAGCGTGGTCAAACTTCCTTAAAGGTAAGAGAACTCAATTCGAAACATTATGTTCATACTATAGGGAAAATCGTAAATAGGTCACACCTCACTATTTATGAATATTATATAATTAAATATATCATATTTATCAAAGTGTACATTCTGAAAGGATAAGCTCAGTTTTAATATTAAAAAATCTACACGACCTGTGAAACCCCATTCGTTAGTAAAGGCAATAGGAAAAAGGAGTATAAAGTTTGCCAAAGCATATAAAAATTAAGACCTTTCATAATGGGGATCTGTGATATTCGTGGATAAAAGTAAATTTATTAAGCTTCGTTCAGATGGTCAATGCTATGTTTGGCCAAAGCTAATCAAGTGCTCAAAGGCTGCAATTTACGATTGGAATTGGCTCGATTACTGTCTGTAGCTGCGTGCCCGCATTGTTTTTTCTCTAATACATTCTACAATCGTTTCTCCCCTTTTCAAGTCTAAATGAGAATCCTTCCTTGGAATATGGGGATTCTTGGAGTTGGTGCGATTTAGCACCTTGACTTCCTCTTGTCTGTGAGCAACTCTAGTACTCACCTATCTTATCGGACCAATGTTGGATCTTGTAATGATACAACTATTGAGATTTAAAATTTTACAATGTTATTTGCCGTAGGGTGGGGTACGTAAGATTATCACTGTTCTGCAAGGTTTGCAGGAACACCAATGTAGTGTTAGTATGGCTGTCGATTGTGTCGAAGAGTTTCAGTGCTTTGTCGCGTACGTACTTTTCTACAGTCTCTATTCGTAAGTTCTTCCGTATGTCAGTATTATAAATGGGAATGAGTCCGACATCTTTTTTGTATTCTTCGAATACACATTAAGTTTGACGCATTCATTCGGCACTTCGTCGCACAATAAAATACTAGTCTTACTCCTCTAAGGTATGTTTCGAACCGATTTCACGATGACATAAGATGTAAAACCAATTCCGTTGTATGGGAGAAACACTTTTTGGGGGTGTTGACTTTGTACCTATAACAATGCCAATCACACTCAATAATTTTTCCATGTATCTGATACTTGCTATTAATTTATTTTTACCCACAATGGCACTTTCATTTATCATCTAGTCAAGGAGTGTTCCGCTGATTATTTGCTTGTAAACGAATTGTAATGATCCAGAAATTCTAACATGCTTCGTTTTCCAGATTCGATTCAATTGGCGCCAACACTTTTCGAAATACTATGAAATGAAATCATACACTAAGCGTTCTTGTCGACGAACAATATCTAAGATACTGTAATTCTGCTGACATATGAGCTACTAATGGATGCAAAGCTAATTCACTTCGCACTAAGTTGCTGCTGTTGTGCTGCGGGCCTCTCCAGGATACTCATATGGAAGCAATCAGTTACCGACTGACCGTTCGGCTGCAGCCCAAACACCCAAAATATCCAACTCATGAGCTATTCACCCAGCTGTATTGTTGTTGATACCTCCTAATCCACCATCGCATCGACGTATTGGCAATGAAATGTTGAATTAGATAACTTTGATAATGTTTACGCTTGGCAAAGCAATTTGTATAAACAACTGCTTTCAGAGGAGCCGAAGTCGTAAAAACGTTGTTTGTAATTTCAATTGATGTGTCCAGAGCATTTAATTGGATATTGTGGAGTTCAGTTTGCTCAGACTAGTACCCAGACCATGCCGTTGCAGACAACGAGTAGGTTTGCGAAGCTGAATGGAAATATGCTTTTGTTATTAGGACTCACATATTCGATGCTTTATTGCCGACTGCAATAACCATAAAATTTAGATGTTTTCAGCAAAATTATAATTTCATTCATTTCATCAGTACGGCAAGATAATCAGATTCAATTTACAATACTTTACACAAACAGAGGTAGCTGCTGGAATTCAGGTTGTCTGCCAAAATGCCCCTACAGATTCAAGTACGCCAACTGATAACGCGTGATTATCTATCAAAGTCAATCGATTGGCCAAACATTAAAAAGCACTTACATTGACAACGCTCCTACATCAATATAAGGTTGTACATTGAGTCGTAAATCGTTTATCACAAGTAATTACTACCCCAAGCATGCAATGTAAACTGATAAAATTCCTTCCCACCGGTAGCGTAAGCGATTATCATAATTTCGACATGATATCTGTTAAAATACGCTGAACAATATTTTTGGGGTTTGCTTCTTACGTATAAATTCAATCGGATTCAAGAATCATCCGTTCGACTATTCCAGAGGTCAGCGAAAAGCTCCTTAATTCCACCTTAATACAAATAGCATAACAACGTTAAAATGCGCGAAAATAGATATTATTTTATGACATTCAACAAAAGCTGCTGCGCGTTAATTTTGAAATGGAACGTGAAGCAATTTTGTGATCATGTTCTCGGCGAGGTGTAGAAAATTACGAAGAATAATTATTTTAAAATTGTGTTCCTCTGATGCATGCAAGACGGAAAACCAAACTTGCCAAGTCAATGCTCTCTTCCATCGGTGGTACATACCCATACATACATAATTATACAAATATTGATTTATAAACAATATCCAGCATGCAATATTTTTTCCATCACATTCTCGACTTAAGCAATGGAGGCAATCTCCATTCCCTGTCAGACATAAACAAATTATCAAACAAAATTACTTTTAAACAATTGATCCCAGAAATTGCCAAATTAGTGATTTGGATGGTGGAAAAAACTTACGGTAAGGATTGAATTTTCAACACTGACCCCCTATAGATGCCGTTTGCAGAGCTTGAACTCTTGTGTTTCGAGAATACCACCAGCACATCTTGCCGTTCGCGTTTCCTTGCCTAACACAAAATATATCTCGGCAAAAGAAAAATCGATGATGATCTCTTTGCCGAGTTGGTTGGATCATAAACGTTATGTGTACAAGAGTTCAGAGTTTTTTAATCGAATTTTTTAATAGCTGCACCATCCTGATGCAGTTCAGTCGAAAAACTTCACCAACACTTACAATTGAAACTCAACCATTTAAGATAACTTCCACCGAAAACGGAATCCATGTCACAAAAAAGTTGAACGCGAATGGGTTGAGCATCTCAATTGTGCAATCTAGTCTTCAGTCATTCAATACCCACTCGTCCTCACTAGTAACACCTCCAATTTCCGCCACTTGGTCCGCGTGGCTACCATCCCGGACGTGACAATCCCTTCAGAGTCTCTCTTCTCAAAGACATACAATTGGAGAATCATAGACGACTACTCAGCTAGTGACCATCACAGCCGGTACATAGCATCCAAGATCCACGAAAATTCTCCTAAACTCCCACACACTCAGTGCTTCGCGTTTCTGTGAAATAATGGAAAGAAATATTCACGAAACGCACATCACAGTTCCACCTTGGTCCAGAGGATTGACTTCTGAAGACATGTTGAACTCGACACTGAGCACTATAACAGTGTGCATACTGCTTACTGCTTGTAAGTCACCGCGTCCGGTATACTAGTGGTCAACTGAAATTTTCGAATAACGAAGGAAGTTTAACTAACTCCAACTAAAATGGACGCGAAGCGAGGATGGGGCATGCACCAGAATGGCAGTACATTGGCCGGCCTGGAAATTTTTAAGCGGAAATGTCTCAAACGAGAGGCACTGCGGATCGCATCAGCATTCCAGACAGTCTCTGACTCAGCGGTGTTGATCTTCATAGGGGTGATACCTATTGCCCTCCTTTCCTGAGAGGGTAAAAAAATGGTCCTCCGAACACACGAGAATAACAAAGAATCAGTTGCGAGCGATGAAGGATCACGCACTCTTAGGAACCTTTTACCTTAGGAACGTGAGTTAAGAGGAAACGGTTATTTTTAGTATAACCTACATAGAAGTGATAAGTCACGGTCTCATGATTGCAATAGAGAGATAGTTGATGCCTGTCGTAGTTTGTTTTCATATAAAGCATGGGACATCTTGCCGAAAACGATGGGAACTCTATCCAGATAAACTAATCGAAGAGAAATTATTACAAAAATCACGCATTTGAGTAATTCTAGATTACTTAAATCAGCCTGCTGACCAACATATCAGAAAGCTCCAGGTGGCGAGTTCGACGTTTATCGGAGACTACTTCCGAAGTTATCAGTTCCATTCAACGAGATTCCGGATCTCTTTAATCTTTAGAAAAGGGATCAGGTGGCCGTATTAAGAATATCTTGGCAGTTTATTTTGGTCAAAATCATAAAGTTTGCACCGGTATAATATTCAATAAGTGGATTGGGATAGATTAGGAATTAAAGCTGACCTCAAATTACACGACCTATCACCTGAATGAGCACGATAATGAACAAATTGTCGTCTTAAGAAGGAACTCATCCCATATCAAACGATAAACTTCCGTGGGTTCACGCAATGTTAAAGTTTAATAATCAGGCCCTTTTTCTTCGAAAATTAGCGAGGCTCAACTGTCTCCGTATAATTCTAAACCCAACATGCGGAAGATACGAAGGTATTTCTTCTCGCAATTGTGTTAATTACGAACAGTTTATTTCATTTCATCTAACGAAATATTGGTTGTCATTTTAGAAAACTTTGAAAGGAAATCGACATTGCGCCCAAGATATATTCTGTGGCCAACTAGAAGTACGGAACTACTCTCTACGATGTAGAACTACGGAACTTCTCCCTGCGAACAATCGAAGAGTCATGCTGACATCATCAATTTACAATTTGACTTATTACTTATATGCTTGTATGCTCGTCCAATTCAGCAGCTCACAACGTTTTTTCTTGCAACACAAAATATATAACGTGAAACTGCATGACTCATTTTAGTCTTTTAGGGTGAGATGTCATTTCATGATCTAATAACCGATAGCTTTTGTTACCTCGGCGCAATTCCTCTCTTCGCACCAGCTTCTAGTTCTCTACTGAACATATGCAAGTGATTTGGGATTGAAATAATTTTTCGGGGTATTCCAAGTCAATGTGCTCCCAGAAACTGTTCTAGATTGAAACTCTCTAGTATCTAGTTTTCCGTAGCTAATCTCTAGTAGCTACGGAAAAAAACATTACCCTTATCAAGAATGTCTTCATTTGTACCAATTAATATTTTGAATCTAAAATTGTCAAACTACTTTGTAGTGATATAAATAAATAACGTTTACATGTTATAACTAGAATGAAAGCAATTGACATGCATATGGAGTTCCGTCACAAACAAATACTTCGCTAACAAATTATCTAAACAGCATGTGTGCTAGTCATGCTAGTGTGCTAGTCGTCTGGAATCACCAGCAATTTGCAAACATGCATGCAACAAATTTGTATTGCTAAGTAGGAATGCAATTTGCTGTCACAAACCCTGTGTTGGGTGAGATTTTATCTATGGAACCGATAACCATTCCCATTGAGTATCAACCACCGCTTTCCGCAACAATTCATTCAACCTCTCTTGCGTGTTACATTAAGGACAAAATACTTTTGGTTTACACAGTTGCGCAAATCTAGCAAATATTATGGCAAAAAATGAATTGACAATGGAGCCCTTATTCTCCTCATATATATACATCTAGCATGTAAACGTATTTGCCAAGCATTCTGTGCTATTTGAACGGGCGTTGCAATTCTTCAGCTCCAGGCTCATCAGACTCGCCTGCCTTCAATCTAAATGGAATGTCTAACCTCAATCGCAACATTTCCAACCAAAACCAGCAGAATAGCGATGCCTCAATGCCATTACACAAAAACTCATGCCCATCTAAGAGAAGGACTTTCAAACAGCAAGTGGAGTGGAATGAAAGGAATCATTGCGCTCTCGTATATAAAAGGGAAAGATACGGAAGCTGTGACACTAAATACAAAGTGCAGTCGGATTCAAACCACATGTGGTCTTTGTCATCGATTTTGTCGCCTAGAATTCCGTCTTGGGAAATCTGGCTCGGCTCATGCTACAGTTTCAGGCTCGGCCTTACCATCAGTTTCTGTCTTACAGCTCGGATTCTATTGAGAACAACTTCACTAGTATATTATAGCTAGGGATGATGCCAGCAAAGGGTAAAAAATATTACAAGTATGTATGACGCTGATACTATGAAATTTGGGTCAAACGAAAAGTCGCCTGCACGTTTTTCATTACATATTGACGAAGCTGGGGGAAAAACTTTTGTGAGATTTTCCGGCGACACCGCAATGGTATCACCCACTTGGAAGGCAGTCATGTATTGAAATCTTTTATTTGTAAGTATTACCTCTGTACATAGAATGTTTGGAGTTCGTACTCCCAGAAATTAGGATCTACCTTTCTAAATTTTATTGAAGGTTGCAGGAAGCCTGCGTAAGCTATTAATTGCATTTACTCCGATTATCGTCTCAAGAACACAGTCTTCTCCTCCTTCACAGTCTTCTCTCAGAAGCAAAGTTTAGAATGTAGTAAAGTATAAGAATGATATAAGAAAGTAGAGTAAATTGAAAAATTTTGAAAGGGATCAATTGCTTTACTTTGATTTCCTGATTTGTTTGTTTTGCTGAATTTCAGTTTATATATATTGGGTCTATAAATTAATTCGTGCGGTTTGTTAAGAGATGGCGTAACTTGTATAATATTACATCGATACTATATTCCGAACCTGCGTTAGAAAGCTACTGTCATTGTACGTCTTTTCAGTGTATGTCATTCATTTGAAGCGTTAACAACAATAATTTTTTTTTTCACTCAAATATGTCGAACTTTGTTCCTGAAAAAGTGTTTTTGCGGGGAGTTCTTCTTCATTACTTTAATATGAAGAAAACTGCTGCCGAAAGTCATCGTATTTTGGTGGAAGTTTATGGTGAACATGCTCTAGCTGAGCGAACCTGCCAAAAGTGGTTTGCACGATTTAAAAGTGGTGATTTTAGCTTGGAAGACGATGAACGTCCTGGGCAGCCAAAAACGTTTGAAGATGAAGAACTCGAAGCATTACTCGATGAAGATTGTTGCCAAACACAAGAAGAACTCGCAGAATCTTTTGGTGTCACTCAAGCAGCCATTTCAAAATGTTTAAAAGCAGCTGAATATATTCAAAAGCAAGGAAATTGGATTCAACATGAAATCAAGCCGAGAGACGTCGAAAGGCGGTTTTGCATGTCCGAAATGCTGCTGGAACGCCACAAAAGGAAGTCATTTTTGCATCGGATAGTTACTGGTGATGAAAAGTGGATCCATTACGACAACCCCAAGCGCAAAAAATCATATGTGAAATCCGGCCAACCAGCCAAATCAACGGCAAAGCCGAATATCCATGGCGCGCAGGTAATGCTCTGTATTTGGTGAGATCAGAAGGGTGTGCTGTATTATGAGCTGCTAAAACCGGGTGAAACCATCAATGGAGCACGCTACCGAACACAATTAATCCATTTGAAGAGAGCAGTAGCCGAAAAATGCCCGGAATATGCGACCAGACACGAGGCAATAATTTTCCATCATGACAACGCTCGGCCCCACGTTGCTTTTCCGGTTAAGAACTATTTGGAAAACAGTGGATGGGAAGTTTTACCCCACCCGCCTTATAGTCCAGACCTTGCCCCTTCTGACTACCATTTGTTCCGATCGATGCAGAACGCCCTCACTAGAATACGGTTCACATCAGAGCAGGATATCAAAAATTGGCTTGATTTATTCTTGGCTGACAAGCCGGCGCAGTTCTTTTGGGATGGGATCCACAAATCGCCAGAAAGATGGGAAAAGGTCATAGCTTCAGATGGGCAATACTTTGAATAATACTATTGTACATGTTTTTCTTAATTAAACGTTCAAATTTTGAAAAAAAAAACCGAATTAAGTTATAGACCCAATATGTATATCAAAATTCGAAGAACCGATAATCCGGTTAGTAGCTACGAAATCAAAGAAGAATTAAAACAATGAAAAGAAGTTCGTCATTATTGATTTTAAGTTATTTCGCATATTCAACTGCCAGAGTCTTTCTTTCGTTTTTCCATTACTAACATTCATTACATTTCTGATCCTTATATTATCTTAACAGTTTTTAAATTGTCACTGTTTGAATGTGAATTTCTTCACTTAATTTATATTTTGTGTTACATCAAACTTCTCGAGCGTTCTTATAGGCAGGTAATTCTCGTTAGATAATCATTATTAACATGTAAAGAACGTTGTTTACATTATCCTAATTCTTCTACTCCATTTTTATTCACACGATAAAGGGAATCCCGATATAAAATTGACGAGGATGCTTCCGCAATAATTCGATAGTGCATGTGCACTACATCCTCTTAAAAGGAATTGTATCCTATTGTGAGTTTCAAGGGGAAACAAGTTACGATGCTGTAGATTGTAATATTAATGTGGCATTAGTGCCAATGATTTCTGTAACACCTTTGTTCCAATGTTTGTTCAAATATAGCCCAAATTTCGTTCGTGATCAACTAGTTAAAGTTATGCCAATGCCGATCCTAAGCCTGGTTCCCAAAGAAAGCAAAGGAGCGCTTGGCAAAGTCCTTTAAAGCTTACAACAATGAAAAGAGCAATGAACTTTATTATTTTCTTGATTACATTTCTGATGTTTACAACTGCCCTTTTACGAATCGAATACAGCTTCAAATATTAACGCATGCCTCTGCTTTGTCTGTTATAAAATCACTGTTATAAACCTTATACTGGCTAGCCAAAAATGTCCTTTCAATCAACGGTTGGTATTTTGACAGATTACAGTCGAAAAGATATTTATGTTATTTTGACAACAGGACAGATTTACACTGCGAAGAAACTTCAGTTACAAGTGACGAACAAGTGACGAAGTTTCTTGACGAAGAAACTTCAGTTGCAAGCATCAATTCCCAGGTAATTCGTTGAGGCTTTCGCGGCCAGTTGATGAACTGGCTACATCCAACATCAGAAATGGAAAGACCTCTGAGGAAGCTCGCCACTCGTGCTAGCGAAACGTCAGGAAGAAATTCCAAACGACGACGGCCTTTAGACCCGAATCAAAACAACACCAGTCCCTGATAATTTTTCATAAATTTCAAGGAAAGTAAAATGTGTCAAAATAAATTTTGAGAGAGGATTTAGGAAGAACTATGGAAATTAGAGCCGAAGAACAACATCGGCTCCAACTTTGTTGTAACAGATAAGAAGTATTGTACTGCTACATTTGCATTAGGCGCTAGCCGCAATTTACTTAACTTTATTACAATATACGTGTGCGATATTGCACTTAACCGATATAATCGGTTGAAAGGTAGCTTATTATTGAAAAACAGATATTTTTCAATGATAAGCCTTTGAAATGTATATTTTTTCAGCTTCTTCCTCCTAAGAAAAATAAACTGGTTACTTCAGTCGAAAACAAAAACGAATCTATGTAGTGGATATAATTGAGACATGAATATCTGCCACATTAGCATAGAGATTTAATAAGATTTATAAATCAATATGCGCCATTTGCTAATTTCCTAGGAGTTGAACAACCCTCAAATTCATTCCTCACATTAAAACTCTATTAAATCACAAGCGTTTGAATTTATTTGATACATATAATTTACCAAAATCAAGAAATCTTGTAGTATTTACTTACTATTGATCTTCATACAACAATCTGCCAGCAGATTGATACTCAAAAAAACATATGTTGGGAATTCTGCACAGATGAAACTCGTGAATATAACACATATTTGCGGTATTTGTTCGTCTTCTGCGAAGACTCTTCAAAAGCGCCAACGAACATCTTAAACGCCCCCACAATCTTGCCGGAGCAGTTTGTTCAAAATTAACACACTATATCAAATTCAAAGTCACAGAAAACTTTTAGTTGTGAGCGTGAGTCATGGAGAATTAATAGATTTTCATCGGAACGCTAATCATAATTATTATTTGGCCCCACCAAAAATTTTTAATTTCGATAATTTTCCACACTTGCTGAGTTGAATAACTGATTGATATGTGGACAACGATAAAATATGATCCGTAAATTTGACAATTGTTTTCTATAAGTTATAAATAATGTGGCGGAACGCTTGATTGTGATGTATGCAATACATCATGCTTTCACACTTTTCATGATCCTTTGCGGAAAAATTTGATGCGTCAAGACATGCTTAAAGACTAACTTTATGGGACTGCCCAGGCAACAATATCAAATATTACTTGAACTTAATATGTCATTTGCATTCATTAATACAAAAATAGTAGATTTTAAAAGGAAAAACATTTTTATCAGTCAGACATATTTTCTTTCTATTATTTTCTTCTCCTCTCCGAAATGGTTACTTAACAAAGCTTCTAATATTTTCAATAAAAAGAGCCATTTTCAGCCGATACTACACTCGCTACTTGCAGTTTTTATATCCTACCTATACCCGACATGGTTCGCCAAGATAAAACTTGTGGAACTTTGAATTCATAAAAATATTCAGTCAACTCCCCGACAGAATGAGTTATTTGTTAAAAATATTCTTTCGGTGCCTACCATTGAAAATCAAAAGTGTGTGCAAATTTGTACAAAAATAACTTTGCTTTACATGAAAGCCAAGAATAGTTTACGCAAAACCCTTTAGAGCGTCTATGAGTACAACATAGCAGAACAGTTTTGGTTTCTTTCTTCCAATTACTAATGCTGTTTGCCACTCTCCAGGAGTATTTACAGCCTATGAAAATTAGTTCCCTGGAAATCCTAATAGCTCCTGCTTATCTTTCGATACAATCATTCCGTTCAACTAATTTACACAAATCCCCACAAAATCCGATTATCTATCTTGGACAGTAGTGGTAGCTGTTTGGAGTCACCATCATCGGTATCCTTCATGTCCTTTTTCGTCGGCTACATTCTGTCAATTACCATGCGTTCGCATTTAAACAATGAAACGATGAGTAATCAACTGGATCGTGGAGTAAACAAAACTTCAACAAAAACAAAATAAAAGCCCGAAATAGTAAAAGTTGACATTGATATTTATCTTCGTTTTTTGCTGGAGAGCTTGTGTTGTACTTTATTGACTTTAGCCCGCGATGGGTGGTCGATAAAAGTTAAACCTTCGAATGATGGCGACGCCTTTTTGTTGGTTATTCACTAGAAGATAGCTGTGATGAGGTTGATAGTGATGATAATGACGATATAATGATGGTGGGAGAAATGAACGTGCGGCTATGACAAAGGATATTATGTTTGTATTGTGGAAAATGTGGGCAGGACAGACAAATGATTGGAATTTAATTTCGTTGAAATTATTCAATTATGATTAAAAATTATTTGTTTGTGGATAAAATAGAAAGACGCTAAGAAATCGTTCACAATTCAAACTCGATACATAGAAAGTTGCCATTAACGCTGATATGTATATCTAGCTTGCTGAGATTCGATGGAAATGATGAATGACTTTATTCATTTCTCTTACAAATCGTAGATGGACTAGCTTTGCGTATCTGTGGGTTTTTTTCCGAATGGCCGTGTAAATCGGCTCATAACCTGCCAATCTATTTGCATTTAATAATTATCGAACGATGCACTGACTTTATTTTTACAAGAAAATTCATCCTCTCCAACGAAATGCTCATTAATATTTTCTCGAAATCATAGACAGCCATTCGATTAACTATTATTTCCATACATACTGCCTCATAAATAAACATAAAGAAACAATGCTCTCATCATTCAAGTTTTCCCCGAAACACCTCAACACAAACCTGCCAACCCCTGAAACATTGCCTTATAATACGAATCAATTCTTTTATGCCTATACAGATACAACTTCAATATATAACGCAAGATTCAATCTAGAAAATGCTGAATGCCATATTTGCGTCCCGATAAACACCAGTCATAGAAATGTGTTTCAAATTTCATTCTCAAATGAAATACGAACTTCCTGTTTTAAAGTTCCAGGAGTATGGGTTTTTTACGGAGCTAGTACGATTAAGCACTCTCGCTCCAACTTAAAAGATCTTGTGATTTGATGAAGTTAATACGACTAACAAATACCTTATCATACTATAGCAAACTTCCCTAAGGCCCAGACAATGTTTTCTAATTGTAAATTGTATAAAAAAGACAAAAGGTGTCTGCACTAGCGTCTGTGTCGTCTGTGAAGACATTTATGTGTTATTTTGACAGAGGAAAAATGCTTTCATCATCAAAAAGAAGGTGTAAGAAGCAATCAACTAGAGACAAGGCTTAATAGATTCATCGCAGCCAATGCACCGGATCTACATATGAAACAGTTCTATTTTGTGTATTAAAATTTAATATTTACCACTAATGTTTAAATGTCGCCGTCGAAATTTAATCAAATAATAAACGGGGATTCTTTTGAAAAGAGTACGTGCTCATCCCGATTAAGCAAAAAGAGGACGATATTTGAAGACCTTCAAATCGCAACTGCAAACGAAAATATTATGTATATATATGTAAAGAGTCGTAAGAACTTTCAACTGCCACAACAGTTTACATCGGTTCAAAAGGGAACCGAAACTTTGACCGATGTGATCAGTAATGTTTGGCAAATGATCATGAAAAAGTTGACGATTCAACAATGCATAAAAATCGAACATGCCATACATTGAAAGAGATTTATATTAAACGCAATCGTTAACCATATGTGCATCGATACGTCTCATGGAAAAACTTAACTGCCGCAAATCATTTATATTGCAGCTTTCAGTAAGAATGTAAGGGCAAATCCGAATCTGTCCATTCTGATATTCTCAGGACTCTAGGCTTCTATAGATGGAAACATGAAGCAGTTCAAAGACCTGCCGGTACCAATTGACTCACCATCTCAATGACGATTTTTTGCGAACTAAGTCGAAATGTTGCGATTGTTATTGTGGCTTGTATGCAAATTGCATAAATTGTATGCATTCTATTTGTTATCCATATTGCACAATGAAAAACAGAATGACTGTCGAACCCACTTATCAACAACATTTCGTTCTGTATAGTTGAAAATGGTAATCACTGTGTTGCTCGGCTTTAAGATAATCTTTTTCCGTACATTACTCAAAAATTACCAGTAGCCGTCTTTCTTGAAAGTTTCAATAGATTTTCATGAAGAGGATTAATTAAGTTAAGTGATTATGTATCAGCCCCATAATTTGAAACCTACATAAAGACTTCATTTATATTTACGAATTTCGGTACCAATTTGTTCTCATGAATGAATTCGCGCTACAATACACTTTGCAAATATTGATCGACGAATATCCTGCTCGAATTTCACGGACTGTAGTAATTGCAGTTTTTTATTACAGCATTAAATTGCTCCTTAAGCTAATGTAAATCGAAGCAATATGTTACAAATTCGATGTGATTAAAACGTTACTTTTGGAACGAAGCTCCCATCCAATCATAATAAAAAGCAAGATGATCGCTATAATCCTCCTGAACTTGCAACAAACTAAATTTAGAAACTCTCTCTCCCTTCTTGTTCTCCATCCGTATTCGTCTAATGCTTCTCTTATCCGCGTGAACGCCGAAGTCATTCATACATCCATCAATCAATCGTTAATATGAACTCGGCCAGCAGCTGGTCCTGTTTTTGATAGCTCACTTGGCGCAAATGGGTCCCATTGTCTGTAACACAGTCTCTTAAAAGATCGTTGAATTTTTGCAGAATTGACTGGGAGATTTGCCAAAATTGGTGGATAAAATTCTAATTAAACTATTTAAATGTAGAGGCAATTCAAACTTGACCTTGATGATGATCTTTCCATACAATTTAGAAAGATGTCTTTACCGATCTAAATATATCTTCGATAGATACATCGAACGTCTTACACAAATACAGTATCTGTTAAGATTCATTCAAGTATGTTTCATAGGCTAGAACTCAAACCAGCATGTTCGAGTAAAATCCAAGCTACAAACATTTTTATTTGCATATTTTTTGATCACACATGAAAGATGATAAATGTTTATCAGCGGAACACAAAAATATGATTTGTTTAAATTTTGGAAACATGTGTGAAATATCTTCAAGTCTCATCTTTAGCACTCAATGCAAACAACTCTCTGTTGCTGTTTGAAGAGCCGTCGAGATCCTTCGCATGCGAATCAACAAAATTCAGCTGGTATTTGGGATATTAGGAGTCGAATAATTTCTACACAGATTCTCTGGAGTTGAAAGAACTTTAATCTATCGTTAAAACAACGTCGAGATTAGAAGTAGCTTTATATTGAATATATACAATATACCTTTCAACATAAACATCGCTTCCTTTTTAATCGCGACGCATTAAATGTTTAGTGATTACTGGCAAGTTATTTTGAATTGGCTTAAACCTTGATCAAAACATGTTCTATCTAATTTTCTCCCGCAGTTTTGCATATTTGAGTATGTTCACCATGCCAACAACGGGAAAAGCGAATTATGCAAAAATCTAAAGCAGTGTTCAAGGAGATAAATATTTCAAAACAAGCTGTTGGACTTTCATTTCAGTTGTAAATGGCAAAGTATGGTGAATAAATTGCATTCAGCATTTTTTCAAAGAAAAAGTTCAGCAATTAGCATATTGGAAAATTGGTATCCTCAAACCAAAGTGTAATATATATAACCATCCAAGGTAATTTAATACTTTCCATTCAGAATTGAACGATTTAGGAAAACAAAGATGAATACAACAGTCAGTTTGGTCTTTCAGCAGTCATGAATAAGGTATGGGACACAAATTATCTTAGATTTCAAATCACATTAATTTTCCTTAGCATTCCATTCATTAAAGATCAATGATTTCCTTAAAACCACCTGCCTCAAGCCTGTATCTCGTTAAAAAAGAACTAATATTCCTTCTGGAATTTGGAATTCAGCAAGACACAATTGATTATATTTCTTGCATTTAACATAACTAGCATATTTTCACATTTGGGATCTTCATAGATTCAAGCCATCAAAATTACAAGTTTGAATAAAAAATGAAAAACTTTTAAGTTCTTTGCGTTTCTGAATGTTAAAGGTTGAGCTATAAACTCGAACTTCATGACTCCTAGAAAACTAAAAACGTACAACATAATAAACGCAGTACTGAAAAGTCTTCTCTGTCAGTCATGTCAAACGAGAAAAAAGATTAGAAAATCGCATATGTAGGGAATTTCATTAAAAGACAGAAAGCCATTTATTATTCATAAATTAATAAATAAAATAAACATAACTTGTGGTGGTTCGTATAAAAATCACTTGGTTTTAACACCACTTTGTTTCAACATCAATTGCTTTTAACAACACATTGTTTACCCACTGCATTACTGCGTAACAAATTGAAGCTAAAGAAAATTCCTATCAATGACATCGCAATGGTGTAGATCAGCTGTTATATTCATTTGTTTCAATTTGACTTTTACCTTGCTTTATTTTACGTCTTGTTTGAAGTGTACTTTCATCTGACCCCGAGCTTTGTTTGAAGACTCACTAGCATAAGGACATATAAACAATAACCGATAATTGGATGCATCAACAAACGCCCTATGTGAATTCCAGGTAAATTTTTGAGTACTGTGTTGTACACAACTAACAAGCACTATCACTACCGGGGCATTTCGAAAAAAAAGAGATGCAAATATCCTATGACAAAAGGGTACTCATGCAGTGGAGCGTGCAAATGAAGCGGCGCAAATGAGTGAAGAAATTCTGATGGTAAGCTTTCTTTGGTGAGCTGAGCGTTTGCGACGTTATTGTGTGTGAATAGAAGTTCTTAGGAATTTCAATTTGGATCTAATCACACTACCATGTTGTTGCACTTACTTCATGCAGTTTTGAAAACAAATACCAATCAGTCAGTCGAATCCTGTTAAATTTGAAATTTTTTCTAAGTGGTAGCGCTTGTCGGTAGGTAACCTACGTCTTGGCCGAAGTATGGGTCTAATGGCACACTCCATGAACGCAAATGAGCTAGTATAAAGCTGAAGCTGGTAAGATTGGGGGCGCACAATTACCGAACGTCCTGAAAATTGTGTGTATGTAATGACAAGATAAATTTGAATAAAATATTAGTAAGTATTAAAGAGGACAGCCAAAAAGTTTTCAAATTCTAAGATAAATGGATAGTTTGGGACACTTATCGTTACATTCTATTAAAGTTCTCGAACGCGCTAACGTTCTATATATTTGAACGTTAAAAAAAGAAAATATTTATCTCAACTACGTAAAACAAATGTATTTTGCTTTTTAATGCCAAAATAAAATCGGTAAACAATTACTTCCAAGACAAATGAAGGGCAAATTAACATTGTAGCTCTCATAAAAGATTGCAATTATTAGATGAGTTTCTTAGTTCATCAAGTCATCGGCAAATAAATAGAAGTTGGTCCTAGTGCAAAAAAATACCATTCTTCCAAGGTAAATTTTATTTAAAATTCAGTAAAAAATCATAGTATACAGATTACGAATTTAAGACAATATTAAAGCATTTTCTAATGTACGTACCATTAATTGAAGGCCTTTGACGATTATAAGAGATTGCCTACTTCACATATGAGGACATTCATATTATAATCAATATAATACTAACCGACATGACTATGATTATTATTTATTAGACGACGGTTGTATGTACACTAATGAATTGAAAACTATAAGCAAAGGAATATTGTATATGAAGTGGAAATGTAGAGAAGCAAATCTTGAAGCTTCTTTAGCCTAATTGGCGGGGTTCCAACTAAGAAAAACACATTTTCTCTGTACCTCTTTCCTGCATACTTGTAGGTAGGCAAGACATACGAGATATTCTCCTCACACTTCACTTTTGCATTACTAAAGTGCTTTTCAAGGTTATTATTAGAGCTCTCTACTTAGTGCTCTATTGACGCCTTTTGATTTAGTCAATTGTACTTTAAACGAGAGAATGAAATCAGATCAGTATAATATGGGAAAAACAAAAGGAAGTTTGTTCGAATTCGTTCCAAGAGATTATGTGATACTCTTGAGAAGTTTGTCAAGCACTAAAAGGATGTTTATTCTTACATCTAAGGTCGATGCTGACGCTGGCAGGATAAACTCTAAGGGCCATTATGATATCTATCGATTGTATTTGAATTTTTTATTTAATCAATGCCTGCCCCTAGGTATTTGGAAATAATTACAGATTGCAAGTCATACAGCTTCGCAAATTGGATTATTTTTTCCTTGTTGTATAGTTATGAATGTATGTTATGTTTTTAGTTATTATGAACTTCGTGTTTAATTAGTTATAGCAATTTTTGTTCGTACTGAACTCTCTCCCATTCTTGAATTGACCTATGAGCTATGTTTGGGATTATTATGGTAAATATTCGTAGTCCGATTTCACGCAAATATACGAGAAGAATCGCCAATAACGAATAAAGAAATTCTGAGAAAATAGAAATGTATTTATGGTGGGTCCAATCCATGCTTTCCAAAATTTCCAAAATGTACACCTCACTTTTTCAAATTGAGGTGTACTATGTTCATGCATAAATATCGCTAAATATAAAACAAGGTATACTTGTTAATCACGACAAGAATCAATGAAAAAATGGAACGTTTTATATGGAAAAGTGATCATAATGCATTAAAAAAATTTGGAAATGCGGAAAAACGGGAGTACGATTTGAATTTTTAAAAAATCATCGTTTCATATGTACATCAAATAATATCAGTTGGAAGAATTGCAACAGTTTCCTTTTCTGTAGGGGACTACATTCGCTTATTGGCAATTCATGTGCTTACTTTAAAAAACATATTTGCCTTATCGATAGATGGTTTGGCTTCACGTAATCAGGCTTGCCCTTTGAATCCCACACGATTTATATTTTGACAATTAATCGTGTGAATTAACATGGGAAATCTTGGTACAGATTTTTCGCACCTAACATGGCCTTGATCACGGTTTCTCATCACGACTCTAATGTATCCCAAGCGTTTTACAACTATTTGTTTCACTTTAGGCTTCCACATGTGGGAGAATAATTAAATTTAGCAAACTTTATCCAGTCCAAATACCACATTAACAATTCTAGTCGGGATAGTTGTTACTGTGCTATTTGGGCTGGATTCAACAATTCAATTGGTTCAATCACGTTTTAGTTGTATGTTAAACCAATTTTATTTCGCATAGTGAATTTTCTTTATTTTTCCTTTGTCAAGAAAATCAACTCGTTTGGTCTATCATCAAATTTTAGGGATTCTTCTGATAGCTTTTTCCGAAGCTAAAATGAAGAAACGTAGTCTCTTGCCTGTCCTGCCAATAATCCAGTTGTTATTCAATTTTATTGCACTCACGCAGAAACAACTATGACGACGAACTATGAAGAACACTAATAAGTTAATCTTATCCTTTTTAGATTCGTAATGCGAATCGAAAAACAAGAGTCGAAAACAATTTTTTGATTTGTATAAAAGTCGTTTCTTAACTCTTTACGAATCCTGAACCTAAAATCTTTTGAATCATTCAAACATGAGCTCGAACTTATTTGATCTCTTCTATGGAATATAACTTGGAAATACCAAAGACTTAGACGAAGATATAACAAGAACTAGTATAACAACAATAACAAATGAATCATTGTTTAGATAAACAAATTTAAATGATCATTTAAAATTAACATTTATTTTAATAATGACGTCTTATAATACATACAATTGAGGTCGCGTTTGTGTTTCCGAAAATAATTTTTTTCGTTTTAAGGACCTCATGAGCTCATCAACTTTTTCAGCTCGAATAATGTCCTAATTTTGAAACAATCTTGTCTTAGCAGTTTCCGCACCCCTGCCAGAGCATTTTTCATATTTTTTCGATACACTTAATATGCCACAAATATTTTCTTAAAATCGTTATTTACATATGTATTTATATATATATACTGAGACTTTGCCTTATTATAATGGCTATATTTAAAGAAAATGGTTAAAAATCTAGAGGATACCAGGAGTATAGTTGAGAGGGTGAAAATTAAATAACACAAAAACGTGAAAAACCACGATGGCTGGTTTAGAAAATTGTAATATATTGCGTGCAAACAAATACGGAAAAACGAAAAACACACCGAAGAAGGCAGAAGGATGGAACGCTGGATGAAAAGAGAAAAATTTCCGAAAACGAGAAAAAAATAATCGTTTTGTGAATTTAATAAATCAACATATATATTCCATCCAATTACCATACCGCAAGCTCCATTATCCAATTTGGCAAATACACGATCATACCCAATATATCACATATATATCTGATGAAAAGTCGAAATTACACGAAATTTCTCATAATCAACTTCTTTGGGGGTGGACAGCACCAAAAACTCGACTACCAACGAAGCTTACGTACTTAAACAGTTTCCCTAAATATCCTAGATCAAATAAATAGATGCTGTCTAATCAAATGCCTCCCCTGAAGTTCATCCACTTTATCCCCTTTTTAAATCTATTGTTGATTTCTTTTAGTAAACCCCATACTGCCTACACTTAAGTCAAAGAGGGTTGTCATAGTTTCTCATCCCTTCATTTATATTTGTTCCAGTTTCAAGTCTGAGACAAGATAAACGTAAAAAAACCTTTGAAGAAGAGCAGCACGAAGTGGAAGACAAATCAAACCCAATCGAATATTATCTTGATTCAGTATGGCGACTGAACTGTTGGCTTTTTCGAAAAAGAGGCCGTTCTAATTTTGCTCTGCGAAAGAATATCTGAAACTTTCTACAAAATATCTGTGTAAAACGTCTAGACTGGACGATTTTATTGCATCCTTATATGAAGAACGCCATCAAAATGTGTGACGATGATTCTTGGCGTTCCCAATTTTCCACCCGGTCGTCTCCTTACAACTGAAATCCACGACATCATACATACATGAAGAAAATAATATAATAAACTATAATTGAAGAGAATAGCGAAATGGGTATGTACTAGTGTCGTTAGCACAAGTCATCAAAGGCAAAAACAGAGTCGGTCGAGGAGTCGGCGATGCACGTAAAAATCAATTTTCGGCATAATGCCAAAGTGCTTCATGGGATAATCTTTGCTGCCGCCATTCGGAATCCTTTTGGGTGAGTTCTGCTCATTTTTATCGATGTTGTCAGACAATATTGCTTCCAATGATCAAATTTGCTTCATAAGAGGTTTTCAATTACATTAATGGACAATTGGTTGCTCACCAAATTGAAAGATAATAATATCTTTGATGCTTACCAATACAACGTTTCGTTTCATGACTGAGCTTTTATTTACAATTGTTAGTTAAAAGCCTTAATAGTAACTCGTTTACTTAAATGGTAAGTTGTTAGATAAATCCTTAATTCAGCATATCAAGCCTTTCAACAATAACTTTTTGATGAGACCAAGTATAAATACATCCCTTACGTTAATAAACAAAACCTGACATTTCTTTCTTTATTCAAGACTCACAAAGGAGCCAATGCAGCAAATTTTTTCACCATCTATGGAATCATCAGAAGAAATCCTGGGAAGTTTTGACAAAGAAATAAATCTGTGAAATGAAATGATAAAATGTTCAAGATGCTTTTCAAAACCAGTCATTTCGGTCTAATATTCACGTGAGAAATAGAGAATCCTGCAAAGAATTACTGGAGCCTCTTACCGAACAAATATTTGTGCCAAGAAAATAGCAAAGAATCATTCAGGAAATAGCAGAAAATATAAAATTTATTAAAACGAAAAACTGTAGAATTGTATAATTTTCGAGACTAGTCGGCATATACCTACATGTAATAAAGAGCAAGTTATAAAAAGTGGAATTACGCACAGTTAAAACGAGTAGGTCTTACGCTTATGGGACAGTGATATTATGAAGTATCACTGAAAACAATTAAACTTATCAGAAAGCAATGCCAATCCAATCCTGCCAATGCCAATCCTAAAGTGGTTAGCTGCGCACACAATATGGGTGGTTCAGCGAAGAAAATATGTTGAAAAGCATTCTGGGATTTTGAAAGGATCTACTGAAACTATGGGCCATTGATAAACACAAACTAAAAACTTGAATTTATTCAATGATTCTAAAGCAAAACTGAAGTCAATAAAAAAGCATTTTTGACATGTCGCAAGCATTTTTGTGTTTGCATATTTTGTATCATTTTTGACATAACGTAAGCATTTTCCTTGTGATACTTTACTCACTTTTCAATGGTTATAGATCATTTTTCTTTTTCCGTTTATAACCCTTGAAATATTTATCTCACACAGCTTATGACACATACCTACAAAATTAATAAAAATACATTAATATAGAGGAGATTCCCTTTCATATCTAAGAGCGTAAAGAAAAATCAATTGATAAGCCCGGGCTGGAGTTTGCAGATTTTTGGTTGCATAGTAAATTCCAGACTTGAACTTGGAAACCACTAATTATAATGAAATATGGAAACGATGTTAAAAAACGGAATAATAGAGCATGGGAATACATTGTGGAAATGAGCAAAAATTTTATGTCAAAATAATTTTTTCTTAAAATGCTTCCAGCGCTCTCTATCCAGATTAAATATGTAAATTTTCGCACAACGACTTCAAGTATGAATATAATGGAGCACGGGATACAGACATGGCGGTCAATAAAAATAGAAAGACTTGCAATTGGGCTTAGAATAAATGTGCTTTCGCTTGTGGTAGCCATATCTGAGCAATAAAAAGCACAAATGCAACCAAAACTTTCTAAATCAGTGATATCAGATAATGAAAAAACACTGCTTTAATTAATCAAATACATTTTCTTCTCTGTTCCATCATGTCTAACACAAAACGAAGTAGCTTACATAATAATTAGCCGTGTCTTCAGTCAATTAGCATCGATTCATCGGAAAAACTAATCACAAACTAATAACCGCGTCCATTATTTATTATTTCACACTTTTATTAATGCTAAAAATTAATTTCCTGTGCTTTTCCTTGCTTAAACTTGCACCATAAATTTCGTCGTTGAAAGCATCAATTTATTGCATTTTCCCAGTCCACCAAACTTGTTCACATACACTCATTCCAAATAATTGGCAAACGTAAAATATCTTCTTGGTTCTTCCTTCAGGTTTAGTCGTAGTTTCGTAGTCATCCATCCCGTACCTCCTTTCAGTTCGTACGGCAGGGATAAGCATTTATTTGCTTTTTCACGGGAAACACAAGCGAAACGGGTACAGTCTATTGTAAGTTAAGTGTATTACCACTTGGACCATCATAAAATTTCTTACGGATAGTTAATATGTGACGAAGTGGCAAATGAATGAATATAGTAAAGTTGTTTGCAACAATTTCAGTATGTTGAGTCAGTGCTTTGATTGCATCCTGGCCGGTGATGAAAAGCATCATAATGGACTAAATTGTGCATGAAAACAATTCATAAGCTAAGGAATAAAGAGATTGCTACGAAGCATAGCTGTGGATACATTTATAGGCGTCAATTATAGGCGTCATGGCTGAAGACGATTAACATAGGGGAAAAAAATCAGCATTTCAAATAAGGACTTGTGTTCTCTTATTTGTACGTAGTTATTGAAATGCTAACTCCACGGAGAGATAAGAGAGCGGCAAGGATACCTTTGAAGCACCGTGTGAAACTTTCATATGGGAACCTATCATTGACTAGCACTCGAATCGAAATTTAAAATGGATCCGAATGTAATCTGCATGTAGATTTTTACAGAGATCATTTTATTTTTGTAAATTTAAGGTAATGAATAATTTTGAAGCACTTTAGTATAGTACTTTAGTACCTTTAGTACGTTTATATATTTCTGTATCTATATATTCTATGGTCGCAATATAATCTTTCCATGATAGGATCATAAAAATTGTAAAAATTGAAGTTCTAGGATCAATTATAAGAATGAACGTTGGGTAATAAATCAGCTGATTATGCATTTCACGCTTCTCAGCACAATTCATTGCAAATTAATACACACTAGTCGATTAAAATTAATAGACAACTAAAAGTGTTGGAAACAATATTTTTGGACCAATCCTGAAATTTTAGAATGTAAGTTATTATTTTCGAATGTTTCCATTGCTGTTTTGCGCGCACAATAAATGTATCTGGAAGAAGTGATATACTTATACTTTTTCTTCCTCCGCTCTTTAGGCAAATCATCGCAAATTCAACTTTACAAACAGCAATTCATGGAAGTTTATCCTTGAAAGGAGCACCAGCTGCATCAGAGAAAAGCTTATGAAAAAGTTTTATGGTTCTTAAAACGATTAGCAGGTTATTTCATACTTTACACAACGGTCAATAAAGAATAATACAATACAAAATGGTGAATGCCTTTCTTTTAGAAAATCTTTCAAAAAACATTTGAAAAAAATAAACATTTCAATTACGACTAGAATTAAAGTATAATTTATAGTTGAAAGCATATCATTTTGGTCAATGATAATATGGTGATCGATTGTAAAATAGGTCTCAGAGATATTTCGGTTGTCGGTTACGAAAGGATCATTTCTGTGACCGAATTTCACTTTCGGTTTCGAGTTGTGACTAAAAAAGTCTATAAGTAAATATAAGTGAATAAAAAATTATGAAACTTTACATAAAGCATTGCGATACGTATCTAACTCAAAGTTATAAAGCAAATAATCACTTCTTACGAAACTGCTTCATCTCTTTCGAAACTTTATGTGACACCTTTAAATATTACTTTAAAAAAGTGTTCATCCATGACACGCCCAAAACCAATGGCAGTAGCTGCACCTGAGAAGTTATTGAAAGCTCAGGAGAAAAACAGCTTAAAGACAACAATTTTCATTAGCTTACGACATCATTTGAATTTGGACCACAAACTAGGAACTAAAAGGACTTTGTGCGATTGTGGTTGATTTCCCTTACTCTTTCTTTATTAGGAGCCTAAAGCTGGGAAAAATTTATCCCGATCACAGTTTTTCTACCACTGTCGCATCGAAATACAACAAATAACAAGCTTCCTTGGAAAAAAGTATAATTAAGGAAAATGAAAATATCACAACGAAAAACACTAAAACAAGAACAACACACTTCTGGACTACAATGAGTGTAAACTTATTTAAAGTCATACGGATGATTGATATGATTCATATGATGCACCTGGCCATCGTCACTATCCAAAGAAACCTATAACAGCCTGAACATTTTTATCGGACTATAAATTTTAATGAACGATATTTCCTTTGGCAAAACAGCTAAGCTTAAAGCGATAGTGAAATTCTATTTCAGACGCGACCAATGATAAGGGAGAAGTATCTACAAAGTAAGGATTCAAAAAAGTTTCCGATTTAGTAGACCCAAAGAGTCATAGCATCACTACGCTATTAAGCTAATTTTTGACTATTCACCAACATTATCCATTAAAGTGTCAAAGAAAATAGATCCTTGAAAACAATTTGTTCGTGTTGTGAAACAAACAAAAATTATACTCGATTTATACTCAATGAGTCACGAACCTAATTACCTTTCCAATCGGCCAAACTATAGGCTTAACCGAAATAAACGTCAACCATAACCTCTCGGTCAACAATTCCTTTAACCTATTAAAATCTCACATTCATTGGGAAAGATAGGCAAGAAACCCTAATCCAAAAGTGAAACCAAGCCCAAATTGGAAAAACACGAACATCAGATACATTCTAACATTTGTAGGGGTGTTTAAGGATACATGTTCTAAACCAAAAGCAACATTTGTAAGCACAACGAGTGAACGACTAGCAGCTATAGCAGAAGTTTGTACTAGTACAAGCTTATATACCTGTTCCATGCAAAATTCCACCAACAGAAAAACATTATGAAACACGAGTGTATAACAATTTACCTTGCGAACAGGTAAGCTTTAAGACAAAAGGACACACAAATGCCGCTTGGTAGAAATCATGCTGGCAAATACAGTGGAAGGATTTTCTACACTAAGTTGTGTTGAAATGGGATTCTTTTTTCAGTGACATTTTCTTCAGCTTTCCGTTTTATTGTTATGGTTTGCTTCATAACTGTAAAAGGTCGCCTGGCTTGCGGAACTAAACAAAACTCATTGTACCAAATACAAAATAGAATTTTCGTGCATGTGTGTTCGTATGTTATTTATAAGGAATTCTATCTGGATTTAGATTTATGTGCTAAGTACAATGCCACTGAACATGTTGTAGTCGGATATCCTTCTTTGCATGGCATTAACTCTTCATTGCATATTCCGGGCAATGTCACAGAAACATGAGAAGTCACTATGTATTAGTGCAAAAAGGACGAAATATTAAGGCTTTGAGTATAAATTGAAATGCACAAATTAAAAGATAAGCTGATAGATTGATAGATTAATGAGGATTCACCAAATTTAAATTTCTTGCTTACACAGAGTAGCAATAGAATTGAATTAGTTAAGTTTTGATCGTCTGAATAACAGTTAACTGTTTTGATATCATTATAGCCTGTTCGGTTCTTTGGACATTTTGATCCATTTCATAATCCTGCAGAGATCCTCGCATTGCTTGACTGATCACGTCTGAAACACGGTGTAAGTGCAAAACAGCGTTAACACTTCCAACAAACTCCCGATCTAACGAGATTCAATCTTTAACAAGGACGTCCCTCTTAAAGCTTTTGAGTAAAAACGCAATACAAAAAAATTGCAAATCGTACTCGAATCTATTCTAACAATACGATTTTTCATCAGGACAGCATAAATCACAAATGATAAGCATAGGAGATCATGTTTGAATGCTTGCTTCAATTTGAGAAAACAATTGACGCTCAAATCTGTAAAGTTTCTTTGTTGTTGACATTTGCCTTGCTTGTTTATTTAATGAATATATTACATTTCATATCATTTACAGTCGATTCTATTTTCCATTACGTTTTGAATATGACAGATATTAGTGCCATCATTTTAACACATTAACTCTCGGCGTTATTTCTATAAAAAAAAACTTTTTTGGTACCAGAACAAATTAATAATGAAAAATTATATCTGAAATTTTCAGCTTTTTTCAGGAATTTTAACCCGCACTGTCTCATCATCAAAATTATAACTAATTGAAAATCATAATGTAATTCAATAGTTTTTAAAATGATAAAATATTTGAATAATTTTGGCTAATGGATTTTGGTGACTAGCTTAGCATTTTTTATTACAATATTTTTTGAAAGAATTCTCCAAATTGTAATGTTATTTTACAACATTGACACACATATGCACTTGGTTTTCTTATTTTGTGTTCAGACCAGATGCGACAATTCCGTGTATGGAATTGTTTAGCATTGTCGCTGAAAATTTTGAACAACAACTGTTGCTGTATGGACCCCGAGAGCCGTTCATGTGATCCACCCCGAGGTGTTCTTCTGAAAGGAGTATTAGGTTCACTAGCTTCAATATCTTCGTCCGGGGTAATAAATTAATAAATAAATAGTTGATGATATATTGAATTTTTACTAAACGTTTCGAATTGGATGTTAAACGAGAATTATCTGAAAAGTGAAGGACGGTCAGAATTTGGTGGAATGTACGGGTCAAAAGAGGGTAAGTTAAACAGAATCAGCTATGGATTTTTTTCTTAACAATCCCACATTTATCAGCTGGGCAAACCACTTTTTCAGCTCATTATTAGGGACATCACATCATTTTGCAGTATGACTCACTTTTTTATGTTTGTAACGTTTTTTAATGTTTTCTGCATCTACTTCATTTCCCAGTGAATCTGGCAATCTATCGCTCGTTGCCTTGTTACGAAAATTATTGTAGAGTCAGGAGACTCATCACTTGTTTTCATATTCGCTGGGAATGTCTGAAAGGATCTCCTCAAAGTTCTTTCCGAAAATGATATCTTGGTTTCCACCATTTTACACTTTATTATAGGTTATATGGTTTCACAAATACGCAATTTTCTAAAAATAATACAATTAATATATATAACTGTATTCGTCACACTTCGTCACACTTTTACAACGATTTTTCACATTGCCTGAAATGGTTTTTAAAAGTTATTTTATTTTATATATACTTATTAAGGTTTCGATATAAGAACTATTACAGGTGCCACGGAAGACTGTAGTGTAGGCAAAGAACGATGGATCATACGAGGTAAAATAGAAACTGAAGAGAAAAATTATAAAAATATAAGAGCAGGCCAAATTGTTCAACTTTACGGGTGATTAACATTTGAAATTAATAGTTACCGCGCTTCTTGACAGATAAAGTGGGTTTCCCTTACCCTATAAAGACGTTCAAGGTCAAATGTAAGAAATCGCACGTATAAACGTATAAACATTTGCAAATGTAATTCGTTAAATGTCATAGAAATCTATTAAGTAAATTAAATAAAACTTTTTAGAATTTCCAGGTACTTAAATGGACAAGACTTATTTTTGAATAATTCATGTAAAAGAAATGATCAATTGTAGACATTTCAATTTCTTCAGACATTTCAAAATACTCATGTAGTCGTGCATTTTGAAATGTATGCTGTACACTAACATGTACGCACAGTCTTATGATACTAACCAAGTTATAAAGCGTTCACATTTCACATCAGAACATACGCTTTCAAAACAATTTCTGCATTAGGAACCATGCCGAAATTCATTGCTAAATAAATATTTTATAGCTCAAAGTTTTTGCTTTTCAAGTCAAGTCCCTTCCAAAATGATAAATAGTCACAATTTACATATACATACTCGAAATTATTTGTATTGCATAACTTTCTCAGCGTCTGAATCCGAATCGCCCGAAAGGAACAGCCCCGTATGTTTAAGGATTTCCAATCGTATGCTCTGTGAAAATTAGGTTTTTAGGTCAGATGGACGGGCATTCTACACACTGATATTTGCTCAGAATTTTATAGAGGCTATAAGTTTCTCCTCCCCTACTGGATAAGAAATTTGTTTGCTTTGCGTTTTGTTATTGAACAAAAACAGCAAAAAGAAACGTGTCCAGAAATTCGTTCCATATAAATGGAAATATTGCATGGTTGTTGGACCTGTATGACAATTTTATATCGCCTAAAAAATAAGCTAACTGTCTTTTACTGTCCGAGCAAAATTGTTTAACGGAGACTTGGTGAAAGGTTAAAGATTATTGCGATTTTTTTTATCGTTTTCAACCCCCAGCCGAGCAAGATGGGATAAATGTTAAAGGAATTGGTGAAATATTATTGTGTCACGAATTATGCTCGCATACATTTACATTTGTGGGTTTTATTTTTATGTCAGTATCACCGAACGCCACGTGGACAGTTGAAAATACTTCAAAGATGTAACTTCATTTTAAAAATTTATTAAATGACATGGCCTCAAAAGGATGTCAACATTTTTTATTACCAAATGACTTTAGTTTAAGTTTAGTTTACAAATGCATTTTACATATAAGAATAAGTTTAAGCTGGATGTTTTTTGTGACTCCAACAAGTTGTATTCTGTGGTTGATCGATTCACAAAGGTTTCAAACTTGAATGTTGCTCCATCAATAGCGGCACATCTATTATTGCTTCTATGCTTGCTTCACGCAGAAATCATAGTAAAGGTTTGTCTAATTTTAGTGCAGTTACTCAAAAGAACTCTAGATTAAGTCAAATATTTTGAATACAAACTTATTACTATCAATAAAGCTTTATTCATTCCATAATAAAACGTAGAAAGCAGAAAAATATTCATTTAAGAACTCGTTAAAGAAACTGATAAAATTCTTTTGAGTCCCAGTCTGAGGATCTCATTTACCTGATGAAGATTAATATTGAACAGAAGTGGGATGAATGAGTGTTGGCCTATGCTAATTTCCAGCAAGTGGACCCCAGTACAATAATAATAATAAAATAAGCCAACGCTAACTTTTTCTAAATGTCAGGACTTTTGAAAATGCATCAACAAAAATGAGTCATTTAAATTTCGATTCCCTTACATGCTCGTTTTCCTTTACGTCGTCCCTCGTCGTCCCTTACAAGGCTCGTTTCTTATTTATACTTTCAAATGTCTTAATTTCTCCGGCAAAAAACCTTATGTGGTGCTTGTACGTCATGATGTGTCCAACTCTCTGCTGCATTCGAACCCACCATATAAATGCGTAAGGATATGTCAAAGATTCAATTGAAGTAGTAGAAGAGGAAGTTAAAGTACCCGAATAATAGCAACAGTAACAAATAAAACAGCAGCCAAAACGTAAAGATCAACCCGTAAAAATATACCAAAGATTCCCTTGAGATAATCTGGTTGATGTGAAAGTTGCCTCCTGCCGTACTTCTCAATCTTTCCTTTTCTTTATGTTTTCCGAAGAACCCTAAATGATTAAAGTAAGCAAAAGCGTACGCCAATGGAAACTCGACGTTCTATGCATTATTGTCTATCCATCGATTTAGCAGATTCTTTCATAGACTTTGTTTTTCTCCCCTTTAAGGTTACAACAGTATGTAGATGCCAATCAAATGAATGTTCTTTCAAAGAAAAACCGTATGTACATAGTAACTGGCCGGATAGTTCTTTTCAAAGATGAACAACAAGAGAATATGGGAAAACAGTTGCATTGTGTCGCAGCCAAACGCAATCATCATTTTACTAACATTTTTCCGACGGTTCCAAAAAGCTGTCACATATAAATTTTGCATGTGCAGTTTTTAATGAAGGCGTTTTGGTTGGTAGAGTTTAAGGTGATTGCATACTGAACCCAAAAATAAGTTTAAAATAGCAAAAATACTAGCTCATAAATAGCCATTTTATAAAAATGATACACATGGATGTGGTACTTGATATATCTTGCAACAACTTCATTCCAATTGCTTATAAATTAAACATTATTTTAACAGATTAACTTACAAATGCTATGATAGATTGTGATCAAAAAATTAGTAAAATTGGATTATCCAACTAATATCGACTTGAAGAAAACGACTCAGTGCTGCTAATGCAACGCGTTAGTCTCTTTCTCAGTTTCCTGACATTCTAAACAACCCATATTTAACGTCAATATTCGAAAACCCGTAATTATATCCTTTTCGTGGCGATATAATTGAAAATTGTGGCAATTAAAATATTAGCTTAACAATTGCTTCTAAATTTTTCTCCCTAAGCTTTCTCCATAAATTAGGGCCTTTAATTTCTCTCTTCTGACACAACCTCTTGATTTTCCATTTATATAGCATCTACTCCATTTGTAAAACAACATATTTCAAGTTGGAAAGAGCAAATAGAGACATAATATATTCATAATAAGAATACCTAAAGAATAACGAAAACAAAAAAAAAGCACATCGCACAGCAATTTTAGTTTCACCTTACAATCTTTATATTTGTGTAAAGGTTGAAGCATGCGATGTGACAGGATATTGGTTGAGCTCTACAATTCAGACCACGATACAAACGTACATTTACCCCATTGAGAAAACGCCCGATATTATTTTCTTCTTGTGTGCTAATTTCGTACGGACATTGGGTTTTCGGGTAAATGGAAAATATTAACATGCTCTTTCATGCATACATATATTCAGTATATCGGAATAAGCTTGGCTTGCTCGTTGGATGACATTTTCCTCAAAAGAAAAAGGGTGAAGATTGGACATATGACAGCGTAGTAAATTCAAACTGAAATAAATTCAAATACTAGCAATTCTTTTCATCAATATTTGACATTGCCTTTCAAAGTGATTGATACTTAATTTGGAAATACATAGAATATCGTTTCTTAAAATTAATACGAAGTAACTTCTTAGGATAGAAGTCCTATCTGCTACATAATGACAAAATCAAAACATATAAAAAATATATAGCAACCTTACAGCAATTCAAACAATAGCATTTTCGAATGTATTTCCTGAAATTCGACCGGAAAAATTTTCATAAATTATTTGGAGATTGAAGAATAATAATGTGGCAGCATTTTGCTGAAATTTTGAACGGACTCGATAAGAAATTGAACAAATCAACTAGCTACAAAAAATTATTGTGTTCCAACTCTAACCGTCGTATTTGCGACGATTTTTTTGAAAAAGTGAAAACATGAAAATTTGAGTTTGCGGAATGAAAGCATACCACAGACAGGGACATGTTTTGGAGTGTGTGACAATTCATACTTTTTGGAGGGTTTAAAGAAATGGGAAAAGCGAGTATAGCCATATATTGGAAAAATAAAATTGCATTTGATTATTAACGCGAGTAACAAGACTTGTTGATCGTTCCAAGATGTATGATAATAAATATATAAGATTTTAACAAAAAGAGAAGCTATGTAACGAAATAACCAGATAATATAACCGTATACTTGTAAGCATTGATTAAGCATTGTAAGCAAAATTAATAGCGAGTTTAAAACATTTTCAATGAACATCCTATCCCGAAGTATTGCTGCTTTAAATAAAGCAGTAATAAATCGGACACATAGAACCATCCAGAAGGGTGTGAGTTCCAGAATCTAACGAATGCGTCGTCCAATAAACAAAACATGATTCTGAGCGAGTATAACACTTTGTAAAGGTTTATTTAGTTCACAGAGAAACCCCGAAAAGCTAAAGGTAGAAATTGAACATTGATTGCCCTCCTAAAACTGAATATAGGCTTCTTCTAAATAATGATAAACCGATTATAGATTTCCAGGCATATTATAACTTACAAGGTATGACGATAGAAACACTTAAGAAATTCCCAAAAACAAAATCAGGAAAACGTCTCACAAACACTAAATTCAATATTTATAAAGAATTGTGGAAAGAGCTCAAGCTGGTTTCGAACACGCGTCCCTGCCATGAATGACGTCTGCTGCTGTCACTAGGATTCGAATTTGTGAATTTATGGGCAAGACTACACGGTTGTCTACGTCTAGTAGTCGAAATCCGTCTTCAGGAAGTTCGGCAGTAGGAATTATATAAGAATCAAATTCAATATCTATAAAGTCTGAATATTCGTAGCTTTAGTATCATTGGTGTCCAATTGTTTTAAAAAATCCAAGTTTTAAAAAATCACTTATAAGTTGTAAGTGAAAATGGAAAAATTGATCTACCAAAAACTTCTGAAATTGATAAAGCCAGACCAAAGGCAATTTGGAATATAGGAAAAAGTTCAAAGCTGTAGAGCAATATTAATAACTAGTAAATAACCAGTCGACATCCACCTAAGCTGGTAGTGCCAATCGACGCGCCCCAGCCTGTGAGTTGGCACCTGATGAGAAGCAGCAGGGACGCGTGTTCGAAACCAGCTTGAGCTCTTTCTACAATTCTTTATAAATATTAAATTCACTATCGAGGTACTCGAAACATTTGATCAGAACTTCCGCACCCATGATTCTTCGCTGATTTAGCTTAGCAAGGGTATAAAAACACTTATAAGTTGTAAGTGAAAATGGAAAAATTGATCTACCAAAAACTAAATTCAAGTTTGACATATTTTCTATCACAGCAATTCGACGAAATATATCCTAGCCAATCCAACCCCCTTTTACCTAATCACTTTCTAAACATCAAGTTCTAAATGTCCCAAAATATCCATTCAATTCGCTTCCCTAAAAAGTTAAATTTTCCAAATATCCCACAAATCCCAATTAAAAATCGATTTTATAATTTTTTTCTGAGAAAGGCGCTCTCATCAAACAACAAGAAAATACCTCATTAAATGGTTTTCCTCTTTCGGACTTTCTTAATTCTTCTTTTTCGTAGTCCTCTTCATAACGTTTCTACCATCAAGTATGCAAGCCTAGTGACGTCCAGATTGCTTACCAAGAGGAGCTTCTTTGCCATCGTCATTCTACTTTAAATTTCCATACTGTTCTCTTGTCACTAAAGCGAGGTGACGAGGAATAATGAGTACATCCCCGAATATCTTGGAAGTACACAGCTTCATAGTAAAGGATGATGATATCTCTTTAGAATTTCTCATTATCGTATTTTTTCTAGTTTTTTCCTTTTATTTGTGAATAACCAACAACTGTTTTACATGCTCTCTAGCCGAGTGTGTCTGTATGGTGAAAATTTGACCATCTAGCGAGAAGTTGAAGGTGATGAATGGAATCCAAGCCTAGATGACAACGTAAAAAATGTGGTTCAGTTAATTTCTCACGTTTGACTCCATAGTAGGTTATTCCTTGTTGTTCTCTTCGCATTCATATAAGCAGATATTTTAAGGTTTCTTGTCATTTTGCCATAAATGGCAGCATTTAAAGAGATTTAAATTTCCAATAAGACGAAAAATACCTGTAACTGGTTGAATGCTTATATACGATGATTCTTTCTTATGAAAAATGAATACGTAAATCAAGAACTAAGACGGAGAAATATTTACTTTTGATTTGACCAGTTCCGTCCAATCATGTAATAGAACTCAGCAGATTAAGAAAGCAGTATCGTAATCAATCTATAATAGTTAATCTATATCATGTTTTATAATATTTGATCTTACTACTACAGAGCATGCACCCTTTGCATGAAGTAGAAACTTCGTAAATAAGGTGAATAGCACAAACATTTCTCTAACCAATCTTTACTTGAACTCCACCGAAAACATATTTTTTAATACCGAAAATTTCCTCCATGATTCAAAACGCGTAGAGAATCAAAATATACTTTACTCTAAAATCAAACCTTGGTTCTTCTCACGTCGTCATTGGGTTTAATTGGCTAAACAACCAAGTTTACAGAAAAGAATTTCCGAAATAGAATAAAAGAATATTCGAAAAATACCTCCCATAGAAAAATCGCCCTTATCAGTAATGGCCATACTTTGAAACAATCACATAAGAGTGTGATAAACAATTCGCATAACACTGATGCAAATACCAGTGGTCCAGTTGGATTTAAAACATATGGAAATGGGGAATCCAAATATGAGATCAATATTTATCTGGCTCGTCTAATTTCCATTTACTGACCATTTGTGATCTTCTCATCTAGAACTCGCCCACCATACGGTACGACGACTATCGCAAGTAAGTACTGCAGAAATTCCTGAAGTTCAACGTTTACATTCGCCATATTTTTTTAGGCAAGCAGCTAACTACCTCACCTAAGGACACTTCCCGTTGATATATGCTTTAAACATCATTTAACCGTCCTCGTTATTTGCTGGAGTGATCATGTTAGTCATTCACCAAGAAGCAAAGCAGGTAGTTAACGGGGTCAAAATTTATATACACGGCACTAAATCGCCTTAATATAAATATTGAATAGAAGAATAAAAAAACACGAAGACCACTCGAATGCCCTAATTTATAAGATCTCCTTCTCATTTTTGCCAATTCATAAGGCTTACACAAGAGACAAAAGTTCGTAATATACAATAATATAAATTTCAGCTTGTTATTTTGTTTATTTTCACAAAACAACACGTTAGAATTAAGCTGCGTATCTAATACTGAAAAATAAATCCGTACAGTTGATTTAATGTATCCTTCATTGTCAAATAATCTCATTACTTTACATTCTAACTATACTAATTGCTAGAATTGTGAACAAACTATATTACTATTGCACGTAACGTGACCTTATCAAATATCTCATTTTATCAACCGGAGGAACTGATTTGAAAAATCTCCCATCACACTAGACAAAGCTTCCAAAGGCTCCGTATTGCAAAAATTGTAGGAAATAGAACAGTGCTGCTACATTGAAGAACAACAATCAACACGTCATTCATATAAAAACCTTTGAACTCACCGTTTGACTCGCTTAGTAATTATCACTGGTACTCAACACTTAATTTCGCCATCCGGGTCAAAAAGCAATCACATTTTAACAATTATTTTATTTGTTTAACTTCTACTTGCATTTGATATTAAGCACTTGTAATATTAAATTTTCTCACTCTATATTATCTAATAACTATATTAACACTGTATTTATATGTTTAACATTCGTACGAATTCGAAGTTTAAGCAAGTTTTATGTATGATAACACGTGACAGTTTACTCGGTCCACATCCACGCTGAGGATCAACCGGCAGAAAAAAGAAATGAGAGCCAACGATTGAATTTCCCCCAAATTAATCAAAATCATCATCATTTGAATAAGAGTCGTATATGTAAATGTAAATTTCTATAATTATTGTCCTACCCTTGTCTTGCTTGACTAAAAAATAAACCCCATGACAAGCTCGCCGAGCCTCCGACTTTTAAGCAAAATTGATCATTCAAATAGAGTAGAGAAAATGAACAAAGGCAAAATATTGAAAGGCCAAAAGCCCCAACAAGGACTACACGCGTTTGCGATGTAAATGGCAAACAAGACAAAGAGCACAAAAATCTAATAGCATGATAAAATTAAGTCCTAGAAGGATTAGATACACAATACAATGAAAAAGAAAAGCAAAACAAAATAAAGCAACCCTCAAGTTATTATCCCGTTATGATATTTTGTGCCAATTAGACGTAGCCTGTATAGCACCAGTGATAGTACGAAGATGAGTACAAACATCATACATGCCAAATAGCAGGATAAGGAATCAGGAAATTCATGAGAACCAAGAAACAAGTGGACAAAGCAAAGCAAAAATAAAGTTGACAGTGAAATAAACGGTGAATGATTGTGAAAAGGGAAGGAAACTTGGAATCACGTTGTGCTCTCCAAGCACAAGGCTGGAATCCTCTCAATTCTCCAGCTCTTTGCGCTTGTAAAAGGGGAAACCCCATTTATTAGACTGCATTCTCTACGCTTCACGCGAAATATGGGTCTTTTGGACTGTAGCTGGCGGCACAGCCTTTTCACACTCCCAATACCGTTAGCTCTCTTTCCTGGTCGCGTTTATTCGCTTCCTTCTCGCAGGACATTCGGTCACTTCCTACATAATTGAAACATTCCAGTTTTACAACACTATTAGCTTGGATATAAAGTTGCTCCTGATTTGTACTCTAGACTCTAGAACACTTTGAGCACAAATTTTAAAGTGCAATACAAATAATTCTAAGCCCCGGACACTATCGATATCTTAGAAAAACGCTTCGCTATGTCCTCGACAAACTCCTAATATATCAAAGCATTAATTTTCGCTGCTGCTGCCATTGCGTCTGTGTTGCGCGAAATTATTTCAGGACGAAGTTTTCTTCTACTTCCACTGAGATATGCCTTGAATGTTACTCGATACCATCAACGAAATTCGCAATAAAACTAACAGATACACTTTGATACGGTTTTCCATTCATAAAACAATAAAGAAGTAACAGGACGTTAACCGTAATTTTCACTCGCGCATCGTCACATATATGCCACAGTTCGATCGCGTTTTTCGTATATCCTTTCTCATATAATCTCGAATTTCTCGAATTTCTGCAAAATCATAGAAAATTTCAAAATGTGAACTTTTCACAAAATTTTCGTTCTAATTTATCATCAAACATATTTCCGTGTATCTTATTCATTCGATGACGACGCCGACGAATTTTTCCACGTCAAACTATCCGAGGAAACTCTATATAATGCGAAACAGAATCATTTCAGATATTGCGGTGAAATGGAAGTAAATCAATTTTCACTGGCACACTAGCGCTTTCAAAAATTAAAGAAAATTTTCAACTAACCCTAAAAAAGTCAATAAAATTCACTAGAGAATTTTCCAACCCAAATGTGGAAAATCTCCCACCGAAACGAATGAAACGGTTGCCGACACTCCACTGAAAAATCATTCTCAATCGAGAAATTTTCTTCGCAATTTTCCCCATCGCGCGTGAGAATGAATTTTCCGTATGGAAAGAAAGCATGTGTAAATATTTGTGTATACCATTCATTGCGCTCGTCCTCGATTGCGCAGAACTGCTCCCAAAGCATGGGAACATGTTCAGTGCATGAAACGGTCACGTTGAGGGAGAATTGGGGTTGTTTTGTGATTATTTGATCGTTCTCACGAAAATTTGCAAAAGCTTATGCAGGGACGTGCATTTTGTGGAGCTAGCATTTGACAAAACTACCCAAAAGTAAAACGAATTAGGGGAAAAACATTAGATGGGCATATTAGATGTAATTTTCCATAAATCATTTCCGCCAAAATTATTTTTTAACCGATAACAAAAGTCGTTTTACCATCGCTATCTTTCCTCTTAGTTCTCTACTCCGTAACTGTTAGAACTGACTTTCGTTTAATCATTTACTCGACTTAAAGTCGGAAATATTTTAAAACTTTCCTAGAATATTGCATACGTACATAGAGGCATCGTAAATGTCATTTTATCAAAGAGGTCGCTCTGTTTTCTGGACCGACCTTTCTCTTTAGGAGGTCGTTTTTGAATTTTCCACAGCCTTTTAGACCATTATTTAAGCAAACCATATTTTTACCCTTGGAGTTTTCAAAAAGCTGATTTACATAAATTTGAAGCTTTTTTTTTTGTTTGAAAACATCAGGTCAGGTTTTTGGTTCGACAAGTCTTGACATACGAATATCAAATGGTCAGTTCATCACACATACACTCTGATAAAAGTATGATCGAAAATTTGCAAGTTTTTGAAAGGAAATGTCTTCGTGCATGTACTGATCTGAACAGGAAACCTGAAACGGATTCGAAACTTTCTACATTAAATCAAAAACTTCACCAAACTAACGATAGCCGATATGTCATTTTGAAGCTGATTCGGAATCCAATCGCGAGTTTTGAAACTGTTATTTATTATATAATATTTTTCAAGTGCAAAAAGAAATCATTTCCCTAAGTATCGATCATCCAAATTTCATCAAAATAAATTTAAATAGTTTCCACAACCCCAAAGTGAAGTAATAATATAGTTTTAATTGTGAATTTTTAATGTGATCTTTTCAATGTCGTTCATGACCACAATTATTGTTACATAATTGTTCATGCCAAATTTCTAAAAATATAAATAAATATAAATATAATTTCGCAGCGCCGTAAGCTAACTACAAACAAAATTTTTCAAATGACAAAATGAACCTGAAGTAGTTATCGTTAGGATCTATGTAGTTAACCGACTACGGATGTAAACAAAGGCCTGTTGTACTCGTTTTAAAGTACTATGGCAAGGTTTTGGCTTATTCTATTTTCATTTCTATTTTCTATTTCTCATTCTGCCATGGGCAATACAGGACGAACGGTCTTCGTTGGAAGCTTCAGTCTTTGAAATTTTCCGGCAAGAAGCTGGGCACGGTTGGTTCAGGTGCAAACGGAATCACCTGTACAGATTTTATGAAAAAACGGTGAAAAGCAACTGCACGCGTTTTTATTGAGCAAAGTTATCAATTTGGAACGGAATTTGGAATCATGTTATCGTGAAAATAATCTCTGTGCAGTTTCCAATTTAGAATTTTTCACTACATTCAAAGATTGTTACCTCAAAACTTTTTTTTTTTTCAAATTTTTCAAATTGGACAAAAACAACGACTCGAAGCATACCCAATTAGTTCACACTGAATAATGTTCAAATAAAAGGGTTTTTGGAGACCTCTTTAGTAGTTTTGGTAACAAACTCAAAGAGAAGACTTTTTATGTTAAAATAAATGAGGAAACTTGACCAAAAATATTTTTAAGGATTTCGTTTTCTAAGGAATAAACGGTATGGATGTTTCAGCGTTAATCTTATCAAATTAAAACAGTATCCAACGAAAATCACTTACTGTTAAATTTAATCGACAAATGAAGAGAAATAAAAAAATCCCAATTGCTCATTTAATGTTTAAATATTGGGTGGTTTTTATTATCAAATTGTCAATACTTACATGTATCATTGTAAAAACAGGCCTCTTGTCTTCTTGCAGATCATCTCTAAATGTCTTTGCTGATCGATTGCATTTCTAACTGGAAACCCACAAACATCTTATTGAATTTTCCCACTGGCCTTCATCTTGTGTTTTGAACGTATACCTTCTATTAGAAGATTTACAAGATAAAAGACGTCTTTCTGTTTCTACCCGAACTTTATGCAACATTTTATTTGGTATTTTATCACCACAGTTTCCTCTTTCAGCTCGAAAATTATTTTGGTAGACCTTGTTACCTTTGTTATATGACCTTTGGTATATGGTCATTTATAATATTCATGTCAATATATATTACAAATTATCACCAATGTATTTAGAAAGCAGTGCAACGAATTATTGTTCCATATTTTATCCTTAAATTTGTCAAACTTCTGCCTAGTCTGAATCTACTTTAATAGTTTGAGATGTGTTTTTTTTTTATATGTGATGTGTCCTAAATATTTCACATCTTTGCACATTATTCACATGTGTTTGGCCAATTTTAAGACATCAAGGATATGCTTTCATCCACGTTTAATTATCTAAATAGATTAGAAAATTTGTCCAACTGAGACCCCATGATAGAGCTAGAGCAACTACGAAACTAACCATTATTTTATCAATATGTATCTCTCAATAAGAAAAAAATATATGTTATTCAGTCGACAGACCGGGTATCATTTATAACACAATATTTATTGCATATATTTCTTAACATAAGTATAAAAATAACGAACATTGTCTCCTTTATAACAAGAAGCTATGTAGAAAATAACACAAAGTTTAACAACTGCCAATTATTTAAGAATTTAGTGCACATTATACCTTTCTAACTATTAACTATCGTTTCAATATTAGAGGATATTGGTAGTTCTAAATGGCGAATTACATTGGCCTCGAAATTTTTTAAATCGGCTGGCTTAAAATGGTGGAAAATTTTTCTATTTTTGGCGTTTTCCAGTAACGATTTCCATGCGTGATCTCTCTAAATAACACAGACAAAACGTTTAAATTCAAACATAATTTGCATTTTTTAAGTGTATTGGAAAATTTAATTATCAGTCGCATTATAAGACATCATTATTATAAGCTTTAGGCTATACCTTTTACCATTTATCAGTTAACTTGATTTTCTTAATTGAAATCAAAACAAATTACCTGCAAACTGCTAAAGTTCCCGCATACGAATAAGCACTTTTTCGCTCTAGTTAGCGCTACATTTAGCCGCTGACTGTTACCCAAAAAACCAATACCGCTTGTTCTTACACATGATATTATAACCACATCTTTTTCTTTTCCCTGATACGAGTCAATCGTGTTAACAACAACCCTCTGAATTCCCGCGTCTCTAAAATATAGTCAGCTTGCACAAAATCATATTTCACTTGTTTCAATGGCAATACTTACATCACTTTCTTTTGTAGATAATCCTTGTGATGGGCGTATGGGGTTATTATTCCATACGAGAAAGTATCCGGCGGCATCATTTTAACCAAATGTGACAAAAGTTCAACAACAAATTTTGCTTCTTGTACGTTTATTAGTTTGCCTTTGTCCTGATTCTCTTCCTGACTATACTCTAAACTTATAACTGCATATGGCTTCACGCGATTAGGAATTTTTTTAGTTGATTCGTGATTAAGAAGCACGTTGTTGTAAAAATATGAATTAGGCCAAAAACAAATATCTGGATGCATTCGATACTGCGTTTTAAGTAACTGTATTGGGCAGTTTTTCTGACCCTCCAGGCACTTTTGAATTCTTGTGAAAAGCGACCGACCAAACTCACGATCCTTCGCCTCCTGCTCGAAAAACTATTGATTTGGTTCTTCAGTTTGAGATAGGCATTACAACTTACCGTTGATAGAACAGTCGCCGGCAATTGTTGCGTATCTCCTACCAAAATCAGCGATGAAATACCAAATTGCAATGGTATTAATGTGTATGGCTCTGCACATTGAGTTGCTTCGTCAATTATGCACACATCGAACTTTTTGATGTGATTAAATAGCTTTATGCTGCTGGATAACGTCGTACAAACAATATGTGCACCAGCTAAGAATTTCGGATAGGCTCGTTCCAACCCCGCTGTAGAAATGTTTGTTCCCAGTAATTGATTTATCATTGCTAACCGATCTTTTCTCTTTTGAAGTTCATCGCGAGACACATTGTTAGCCGAGACATGTTGACTCAGTTTTTCTATTTGGCTTTCGAGTAATTTACGCTAAAATAAGAGAAGTTTATGTAACGAAGGCTTTCTACATTAGTCAATTACAGCTTGATAGAATAATTTACTATTCAGTGGACAGTACAACTCAAATTCTTGCACTTTCGAAGAAAGTTTACCTTAATTTCGTTTGGCGCATTTATTTGTACATGATTATGATATTAAATGTATTATTATATTATAATATATAATGTACATACAATTCGGTTGAAATCCGATTGGATAGCAATAATAAAAATGTATTAATTTTTTATCATGCGAACTTTTTGAAACACTATTTAACTCCAGGCTTATCAAAATAGATGTATGGTACGTTTAAATATGAACTAACATTTTCCTAATCATATTATAAACTTGACTCACCTCATTTTTCAATGTCTCTCGATTAGCCTCGGTGTGGCGATCTCGCAACGTTGATTGTACCAATGCTTGCAATGAAATGCAACGTACAGCATGGTGTATCCTCTCATAAACTCCAAATCTAACCAAATTAAATTTATCACGATCCATCCTCCCTCTAATTTCCAATAATTTTAAGGCAATTATATCAACAGCTGCATTACTCTGAGCACATATTAAAATCTTCTTCTTCTTTTCAAGCTTTCTTACTTCTTCCCCGTACAGCGTCTGCAGTGCAAGATTCGTAATGATCCTTGATTTTCCCGTCCCCGGCGGCCCTTCTATCAAAAACAGATTATTTGTTTTTTTATTATCAATGCACCTTAGGTAGGCTTCAAGAAGAATAGCGCGTTGATTCGAATTAAGATCGTTATAACCGGTATACTTTATATTTTGAACGTTGGGTCGATTTTTCTGCACCAGTTCAAATGGGTCCAAAATACACTTTCCCAGAGGTGAATACCGAAGATTGTTGATTGCGTTATAAATGCCACATTCCACTCTGATATTTGAAATTGGTTTTATTTTAACATTCAGTAGCTTTTCGAACATAATCTTATTTTTATCATTTCCTCTCAATTCGACGTTGATGTTCAGTATTTCTTGGTTTGAGTTTATTGCTATAAAAATTACCAATTTTATTTCTTGTCAACTTTAAAACAATTCTAATATTTTACCAGACAATCTTACGAATGTAATGATTCCAAACACTTGTAAATTTCCCAAATTCACTATGCACAACTGGTGTAAGGTAAACTCAGCTTTTTCTTTGATTGCCCTTGTGTTCGCTGTAATTTAAAATTAGCTAAATAATAAACAATATAAGGCCGGAAATTTCATATGAATGACATTCCGATATGGAAGGATGAGATCTCGTGAACGCAAACACGCTCCCAAAGTGGTACAAAAGGTATGAGAATCTCAATGGTAAAATTCGTCTTTAATATCATGAAATGAAATAATACAACAACTCAACAAATTCATCATGATTCGATAAAGGACCACGTAGGACCTGTTATAAATTGATAACCAAATGCGATAAGGGAACCATATATCATTCGTTCACTCTTGTAAAATTTAATAATAAATTTTGCGGATGCATTTTTATTCCAGATTCGGATTTAGATTTTGCTTTTAAATTAAAAACCTGAGTGTCGCCAGTATCAACCACAAAAGAGCTGTGAGTAAATTTTTCGGAGAAATTTACAATATTGTTCATTCATTCATTTTTGAAAGAAAGTCTGTCCAGTTGTCTTGTTATCCATGGAGTGTGAAAAAAATAGTTTTGAGCTACTTAAGCTTTTCCAAATAGGGCAACTTGAAAAGAGCCAGTGGCATATATAATTGCATCAATTGATTGGGTTGCCATAAATTTATTCAATAATAGAAATAATAAACGTTAAACCACTGTATGAAACCGAAAAGATTTATAAAAATATGTTGATGTTTATCACTACGCTTTGCTCCGCACTGGAATTTTCTAAATTAGAACTTCCATAAAAATATTGCGTTCGTTCAATTTTACGAGCAACAGCAACCACAAACTGAGGACACATATACGAACTCTCTCTCTTTCTCTTTCACTGCTAAGGTTGCTAAAAATATTTTCTACGAATTCTTGATTACTATTTAGTAACCAAGATACCAAGATAGATTGTGCGGATTTCGTCTATAAGGACGCTCGTAGCGAAAGGGTTAAAGACATAACAGTACACTGTAAGATATAGAGTCTAACAGTAAACTGTTCTGTTAACAGCATTGAATCATTTAAAAAAATTAATATGTAATTTAATTTACCTTCACAATGTAAAACATAACGTACGTATCTTGCTCGGCGAGCAGTAACAAACTGGTTAACTTTGAAGACCACATAACTTTCTTTTGGGCGTTTCTCAAAATCTCTTTGAATAGAATACCATAGCTCGAGCTTAAAAAGCGGCAAAACAATGCTAAAACAACAATACTCAATGCATGTAGCTTGGGTTGATTTTTAAATAAACCTCACCTTGAAAACTCTTCGAAATTCCTGTATTGTTGAACCATGGGCATCAGCACATTATTTCGCCCGTTAACTTCTTGTATTTCCGTGCCCAACCAATTAGGATCCCAACCAAGTATAACATTTATAATTTCTTCCGAACAATCAACTGCAGGAACAGACTCTTGTGCCCGTTTTTGTATTTGCTCTATAACAGCAGACGACATTGGGGCATCTTTACAATCAACTTTTCGCTCCAGGTGATTATTTGGGTCAATCTCGTAGTAACGAATTTCATTATCTTCGGCAAATCGTACAAAACTTTTTCTTTTCCTTAAAGAAATTGAATTCGGCGTTTTCAAAATTGACTTACGTTTACCCAAATTTTGTTTGGGAATCGCCAATTCAGAAGCATGTTCACGACGTCGGGGACTTTGTCTAATTTTCTCCGGAACTTTATCTAAAACTTTACTTTTTTCGTCTTTACCACTCTGCCGTGTAGCCGTGCCTTCATCCACGGCGCTAACATTACTTTCTCGTTTATCAAAACTTTCCTTCGGCTTATCGTTTTGCTGTTTGTTGTCGCTAGTAACTTCCCTGAGCGCCAAGCCATCCGACGATTCCCTAGGACGAAGTTTCGGTATTTTCTTGGCTAAAACTTCAGCTTTCGCCGCTTCCAAGTCTTCAGCTAGGTAAGCACTACGATTCCTTTCAGTGACTTTCACTTTAGGCTTTTTCAGCACTTTACGATCTTCAGGCTCAGACTTCCGTTTCTGAGCTTGTTCGTTGGCCATTTCTTTTAATTTCATTTTGCGTTTTTCGTGGATAGCTTTCAAGCGATTCTTCTCTTCTTGGCGCTCTAGGGATGGTTTTTGGCGCCATTTATCTTTCATTAGCTTCTCCTGATTCGCTGTTCGAGCATGTTGTATCTTCTTCTCAATTTCACTTCTAAACTGGGATTTTTTTTCAGCTGACAGACCTGTGAAAAACATATAAATCAGATATTTCTGCAAACAATTTATCAACTTAACCATAGCATACCTTGGATTTTGGTAATTAACACAGATCAAAACAGAAAAATTACATCATGACTTTCAAAACTTGCCTCTTAACTACATAAGGTTTATATTATTTAGATTTAAGATCTAATGTACAATCCTTTATTGTAGGAAACAAAATTACACAATCGAGCGTAATCATACTTCATTTCGTCTACTATCTCGTTAAATTATTACACTTTAATAGTTTCATCTATTTCTGGCATATTCATATTTAAGCTAAATTGTATGTTCAGAATTGCAGTAAATTCGTTTTCGGCAAAATTGCGAATATGCTCCAAGTACAGATAGGAACGCAACTTTTTAGTGATTAGAGTTCAATAAAAAAAAACGTAAAACGCTTTAAGTATCCTTAATATAATTACTGCGTAGCTTCAGCAACCAACCTTGACTGTTGTTTGATGAATATCCATATCTTTGTTTTCGGAAGTTTCCGAATTCAGAGTAACGATTTTATGTTTTCTATATGTTCATGATGAATATTGCCAGCAAACTAACTTAATAAATTTTATAACATAAATTGAAAGAGTTAATTTCCTTAAGAAATTCCGATTTTCATTCAATTTGTGCTCTTTTCTTCTTACTATTAGCCACTAAAAATTAAAAGAATTTGACTAGAGACTAACAACTTACCTCTTAATTTTCCTTTCCCTGTAGGTAGACTAGGAGCATCAATTACTTCCGGTTTCCTGCGTTTTGTTTCAAAATAGATAGAATCGCTATCTCTCCGCGCTAAATTCGCTCGACTAGTAGAGGCAATGGCATCTAAGTTATCTAGCTTATGCTTTAAGGCTACTGTTTTATCACTTTTATCTAAAACATCATTATTCTTCACTAATTCTTTCATAACCGCTTTGGATTCATCTGTCTCTCGTTCACTTTCTACTTTTTTTTTCGTCGATAGACGAGTTTCACGTTGAACTCCTCTTTTCGTTTCATTAGTTTTAACTTGTTCATTGCTATCCAATAAAGTAAACGTCGGCATTGGCTGAAATGCAGTCATAACATCCATTTGATTTTTGCTTGTTTTTCTTACTTTTTCAGTAGAATCATCTGTTGATTTTGCCGACGAAAAACTTTGAGATAATTTCTGCGTCCAAATGCTAAAAAGCTCCTCCTCTTCATCTTCATCATCGTCGTCAATGACATAAACTGGAGATTTCAATTTTTCTGCAGTGGTTTCTTCCACTTCGACATCATGGTCGTTACCAATTTTCTGATCAACTAACTCAGCCTTCAACTCAAAAGATTGTTCATAATCTAGATCAGCTATTTCTTGCTTGATGTCAAGAAGTGTTGACTGCGAAAAATTAGCATCATCATCCATATCCTCAGCATCATCGTTGTTGTTCAAGGGTGAAAAGTGCCCTGGAATATGTGCGGGTGCCGCGAAGCGATCTTCAAAGGCTTGAGGGCATGAGATATGCCCGAAATGATGTTGATTGAGTATTTGGTCTGATCGTCGAACTGATCCAGGCATTGAACTGCTGTTGCCCGTATTTCGCCGTTTAACTACCGATGATTTCGAGGGAAGGAACTGCGCGCCTGAGGTTGAAGCCAAGTCGTCATTAGATAAACGCAGTTCTAGCGAAGGTGCCACGGCCGAACAACTAGAGCCAGTCGCTGCAGGAAGAAATTGCGGAGGTTCTATATATTCATTGGCTTCCAAGTTACTCTCAACTTTGACAAATACTTCGTCTTTAGAGGATACCGCCTCTTTGAGTACTTGGGCTTGATTTTCGCAAGCATATTTCTGTAAGTCTAAACCGTCATCTTCGTCATCACTGATGCAAATAACGCTCTTATCATTTTCTGTGTTTGTATCACCTTCAGTCGATTTTCCGGCTGTTGCAATTGAGCCAGTTGCGTGCTTTTGTCGTATATAATATATAGGAAGTTTATCAGTGCCGGCAACAGTTTCAAAGGGCCAGCAGCCAATGCCTATTTTGTCTCCGTCAGTGATTTTTACATCCATGTTTATGTAGCATTTCCCATTCACATATGTTCCATTTGTGGACTGAAATTCAACAAAAATATATTAAATCATCCGTATTTCAGTTGCAACTTACAAAGTCTGAAATCTTCACCGCGCCTGTATTGTCAACCTCGATGTTACAGTGCGCTCTGGAACAGAAGCTAGAATCCAATTGCAGTGTACATTTAGGAGTTCGGCCAACAGTTGTTATGCCTGGAGCGAGGAGAATCTGATTTCCGGCGGGCTCTTCTTCCAAATACCATTCCATTATAACTCAAAATTATTTCAATTCCCGCACTTCGAATCACTGCACGTAAACATTCCCTTTGACAGCTATTTAAATCTTCTATGTACATTTACATAGGCTCGTACAACGTTTTAGGCAACAACATTAAGATTTCTCGACTTCTAATTTACATTCGACTGTTTCGGAAAGACAATTGGCGCGAGTTTGAAATAACAAATATTTTAAACTAAACATAAAACGGAAACGTTCGTTTTCAAATGAGTTGCATCAATTATGAAATCAACAATCTATCATAAAGAAAAGAATTCTTTCAGGCCATCAAGAATTACTCTAATGAATTTCGCACATCGAGAGTTTCTACGACGTTAGTCGCAAGGAGATTTTAGAACCGTCAATTGTTGAGTAGACGACGTTCGTTCAATATGCCCTCGAAAAAACCAAGAGATGGCGCCCATGTACATAGATAAAAACTTTGCATAACTAAAAGTATTTTCCGTTGTATGCGCTTCTGTTATATCTAGGTTTTATTTTGCATGTTGATCATAAAAACAAAATCTATTTACTATGTCCGTTCCATTTACTATGTCCTATGTCCATTCCGTTCTTTGGTTTTTCACCTGAGAAGAAGTTTCACTACAGCTTTGTATTCCTTCAAATCAGGAGTAAGCAACCTTATTATTTACCATAGTCAAACTCACAGACTTACTACGGCCCATATGGAAATCCTTTGAAGACTTTTTGAAGAGATCCAAACGTGCCAGTACTTTTCCTTACTTTGTATGAATCTTCAATCGAAGATGAAAACCTTTGGGGCAGCATGAACGGACAGAAACCGTATAAAATGGAGATTTAAAGACTTCCAATCGTCACTGATAGAAATCAAAAATTCTGGGCTGAGCATGTGGCACAGTGGAATTCGATGTTTGGATGGTTATGAACAAAATATTTCGCTCATATTCAAGATGCAAGTCAAGTACTCATGACACCTACCAACGCATACTCGAGCACCTCGGGCATGCACCAGCTGAAATACGTCGCTGATATCGTTGACAGATGAACATCAAATATCTGAAAGGTATGGTTTTCAGTTGACACTCTACTGTCGCATGTTATAGAAACACAGTAAGAAACTTTCAATTATAAAAGGTAAATTATATGTTCAATGCAAAGTGGTCAATCTTATTTCAGATATGCTACGGTCTTTAACTCAAAAAATAGCACCATTAATTTCCTGGCATTTGCAAAGTGTTGTCAGCGCTGCACTCCCGGTGAGATGTTTTCACGTATTTTCATTGCCGTGTCCAGGACTTCAAGCGCCATGTCTAACCAACCAACTCATAAATACACCGGGACTTCTCATTCCATCCACACCTCTACTAGAACAAATTGCAGGGTTTAAAGTCAAAGGTAAACTGAGGCGTCGATGTAAAGATTGTTACTTTGTAATGCGCCAGGAAAGGTTGTACGTCATCTGCAAAACACATCCTAGGCACAAGCAAATGGCGATGAAAAAGCGCGACTACAAATCATGGATCCTTACTGATGCTACGCAGTCGAAAGTAAGACCATTTTGATGATCGCAACATTTGTGAAAAACTTGTACGTAGTAAATTTAACCTTATAAGAAAAAATGAAATGAAACCAAAATGACAAAAGATAATTTTTTGTTCTGCATTAACAATGATTGAGTATTAACACAACATGTTCATGGAGTAGAAGCATATAACACCTAGATGAAACGAATGAAAATCATGTACGCATGATTAGTGTTCGGAAAACAGCTATTCAAACAGATGTCTGCATATATTAATATACAAGTCCATGTGTGGCCTCAGTGTATATTTTACATTTTATTCAAATAGAAATCAATTAGCCCGCGTGTTGACATTTCATTGAATTGGATACCAAAAGAATCAAAACGATCAATTCTGTAAAAGAGCAAAAATTTTCCAACTCTGCAAGAATTTGTCGGGGAAACGTTTTTTTTTCGAATACGAAGGATTAAACTTCCAATCAGAAAGCTTACATGCTAGAATATAAACCTACGTTTATTATTATGTCGCATAATATTTACAATAGCAAACTTAAAGCACAATTAAAAATAAAGGTTACAAAATTTAGAACTAAAAACCACATCTTAATCGTCATCTTCTACGGCGTTGTAGATGCATTGATTTCTTCTCTTAAATTTCTTAATGGGTGGGGTGATTTCATCGGGCTTTCTTTCTTCTTTTTTCTCTTCCATTAAATCGGTGTTTGAATCTTTCAGGCTTGCGTCTCCTGATGCCCTGCCAAGCTCGGAATCTTCACAATTAATATCAATTTCATCAGGGTTGGATTCGTCAGTTTTCGGCTTTGGTAGAAGTGATCCTAATGCAATTCTTTTCATTGGGCTGTTTTGTGTGCTATTTGTACTACAACTCAACAGGTCTGTACTATCAGTTAAGAGACTCGAATCTGTTATACTATCGTCCAGAACGCTTGAATGACTCAGTTCATGCCCACTCATCATCATGGCAAGGCTTAATGGATCATCAATGCCCAGCAAATCGCAAAAATTTGAAGTCTGGGGATTGATTTGTGATTTTGGTTGTTGATATTCATAGGAGTCTAACGATTCACGGACGCTGTGCGCTTCAACTGTACGACAAAAATTGTCAGGAATTTTTAAATCGCAATCAAACTTTTTTCTTATTCTTTCCATCTCCTCTTCTGTTGGTGTAAAGTTATACCTCCCTGTTCCATTCGGCCCAGGCATATAGTTTGTCGAGTATTTAACGTGGACTAGATGATTTGTTATATGCAAAATTGTCAACCATTCTAAATCATATTCGAATACAACGTCGCCATCATCAGGACTGTCGGAATCTATTTCTAACACCTGCAAGAAACGGCGTTTGGGCAAACATTTATCCAATGCTAGAAACTTTGTCATTTTCCCCGAATCTTCATGAGGAATTAGAGCTGCAAACTTGCAGTGTAAATGAGCAGCAAACCAGTAAGTTGGTTGCAATGAGTTCAACAAATCTTCGCAAGGTGGACTTCCAAGCTTATCTTGCTCAATTTCTTCTCTGAAATAGACAGATAGATATTAATGCCGAACATATGACTTCATGTGCTATTGTTGAAACATTACCTGAAATGCGGTTTGAAACGAACCAACTGATCGAAATTTCCGTAATTATACACGCCGCGAGGCCAATCATGCGATAAGAAGATGTCAACATCTCCTGAGAGTTGCTTTAGCCTGAACACCTCCAACTGCCTTATGTGGTAGACGCTCTTCCGAGTAGATTCAGTGTATGGAGAAAATTCAAAGTGACCTCGGTGGAAGTCGTAAGCCTTGTATATCCCTGCGAGTAAGTAAAACATTTCGATCAATCCCCAAAGCTTGCCTCTTAGTAAAGTAAAACGGATAGCAATACAATTTGAAAGCACGACTATCATGCAGATAACATAAATCACTCACCTGAAACACCAGCAATTCTTATGCCATTTACCCGCACAACTCCAGCATAACCTAAGTAATAGATGTTTGGAGCTACCCAACCACCATAAGGCAACTCTTGCAGATAATTTGATGCTTCGTGGTTTCCGCCAATAAAAATCGTTAGGACAGGAGCAACCTTCTCCCCGCTATAATACCTAGACGAAACCGGTGTTTTGAGAAATCTAACATCAAATCAAATCCTTACTTGTAGAATGTACAAATATCTTGATATTTCTTCGGAACAGCCATAGTTTGTAAATCCTCCATATTTCGTGTAGATTGAAAATCGCCACAACAAATCAACAAGTCAATCTTATAACTCTCTTGTTTCTCAATACGTTCAATTGTTTTATATATTTTCTCGAGTTCGCCATGGGCGCATCCTTCTACTGCTATACGCATTTTCTGCTGTGGCGGTTCTTTTATTTAAACAATATTGAAAATGGTTATTGTCTCTTCAGAAGTAAACACTACACAAACAAGTTGACGTTGACAGCGTTGCTATTTAGCGTGCAATTTATTTACAAACGGGTACGTTCAGAAATAACTTAAGGTAAGTAAGTAAGTAAACTTTATTGAGACTTTAAACAAATTGACAGTGAGAACTTAATGACTATTTAACATTTGACATTGTTTAACTGTCAAATACACTTGGCCGTTTTGGATATGTTTTACATATAGAGATAGAAGTTTTATATATTTAGGAGATGCCATTCGCTCTTATGGCTTATTTAGTGAGACAGCTTAATATATAAATTATTTTAAAACTTATGATTACGTAAATCTAAAACTAATCCTATTCCTAACTATAATTAAAACTAATGCTATGCCTATTCTTATAACTAATCTAGGTTAAAGAATTGTTACGTCTATTTTAGTTTTAACATGTTGCATTGAAATTGTATTTATTGTCATGTACGCAGGGGACGTCTATACTCCCCTCCCGACGGTACCTAACCAGTAGGATCCTGGGAGGATGGACGTCCCGTGCCCGCCACTTGGAGTTGAGTTAGATGGCAAATTAGAGTAGGAAGGCGTTAGCTTAACACTATTTCCCTTGATTAATCTTAGATTTATTTATTTATTTTTTTTAACATGAAGTGTTGTTTTTTTTTTTTATTTAACTTGAAGACGTTATATAATCTACTTTAGTGGTTTCAGCCCCGGTATGTATTAGGTTCGGATGAAACGTAAAACTGTGGTTTATTAGGTGTGTTTGGATTGAAGGAACTTGGGTGGTATTGGTCGAGAACATAGAGGGGATAAAGGTAATACGAATGATTTACATTAGGGAATTCTAAGAGTGCGCGGATACTACGGAGTGTGTGATCTCTCCACTTTTCTATGCGGGTCTTACTCGTTGTGAGCATATAGTGGAGGATAGGTACAACCCCTGTCTCTTTATACAGCACTCTGTTCTTGAAGTATTTCTTGTTGGGTCGTCGATACTTCGAGAGACATTTCCTTAGGATTTTTCTCTCAAAGAATTGGAGTTCTTCGGCTGCCGTTGGTGACATTGCTAGCCAGGCTGGGAAAGTGTATGTGATGATCGGTCTGACCAGTGTTTTGTACATCAGTACTTTCACGTTCGAGCTTACTGCTTTCGAGGAAAGGAGAAAGGAAATGAGAGCAGCCGCTGCTTTCGCTTTGTTTAGCGTTTTCCTTACATGATTGTTTGACTTCAGCCTGTTGTTGAAATGTACTCCTAGATATTTTATATCGTCTTTGAGAGGAATCAGTTCGCCTTCTATCTGAATTTGAAGATGTCTACTTTGGGGCACTGCTAACCTGTGTCCTTTACCACTAGCATTTCGGAAGCAGATTAACTCCGATTTGTTTGCATTGATTTCTAGGCCCCACTTTTTTAAATACGAAACGGTGTTGTTCACAGCGCACTGCAGCTGGGTTTGAACTAGTGTTGGAAGTATATTCGTGGCGGTGAGTAGGATGTCATCAGCGTACATGATTAAATCTAAGTCAGAGCTGTTTGGTCTAGGGATATCATGGAGGAAGAAACTGAATAGGGAGGGACCAAGGATAGAACCCTGCGGGACCCCGGAGTAAATTGGGATGGGATCTGAAGTGATATTGCCTACTTTTATTTGCGAGGTTCTGTTTGATAGGAAACTATAAAGGATTCTAAGGACCGGGACAGGACATGACAATATTTTCAGTTTGAACTTGAGCCCGTTTATCCACACTGAGTCAAATGCTTTTTTAAGGTCAAGAGCGCATGCCACTGTGCACTCTTTCCGCTGAAGATTACTCGTGACTTTGTTGTGTAGCAGCATGATTGCTTGCTCTGTGGACCGTTCACGCTCGAATCCAAACTGAAAATTTGGAGTTAGGGGAAAGTAAAAGTTATTAAAACTTCGAAGAATTATCTTTTCTAAGATTTTGCCGAGATTCGGTAATAAAGAAATTAGCCGGAAGTTGGAAATTCTGCCCTCGCAAAATAACTTAAGGTTGAGGTTACGGCTTACACTTGCATAAACGCTTTGAGATATGTCAACTGTGCTGCACACAACAATTTGGTGCGTGATACAAACGCTGGTCAATGCTATTCTAGGAATGACCAATAAACTCTCCTGAAAAGGAAAAAGAAGGAAAAAAAGTGCGTGGTACCCACGTGTCCGAACCAGCGTAAAAAGGCAACAAGTACGAAGTTTCATTGCATGAAACCGGATTCGATCAAATTATTAATCAAAATAATACTTTCTGATGCAATTGTATATTCAAGAAAAACTTCAATTTAGCGTTCAATTTCAAAATCTGCCAAAGTGAAGTGTCCAGTTGAGAATTGATGAACTTCGTTCGCTTTGTTTGTTATCTCACTGTCCCTATTACTATAAGTATCTTGTGCCGATTTGGCACAAGGACCAATGCATTTAACACCTTACCTGCCTTCGATTGAATTAGCAATCTGCTTATTGATTATGTGATACCAACATAACTGAAACAAGATCGCCATCAGTGCATTTTTCGCACTTTTTAGTGCGTTAGACAATATTTTCGTACAGCCTTGTTGAGACTGACTACCTTTTTAAGTACAGTTCAAAAAAATTAATTCTTAGAATGTTACAAATATACGAATGAAATAAAGCACATAGTCTTACCAATCATAACATCGTTAGCGCATGACTAAATTCCATAATTTATAGTTTCGGTCTCATCCCATCATTCAATATATTCCCTTTTATTTTCAAACACATACGTGAACGCAATACATTTTTGTGAGTATTAAGCAAAATAGCATAATGAATAAATTCTTATTGCAAAATTGGTATGCATAATCATAAGGAAAACAGGAAACGGTGAATTTATTAGCATGTGGGCAAGGCTCATACAAAATATATAGCATTCAACCGAAAACGTCCATCAAACAATACTATGATCCATGCTTACAAAACTAAAGATACTTTTTACGATTTAAATAATTGTAAAACCAGTGATCCGTTCACTTCACTTTGGCAGGTGTGTGTACACTAGCAAGTCGAAAGCAGAACATGTGCTCTCACTTTCGTCAAGCTCACGCCATTCTTTTCAATTAAGTAAACGAACTAAACGAGAACGTCATTTGTCTCCAAGCAAGCCGGAATGCGAACTTTCGATTTCGATTAGCTAATTTGTTCATAGTTGATAATTTGTCGACCCGGCAGTTATTTTAGTTAACATTCCGTCATTAATTCGAGTATTTCCACAAAAGTGCTGTTGCATTCCAAAGTTTACTTTGAGTCGCAATTCACGCTCTGCAGGTGTAAATTAGCTTTTTATTGGACTCGAGGGTAAAACACTCGGCGAACAATATGAATCCGGACAAGCTGAAAAAATTGCAAGCTCAGGTGCGAATTGGCGGCAAAGGGACGCCCCGCCGTAAGAAGAAGGTTGTTCACCAAGTAGCCGGAGCCGACGATAAAAAATTGCAGGGCGTTTTGAAAAAAATCAACATCAGCCCTATCGCCGGCATAGAAGATGCAAATATGATCAAAAGCGACGGGACAGTGATTCACTTCAATAACCCCAAAGTGCAAGCTTCTTTGTCGGCAAACACGTTTGCTATAACCGGTCATGGAGAAATCAAGAGGGTGAGTTATGGATTCGGACATAATTGTCAGCACACTAGACGAGAGTTCTGACAATGATGGACGGCAACACGCTACACTTATGAGTATACCCATGAAAATATTTATTATACATAGCATAAATTTCCGGAAAACTGAATACTAGATTTTTGTGCAGGCTCAGGACTTCCTACCGGGATTCCTATCACAATTGGAGAACAGTGACTTCAGAACCTGGGGACAATTGGCGAATGAGTTGGCTGCCAAAACTAAGTTAGCAGCTGCGGAAGACGATGACGTTCCAGATTTGGTCGAGAACTTCGAAGAAGTCGCCAAAAAGGATGAGCTAGAGTCAATAACGAAGAAAACAGAAGAAATAGCTGTAGCGTAATTATTGAACCTCTTCATCTACCATTCTCATCGTTTGTTTTAGTAAAAACATACGGGACATCTGAAACACATTTTTTCATATACATAATGGATTCTTATACACTTTCGGAAACTAATATTTAATTTTTTAATGATTGTTATAGCGAGAGGAAAAATAGTGGAAACATTTTCCAGATACTTGTACATACATATAAATAACACGAGCAAGGGAAAATATCGTTTATTTGTATTATATTTGGAAAATAAAGAATTAAAAATACATGTTTAATATAACCATGACCAATAAAACAATTTGGACTTTTGTAAAATATCAATCCAAGTTTTGAGGATATTGCTAATTAGAAACAACAAAATGTCTTGTCTGTTTTCTGAAACTAACGAAAATAATTCAATAAGCATTGTCTGGCAATGCTTAGCTTAGAATATCTTGCAAGTAAGCCGACGTTAAAAAGTAACGATCTTCTTAAGTAAGCATCTTAAACATGGAATAATGAAGGCAAAATTTTATTACAAATCAACGATTAAAGCTATTTCGACATGCTGTGCTACGTACACTGCTTAGTTTACGTCACGTAATTTGTACATATTTTGCGTTAGGTCTTTCATTAAAAGTACACATTTTGTGTTAGTTATATCATTTGAACATTATCCACAAACAAACACTCGTCCTAGAAAACTAGGATGAGTTTTGATTCAAATAAAGAAAGATGTGGGCGGACGTCGATCAGGGAGAGTTTTGTAATTAGTAATTTAAATGAGATAGAAAACCTAAAGTCTGCCTGGTGACTAGTCACGATATAAAAACACTCAAACAAACCACTTCAAAAGTGTAGCTCGCTTTTGAAGAGAATCAATTAAATATCGCCACAGTCCTGTGTTTTTATCGATTGGAGAATACGTCGCTAGTTAGTGAAGTGAAAACCTAATTTGTTTGCACCACCAAATCAATTGTATTTCAAAACCAGAGAATACCTTGCAAAAAGGAAGATTTTTATGTTTGCAATTAAAATTTTGGTAGAGGATTTGTTCATTTTTATATTACAAAAACCAAGCCAAACGTATGTACTTTTACTATGTTTTATTAGATTGATCAATTGTACACAGATTAAATCATTGCGGCTTATTTTTAACCATTCTAACAAAATAGAAACGCTCATTCAAAATGCCGCTGCATAGTAAATGCCCATCTTATTTTTAAAAGAAAGTCAATCGGAACTTTTACAAAACACACATTTATAAACCACGCTCTTTATTTTTATACGACACACAAGGATTGCGTTTGAAAGGAATTAATGGAAAAGTAACTTGGGGAAATGATCTTGTTACGGAACATTTACTTTGAAATTTACTTTTGTTGCGAACCAAACGGATCGAATGTCTAGGTAGGGTAGCATGTTAAACAATAAACTAGACTTGCATTTTCCCTATTTTTTTCTGCACATTTTTTGTCTTAACACCTCCTTTTTTGTTTGCTGCATTCTTTGGTGTTTGTTTAGGCTGTTGCTGCTTTTTGACGACCATATCTTTATGCAAATCTTTTAATGTTGCATCCACCTCTTCTTGTTTATCTTTGACTACTTCTTTTAGCTGGAAAGGTAGTACAGTGATCATCATATGTTTAACTCTTTTTGCAAATATTTAGTTCAGATGTTATGCAAAGCAAAATAAAGTTGGCGATTTGCGATTTTAAAACAATAATTAAAATAAACAACAATATACCTCACATACGGAAACAACCGTAGTCTTGTTGTTTGACTACTACACAGAATCTGGACACTATGTACAACTTAGAATTCAACTCATCATACATCAAGCGTTAAAGGGAAGTTAAATGTAATTAGAAATTTTTGATCAAGGCGCGATCGTTTTCTGTGTACTTAAGTACATGAAAAATACAATTTAGTAAAAAACAAACCCGGTAGCATTTAAGAGCGATTGTTAGTTATTGCAGCCGTAGACTTCTTCTTTTGATATAAGTATTTTTAAAGGAATTAGTAACGTTAGTGCACATCGAATAATGAGCGAGTATTTGGTGTTTCAAAATCTACGGGACGTGCCCCAAGTTATCGGATTCGCTCCATACTACGCGTCAGAACGGTTAGGTTTTCTCAGTCTTTATGTACGCGTATAATGCGATTCGTCACGAACTGTCTGGATACTGTAATCACAATGAGACGTTTTAGTAAACATTTAGGATTACTTCAGATTTTTGGTTTCTGCGCCAACTTACTAAAAAGTTTTCAAAACGAAGGTACCGACATCCGGCCACTCAGACGAAAGTATATTAAAAACGACCCATGCGGTGTATCACATTTTGAAAACACACACAGGAGAAAGAAGACTTCTTAACTTTTGGTACTCGACTCAAGATTATTCGATATTTAAAGTTGTAACCAGGAAAACGGATTCGGAACAATGAGAAAATTTGTGTCAATAATCAATTATCTCCAACACCAAGACTATCGATCGTCAATAGCAGAACAAATCCAAAAATATTTTTTTCCATGCTCATTTTCTGATTTGCAATATTCCATTGCACGATAAAATTTCGTGTAATTACTTACCTTCTTCAATTTAACCTGTACTTCCTTCGGCTTCTTTTTACCTCTACTGTCTCCAACTTTAAATAAATTCTTATCTTTCTTGGTTTTGTTTGCTACAGTCTTGCCGGCTGAACCGCCTCCTTTGTTTTTGCGACCCATTATCAGTAATTCGTTAGCTAATTACGTACCTGTAAGTAAAGAAATTATTTCTTCAATAAAATACAAAAAAAAACTATTTGAAAGATCTACAGAATATGTTTATTTGCGGAAGATACTTTATAACTACGAACATTTTCGTTTCGCATCAACATCATGATCTAGATGTGAGCACTGTCGTTTCCGATGCTTACCACACAAAATATCTGTGCATAAAACAAATGACACCCGAAACATATCTTTATTAGGTGCAACATTGCGTACAAAGTATACTCCTTCCAGATTTTCCGAGAGTTTATATTTCAATTTCGATTCAACTGCTTCAATTGCAAGTTTTTCTTTTGCTTCAACACCTTTTATGAAAGTGTATACATGAACAAAGAGCTTTTGGATATTTTTAAATTTCGTCTCATTTTCAGACGCCAAGAGCCCATCAAAAGCATCTAAGAATTCGATGGCCATTGCTGGAAGATTCATTACTATATGCATTGTATACTTTGTTTGCGAATCGATCGACCATCGTTCAATCAGATCTGCTCGAATATCATCTTGGATAAAATCTCTTCCATCCTTATTGAAGGTCTTGATTCGGTCTTCACATTTATTCTTTTTTACGTTTACATTCAGCCACTTGAAACTTTCGGGATTCAGATCATTAGCGAGTACTATACACTTTTTTTTCAGAGCTGCTGGGACGCTAAAGGGTCCAACTCCTGCAAACACATCATACAAAATATCGGATGGCTTGAACAAATTCACAACTCGTTCATGTTCAGTGGAAAGTCTTGGGTTCCAATAGACCCGCGAAAAATCAAATTCGAATGCTACTCCGTTCTCTTTAACGGCCACCAAATAATCTGGTTCGCCACAAATCAATTCTAATTCAAAATTTCGATACTTATTGTCTATATTCCTAGTTTTATTAACCACTGTCCTGCATGCCACTGTTTTATCCATCAACACTTCTCCAATCAGTTTTTTGTAGGGTTCTAAATGTTCTCGCAAATTAATGTGAATAATGTGTCCTATCTTGGAATATGATGAGAGTCCTTCCTGGTTTGTGGGAAGGATACTTTTGAGCACCTCCTCAGCTTTCCAATTTTCATACGTAAGCTCTATTTCGCTGTAGTAAAAGTTGCTCTCACAGATTCCTACACTTAATAATTCGCTTGGCAGCGACTCCCATCCTGAAAGCGCAGGATTCAGAAGAATTTCCTTATCGTTTTGATCATCGCCATTACGTGGCAAGGTACTCCTTATAGGTTTCATGTTGTCCACTTTCAAGATCAATTTCTTTACGAATGGTTTAACTTTGTTCAATAGGTTTTCGTTGACTCTTATGACTGGCACCTGAATTCGTTTTTTAAAAGCATTTTTGTCCAAAATCGTCATACCGCGCACATTACTGGGCGGTTGCAATTTAACACTCCCCATGTTCTTCCAAAAGTGTCGCTGGACTAACTGATGACACCGGTTGATATATTTCTGGGTATCGGTGGAATGTACACGAAAAGGTATTTGCAGTGCAGACATAAATCACGAAGTTTCTATCAAAAAACACTGCAAAATTGTTTGATTATAACCTAAATTAAAAGTCTCTAATTTACCTCGCACCTCTCTTTTATTATTGGCACCGCGAACCCCTGTTATTATGCAAAAATTTATTGTTCGCGATGAAGGAAGCTGTCACAACTGTCGAACTGCTGGTGGTCTCTATTTACGGTGCACACTGATTTAAGTGGGCAACAGAGAAAACCGATTCTTTGACCAGCAGAATTGCCGGGAAGCAAACACTTGACTCCGTTTACAGGAATAAATAACGTTTAAGCTACTACAATATCAAAAATAATAGTACACAAAATACGACAATAAATCAAAAATTGGTTTAGAAAGTTTGCTACAAATGTGAGGGGGGTATGATATGGGACTAAGGGATCCTTGCTTTACAGTATTAAGAGAGCAATAAAGTTAAATAATGTGTATAAGGATATTTCTCTGGATTCAGTAGATTTTAAGCCACAGGGAAAGGGCAGTTAAACGAATTAAAGAAGATAAGTGATGTTTAAAAAACGACACATAGGTCAATTTTACACAATGCTCTGCAACAACGATTGGCTTTAGGTCGTAGCCTAAATAGGAGCTTACAGTCGCAGATATTGTTATATCAATGTTGACACAACGGAGAAGGTATGCAGGTAACTTTTAGATTTGATTTTTCAGGAAATCAGTTCAGAAACTTTTAATTGTTATGTTTGCATGTTCGGTATATTTACTACAATTGATTTAGAGAGCTCGATTCTCTAAAACAGATTCTCATCTTTATTCAACATCTCGTTTTCAGACGCTGCAGTTTTTTTCTATGCGTTTGTCAAGACACTGAATTTGTAAATAATATCGAAGTTGTCTACGCAAAATTTCAATGTGACTTTTTCACCGTACAATTCCATGATGAATTAGACTACTTTATAATATGTAAATATATACTTGGAGCTCAGCACTTACATCACACTAAAATTGACTGGCAAATAGATCGAACCGCAAATAGATCGAACCAAGTCTTTGTCATGATTATTTCGCCGGTCATAAAAATTTCGATTCATTGTAAATCGTGCTACTACATTTATTTCCCAAAAGCTTGTTGGAAAAATAGTATCAATGAAAGGAATTGTCTGGGTGAAATTATTTGGTAATGCCGAGTTTGAATTTTAGTTTAGTAACGGATAACTGTGGCCTTATATCAGATTCAGTTGAATTTCACCGTGATTCACAATTATGAGGAGCAGGCAGAAACTCACCAAACCATTGTTCCCTTCTGCAAATCTTACTCACCAACCTCTATCGATAACTGCGGTGTGCTGTGTGTTCGTAAGTGGAAAACTTTCCACAAGTCATTCAACTTATTCAATAGAATTTCATGAGTTTTAGATTGAGTACAGCGAGTGCAATAATAATCTGACCATCTGTAGTATATTTTTTACGAGTTAGCTCGAAGGTGAGTGAAGAAAATAGTGGTCACGTCGCCGGTGAAGGTTGTTCTGTTAGCTTTCGATTGAATGTTGCGGCGTGAATAAAAGAGTTGACAGACGTGAGCTCGTTACGAAGAATGAAATTAGTAAATGATAATGCGGTCGAAGTTGCATCGATTGGAAAGGTTTACTCATTAAAACAAATTACAGTGCAAATACACCAGACTCAAGCAAGCTGAAAATCGCAAATTTGCTGTCGATTGCAATTTACAGCGAATAACAAGACATTGAAAAGAGACGGCGCACAATTGTGAATAGGTGTTGCAGAAAAATTTGTTTTAGATGTCAGGGGAAGTGAATGCAATTTGTCGGCTGAACGTGGTTATTTATAATAAAAATTTTCGAATAAAATAGTTGTAGTGGCGGTAGATTCATTGCATCAGAAAAACTTTGCAGCACAGTCCTTTTTCGACGTTTTAAGTATTCGATTTTCTTTTTCCGGACAATTTCAGAGTGGAAGTAAAATGACGTGGGAACCCCAGCCTGAAGGCTTGCAGCAAATTATTACAATTTTGAAAGAATCTCAATCCCCAGACACTGCAACCCAGCGATCTGTACAACTGGTAAGATAATTTGCTAATTTTTTGGCTTTGAAAGTATAAATGGCTTTTACGAGTAAGCAAGAATATTGAGTCTTTTGTGTATGCGTCGTATAAGCATATAAAATTACGCCGCAAAGCACTTACCAACTAATAACTGGAGCCGATTTGTTTAGTTTTCTATAATAGTATGATTAAAGAATAATCAATATTCAGATTCGGTTGATTCAGTAAATATGTTCACAGATTGCTACCCGGAGTGTGTCAATTTAAATTTACCATGCTTAAAAAAAATTATATGAAGATATTTATTTCATCACCGATACAACCTTTCAACACAGATAGAATGTATTAAATCTCAAAGTATTTATCGAATTAGTAAGAGTTGCCGAAGATAAAAAATTATCTAAAATAGTTATTGCCAACATAATAAATCATCAAATATTTCTCAAAGTATTCTGATACAAAAAATTAATTGCAATCCTCAATGCAATCCAAAAATGTTGCATATGCTTTTATGGGTACTTCGCTACTACTATTGGATGGCGAAATTTCGTTAGAACTACTTGCAACAAATTACAATTTGTTCATTGTTGGAAACTAACTTACTTACTTTGTTGTTTGTCGAAAACACAAGGTGATAGTCAGCGATTTTCTAGGAGACTTTGTGTTGTCACATGTATAAAATGACAAAATAATGCCAACAGGAGAACATTGATAATTTCCAATGTAGTATATGTATATGTATACAGTGTATATACAATATAGTATCTATAGAAAAGTGAGGCCGTTCCATGGTCGGAAGCAGAATATTGCTTTCATGGCAATTTGGAGTAGGGGCTTGCAAAAGCAGTTTGCCCTTTAAAAAAAACCTGAGAAATTTACAACTTTTCAATTATTATTATAAAGAAAAAGAAGATCGTGGCAGAAAAAGAACCTATTGTTTTGATTTTATATTGGGCTTAATATACTTTGCATTAGATCCTGTTTTTTTGTAGCTTTTCCATTTTAAAAATGCTATGTTTTTTTTTTAATTTTTGAACAAATATATATTTCGGGAGTGAGTTGCTCCCTTCTTCAGTGTTCGTTATTTTAATAACGAAATAAATAATAAATAAAATAACGAGAAAATAACGAACACTGAAGAAGGGAGCAACTCACTCCCGAAATATATATTTGTTCAAAAATTAAAAAAAAAACATAGCATTTTTAAAATGGAAAAGCTACAAAAAACAGGATCTAATCTAGAAGTGCTAAACACGGGACAACACACACAGTATACTTTGCATCCTTATTTTACGCGGTTAATCAGTTGATCACACTAAAGTGCTCAGAATGTGTATTTTATCAATATTTATTTTCAGGTTGTGGATTTTTAATTTTACTTAGTCTTCTAAAGTTAATTTATTTCTTTAGTTAATTTAGCAACGGGAACTCATAGGCGATGTTTTTTTTGTTAAAATACTACAAATAAAATATTAGGCTAATATTTTTCTCCAAAAATGTAGTTTCTGTGTGATGAAAATTTGGTTGTTTGATTACAGAAATTAGAAGAACTCAATCAATATCCAGACTTTAACAACTATCTTATCTATGTACTGACCAAACTTAAATCAGAAGATGAACCAACCCGCTCACTCAGTGGTTTAATATTAAAAAATAACATCCGAATACACGGAAATAATTTACAACCTGAAATTATTGAATACATCAAACAAGAATGTTTGATGGCTGTTGGCGATCCATCGCCTTTAATCCGAGCAACTGTTGGAATATTAATAACGACGATTGCAGGCAACGGAGGCTTGCTGAATTGGCCGCAACTTCTTCCATCGCTCTGCGAAATGTTGGATTCGCAAGACTATAATGTGTGTGAAGGATCGTTTGGAGCACTACAAAAGATATGCGAAGATTCGGCCGACACACTGGATAGTGCTGAATTGAATAGACCTCTGAATGTTTTGATTCCTAAATTTTTACAATTTTTCAACCACACAAGTCCCAAAATCCGCTCGCACGCCATCGCCTGTATCAATCAATTTATAATTCATAGATCACAAGCTTTAATGCTTCATATCGACACGTTCATTGAAAATCTTTTCCAACTATCTGTGGATGAAGATCATGAGGTGAAACGTAATGTTTGTCGTGGTCTGGTGATGCTATTGGAAGTGCGAATGGATCGTCTTTTGCCGCATATGAACCAAATAATTGAGTATATGCTGTTAAGGACACAAGATGCAGATGAAAGTGTTGCTTTGGAAGCTTCAGAGTTTTGGCTTACGTTAGCTGAGCAAAGTATATGCAAGGAAGTACTTGGGCCATATTTACAAAGACTTGTGCCTGTTTTGGTTCGGGGTATGCGATATTCAGAAATCGATATTATTTTATTGAAGGTACGTTATATGATACATATGCAATAATAAATTCTTAAAAAACAAGAGTATTTTTCATGATCTTTCAGGGTAACGTGGAAGAGGACGAAATGATACCAGATCGGGAAGAAGATATCAAACCACGTTTCCATGTATCAAAGCACACTCTTAAGTCAGAAGAAGCTCATGACGACGATGACGATGATGATGATGGAATGGACGATGATAATTCCCTTTCGGAGTGGAATTTGCGGAAATGCAGTGCTGCTGCTTTAGATGTTTTGGCGAATGTATTCCGGGAAGAATGTCTTCCTGTTGTCCTTCCAATTCTAAAAGAAACACTGTTTCACCAAGAGTGGGTAATAAAAGAAAGTGGAATATTGGCATTAGGAGCAATCGCAGAAGGTTGCATGCAAGGAATGATCCCACATTTACCAGAATTAATCCCGTATTTAATAACGTGCTTATCCGACAAGAAAGCCTTAGTACGCTCTATTACTTGTTGGACACTATCGAGGTACGCTAATTGGGTGGTGAATCAGCCCCATGACCAATATCTGAAGCCCTTAATGGAAGAATTATTGAAACGCATTTTGGATGCCAATAAACGTGTTCAGGAAGCTGCTTGTTCAGCATTTGCAACACTAGAAGAAGAGGCTTGCACGGAACTAGTTCCATATTTAGAATACATTCTTAAAACTTTAGTTTTCGCTTTTTCAAAGTACCAACACAAAAATTTACTAATATTGTACGACGCTGTGGGAACGCTAGCAGACTCGGTTGGACATCATTTAAATACTCCCGCTTACATAAATATATTAATGCCACCTTTGATTCAAAAATGGAATATGCTGAAAGACGACGACAAAGATTTGTTCCCGCTCCTAGAAGTAATATTTCATCTAAATTTAGAGGAATTGCTCGAAAATGATTCAAATGTTTTTCAGTGCTTGTCAAGTATTGCAACAGCTTTACAATCTGGCTTTCTGCCGTATTGCGAACCAGTGTATAGACGGTGCATCTCCCTAATAGAGCAAACAATAAATCAAGACATGGTAAAATTGACTTAATATAATCCTATGCTGTTAAAAAATGCTATGATTTAGGCTAACAAGCAAAACCCCGGACAGTTTGAGCAACCGGACAAAGAAAGAATGATTGTTGCGTTAGATTTGCTATCTGGTCTCGCTGAAGGTCTCGACGGTCACATTGAATCACTCGTTGCAAATAGTAATATAATGCAACTACTATACCAATGCATGCAAGATATTTTGCCTGAAGTAAGTGCTTATGGTTTATATGATCATGATTAATATTTTAAATATTTGATTTATTGAAGGTAAGACAGTCTTCTTTTGCTTTGTTGGGCGACTTGACAAAAGCCTGTTTTCAGCACGTTCGCCCGTTTATGCCTGATTTCTTTCCAATTCTTGGACAAAACTTGAATCCTGATTTTATATCAGTATGTAACAACGCGACATGGGCGATTGGAGAAATATGCATGAAATTAGGTCAGCCTCTCTCAATAAATTGCAATTTATGAAATGCATGATTAACCATATATTTATCTCATCATTCTAGGCGAAGAAACTAAACCATATGTTCCCCTTGTGCTGAAAGATTTGATAACGATTATTAATCGATCAAATACTCCAAAAACATTACTGGAGAATACAGGTAAGTACTTCAGATAAAAATTAGGGAGTAGTTTAAAAAAGAAAAGCATTTGTGAAGGCCATGGGCTCTTTTGCAATTAATTTTCAAATCGGAATAACTGTTCTTGAACACTTAACGCATTGACCAGTCGCAACACGTAGCGACCAGCCGCTGAGCACGTTTTTTGAATGTAACAAAATCATTCTAAATGGTGTGGTTACATCGCGAAGTACTTAAATTCTCTTCAAGATATTGTATATTCAATAGTTATTTTTTCATCGGAGGATGTTTACTATATTGTTTCATCTTTCTATCACTTTTAATGCTTCATAGAACATCGACAAACTTTTCCATTGCTTTAGTTAGGGTTGTTACAATTTTTATATCATAGTACTATTCTTCGTATTACGTTCGTAATTATTGCCAGACGAACTCTTAACAGTGGCATAATATGTTCGAAACATCACACACAAATGCTATTTCGATTTGAAATTCTAAAATGAAATCGACTTGCTTGTTCTCAAATTCATTTCAATAGGACATATAATAAATTTTCAACATTTTCTTTCATTAAGCATTGATAATGATTATTTTGAATGCAACGTGTACAGACATATTGGCTGAAAGTATACTGCGTAATCTGTTTATGTTGAGAAAATGGACATATAAACAAATTTATCGTTAAATACCATGGGAATCCTATTTGGCCATTTTCAGATTTGCCAAAACGATGCAATGAATTCAAAAACAAAGAAGAAACCAAAATTAGCAGTTTGATCAATAAGATCTGTTAATATATCCCAGTAAAAATATCTCAGTAAATAATGTCGAGGTTACTTTTATTGCATTTTGCAAATTTAACTTAAGATACTTAGTATTTATTTGGTTACTCTTTTTGTTTGTTTGGATTGAATTGTACGTCCACGAAGAGAATAGCATTGGTAGCATAGCAATGATACAATGATACTGTAATGATACATAGCGCTGAACTGATCTGAATATCTTGCAGTTTCAGTACTGCTCGCACTTTAAGGCAATGTTAAAGCCCTACTTCGAATGTTACTAACTTTTGAATAGAATTCAAGCAAAAGGAGATGGATGCTAATCATAAATCTTGAAAATTTCTCTAAAGAGAAAGAGGTCTTTATAACAATAACAGCAAACCATGCGTGACTCAATTTGAAATATAAAAATACAATCAAATCAAAGAAAGTGCTGAATGGCGTAAGTTCTTTGATCAATATGATTGACATTATCAATACGATACCAAGGTACATAACTCTCATTAAATGAAACATCATATTTAAAGAATGTATTGCTAAATATCTTTCATATACCAGTATAAGAAAAATACAAAAGCAATGGAATCTATAGAAATGAAATGACTACCGAAGAATATTTGCGCGGTATTTCTAGTATTTCTATAACCATATATAATTGCGGTCTCTTAAGCGTTAACCATTTTAGTTACAAATAAAAGTATAATGAAAAACATATAAAAAAAGAACAGATGATTTGCAAAATGTAAGTATTCATCCACCATTTAATATAATTTGTTCATATGTCCAACTTCTTTAAGCGTGTTTAATTTTGAAGCACTGTGGCTGGTATATCGCAAACATAAGTTATACTTAAAAATGATATTTTAATGAATTAAATATGTATATAAATATATATGTATGCATACTATCTGTATACATGCATATATATTCATACAATTGCATCTAAACTAGATTTCATATTACTCGTAATTTAGTTTCTTATATATCTTTGAATTATTGTTCTTTGTTTTTATGTGAATTTTATGTATATTATTTTTCTTTTTTGTTGTTTTTAGCTATAACAATCGGTCGTCTAGGTTATGTGTGCCCCGTTGAAGTGGCTCCTTATTTACAAGAATTTGTACGGCAGTGGTGTGTAACAAATCCTTTTATTATGAATTATTACATTTATTAATATATTTTTAATTTTAAAAACGAAATATTCACCCTTTTTACGAATCTCCCGATAAAAGAACTGTTGTTTTTAACGGTTAAAGTATAACATATTTCAAGAAGATAATTTTCGAATTTTTTTTTTGAATAAATCAATGTGCATTTAAGGATACCAAATGAAAATGGTGATTGAAACGAAAAGACTTCCATTGACTATTGCTATTCGTAATTCGAAAATTCGTCAAATTGAAATAGTTATACAGTGAATGTTTTTAAATTTTCTGAAAGCTTTTTGGGGTAGTAGAAGCAGATTATATTATTGACAACAAAAATTATGCATCAAATTTTATCTGAAACCTTTGAAAACGATCTAGCAAAAATGTACGAGGTACCGAAAAGCTTTCATTCTGTATATTATCATTCATGAGTTCATTATGTTTAACAAAACTGAATTTGATCTGAGTAACGTAGTTTTTTCAGTACACATTTTCTTTTACAAACAGTTTAAAAATAATTTACTTTTTCTGATTTAAATGCCATTATATGCAAACAAACTACAACACAATAGATTCTAACAGCTTTGCAAATCAATTTAAAAAAAATTAGTATGATTTTCATAGAATAGTGATGCATATTGAAAATTATGTTTTCTCTTAAGCTCGTTGGTAGCTTGTATTTGTAATTTTTGTAGCTGTAAATAATTAATTTCTCTGTGGCCCATGCCAAAATACGAGATACCGCACGCAATCGGGTTTAAACTTCAAGTATTCTCTAGAGCAGTCAAAGCCTTAAACGGTTCCCTATTACTTACTAAATATCTCTTGCAGAAAAGTTACCCATTCATGTACCTTAAAGTAATTCTAGTTTCAATTCATTGGTTGTGCAAAAAAGTATAAGCAATGCTATTCAATTGAATAAACTAGTCTTCGGTAGTCGTACTTTCTTTTTACTTTTTACACAAATGACAAAAGAAGGTAACGGCAATTTAAAATATTTACCAATTAATTAATTTTTTTATATACTAAAATAAAAGTCGATGTCAACGTTTTGAGCCAATCTTTTCAAATATATAGAGAATAAATGTTTTCCAGACTCTCCTCTAATGAATAGAGTTTTGTTATCTTGAACAGTTGTCCTACAAGTAAGAATGGCCAATCAAGATTAAATTAGTTCGATTGTTTTTGATTTCTAGTCCATGTTCAAAATTTTAGATAGTGTATTAGTTTAGTTCAATTTTGCATTGTGTTGTATGTTGTGATATTAATGGCGTAATTTCAAATTAAATTGTTTTCGTTTGTCCCTTGTTACGTTAATTCGAAAATTATCTATTTGTATTTTTTCAATTTAGCTTATATGATTTGAGCTTAATCAAATTGATGGAATTTGTAAAATTAATGCAATTGTTATTTTATTAGGTGTACATCACTACGCCACATCAGAGACAATGATGAGAAGGATTCGGCGTTTCGGGGAATGTGCCATATGATAACAGTGAACCCAGCAGGAGTTGTACCACATTTCATATTTTTCTGTGATGCAGTAGCTTCGTGGATGAACCCACCTAGTGATTTACATCACATGATTCAGAAGGCATCTATCGTTTTTTGTTAAATAGCGACTAGAAATATGATAACGTTATTGCTTACTTTTAGACGTGAATGTATGGGTATTGTGTTAGAATTTGGAATTACCAATATTATAATTAATTTATTGTTGGTAGTGAATTCATACCTTCACCTAGCCTTCTTTCAATCAATCAAATTCTCAGCAATAACCCATTCTATCGAATTTTATCAATGCTAATCGATTGTTTTTTTCCACATTCACTTAGATATTACATGGTTTCAAGACACAAGTTGGTGATGAGAATTGGCGTCGTTTCGTCGAACAGTTCCCGGCAGCGTTATCAGAACGTCTCGCAGCGATGTACATCATTTAAAATGTCATGCTATTTCCCTCTATGATTTCCACAAATTTAATTTATGTGTTTTTTTATTTAGTACACAAAAGTGTATGTATTAAAATTTGATTTACGCTTCATTTATTTTTTGTATAAAGTTTAATTTACGCTTGATCTTAACACCTCTTATGATTTATTTTAGTTTGTTTTGCAGTTCATATTTTGTTAAGATTATTTCCTCTTTTTGATTTTTAACTGATGTGAATATCATCCTTTATTTTATACAGCATTTTACTAATATTTTGTTCTAAGTTTCGAAACAAATCGTACATTTCACATGCATGCGTACATCATTTATAGTAGCTATCCATTGTTTTTGATGAAGGTAAGATTTTCTTAAAATTATATACATATTCACAAAACATTCGAAGCCAGTTTATCGTAAACTTTATCTGAAGCAAAAGAAAAAATCTCAAATTTCATGACTCCTCAATGAAAAATACTTTTTACAAGTACATAAGCAAACAAACAGGTTTCTCAAAGTACTTTTCAATCATATGTAGCTGTAATATCATGAAAAAAAAAAAAAAATAACTCTAGCGTAACTAGTGGGGAAAATCTTTGAACGGAAGTGCATAATTCTTACGATTCGGCAATTTTTTTTAATCAACTTTATCAATTGTTTATGTGAAGTCAAAATGAAACTGAATGAACCCATTAGAGATATGATGATTTCTGAATATAAAACATTGTAGATAATATATAAAGGCTCATGTAAGAAATTTACACCAAGGCTTATTATTAACTTGATCTTATTTTGATTTTGATATAAATGCTTGGGCATAATTGAGAGTCGATTTCCAAACTAACAAATATTAAAAGTAATTCACACAGCGATTTGATAGTTTTTTAATAGTCTTTTTATATGGGAATCTTGAAAAATTCTTGCAAAAAATCTTAAGCGCGGGTAAATGTAAAATTTTCGTACAAATTTTGAAAATGTGATTGTCGAAGTAAGTGTTCCCATTAGTTATGTCTTTTCTCCTGGCAATGAGGGCCAGCCAAACAATTTCAATCACGAGATTCGCATGGACACCCTTTTGCCCGACAAAATGAAAAAAAAAACAGTCCTTATTCAGTTGAGCTTACTGTTTTATTTATTTTAATGAGAAACTTGTTTTTTTTTGCAATTTAAATATTTACTGTGAATCGTGTTAGAAATATTATTTTATATATATCGCCATCATCAATTTCTTTGATCAGTTTAAAATTATGTCGTTTTATGCATTTTCTCTGTGTTTAATAAACAAGCATTTTCTCTGTGTGTATGAACAAGTGTTTATATCTGCTCACAAAGAGATAAAATATATTCATAAATTTTAACTTCTTAGTGCAAGGGATCCCAAATTTAACCTTTAATAAGTTTGCTTATGGAATTTTCAATATTTTTAACGTCACATTCTCAGTATAGTGTAAAGCTCTTTAAATTTGAGTTATTTACCCCCTTTACCCGAGTTATTTACAAGATTATTTCGCCGTTTCAACTACGAAATAAGATGCTGGCCTTAATTGGTAGGTTCATCATTGAAGAAAAATATACCTATCATACAGGTATATATTATTATTGGGAATAATAAACCAATCATCGTCCTGGGATGGCAGAATCACGTGTGATTGTTTAAATGGCCAAAATTAAAACTTGAAATCAACAAAAATTATAAGAATAACTTTAACTATCAACAGTTTCATTGAACGATTTTCGTTCTTGAGTTTTAAAACATATGGTCCAAACATATGGTATTAGCTCATATTTCACTTGAAACGATTCAAAAATTTTTCCACAATCAGTTTCATATTTGTTCACTATTATTGTTTTTTATACGATAAAGATTGGGTTGTCATATGATTGACAACTCCTTGTTTGTGTTTCTCATATTTTACAAGTTATGTTTATAGTATGAGGATGGGATAAAACAACTAATTTCAGGGCAGCGCGTGCTCGTGATTTTTACTTAGGTATTTTCATGAGTCATTTTGAATATTTGTAGGGAAATTAAGGGTCAAACATAGATCCATGTATTTGTTTTTAAGCGCTGCTTTTTCAATCTATTTTACCTTATAACAATTAGTCCTAATTCGAGATCTATCTTGCCTTTGGAATCATCGTCTCTAAGTTAATATAATACTAAGTTTCAAATTTACTAAAATACTACCGAAATCAGATTTATATTTTAACTATTTTAAAAGTATTTCTAGTATTCGAAGATCATATCAGATCCTGTGTGAATTATTTAGACAGACTGAGTACTTGCTAGCTATATATTTTCTTATTGGTATTAAAAATAACAAAGTGCACATAACAATATAAACTAAGCTCCTGGATGAACAGATATAAAATCAAGATGAAATATCCGTTATGATTGGAAAATTAAAATGCAACATTGGGAATAGAGGTCGAGTACAATGTATTTTTGACTTCAGATATACTTGAACGGATGTATAAGCTTTCAGCAACAATTTTAATATTTATAAGGCTCATTCATGCTCTAAAATGTTATTCAAAGATTTCACATCCATTTTGAATTTACAAATGGATATAGCCATAAATACCCTATGAATTGAAATAATGTAATGAACGTTTCATTTCCAAGTATAATGGATTCGAAAATCTAACCAGATCAATTTAACAGTTAGTTTAAAGCAAAATTTTTAATAAATTTTGATTTTAAAATAGGTTTCTATAAAAAAATTCTTATAGCGCTGTTGTCAGTAGTATTTTATTCTTCAAACTAGTTTCAACATACAATGTTTATATTTGTTTAATTCAACTGTACTTAAAACAGTTTTTATTGTAATTCAGTATAAACCTGGTAGAAGATTGTATGCAAGTCTTGACGATGCATTTTAAATATTTCTGATGAGGATTTTGTTTTGAATTCACGCAAAAAAGCATCACCCTTGATATTGTGTTTGGTTACTATACATCAATTTTTGAATACAATGATGCTGTCTCCTCAATAAACTCTTTGAAGAGTATATAAAAATTTCAAAGTAAATATTGAGAACGGTAAAATAACTTTCTAACAATAAATTATTTTATTATATAAATATGGAAAACATTTGTGTGAGTAGTACCGATTAAATTACTACACAAAGCTGGACTGCCGTAGTAACGTTTCCTAACAGACGTTACTTGCGTATTTGGCAGTGTAGAATTCATTAACAGAATAACTAATTCGCAAAAATATAAGAAATTTAGTTGATGATTTTGAATTGGTTTATTCAAAAGTGAGTTTATGAGTGGTCAGTGTAATTGACGATGTGGTGTCTTAATTAGTATTTTCTGATTTCGGCTACCAATTTCTGAGCTTTATAAGTTTCAGTTAGTTCTTCTACCGGTAACAATATTAACAATACATATTTAACAATATTAATATGCACATTAAATTGGGTAAATATCGGGAGAGTAAAAATTTATATTTATAAAAAGTGTCTTGAATTCCGATTGAAAATCGAATGTTTTTCAACGTTTCATTCTTTTCGTCTGCTTTATAAGGAGAACTTACTTTAGAGATCAAGATTTTTCTTATCAGCATTAGTTTTAATTATGACGTTGGTCTTTTATATTGGCCTTCACATCAATGAAATTATTTAATGATCGGTGCTGTATTGTACAGACTTCCAAAAAGTTCAAAAGCTTAAAGAATGCCAAATGTTGAATGAAAATCAGGATATTGATAGGTACTACTCACTTATTTGTCGTCATAAATAATTCTTCGAAACAATCATCGCGTTAACATAAAAAAAATAGATTCGCGTCGCGTAATTAAAAATAATGTAATGGGTAAAACAAGTATTTATTTTTAAATGTATCCTTAAGAAGGTAGAATTGAACTCTGAAAAAGGAAATAATATTTCATTTCAATATGTCATTTTATGTATGTAATTTACTGATAAAAAGCAATTCAATTGAACATTTGTATGTAGACCATTATATATATAGGATTGTTTGCTATTTCTTTGTAAATAATTCATTATTTTCATTTTGATATAGACGAAAGTATTCGAAGGGAGCCAACTATTTATTATTTTTGCATAGAAACAAACTAAATGGAAACTAATGTAATATGTTAAAGAAGACTGAAAAATGTATCAAATTGTACAAACAATAAAAAATATATTATTAATGAATAACGAACTTCGGAATTTAGAATAGAAATGGTGAAAATATTTTTTAACCAGAAATGAAAAAAAAAAACGCCTGATGATAAAATAGTTGCCACAAATTAAATGAAATATTATTTTCTTAACAGGAGAACTTGGAGTCAGATTCAAAAAATTTGAGCGCAATGAAGAATAAATATTTCTTGGTGAAAAAAATAGAAATCTAAAAATTGAAATCGACTTCTTAGATCATTGGACATTTATATGTAAAATTACCCACACTTTTATGTGCCTCTTGAAAGCGTTTCATGCGCGTAAGACATTGTTTAAAATCTATTCCTTTATAATCTTGTATAAAAAATTTATCTGAAAGAGTATCTGAAAATGTTACTTTTAATTTAAGTGAAATAATAGATTTTTATAATATGAAAAGTAATTGTCATGACATTATTTATTCTTTGTTGCGACTGAGGAGCGATTGCTCAATATAAAGAAAATTGCAAGCATTTTTGAAATGAACAGAGAATAAACGTGAAAGTAATCTGCATAAGTTCTTTGACAGTAGTCGTCTTGCAATGAATAATATATTGGGTACATTGGTAAGACATTTCCTTTGGTAAAATCTTTGAGTACTACATTTGAATGAGTGCAACATTTGCGGAAAACAGAATGTATAAACTTGATAGCAAGTAGAACAAATAACTGGTAATATTAATTATTAAAATTTCGGGGAAATAAAAATTCGTTGTGATCGTCGGTTTTCTCGTCGCGTGCATTTGGATCTCCGCCCCAAGATCCGCTCGGGTAATTTCGTCGTCATCGTCGTTCGTCTCGTTCGCTTTCGGCCTACCGACCTTAAATCATACTATGGGAATCAAGTCAAAATGGCACAATTGTTAACCTTTTAATTTTTTCATATAAGCATAAACATACGTGATATTATTTAACGTGTTTCTGTACATATGATTATGATGGTAGTAAGAAGGTGGTGTGTGGTTGTTTTGAATTTTGACGAAAATTCCCATTTTATGTTAGCAGGTTAAGAACAATAGTCCTTTAAAGTGTAAACAAACTTTTCCTTCAATGAATTGTCCGAAATTTTGTGGTAGATATGAATACAACGCGTTATTTTCTTTTATTTAAAAACGTGAGGTTCATTGAAAGTTGAAGTTTGTTTAGAATTAATTGAAACAAATAAAAAGTCAATCGTGATTTCGTATGTACCTAAACCAAATTCACGGGAATTTGGTCGCGTCGCGTTTTTTCGCGTTTAATTCGGGTGATCTTAATAATAAACTAAGTAGGATATAAAAATAATAAACAAATGTGAACACATTTTATAGGCATAATTTTTTATTGAAATAGTTTTTTTTTAAATTTAAACACACATACATGCATACACAATGTATTTAGTTTGATGATTACACAGACAAACTATTTTCTACTAGATGGTTCCTTTTTCTCCTTTCCTCTTGTAAATTTTCTTATCATTGCGAAAAAAAAATCATTTTGTTGTTAAGAAAACAATGTATCTCAAATGTGTATTTGTTTGGATGGTTAATTTTTACATTCGAAATAATCGATCATCAACCTTATAGATAAAAACAGGAGATTTTCGTAAAGTAAAATTAGGATAAAATTTTCATGGCGTATAAATCGTCGATACGTTGAGAAACAATTGGGAAAAATTCATTCAATTCATTTGTTCCTTTATTTTTTAGTAATAATATATTTTCTAATAAAATAAAGTAAAATAAGAGCAAACAAAAAAAAAAAAGAATGAAGTGAAAACTATTACTGTATGTTACAATAAAACATAAAAAAGAAATCTTATGTTATACAAAATCATTTAAATGTAAAAATTGATTTCCATAATGTACTCTAATATTATTTAAACGGAATTTGAATAACTATATGAAAAAATTGTATCAAAAATAGTAATACCAGGAAAAATAAACTTCTTTGAAACGATTGCCGACGTTTGGATATGAAATAGTCTATATATATATCTGTATATGCATGTATATATATAGACAGAGATATTGAGTTCTGCGGAAAAATGCGACTCCAAAGTTAGGTAACTTCTTATTTGATAAAAATCTTACATTAAAAATCGATTAAGCAAAACATCGACTCAAGAGTATTTTTTTGGATTGAGGACGCTTGAATAAAGTAGCGTCATTTTGACAATTTCTTTCAAAGATTACATCAGCCAGACAAGCTCAAGGAGCGGAAAATTCTGCGTGTTACACAGTTGCAGCGGAAAACCCCGTTTTTGGTTAAGTTCCTTAACTGCCGAGATAATACTCCTCTAAATTCGAAAGAGAAAGCAGGACCTCTTGTTAAGTATAAATATATACGTATAAAGGCAAGGCAATAATTCCACATTGATCAGTACAAAGCTCCCTCGATAGTAGCACAAGTTTTAAAATTCAGTAAGTTCAATGTGAGCTGGAAACGCTTCCAGAAAAGATAACTTAACCTACAGCGCAGTATCTTTCAGCGATTTGGTCAACTGCGTAGAAGATGCATGAAATACAAGGTATTCTACGAGCGCGGCGAGCGCAAACTGGCGAAGAGGAAGCCCAAAGGAATAATTATACTGTACCAACATCAGTTTGTTTGGTCATCCAAACAAGATTCTCATTAGCATGACGGCAGAGTGAAGATTAAACTCAAGCCAATCCAAGAGCACTGCTGCAATGTGCCTACAAGGGAACCCACAGGAAGTGTTAAAACCCGTGTAAAAGTAAGAATGTCAAGATTGACAGTGAGGTTCTTCTTTTTATCCTTCAAAAACTTGGTTTTGGCTGAATTAGTAAAACTTCTTGTATAAGTCGATTTCCGCTTGCATGCAGACAAATGATTTTCAGGAAAGATTTGTTTTGTAATAAACTACTAAATAATTTTCTCCAATCGTATCGCATCGTGCATATTATAGGTTATATATAAAAGTTACGTATTATATGATATTTACATAAAGCCTAATGCTCTATGAACTAAAATTAGCAGCTTAAAGTAAATACCAGGTAAGTCTTATTCAAAAATTTTCGATTAGTTTAAATGGTATTTCTAAATTCATTAAAAAGGAATTTTATTTTATTATCATTTGCGAATACGGTATCATTAAACTGATTGCAATAACCCTTGAATGACTACTATACTATTTAAAACATATAACACAGACTCATATGTACTCAAATTGTAGGAATATAGATTTAGTGATTTAATTCTTTGGATAAATTTATTGAGAAAAGGAATAATTTCAAACACAATTACCTCAGATAATAAGATTGGTAAATATTAAAAGTCTGATGTACCTCTAACTAACGATCGAAATTCTCGGTAAGCAATGAGTCATTGAGCTCATACTTTGTGGCAGTTTTCGTTGGAAAATGAAAGCTTTGGAATATTTGTCAGTGCAATGACGAGCTCGTTGATATTTTTAAGTAAAGAAACTTTCATTCTCATTTAGTTCTCTTCGTAGTTCCATGTTTACCGGTCGAGTTTTATTAACGATAGTTGTAAAAGTTATAAAGCGATCGCTTGCAAGCCATGGAAGCAAATTCATGCATTTGATCGAAAACTACTTAAACTCTTAAATTGCATTTTTAAAGTGTTTTTGTTCATTTGCTCTCCGAGTCGATGCGACATTTGTTTTTAATACATAGTTTACTTTCATTCATATTTGTTTACCCACTTGTTAAGTATCTTGTCAAAAGCTGAATTAAAAGTAAAGTAAAAATACGTGCGGTTAGCTTTTAGTGGGTAGCCACCGGGTAATCAACAGCAAGGAAAACATGCAGGTTAATTAGATTTTTCCCCTCGTTTCAATTAGAATCCCATGCAGCTCACAGAACGTGTTCTCAAGCCCCACCGTACCACTTAAATTGCAAATTTTGCCCGACGAGACCTCCAGCTGATAATTATTATTCGTGGAGAAAAGTAATGAATACGATTCCTATAGCATGTACATATGAGATTAGTGTAGCCTGTATATTATCGTGTGTTGCATGCCGTCGAACGAGTATGTTCCTATACTTACCTGAGAATCGCTCGCAGCGCTTAGCAATTATCTGAACATTGAAATTTCGTTTAAATGAATAATAAGGTGATTGTCGTAGTATTTTGACGGGATAGGCGAAATAGTGCGATATTTGTTGTTGGTGGTGTTTCTTCGTGAGATGAATGTGGCAAATTTTAATTTTACTAACCTGCTGTAACTTATTTATTGTTTGCACCCATCCATGGTGACTATAATGGTAATTTCTTAATAGTCGTATGTACGCTTTCTAAGTTTACTCCGACCATTGTACAATTTTCGAAATTTCGGTTTTTCACAACGTTCTTTCAAATGTTGCTGCAAAGCAATTCGTATGCTATTGGAGAAAAAATTAATTTGATTCCGAGCGCGATACTCTCTGCAGTCATATATATTACAGAATATAAATAACTTGGAAGTTAGTTTTAAGTATCTCATTACAAACGTCTAGATAGCTCAGTGTGTGATAATAATGCGTTTATTTTTCACGTCCAAAACCAGTTTGAAGATTTTTACTTACATATATGGAAAGGTACAAATTATTTGTTACTGCAGCTCTTCAGGGAATTTTATGTTTGATTCGTCTGTTTGGCCCGCATTATATTAATAAAATAGTATAAGTAGCCAGTTTATGTGGAATATAATGTAAAATTATTAAAATAATTGTAGTATTATTGTTCCTCAAAATAATTTCAATTGGTATAAATTTAATTACTTCACCACCGGAAAAATATGTACAAGATCATGCTAAATTTTCCACATGCTACGCATGATTGCTGCCATTCCAGCTCGATCTATTTCAACACGCCTTGGATCTGAGTATCCGAGTAAATGCTTGACTCTTGTATTTAACATCCAAATATCGACTCATCTCTAAAAGCTTCGGATTGTATGAAGTTAGTAGAGATGTGATAAAACTCCGAGTAAATTTCTGGTCTACCAGCATACAAGAGCACGCCGGTAGAGTAGACTTTGTAAAATTTCCCAATCCATTCTTGTTTTTTTTTTTCTATCAAGAAAAATACATTCTTACAACAATTGAGTATTTGTTTAACTAACATTAAAGTGCGGCTTGCAATTAATTCAGATTCATAAAACTAGAAACCGCGATCCCTTTTCTAATCGACGTTGTTAAAGTTTCTTGCCTTCCCTTCTGCAAGTGTTCGCTTAAATGTTAAAAGGGATCTCCATATATCTTTCCTTGTGGTGCCCCCGAAAGGATACCGCTAATTAGCGTTACGCTACGACTTACGCTACTACGGCAGTTTGAAAAAGATCCAGCTTTTCTGTACAGACGAGTACATGGTCAAAGGTATTTTCTTTCGAAAACTCGTAACATTTCTATGATATTTCCACTGGGGTTACATAATATCTTACACCGTACGTCAAAACTTGTCGTACTAGATCCTTACAGGGGTAGTCTCGACATTTTGCGTAGGGTCGGAAGAGTCACTGAAGAGACATGGATACTTCCTGCGACTTACTTGGCATGATTTTTACATGTTCATTAGTACAAATACTGCTCTAAATGAACACTGAGTTAGCTTACACTCATTTATTTTATTCTGAACTAACACACTCAACTGTAATGTAGAACTCTTTTTAATTACTTTTTATATCTCAACTGGCAGCAGTCACTCTCGCTTATAAAATAGTTTAGCTGATTTATATTCGTTTTTTAAATTAATAAATTATCTAAATTCCGTCACCCGTTAAATAATAATTGAAGATCTCTTTGAAATTTTTCTGACTATCGTATACACAATCAGATAATTAGCAAACATTACAAATAGTCGCGTTGGCGACAAGTAAATTTCAAAGTCGTTCGACAGGTTGCGAATGAATGTGGAACGGAGTTTTAGCACACTATCTGTATCGCGATCTTAAAATTGCTGATTGCTAATTATCAGATTTTTGTTAATTAGAATAAAGATTTTCCATACGACCTATTAAAACTATGGCGACAATGCGTCTACGTAACTCATCCTGAAGGAGCTCAGCAAGTATTCCATCAAACCACATCGTATCGAATGCTTTCTGAACGTCGAGAAGACATTCTCGCTTATAATTAAGTAATCAAATACTGCACCCGAAAGTAAGACGCTATCGAAATATTTTGACATGGGAAATAAAAAGTGCAAAGTAGGAGAAGCTGGATTTATAGTATTCAATATTGTAAAACACTACACTATCTCGAAACTCCTGCTAAAGTATTGAGTTTTTCTGTGAACTGCTTTTGGTTGGCCTCAAGAAAATTCTTTGGTGAGCGAAATCCGGCAACGGTTGAATTTATAATCGAACAGAAACAATGTTATGAACAGCAGTTTATCTATTTTATATGTCGTTCTTCCTAGCAAGCGTAACTGTAAAGAATAATTTCGGTCATTGAACAATTATCATTAAATATTCTTTTAATGTTAATTTCCGCCATTGTCTAGTTTGAAAAGTCTATCGATGGTTAAATATATACTTAATAAATGGCTTAATATACATTCAAATTATAAATATATATTTGAGACTATAAATTTGATTGATATTTTTTTGGAATGTCAACACCAATGATTAGATAAATGATCTAATAAAGCAATTTGCAGCTCACCGATAACGTAGTTACTATATTTAAATTTTGCTATCGGAAATAAACTGATATTGACTAAAGACATTGATTAATTGTCACTTTGTAAACTCAACAAATATAAACATAATTGTCGCGAATCGAATTGTTTGAGAGTAGTATGAGTACCGAATGCTCATAATATCAGAATAATGCAAATGTTTTCAAAAAACATTTGTCCACTTGTCGAACGTTTTCACAACTATAAATACTATCCAATTTATTAGATTTGTCTTTGTCAATATTGTTTAGCGAATGTTTGGTTAAAAACTTGAATTAACGATTTCGTTTGTAATGAAATTGCATCCAAAATCAATCAATTTGCGTCTTACTATTCATGAATTTTAAATTAAGCCCTCTTTAATTATTTCAAGGATTCTGAAACCGGAGAGATTTTTTTTTCGGAGAATACAACTTTATGCAAGGGAGCTATAGTCGATGAAGAAACAGGAGAACCTCAACCAAACGATAGAAAATGCCTATTTCCTTATGAAACGGATAGTGATACTGGCGAACCAGACTGCAATAAAATCCGAATCCACTTCTCTAAAACTAAATTTAATGTACCCAAAAAATATCTTTCTGTCAAAGAGGAAGTTCCAACTTGCAAAATACGCGACTCTATGGAAACGTTTACTTTATTCGATAGTAGCAAAGTTATACACTTAAAAGAGGTATTCCATATATATTAGGTTTTAAATTCCAAAAAGCCTTAAAAACTTCTTTCTTTTTACAGGAAATTATTCTTGGATGCAATAAAACCAGTCATCGAATGTTTCTCATTCCATCATTGTTTTTATTTTTCAAATGGACTGCTTTATTTCTAGCAATTTCAGAGATTTTCATGCATATTTGGGCTCATAAGAAAAATGCAAAAAATAAAAACGAAAGCGTTTACTACCGTAGCCCTTTACATGTTCTTACATCACAATTTTGTGCAGTTTGTAGATATCAAAGTGAATATGATCATATTAACCGGTTGCAAGATCGAACTAAGCGAATACATGATAATCTGACGAGAGTATCTAAGTCGTTCAGTTAATTTGCCATATATTTAATGTCACCGAAGCTGATACATCTCTTAGTAACACGATCAGCGATAACAATAAGTAATGGTTCTAAGGTTTTATTGTATGTTTAGGTTTTAAATATTTAAGAAGATTAAATGTCACTATTTAAAAAATAAGTTTTGATAGCATATTCAATCATAAATGCAAACAAATAAAATCCGACAATTTCTGTACTAACAAAAGCTGAACATAAATCTAATTTAAAGGAAGCTAAAGAAGCCATTTACTAATGTGATGAAAATATTATATTTTCTATTGAAAGGTTTGTTTTGGAAACCATTTTGATACTACTATTCAATGATAAATTACGACATTAAACTTACAATCAATATTAGTTTGGTCCTTTAGAAACCAATAAGTTTAGGTATATGAACAAATTTTGAATTCAATTTCTTTATTTTTTTACAGAATTCTATAAAAATAAATGCACATATATCACTTCAGTGTTTTCGTTTTTGTTTGATTCAATCATCGACTTGCGACATTTTTTTTAGATTCGGAGATAATTTGAAGTCACATCCAGTGCAACTCCTTATATCATCTATAGTGAAGCTGTCAGCAATTTCAGAAAGTGTCAGACCGCCTGCTTTTTTATCAACTTCAAAGACAGCCTGTCGAATGATAAAAAATTAATTTTATAATTTACCGTTGAGAGAACTATAATAGATTCTGTACTTTTTCTGTGATGATCATATCGATGCAATTCTTCCCTGTTAAAGGAAGTTTACATTCCTTTAATATTTTGTGTGAGCCATCCTTTGCGTTATGCTCCATTGTCACTATAACTTTCGTTCCTGGAGCTGCCACCAAATCCATAGCACCGCCCATGCCTTTCACCATTTTACCCTGCGTTACGAATGCCCAATTTAGTTTATTATGAATGAAGAAGTTTTATGAATTCACCGGAATCACCCAGTTGGCCAAGTCTCCATTTTGAGAAACCTCCATTGCCCCAAGGATAGTCAAATCAATATGACCTCCGCGAATCATTCCGAAACTTTCGTCTGATCCAAAGAAAGAAGCACCAGGGACAATTGTAACTGTTTCTTTACCCGCATTTATTAAATCTGGATCTACCTACATAAACCAGTATGAAATTATTGCTAATTTTTCAAATGATGTAGATAATTCTCATATCAATTATATTGCATAGACTTCAACAAAAAGAAAGCTACAAAAAACTTTAGAATTCAAGATACAATAAACCCTAAATTGATATTTCGTATGAAATAACATAAGACATCATAAAATCGTCAGATCAAACTTTTACCGAAAAATTTGTGACCTTTTGTTGTTATCCAAGCCAATAACTTCTTTCGGTAGTATAAGTTGCTTGGAAGCTTAGATTAGCTTATAGGATCCCAATTAATTAGGTTTGTCATTGATTTCATTAATGTTTATAAAGAAGTTATGAAAAATATAGTAATATATAGAATGTAGTAAGTAATTTTTCAGCAGCTTCCGTCTCTGGGCCCACCCAGAGTAGTTCTTCCAGTTCTTCTGTATGAGGTTAGCCTAGAAAAGTGATTACGTAATACATAAAATAACCTCCATTCACCATTGCTAGTAATTTTGGAATAGATTATCATTCTTTCACATGTCGTGAGTTCAGAAACTCTTCAATTATTAAATTAGAGTTTGTTATAATAAGTCTTCCTACAATTATCAAGCTATCTTACGAAAATACTAATTCAGCAACGTTTGCTGAAAATATGTAAATAGAAATGTAAACAGAAATATCACGGTTATACGAAGTCATCTAAATACTTATTGGTTTGAAATTTGCATGCCGAAAGGCTCACGACAATAGCAATGGAAACAAGTGTTTGTTCGAACGTTATATTTTAGTTAATAATTTTTATCTAGTCAAAATAAAAAGGTAATTGAAAATAGGTTTATGTAGTTGTACTTACATTGTCTTTTGTGGGGAACGGGCCAAGTCCAAGAATACCATTTTCAGATTGTAGGAAAACTTGAATTCCTTTCGGTATGTAGTTGGCTGACAACACCGGAATACCTAAAAAAGTATACGTTGATTGTTTTGTTTTTGTTATGATTTCAAGTGTACCAATCCCTAGATTCGCATACATTCCATCTTTGAACTCTAAAGCAACTCTGCGAGCAATTTTTTCGCGAAGATCAGTTCCGTTGCTGGTTTTCTTGGTTTCGGCTTTGCTTTTTTCATCCTGTACTCGCAATCGCTCAATACGTTTTACATATTCATCTCCTTTGATAACACGCTGGACGTACACTCCTGGAATATGAATTTCATCTGGTTTGAGTGCACCAATCGGCACAATTTCTTCGACTTCAGCTATCGTAATTTTCGCTGCCTTGCACATGGGAGCGTTAAAATTTCTTGCTGCTTTGTTAAAAACTAAGAAGTAGTCGTATTATATACAATCAAAATACTTCTTTTCTTGTGTAGCTTATGTACCCAAGTTTCCATACGGATCTGCTTTGTATCCTTTTACAATAGCGTAATCGGCAAAAATGGCTTCTTCCATTACATATGCCCGGCCATTAAACTCCTTCACTTCCTTCGGTTTACTGGCAATTTCAACTTTACCATCCTTTGTGTGTTTTATAGGCGCGCCACCCTTTTGTATTTGTGTGCCATATCCAGTAGGAGTGAAAAACGCAGGAATACCTATCACATAAAATGTTCAAATAACATTGCGTTGCTAGTGGGACAAAAATAAGAAACGGTTTTCCGCAAATCATTGTCTGTTCATTGTCGTCATAAAAAATATCTCTTTAATATAATCTCAACGCGACCCAAATTAATTTATTACTCGAACACATTTTAGGGTTTCAAAAAGCTAAAAATTCGAGAAATGTTTGTGAAAGAAAATTATTTAAAATGATATATATATAATTGAACAAATTGAATTTATAGAAGAATTACATTTTGCGATTGCGAACATTTTTACGATTGCGATGAGTGTATGTAGTAGTGTATGAGTTTCCGGATGGAGTACAGAATACAGAGTATGTCCGCCTCATCATCCTTCTTTATTTCACTATTGGCTACAGATTGCAAAGATAGATAACTACGTATAGAAACTATAGGATTGCAACGAGAAAGCTGAGGAATAAATATTGACGTGAAATCAATAAACTGATGCAAAACAAATAACCCGACATGAAAAACAGTAATTGACGTAAAATGGGAAGAAAAGGTTGGAACGCGTAATAATAGCCATGAATAAATACATAATAATCAAATCAACGTCTTTCCGTTCTCGAAGAGATGAAAAGAACCTACATTCACTTAAGAATTTCCAAAGGTCATTTCAATACTTGCCCGCTCCGCCAGCTCGAATTCTTTCAGCTAATGTTCCTTGTGGGGTTAATTCTATCTCAAGCTCGCCTTGCAAATATTGTCGGACCAACTCACTATTCTCACCTACATACGACGAAATCATTCGCCTGATTTGTCCTTCCTTTATCATCAAACCCAACCCGAACGAGTCGACACCTTAACTTGGCAAAAGAATTTTATTATAATACAGTTGTAATAGTATCTTACATAAAAGTGAATCTTACCCCCATTATTTGAAACTGCTGTAATGTCCTTCGTTCCCTGTTTCAAAAGAGCTGTTATTAAGTTTTCGGGAATTCCACATAGACCGAACCCTCCAAACAGAATTTGTGCGCCATTAGGAATGTCTCGGACCACTTCGTCAGCTGATCCGTAAACTTTATTCGATCCACGTTCCGCTGTCGAGAAATTGCACGCCACAACCTGACCAGCGACAAAAAGAAAAATCACATTGAATAATAATAGGAACTAGAAACGAGTTGACGATTCGAAGCAGTTGCGAACGACAAACAAGAATTTTTGGATATTTGCACTTAACTTTGCACTTAACAACACAAAATTTTATTTTTTGGTATTCAAAGCAAAATTGTCTTACCCGTGAAGATGTCTGGTGGAAGAGTTTGGAATTATAGATCAACGAACGCACTGAAAGACGCAACATCTCTCCGACCTGTAACAGTCAGTGAAGTTTTCTGGGAACTTTTAATTTCCTACCTTACATTAGACTTGTATGTTTCTAATCAAAATATTTCACTCTCCCATTGTACGCTGCTTGCGCATTTTCTCTTTTAAGCTGCGAAGTCTCTCGCTTAGACGACTCAATACAACGCTATAGCCTATAGCTAATATATATATATACATATATATCATTGGAAAACTAAGTTGCTATGGCCAAACATAAGTAGATAGTATCTGCAAGATAAGAATTTAAGCGGCCGGATTGCTGGTGTACAGTGTCTTACACACTTCCAACAAATTATCAGCTGTTGGGATTATTCATTATAAGATTGAATCTGCGATCGGCAAAAATGTGTCTAAGGCAGATATCTATGTTTCAATCAGAAAGGGTTTGAAAAAAATATGATTGTAGTCCCAATTACATATTCTGTTCTGAGCCATTGACGACAAAAATTTTAGTCTTACAATTGATGGCTTTTTCTTTTCTCTTTAGTAAAACTTTTGTACTAAAGATGTTAACTTTTGCAGCATCGTTATGTATCGATATTTTCAGTGATTTATATAGCAACAGCACATTTGAAATTTATAAACTTAGAAACAATAAAATATTTCTTGAATCCCAGTGTGCTAACAAACTATTTCAAAATTTGATACCTAGAAGTGCATCATCTTCGTGAAAATAACTGCAGATCGTTTTATTTTTCTGGGCTCTTTAAATAAACTATCCACATCAATTAGTGTTATTCACTTCACAGTTCGTACAGTACATAAATCTTAGATGAGACTACCAGCTAGTTACTAGATTTTCCTGAATAAAGCTGATGCTCAAGGTCTTTGTTTGTAACATTTTCGTCCTAATGTATGCAGTGTTGTAACGCATTTGTTTATAACGTAATGTATTCGTTTATATATTATATTAAAACCGTCGCCACATTATTTAAACTTAATAAGCCGAGCTATTGCGGCACTCATTATAATTTAGTTGTAGTTTGTCAGTTGGGCTAATCTGACCGTCAGTTTCTTAACATTTTCAGTTTTTGCAAACCATAATCCTTGCTCTCCAGTAAGGTGTCCCTCTGCAAAAAATTAAACCGGTCTTAGTACTTTTTCGGGGGCAGAGCTTAATTTCAAATCAAAGTAAGATTTTGTATTGATTTTGCCAAGTACATCGATTCTGTACAGTCTGTTCTTACTGTGCACAACAATTGTCCTCATTATTTATGCAGCGTTACTCTCGTAATAAGGTATAGTATTCCAAGAAAAGATCTTCTGTTTAACATTGAAATCACAAGTCACAATCAGATGGTGTACCTTATTCAATTTTATATCTGATAAATAACAATTTGAAGAAAATTTATATCGTAAGTTAATTACCTTTGAATCAGCAAAGTTGTTTTTACAAGTATAAATATACTATTGGATCAGGTTTGCTCTTAAATGTTGATACTGTATTCTTACAATTAGAAATTATTTATTAACAATATATGACTTAAGTGTTTTGACTTTCATGGCTTTGCTTAAAATTAAAAACAGCCATAATAAAATGCAAAAAGCCAACGCAATAATTTAAACTTGGGCTTGAGACATTTGTTTTAATGTGGGTGAGATTGTGAATTCGCATCCAGTACATGCCCTAATATCGTCAACAGTAAACCCTTCAGCCGTTTCAATTAAATTTAGAATTCCAGAAACCTTATCAACTTCAAAAACAGCCTGTAAACAGTCATAGAATAATAAGTTAATTTAAATACACATCAGATAAAGATCCCTTACCTTTTCTGTAATTATCATGTCAACACACTTTTTCCCCGTTAGCGGCAATTGACATTCCTTCAAAATTTTGTGAGATCCATCTCGAGTGTTATGTTCCATTGTAACAATTACTTTGGTACCTGGCGCTGCAACCAAGTCCATTGCACCACCCATTCCTTTCACCATTTTTCCCTTTTTCAAAATATCAAATAGAGAGCAATAGGAAAATATTTAAAATTGACCTACCGGAATCATCCAATTGGCTAAATCACCGTTTTGAGAAACCTGCATTGCACCTAAAATTGTTAAATCAATGTGACCACCACGAATCATTGCGAAGCTTTCTTCTGATCCAAAAAATGATGCTCCTGGAATAACAGTGACCGTTTCTTTTCCAGCATTGATCAAATCAGGATCGACCTATTCAAAAAGAAAATCGTAACAATCAGAAAAATTTGTTTTGTGCATTCGCCTTTAATTGTCTGGGTTTTTGAGGTTAATTGAGATACTTCTTAATTCTTATCAATTATAAAAATCTTCGTTCGCTCGGTGTTTTTGCGCCTTTACAGCTTCGTTTTCCATTTTATAATTTTCAAAAAAAAAATTCAAATCAGTTTTTGTTTAAACATATCATATATTTCCAGATTAATAGTACAGTAGAACGCCGATTATCCGAACGCCGATTAACCGAATCGCCAATTATCCGAATCGGTCCTAAGCGTAATATGAAAAATTAAAATCAAGTACTGTAGTAGGTAAATAATGTAATTTTTGTTTTGTTTTGTTCTAACAAGTAGAAACTCGCAGGAGTCCAGATATATTTCAATTGTTATGGTTGAAGAGTTCGTTTTTCTTTATTAACAGTCTATGTCCGATTATCCGAATTTTCGATTATCCGAATCGACCCCGGTCCCAATTAATTCGGATAATCGGCGTTCTACTGTACTTCGTTCTTCGGTGTATGAGTATATATGAATTGATTGCGGACTAAACCATAGACAAAAACCCGGAAAGCTTTTGAAAATTATAAAATGGAATTCGAAGCTATCGAAGAATAAATTTAATTCTGAAATGATAAACTTGACAGCGGATTTTAAGCAGAAAGACAGTTCATTCAATAACGTACAATTATCCGAAGATTTTGACGTGTTAAACCAGCGTATTCAAAAAGCATGGAAATTTCCGCAAAGCCATAATTAGCAATCAAAACTTTCTGTAGGTGCTATGCTTTTAACAACTTACCTCTTCTTTAGTTGGAAAAGGCCCAAGGCCAAGAATACCATTTTCTGATTGAAGTAAAACATTTACGCCGTTTGGAATAAAGTTAGAAGCCAAAACAGGGATGCCTTAAATTTGTGATTTGTGCAATTTAACAGTACCAGATATTTTTTCCGTATAATTTACCAATTCCCAAGTTCACGTACATTCCGTCTTTGAATTCATTGGCAACCCGTCGAGCAATTCGCTCTCGAATTACTGCGCCACTATCTTTTTTAATTTCTGCGTTACTGTCCTTGGATTCTCGAACTCGTAACCGTTCAATCCGTTTAACATAGTTTTGTCCCTTTATAATGCGTTTCACATATACTCCAGGCATATGTATTTCATCTGGTTTAAGTGTGCCAACAGGTACAATCTCTTCCACTTCAGCAATAGTAATTTTAGCAGCCTTACACATCGGCTCGTTGAAATTTCGCGCAGCTTTATTGAAAACTAAAACCAGGCAAGCGTACAAATTTTTGATTGGATAAATTTTCAAAGTTACCCAAATTGCCATAAGGATCAGCTTTGTGTGCTTTGATCATTGCGTAATCAGCGAAAATAGCTTCTTCCATAACGTAAGGCTTACCATTGAACTCTCGAACTTCACGAGGTTTGCTTGCGATTGCAATATTTCCATTCTTGTCGTACCTGATAGGCGCGCCACCTTTTTGTATAAGAGTTCCGTAACCAGTTGGAGTGTAGAATGCTGGTACCCCTATTAAGAAAATGAAAGCGTGTGATTTGTTTACTCATTACCTATCGAATTGTAAATTCTAAATTGTTTCTTAATTGATTAAAACCCTTTGGTGTAATTTTCAAATTTTTCAAATGACTATTTAATTCCCTCCAAAATTCAGATTCAGCAGACGAATCAATCGCGAACTCATATGTATAAATTAAAGATGTATGAATTATTATATATGTCCTGTTTTATTTATGTTAATGAAGGGAACACGAAATTTGACATCCTCAATGAAAACGGTAAAAAAATTTAGATTGCCAATATTCGAATTATCTGTCCGAAAACAAAGAGGACTGACATTGAATGGAAAAAATCTTTCTGAAATATAATGAATCAAATGTTCTTAGTTAATAAAACAGTTTTAATGAGTAACGTGAATTTGCTTAACTGCTTAACTGCTTAAACATGTGTTTATCATATATATCAATTCGACAAATACTGCGGTGCCTTAGCCTAGTTTGAATCAACATGTGCTTTATGAGTTCAAGAAATTAACATTGTTAAAAAGTTACTATGTTCATATCTTTCCTTAAGCGAATATAAAATTTTCTAAAGAAGAATAATTTTTATTCAAAAACTTATTAAATAATAAAGAATAAAGCATAAACATTAAAAAACACGACGATTCGAGCCGAACAGATTTCGAACCGCCGACAAATAGTGTATTGTTTATAAAAAATGCCAATGTTAAGACATAAAAAATATTTTCTATTTGTTCTTAATTTGCGTTTCTTATTGAACGATCCCCGTTGTCACTCCACCCAAAAGTAGTTTTCTCAGTTCGCCTTTGCTCTGACTTCTATTTCATAATCCTCATTTTAATCATTGTTTCATCTTTCCAAGTGGAAATCCCAATTATAATATTTTCCGTGTAAACTTTGATTTAAACAAAAAACAAAACCAATTTATGCTAAGATCATCGTGAAATATTTTAAAGGAAAAATTCTCTTTTACCACAACGAATGATATGGTCAAAGGTGCGTTAAAGATATAATTCCACGTGCTGAAAGATCTAAACTTTACTCTTTACGATACTCATAAAACTCTTTTTGTCATGCATTCATTATGGAATTTACTCAGTTAACATTTTACCGTTCCGTTATTGTCAAGTTTCCTGTTGCCAAAAACTTTCTATTTCAAAGAAATGCGTGACATTGAAAATTATTATTTATACCATTACACTTAACATGTGTTCGGACACGTGTACCATTGTATCTTTAGCCGATGAAGCGCAACATATTCTTAGACACGCACATACTGATGGATTAATAACTGTTTGGTGGGGGAGTGGCACACACATGTGTATGATCCAAACGAGAGCTTTTTGGAGGCAGGCTACAAACTCGTGCAACTAGAAGATTTTTAATGAATCGCGAACCAGCCTACTTTAATGACGTAGATAATACGGATTTCAACTGAAAGACATGAGCTTGTAGATGGCGCATACGATTTTATGATAACAGATTACTCGTTTCGATTACTATCAATGGAACGTTTAAAGAATCCTGATCCTAATCTGTGTTTCCCAATCCTTCGTGAGGCCTCTTCACTCCTACCCACTGGACAAATCTGATTAGCGAAGAATATCTTATCAATTGATCTGCTGAATTCCTAAATCATATATGTTAAATCGCTGACCACGTTATTTCATTGGTTATACCATTGGAATTTAAGCCGAAATCTCAACCATATTAATTTCACTCGCAGATAAGACATATACATAACATATTCTCTAATTTTCAATTATGTAATCTACTAAATTGTATAGACTTAATTTGCAAGCAAAATATTCGCTCATAACTTGCATTTTTTAACGTCAAAATATTTGTTTTATTTTTAATTTTTTTTTCAATGCAAATCATGGAGTACTTACCCGCACCACCAGCGCGAATCCTTTCTGCTAATGTTCCTTGAGGTGTCAATTCAATTTCTAGTTCGCCTTGCAAATATTGTCGCACCATTTCGTTATTTTCTCCGGAGTAAGATATTACCATACGTTTGATTAGTTTTTCGTTAATCATCAGCCCCAGGCCAAACGTGTCCACTCCTACATCAAATTATATGGTAATACATTGAAATCCGCCCAAGATTTATGGACTGCCTACCTCCGTTGTTAGAAATAGCTGTTATATTTTTTGGGCCCTTCCTAACCAGAGCTGCAATCAGATTTTCCGGGATTCCACAAATGCCAAAACCTCCAAAGAGAATTTTCGCTCCATCTGGTACATCTCGAACCGCCTCATCTGCTGACTCAAAAATTTTACTAGCTCCTCGTCCGGCGGTCGAGAATTTACAAAGGAGCAGCTGCAAATCAAGCTACACACTGTTACTTCCCTGGGAATGATCAAATATATCAATAAAAATGTTACCCTCAAATTGCTTTCCTGATTCCTGACAAGGCTACTCCAAAGTTGACGGGAACTCAATCGAAGCATCTTATCACGTAGTGCCGGTATGCTTGTTCCCACTCTAGTCAGTACGAGAACTGAACACCACCAGACGACTAGAGTTCGAATCGAAGCTTCCACAAAACTTTTTCTTCGACTACAGATAAAAAATTGTCTAGTCTTCTACATCTACAAAAAATAAAGTATTGTATCTCGTCGATCTAGTCGTTAACTATGCTAAGTTCTCTCTATTTAAAGCTTGCTGATGACTCTCATATTATGACATAATAGCAAAACACTGGAGCTTAGAATATGGTACTATATACTAGTAATATGATTACCAAATGCGCACTGGTGAATTTCGGCTTCCGTCAGTATGGTTTTATGTTTGATCTTCGATGGTTTTAATTTAAATAACGTTCTTATCCGACATCTGCTGGGTGCTTGGACTAAATGAAGTATGTATTTTAAATATGGTATTTAGTTGGCATCAAATGTACCGTTTGCTAAATATGCAGACAATGTTTTCCGGTATAGTGGTGAAGGAAGTTCGGATTCAGTAAAACAAAAAAAAATTTATTGCTTTGATTTATCATTTTATATTATTAATAGATAATGTGAGTCTTGTACGAAAGTGTTGCGACAGTAGTCATGGACTGTTTGAATTGCTTACATCCAACATTTAGTTGCCGTTCCATGGCAATATAAAAGGCCGCTTTAAATTCTCCTCTTAAATGCGTTACAATGACGATGAGAACTGTGATTTGAATGGCTATCTGCAATACATCTCTAACCATCATCGCTATATATAGATAGTAATGAATTCATCCTTGATCCTAGTGCATGCCCATTTACCAACCATGGATATACGAGGTCCATCTACAAAAAAGCCCTTGCCGCACGCCTGGATTCGAGTGATTGGATCTATTCATTTGAGCAATTTACATTGTTTAAAATAATTCCGATCGTTTGAGATATCGGTGGCTAAATGATAGCGATTGTCTTTTGGTATGAGGTGGATTAAGGTACTTTGTTTATACTAGTCATATGTTTTTGATGCTTGTTTTAACCCGGCGTCATTGTGGCTACTAAACGGAACTTAGCCGTTGTGGCCGGGTATTTTTAACCCATGTACATTACTGTACACTGAATCAAGTTTTTGTCAACACTTGTTTTCTACATTAAAGAAATAAGTAATTATACACATTATTTATAAAAATTAAACATTTATTTATTATAAAATAAGCATCTTATCATCATTAACGCGCGTATTTTGTTTTAAAGTTATTACGGTTTTAAAATCCGCCGGGTATTCGATACCCGGCTACAATGACGCCGGGTTAAGGATACATTAGAAAAGAATTAGCTAGAAATGCAAACTGGCCCTGTGACCGCAAGCAAACATGAGCTCAGAAATACATATTCGCCTAAGCCAGAGTAAGGTAAGTCAAATAGATTAGTCTGAAACATCACTGTTGTCTCTTACTTCATAGTTTTCAACAGTTCGACTTTTTTCGACGTGATTGTTAAAAAATTTGCGTATAAGCTCAACTCTGAATGCCCTAGTAGCTAATAGGAATTTAATAACGCCATTTTAAGCATTAACTTAAACAAGGGCAATTTTAATAGAATTCCTCCAGTAATCTGAGTTGATTGCTTTATATTACATTCGTAGATTTTATTTAGCGTTTATTGTGAACAAGTAGGATTTATCAATATAATTCAGTCTGTTTGTAAATTAAATTATGAGATTTTTTATTTGAAAAATTTAAATAACACAAAATAATACAAAAGTTTAACAGGGACTATATAAACCAAAAAAGCTCATTTGTTTCCTCATCGTTAATTTTCCGTGGAGTCAGTTTTTTCAAGTTGGGAGGAGAAAATAGTCGCCAGGAAAACAATCACCATAATCGATGGTAATCTCTATTCCAAAAACACGAACTATGTAAATTCAAGGTTTCTGTTGGTATTTGAATTTACTTTATTGCAATTGAATTGCTATGAAGGAACCCAACGTTTCATACCCGTTCAAATTTAACTTACGATTTGTGATTGTATTTTTCAACATCACAGGTAGTTCCGAACAAATTTTACATCTGGCTTTCAAATCAAGCTCATAGAGCTTATTCATCTCCAATGATTTGCGCAAATTGGGAGATTTTTAACAAGAGTTATAAATATATATAAATAAAGTAGGGAACTATAAGATTATAGTAATTTACTTACAACGGTTTTAGATTTCTAGTATAAAAACCTTCATTTGGGTATGTTTTATGATCAATCTATATTATTGAAGTGCTTCCAAGCAATGCGTAATCAATTGAAAAATATAATAATAATTTAAACCTTTTCTCATTCTTTAATTCAATGAGATACTTTCGATTTACCACGCCTTTTTCATGCTGCAAAATAAATATTTAATCATGATAATTAACAAATTTATTTTTATCAGTGCACATCCAATTTACAATTTTTTTCTCAGATATTTTTAAACTATATAAGTTAAAGCATGTTCAAATGTTTATGTAGTTTCTCCATTTATATTCTCAGCAATTTATCACATTCACATTGAAAAAGGTTACATTGAAAAATTCAGAATTAATTATTCTAGAAAATAAAGCAGTGAAAATATCTAGTCACAATATGGTCAATTACCTGTCATCTATGTCCCACCAATTCGGATAGTATATTGTATTTAAATATTACAAACTGTAATTTTTAATTTATTTCAAAATAAAATGTTGCACGTTTGATATCTCCTTTTTTTTAAATAAAAACACTTGATTGAGTGTAACGCCGTAGAAATACAAAATATTAATTATAATTAGACGACAAAATTGAAATTATTTACAGAGAATATTCCGAATTGTTTCCATTATTTGGTTCTAAGACAAGAAAAGCGTTGAAAAGCCATTTAAATAATACGTGCATTTACAAATAACACCACCTCTTGGGCAACATCAAAATCAGTCAATCGGCTTAATGTAAATGTAGCGCAGGCAGCATATAGACCACAAACTATCTGATAATTCTCAAATGAATTTTTTTTATTGATAAAATTACCATTACCAAATTGAAGAATAACTGATTTTATAAATCATATAGCAATTAATACGACATGGAAATTGGTATTCTGATGATTCATATTTTAGATAAGGGATAAAATTTAAATGTTCTCTACATTTTATTGATTTAAATAAATCCTTTCGGTTTCTTTTCAATGGAATATAAAATTTTTTTTGGGAAATAATACTGCGACACATATACTACCACCGCTATTTAGTTTCATTAATGATCCAATACAGAGGATTCCTAACGTTCTTCAACAAGCATTCCATGGATTCCGGTAAAAGTTCCTGATATTATGACATGGACAATCTTATTATAATTTTAGTTAAATTATTCCATATTAAAAATATTAATGCAAACGGATACTTTTGAGTTATCGGGCTAAATTTATTTTCCTTTACTTTAAATTAACTTGCACTCATCAATATGAATTAGTCATACATTAAAAAATCTTTATTAACGAAAACTAAATAACAAAAGTATATTTTACACACATACTTTTTTCAATATGGCTTTTCGATTTATAATAGTGTTTCATTTTTAAGCTTAGTAAGTATAACATAGTACTCATAATAAATATATGATTAAATAAACTCAAGCAATTAGTAAATTTTTGTCATCTTTTTTCTTTCCATCACTTGAACCATTCTGGTTGGTTGCAACGGATGGCAAATTTTCAGCTGCCGCCGCACGTTCGGCTAGAAATTTATCGAATTCTGTACTTGTTAAGGTTTCTTCAGTGCCGTCGTCTTTCTGTGAAATAATGAAATGATTCAGATATAATTTTTGTTCGTTCGTAACACTATAAATCATCATCGTATTATTTTCACCCCTTTTTCAGTTAGCAATAAAATATCTATATATAAATATCCGGTCGTAGGAATGAAGCTAAGCATTTCTTTCAATCGTGGAGACATACGTAAAAATGGGAAATATATTCTATTTTAAAGATTATCTTGATCATCGTATAACTCTTCCCTATAGAAACAGGAAACAGAGAAATACACTATATTTTTACGACGAATGCGAATGACTAACCCACTACCATATTACATTGTAGTGGGAATTATATGCTTTTTGCAGATATTTTTTATCAAACGAGTATTTTCAATTGTAAATTTGATACCAAACTTTCAAAATAAAACAGAATATTCTAGAAAAAAAAAAAAATACATTTTCTGGCTTTAAAATAGTTTCGGCTGAATTAAGACCTTAGCAATCGATGAACGTATGTATATTGACTCGACTTAATCTAGATATCAGATGATTCGTTTTTGATGATTTCTCTTCTTATTTGATATTCCACCAGAAATTTGTCAGAGAAAAAAATCATAGAAGGATAAAATACCTCAAAATATTGAACATAATTTATATGGAAAAAAATTGACACTTCCGATGCCGTCGTGAACAATTTATTGCATAACTTTACTGTAAGCACACTTGAAGCGTATCATTATCTGTATCTTCATACATACTGCGATCACGAAATTATTCAAAATTCAAGAAATGTAAAAAAAATTAACATAAGAAAAGGTCTTACAAGTATCAATGTACTCCAAAAGTAATAATTCTTTTTCAATGCTAATCAAAAACAGCCAATCTTGACAAAATATAAATTATAAAACACAAAAAGAGTGCAAATGCAAATTTAAATCAAATAAGCTAAACAAACTTTAATTCAATCAGGTAATTTTTACTTACGGAATGATCTAACCACGCAGCCATCTCGTCAAATTCTGATTCATTCGTTGGTTGCTTTACCCATTGAACACATAAAACAACGGAAAATAACATAAATTTAAAGAATTAAGATTTCAAAAGCAATATACAGTGCAAATAACTGAAAAAAGGCTCGAATTGTGAAATCGAAATTATCAAATTCAACATCAACCATAACTTCAATTAGATCAAGTGCAGCTTTAATTACACATTTCAAGGTGCAGAACCAACGCAAGACGGACACTGAATAAACAACTTACCATTTCCTTATTGGCAGGGAGGTTAGTGGTGTGATTATGGGGATTTGTTGTCGGCCTAAAATTTCAAAAATTCTTATCTGCATTTTTCTTAAAGATTTGCATAAAATTATACGTTGTATGTGAAGCTTCCGCACCAGTATTCCGCGATTGAGCAAGCATATCGAATTCATCAATATCATTCCCCTTTGCACTCCCGCCCGATAATGCTGTAACTGTGTCAATTTTAGATAGTTGTGACGAAGCCGTTCCAACTTCTTTAGAAAAGAACACAATGCACAAATCATTAGGAATGAAGTGTGATGATTATTTCGAGCCTTACCTAGACCAGAAAACTTTTTCGGCAGTTCCTCCGAAACACCTGTAGCTCCATCACTTAAGTCGATCAAAGAATCTGGCTCACGAGTGTTGCCTGTAAAATATTGGGGTAGTTCACAAAGGCAAAAATGTATGAATGATCGAAAATACTTGTTGCTGAAGGAATTCCCATCGCTGCACCCAGAACAGCTGACGGGGCATTATAATTTTTCAAATCACGATTTTTCTCATATCGTAAGTGTCGTAGAAATAAATTGTTAAGTTCATCGTTAATACGTAACATTTCTGCAGTGACTTCATCGTTGCGAACTAATCCTATCAGATCCATGATTCTTTCTTGCATTTCCCTTTAAGTATTATTTTGTTGGCATGTGCTTCAACAGAAAACATTTTACAATTCACACTTACTTGCATGTTGCAACTAAGTCTGTAAGAAGTTTATAATCCTTTGGATCCTCGTCGCCCGGCTTCAATTCTGTTAGCATTTCACTTAGTATAGACATGTTCATGGTTACAATTTCTAAGTCAGCTTTAATCTTAGCCATTTGCTTAGGAGTCGATGAAAAGGCTCGCGGAGACTGTAAATAACGAGATTATGTTGCTAAAGAGTGAAATTAATCTTTCCAAACTGCAACTTACATCTGGAGAGTCTGTTGTAATTTCTTGAGACACCACTGTTGGTTCTGGAACACTCTGTTATCATTTTGAAAATTTTATCAATTGTTCTTATTAGAATCATATTGTAATTTTACCCTTTGTGGAGTGTAAATAGGCGCAATCGCGTCTAGATCCGTAACCGGGAACTCTATTCCTTTATTTTTTAATTCTTGATAAACTTGCACTACACCATTCAAATCAGGTTGATTTTTGAAAGTATCTGCCCAAACTTGAATTAAACTCAGCACTTTCTCTTGAACTCCAGTTGGCGGATCGTTCTTCGGTCCAATTAATTTTACAAGCTCCTGAATGAACTCTTTATTTGCTACTAACACGTGAAATGCTTTTCCACAGTTCTTTACACATGTTTCTATGACGGTCAATGTGTACATAATTACAGTATGGTTTTTTCCAGCGTTTTGTGTGAGTCTTTTTCGAATCGCCTTCATAGCATCTCTCGCCGTGTCAGAAGATTCGTTGATCAAATCACAAATCTCCATATTCAAAGCCCAGTTTTCCGAGGCTAAAGAAGCATCTGTAGCCTGTTCTGTAAGGATTAAAAAATATTAAAATTTACCAAACATTTCCTTCGATTTTCCACATCCCGATAAATTTTGAATGACATTTAGCCAAAGATTGGAATCCAATGTAGATAAAAGTAAGTTCACTGAGTGAACACAGGTAGGCAGAAGAGAAAAGACATATTCAACAATACCAGCGCCAAATGTTAGCAACACCTTTAGCATAGAAAATTTAACGACATTTGTTTCTAATATTCCATTCTTACTGGAGAAGACAAATATCCCATCAGATCGGTTTAAAGTAACTTTTATCAAGCATTTATTTCATACCTTATATCAAATTAATACCCAAAAAATTTTAGTAATTATTATGAGATATTTGAAAGTAGTGATATTTAAAATGCTTTGAAACTAATTAGACTTGAAACGATACATACGGTCAAGGATTTAATTTTTCCTGCTTCATATAGAGTCGACGTTCTGGCCCTAAATATATTTGATATAAATCAATAATGTATATACATCTTTACCGCAAGGCATCATCTAGACCTTCCCTAAACTTTTACATTTATCCTTTAAAGGCACGCGATAAGTGAAATCGTATCCGTTCAAGCTTTAACCTCTAGTATAAGATGATACAATAAAAATCAATATAGAGGATTCAATAGCCACAATACATGTTCAAAATCATTTCACTACGTTTATCGTGTACTTTAGCTGGACGAATTATATATTTATGCGTGAACAAATTTCGTGTTGTTGTATCGTTGTTATCAATAATTAAACAAGATAACAACAAAAGCTTTTGGCATTGCATACACTGTTGCCTTGAGTATGAACTCTTCCTAAAATTGATAAAAAGACTGATTTTTGTTATGAGAACGGGCCCGTATGTAAATAATTCTCACGGAACACAAAATTAATTTATTAGCCGACTAGAATTGAATTTAATTCGTTTGCATAATTTGCTTAGACATTTACTGATACTCGATATGAATTAAACCATCATAGGAATTATAATGATGGAAAACATATCTGCGCTGCAAAAAAGCCATTATTATTTAAAACATTGAATAGATTTAACCAGTAGTTTTTAAGTGACAATTTTAAATCAATAGTTTTCTATTGCTTAGTTCTGAAAAGCTTGCGCTGAGGATTGCCTGGAAATATTAATCGATGGCGCTACAATTCACTTTGAAACTTGCCGAGTGTTAAAATGACCTTATTTGGTGACAAAAGGTACACACGAAATGTACTAAAACATTTGTCATTTCGTCCAAATTTACATAATCATATGTGCAAATCTATGGCTATTGAAATGGTTTTATAAAAACACGCAGTATCAAATTAACTTCAATGTGGTTTTATGGATCTTTCGCGATTTTCAAATTAAAGATATGTTCGGGTATTCTCGCTTACATAAATATGACTATTGCTTTTTTAAATCGTATTTTATTGGATCTAAATTATTTTCTTATAAATAACTCGAATACATACCATGCATTTTGTTATTAGGCTTTATTATTCTGTTATTTTGTAGCCATAACGATGAATGAAATTTTACTATACTACTAAATTTACGCACTATGTAAACTTGCTTCAAAAACTGCACTCGTAGACTAAACTACACAGTTTTCTACTAAATAGAGCGTGTTGTTCATGCCCTAGATAAAATAACATATTTTTTCGCATACAGCACTTTACAGGCAGGTGTAGAAACATGGACGGCAAATAAATGGTATTTAAGCTATTATCTTGACGGGGCTCAATGTTATTAATCGGCATAATAATTATAAGAGCCTGCATTAATACACTTTATTTATTTTTTTTTTTTTAATAGAAGAAGGTAGCATCTGATCGCATCATGTCAGTGGCATTTGTTGCCATAACCCCATAAATGTTAAATTGGTTCTGTAAATAAATTTTTACCCGCTGCGCTCGATACGCAAAATGTAAAATAACATATTATTTAATGTTACAGTATCTTTTCTATTTTCTTCAAATGACATGAACAGTATGGAGCTGGTATATGTATAATTTTCCTTAATTTTATTGGGGAAGTCATTCCAAATGATAACCTTTGTCTGTATTGCAAGAAAAAAAAACTAATTCGACGCTAGATTGATAATATATAATGGTAATCATAATTGGTAATCATATAATGATTTTCCTATTTCTTCAACGAATGATTAGAAGGAAGCTGATTAGACAATCGTCTTGATGTCTAAATTGTAACATATAAGAGCATTATTTTCATTACGCAGAAATACAATTGTTCCGAGCGGTCGCTGGTGGAATTTAGTGGGTTCATAGCCTTTCAAAATAAACAAAAACCAAAAATTTGTTTGCTCTGACTGCCAAATAAGTTTGTTACTCAACCTGTACGTGCAGGTGATTGACTTAGAATTAAACCAAGTATTATCAGTCTCTGATAATTTCAAGTAAATCTCTCTGGCACGTTGTCACAAAACGACAGCAAAAAATGATGCTATAAAATGATTCATAGTGCTTGAAATATAATAACTTTTAAGTAGTTGCCAATTGGAGTATGTCGAGCGCGGGAAGCATATTGGCTTTGGATTGCTGGTTTGTCTAATCTTCAAGCGATGCCTGCACTTATGTAAGCTGCGAAACGAATACCTTAAGATAATATTCTAGACCAAGAAATATGCCGCAACGTTTCTAAGCTTGCATAGATGTATCGTAATTGATCCAATGTGAGCCAAAGTAAGAAATATTCAAGCTTATAAGCGTAAGGTTCCAGCCAGCGAACGTTCGTGAGACCGGAGGAGTCACTAAAGCGTAAAATTCATGGGTGCAAAGACTAACTCCATTGTTGCTGGTGCAATATGTGACATCACTCCACCAGGGTTTTGCTCAAGTTGTTGCAGAGAAAGCTGCTAATGACCATCTTGTTGGAAAGGGAGATACGTTTTCTAACTAACAGATCACGCTCATAAAGTTGTCCATAAAACACCAGAGGTAAAATTACAATGTTTTCCGGTTGAATCTTGGAGTCGGAAAGCCGAGCAAATCAACACACATGACAATGAGCGGAACACAACAACCGATCGACGTCGTGAATGTAAAAAATTCACACCATATGATTTTCGTAAATAAGAGAGCGGATGATTCGATCAGCCTACAACCCAGGATAGTACGGGTAACACCCCAAGGGTCGTGTTGCTAATTTAATTACCGATTCGTTGTCCAACGGGCGTCGAAAATGGATTTCCACCCAATGCTCCAACGTTGAAGAACGATGCCATTGCAAAAATATCCGCAATATACCGAAAAACACCAAACACGATTTCTCAGTTCGTACGTGCGTAGAATAACCACCGATTACAGACACGCAAACACTCGTATCAGAAGGTGTCAAATGACTTGGCTGTCGCCTTTGCACTTTATGTCAAAATGTTCTGTTTTTGTGTACGCAAATCGACTCAACTTACTGGCCGCATACGATGGCATACGACGCAGCAGTAGAAGAGAGCGTTGGAATGGTTTGTATCGGACTGACAATCAAATATTGAGCTACTCTCAAACAGTAAAAAGTCATCATTCAATTATAAATTAATTCATAATACTCGTGACATAATTAAATAAACCAGAAAACGTTACTTTATCTCAGAACATTTACATTGATTCTGGTTTTACTCGGAACTTGTTTTTTTATATAATTTTTATAGGTTTTTTGTATAATTTATGTGTTTATATTAATTGCTGACAAGGCAAAGCCTAAAGTCGTCCTGGCAGTGCGCAAAGAAGAACAAATTATAGAGGCGATTGATGATATGATATCCGTCGTTAAGGCAACGATTACTACTAGTCTACTATTTTCGTATAGGTGATGCTGTTTGCAAAAAGCTAAATACAATTTCAGGCAATATTCTCGTGGATATATGCAAATTCAACGTAATTACCTAAATGAATACTTTATTTTCCGCAAAACAGAAGCCGATGATTTTATCCCATTTTAGATTTGAATCAACCTTTGTATAATTGAACGCACCCTAATCTAACCTCAAAATGATTGAATAAGTTTTTCCACCGAATTGGTAAGCCTGTTTGTTGCTCTTTCGCCTGCACAGAAATCGTGCACTGGTTTACAGACGGAATTTAGTGGAGAATAATTGTTAGAATTACAGTCAAATGGCGTGCAATGCAAGTAAGGCCCCATTTTTGCGGCTTGTCGCGGTAAGTCATATTAGATAAAATCTTAATTTTCGGGATGAGTACTGGCAGAACTTGGTCTTATTATTCGAGTGACATGTTACGTAAAGTCTTACGAGGCTGCTGTCAAAATTGATTTGTTCGAATAGGATAGTTAAATTATTTTATCGATTGCAGACCAGAGGCTATGCAGCTCAAGCAGCACCGAAAGCTGGTACAAAAGGAGACGTTCAAACATGCACCCTCCCTAATAAACTTGTCGTTGCAGCGACAGAAAGCTTTTTGCCAGTATCGCGTGTGTCTGTTCTATTCCGGTAAAATTAACTTTGAATTTAGCAAATAACTAGTGATACAACCCTTCTAATATAGTGCTGGAGCACGCAATGAATCATACGAAACATTGGGAGCATCACACATGATGCGTATCGCAGCAGGACTTAGTACCAAAAAATCAACTAGTTTCGCCGTTTGTCGAAATATCCAACAAATCGGTGGCTCCTTGACGGTGACATCAGATCGTGAGACGATCGCATATACCGTTGAAACCACCAGTGATAATATGGAAACAGGGCTACGCTTCCTGCAGGATGTTGCCACTCAGCCAGTATTCAAACCATGGGAGCTCTCAGACAGTATCTCACGCTTAAGAGTTGAATTAGCTGCAGTTCCTGATCAGGTGAGATTTAGTCTAAAGTTCAGAAAAATAAAGTTTTAGCAAATTTTGCCGTATTTTATATTTTGATGCTAATTGAATATTCTGTTAGGTACGAGCTGTAGAGCTACTCCACAAAGCTGCATACCGTACTGGCTTAGGAAATTCTGTTTTCTGTCCGAAACACCAAGTTGGCAAATTATCCTCTGAAGCGTTGCAACACTATTTCAACGCGAATTACACTTCGAACCGATGTGCTGTGGTCGGTGTGGGCGTAGATCTTCGTCTTTTGTCTGGCTATGCTCAAGATTTCTCAATTGAATCTGGAGAAGGCAAAACCGTACAATCCAAATATTATGGTGGAGAAATTCGTCAGGACAAAGCTGGAAATAAAGCTAGCGTAGCCGTTGGCGGAAGCGTTGGAACTTCATTAGCCAATTTGAAAGATGTCGCCACCCTTGCAGTATTACAACAAGCTGCGGGTGTTGGACCGAGCTGCAAGTACGGTAACGTAAACGGAGCTCTCGGCAAAGCTGTTACAGGTGCTGTAGGGGATGCCAAAATAGAGTTCTCATCCCTAGGTGCATCATACACCGATGATGGATTGTTTGGATTCGTTCTCTCTGTTGATGCACGTCAAGCTGGCAAGGTAACTTACACATTTGAATCGATTGGATGATCACATTCAAAATCTTCAGGCAATCGACGCAGCTGTTAAAGTAATGAAGTCTGGCAACGTGACGTCGGACGACGTTAAGCGTGGTAAGGCCCTAGTGAAAGCCGCTATTTTAGAAAGCTACAATACGAATAGTGGACTCATTCGAGACATGGGATTACAAGCTGTTCTTACTGGAGACGTGAAGAACGCTGATGAATTACTTGCTATCGTTGATTCGGTCTCACAAGCTGACGTTTCTTCAGTAAGTTAATTTTTCACAAATGCCGACGTAAAATCTTAATGATTTGTTTTGTAGGCTTTAAAGAAGGCTAGTTCAAATCTTTCCGTTGGTGCTGTGGGTAACTTAGCTAATGTTCCATACCGATCGGATCTTTAAACCGATTTATAAACAAAAAATAATGTATAATTTATGTTGATTAAAGCAAACCAAACCATAGAAGAATACAAAAGAATAAATAACATCCCGACACAACAATGATAATTGTTTTGATTAAAGTGGTGTCTGGTGGCATGAAGACAACGTTGAACAAGCTTTTATTTTTTATACTTCTCTGAGACTAAGCGCACTCCGCTCATGGCTTTGAACGTCCTCTGGTCACATTCGAAATTTAGATCACAAAGTTCAGTCATGTACCCAATAATGTTTTCAATTTCACAATGGGTTAGGTATACTTTCGATAGATATATATTATTTCGTTTACGTCGGAAAAAACAAGAAATTTAATTTTAAAAACATTCCGAAAACAATCTAAAAATTTCGTCTGCGTTATCAAGGTACCGTAGACAACCGTTTTGTCGTCTGTCTGCTTGCACAAATTCAAAATGTAAATTTAGTGCATAAAAGTCGTCCTCTGACGAATATGTATCAGAAAAAATGTATGCAGCTCCTCTCCACAAGTTTTCAATAGTCAACTTGACCGGCAACAACAGTGGCACCAACTATGAGGATGTCCTGGAATAATAGACACCAAAAATTTAGATGGGGTTAAAATGAGATAAAATTCATAGAGGAAGTCAAAGCAGTGCTATAAGCAAAAATAACACACTTTAACGTTATTACGTTCTAACCAAAACATTATTTCCAGCGTCGTAGTCCTACTAGCTGATTAAAAATCAATAGCAATAACAAACCCACTTAACACGTTCACGCCGGGGCCGTTTTTCATTTGTTTTGCTATGAGGCGGCGCTCAAATTAACATCGCGCTTCATCTGGCGGCGCGTGATTATTTTATTATTATGTTATTTTAATTCTCAGGGTTTAATAATCTAATAATTCAGAACACAATCGATAGGACTGTTTAGTGCGGGTCACCGTTGGCCCACGCCGCCCGATGAGACAGATTAGTGCGGGTCACCGGTGGCCCACGCCGCCCGATGAGACAGTTTAGTGCGGGCCACCGATGGCCCGCGCCGGCGTGAACGTGTTAAGTACATTTACAAGAAAACAAATCTCCTTGGGGCGATGCCATTTCAGCCTAAGATCATTAAGACCGTAGAACATTGGCTATTCGCATAGCGAAAACCACCTACTAAACAGTATGAAGCAGGAAAAACGACGGTGCTCCCGGTACAGCAGGGATGTTGTGGCAAGAGTAGTACTAGTGCATTTGTACAATAACGGCAATTAAACCGATTCACGTGTACTGCGAAGGTGAAAGAAAGATCGACGATTGCTTTTATTGATAGCATCAGACTAGTAAGATTGAAAGTTATATGGACAAATAATAGATCACAGAATGCGTTTGTAAGTGCAAAACGAAGTAGAAAAAGTAGGAAAAATAAAGGACTTGCGCTTCATATTTGCATTTAAAGACATGGATAAGAAAAGAACACACAGTTTATTGATACCACGTTATGCATTTACTTGCTTTTGTATAAACAAAAGAGAAAAATCAAAGATATTTGTCCAAGCGTATGTGAAAAACAATTGCTTCAATTTTGTAAATATATTTCGTGTGTAACCTTTAATATATAAATTACAAACTATTGTTTTATAAAAGTATTAAATACACATTAGTTTCGTGTTTATATTAGTGCTAAAACACATATGGCTATAAATAAAACAATAATAACGACCCAATATCCTGAAAATTTCAAAAAATTAGATCAGTAATTTTATCCATTAATTATCTCACCCCATGTTTTATCTTGCCGACTAACTAAACTAACATTTCTTGTTTCGCTATCAACTCTGATATTTGTATTTTCCATGGAATCAGCCAAATTGTCAATAATATCTAAAAGAAACAATATTGTTTAGGTGATTAAATACATAGATGATGCACCATCTGGAGATTTTTTAAGCAAATGTTTAATAATTCTGCCATTCTCACTGGATCAGCTTCAGCTAAATTGTTTGTGTATATCTCTCTATTCACAAAATTCTACCTTGAGCAATTTTATATCAGAGGAATGCAAACATTGATGATGTCAATTAACCGCAAAAATGGCAGTCACATTTTTGCGGCGATGTCGCAAAACACATTAGATACTTGTTGGAATCGCAACTCAAATACGAGCCAATCACGAAGTTTGTGAATGGCACAGCGTACTTTTGAAGTATTCCAGGCATACTTGATTTCGCTACAGAGTAAGTAAATATAAATTTTTACCATTTTGCTGTTCGACTTCATCATTTAAACGTGTTGCTAAATGTTTTTGCCTTGCTATACTTTGTGATAGTACTTCTAAACCTTGGTCTTGTTCTTGAATAATTTTCACTTGCGCTCTTCGGACATCTCCAGCAGATTGGGTGTTCGGATCAATAATAGCTACGTCATCATCATCATCTTCCCAAAGCTTTGAAGAGCCTGGTGATAGAAGTGAATCTCGTTCATTACGTCCAGTTGTTTTGAATCTATTTTGCAATTGATTAAGCTTTGATTGGAGCCCTTCAACTTGTCTTTGCCGCCTCTCAAGTTCTTCAAATGTTCTGAAAATATTAATCGCAAATTGTAATGAAAAACGCATGATTTTTTTGTATACTCACAGCGATCCTTTCTGCGAGGAAAAGTCTAACTTTGATTTCAGTTGTGCTAGTTCCGTGGTAAACTGCTTCAACTGTATACGAATCTTTGCGGATATTCTGTAGTACTCTTCTGAAAGTTTTGGTTGATTATCACGTTGCACAATTTGCGACTGTATAGAATGACTGAGTCTTTCACAAGCCTCATATTCAGTTAACCTGCGGCAGAAAACGAGAAAAAATCTTTGCATTTGAATATACCAATGCAAACTGCTGATCTTCCGAAAACAACATAAGAGGAGTCTAACACCTAATATTTATTAAATATGTTAACAAGGAAATATTTGATATAATAGAACAGGCAAAAATACTTCCTCCCTTGATTACATTTGAGCACTCAAGTTTATAAAGTTTTGTAGTGATACAGATAAAGATTCTTCAGATCAACGAAAACGTTCTACTAGATTTCGTTTCATGTTCTGATAGCATTTAGCGCATTCTTCATGTTAATTCATTTACTTGAAACTCACTATGATTTTTGACCATATAGGCCAGTGAACGTTTATTTAATGACAACCCGTTTACGCCCATGTAGAATCTACGCTTATTGTTCCTTATTCACACTTTCCACATTAATTGCCCATTGCATCTTCGCTTCCTCTCGTATTTATTGTTATTTATTTATGCGGTACGAATTTCAGTATGAATAGAGTGTATGAATATACTTTAGATACAGCGCCAAAACCTTGACATTAAAATTACTTTACTATTGCTCTTATCAATTTGTTATTTTTTCCAGCATTTTATCTGTGACTAGTCACTGATAGAAATGGGAATTACTTTCTGTAAATCAAAAACATACAATGGCACATAACTTTCGGTGCGGCCAATAATAGTATTTCCGAAAATCAATGAGAGAATTATTATTAATAATTATTATGTACCATGAATCTACATCAACCAACGACATAACTGGCTAATTTTTATTTACTTAAAATACTACACAAATCACTCTTGGCTTATGACATTTAACTGATACAAGATTTTGACGTTTATGTCAATAATAAAACTTCAGGCAACTGTCATGGCACTTAAAAATAGCGCTAATTTGGTCTACTCATTTCACATTTAATATATATTTGCTGCTATTATTCTGTTGAGTTGTTTTTCTATGCCTTTATTTAACATTACATTACTACGTGCATCTAATGGATACTCCTCTAGCATTGACAAAGATATTGATTAAGAGTGTGGTAAAATAATAAAACTGCAAATTACCGATTATGTCGTTTTCCGCTGAAATTAACGTTCCGAAAGAAATAATGGCAGTACACTCGTTGGCTGGACAGCGCTGCGCATCTGGGTAAATGGCATTTACTTGAAAATTTGACATTCCCACAGTCCGTGTTTGTTTTTCGCCACCGTATTTAGTTGAATTTTGTGCGGAAAATTTGCTTGAAGAGCTTGGAAATGTTGGAGAAAAGTAAATGAAATGCTATTGAAGTGAAATATATAATTTTAATCACGTTTTATCGAAAGAAAAGTATAACATTTGGTGATTAGTGTAACCTTCCACGAAACCCCTCGGTATAGCAAACTGTGTCGGAGTTGTTAAAGACGTGCTGGGAAATCTAGATTTGGCTGTTTCAGGTGCGTAAAGTTGACGTGGACTATGAAAGATCTAAAGTAATATGCAGTAGCATTCTGGGAATGGATTATGTTTTGGATAGTATAAAACAAATTTAGTTCAACAGTAAGCGGATCAAATATTGTAGCCGAGCGAAAACTTGTTTTGCTTTCTTTGCGTCATACATTCATCAATCTGTGGCAATCAGGCCTTGTTGGTTTCTTTCGAGAGCCATTATTGTATGTTGCGATTTTCTTCCTTAACATGATGTTTCAATAGTTTGGCATAATCTGAAGCCTGGCATTTGAACAAGAAAGCTTGTTGATGCATGGTTATTGCTCATACAGGAACTAGTTGCTCCGGCGCTGAGAGAATCATCGACTCAGGTTTTTGCTTTATGACCTTGTGTAAGCTCGTATGATGACTGTTTTTAGGTAATATTTCGCTTTCGCATTGTATAGTACTACGGCGATCGCGAGAGTGTTATAAGCGACTATTTTATGACCATAATTCGGCATGAAATCATCAACTTGGCAACCAAGCAAGAAACGAGCAAGCGCAATCGCTGAGCACTGAGTTTTGTTATCCACTCGATTTTGATCGAAAATCGTTATCGAGCGCTGTCGTGGCGCAAGAGATCTCTATCCGCTATCATTCAACTAATTGCAAATTATTTAGTGGAGTGGCGCACGCACTGTTTCATTGCGTTGTTTAACAATTTGGACATATTTTACATATAACGGCCGATGATCGGTCTTAAATTTCTCTTTCATTGTGGGAAATTTTGCGCATTACAAAAAATTAAAAAGCAACAAAAGTAGCAAAATTTCGCAGTCATTATTTACCCAAATCAACACTTTCTACTGAATCTCTGTGTACACATTTCATAAAAATTTTGAATGTATACAAAGTTTGCTGTTTGCACGCGATTTAAAGATGATACATTTAATGATAGCTTGGGAATTTACGAGGATGTATGACCGATAACATTTCCGCTATAAATAATTTGAATTCGAGACTTATTCTATTCATAATTGATGTCCAATTTAAAGTTTACGTAGTCTTAAGATTTGTTTTCAAAATTTTTAATTCGAACTTTCCTGATACCTTCTTCAATGAAAAAGAGAAAAATGTTTTGTTATCATCTAAAGATTACGATGATAGTCCTCATTCATGATAATTCTGTTTTGCAATTTATTAAGGCCATTTTCATGCCACCTGAATTTCTGATCTTTTGTGTCATTCACAACTACGTCAGTCTAATCAATTGCTTCTGAAATGTAATATCAGTGCACATATATGAGGTTGTTTATTGGCTTTTCATGTATTTCGGTGTCACCGCTTCCGCCAATGTGAACTTTTCCAAAAACACAACTAATTAAAAAAAATCCTTACATTGGATTAAGTTGAAGTTTGCATGATTTTTTATTTGTTAGTGCGTTAATATGAACGAATCTATATAAAGTCCAGAACATTCCAGTTGGCACTAGTCTATCGTTAATCGAAAAATGTTAGCGTCGTAGTCAGTAAGAAATTTTAGCGAAGACTAGAGGTTTCAGATACGGCAATTACAAAAACTAAAATTGCCTGTGGTAGATCATGGCTCAGATTGAGTTCTGACTAAATCACTGCACAGGATGTTCGGAGTCAGCTTCCTCCCTACAAGAGATGAAAGACCGCGCTGAAGTCTGAAAAATTAGGCATTATTTGTTGACCCCAAATCCTACATCATCCTACAACGCTCCTAAATTTGGAAGAAAACTTTTTTTTCGAAAATATACTCAAGAGTTTTATGTTCATGTAACGTATGCGCTATAACCTGTTAAGTAGTGTCATTGTTTTTTTTTTTTTTTTCAAAATGCCAGGCTACTGAATGCAATTTAAGAAGTTCGATTTAGAATAAATGTAGCGTAATGTACTGTGTAAATGATTTTTTTCTAGTATATTCGGTACATAATTTTCGCAAAGGCTACGACATTAGCCCGTAGCAATTATACCGCGTGTTGGATGTTGTATGCTATCCTCCTTAAAATTAGAAGAATGCAATGTTTACGTCAGTTTTGTCATACCAGACCGGGTTTTCTTTTTCGAAACCAGGCTAACTTCACTGTTGCAAATGTTACCTTGATTACATCTACTCTTTATTTTTTACATACGTTTAATGAGCTATTGTTCTATAGTTTGCTTTTTAGTTTTTGCTCTATAGCCTCGCGTCCAAGAAACCTTGAAAGTTTCATGTCCTTTGGGTTAGCTGCAATTTTGAGTTCCATATACCTATGCTAAGGGTGAAGTTACGCGGTTAAAAGCATTTCTTAGTTTAAATACTTTAATTGTATGAAATTCGTATGAGACTCTAGCCTGCAGTTTTATTTTTTTAGAGATCTATGATCCACATAGTTTATTCATCGGTCTCTTCATAGTAGACAGTGCATCTTTCCCTGATATGTGTACTGTTCCTTGAAGATTCTACGTTAGTTTTCTGCTCAGAATTACCGAGCAATATTTCAGCTGGTTCGCTATACTTGTTAGCTTTTGTTCCACATAAGCTCCATACTTGTGGCATTGATTTCCGCTTGTTTCAATCCAACAAATTAGCTCTACGCTATTAAGTACCGCTTACAGCTGTATCAACCCTAAGAAATATATTTACATCTAAATCAATATTTAATTCAGCATTAGACAAAATCCATTGAAATCGTCGATTTGTTAATTCTAAGTCTTAGGTAGGTCAACAATTGCCCTAACATTCCCCTTCAAATTTGTATAGAAAAGGCATGTCAAAAACTCGAGTTTTCGAGATCGAATTTGCGGAATTTTCTGGTCTCCTATTCGGTTGCCAGTATATCTAGGATACATGATGATAGCATGTGAAATGGAATAGGGAACTTTTGAGGGCCGAAATGTTTTTTTTTCTTTATAGTTGAGAAGACTGTACACTGTATCCGCTGATTTAAAAAATATATATTGTTAAAAGTATTTTCACATGTAATATGTTTTGAATGCAAACTAGTTAAGTGCAATTCCTAGTTTCATGAATATATCTCTCAAATTATTGGTGAATTTACGTAAAAACTTATAGCGAGCAATAGGGTAATATTATGTTGCTGATTCATTTCTCGTGTTTCAAATGTAGAATCAAAATAGTTGAAACTGACATTGTGGTTTCCATTAGGTTGGGGATTGAAATATCGAATTTATGTCTTGTGGATTTGTTCAAACTTAATTATCAGCGCTTCATTCATGCTAACCTTTCAGGATTGTGTTTCTAATTAAGTAAATCATTATACTCACTATACAGTATATACAGTATATTACTCAATATGTATAACGTTATGAAAAAAAAATAAAATAGAAAGTATATAATATAAATAATAAGTACATACATCGGAATCATAAAATTATTCGGAATTATAAAATTTATTTTTTTTTTTTATTTTCACTAAATGTCCCATCCGCCATCAAATTTTTAAATAAATTTTTATGCTTTTCGCTTATTTTTACTTTCCTCTTGCAATTTTTTGTTTATTTTTTTTTTTTTTGTTTCGATTTATTTCATTACAATTTTTATGCTTGGTTTCTTCAATGAAAATATATAATGTAACTAAGTAGCCTTTCTAACTAATAGAACAAAATTAGGGATCAACTTTTCCGCTTGTCATTCTACATTCAAGCGTTCGAATAAATATACGTATCTTAAGGTTATGTCTGCTGTAGCTCTTAATTTGAATGTATCTTTTACTTTTTTATTTCATTATAAGATTAGGTCACTGTGAAACATAACCCTACTATAACATATTTCTGTTTATGTATATATCGGTCTTCTAGAGGTATAATTAACTTCACTAGTCGATACATATGAGACTACAAAGAACACACAAAAGACAAAACAAAATAAGAGCTTGTAACCCCAACATTTTTCTACATTGTGTAGTTTGTAGTATAGTAATATTGTATGAGCTGTGCTAGAGTAATTGTTTGAAAGCTTTGGTACTGCTGAACGGACAAAAAAAAAATAAGTGAGAAATGACACAGTCGAATATGTAGAGTATATCATTACAATAATAATAAAGTAGTTGCATTGTATGGTAATGAACTTGAGTTCGATTTATTCACTGGCGTCGAAGGGCAAATCAATTCATTGACCTCCTCATGTGACGAGGTCGAATGTCCAATGATATATACCCCAATTATATTTGGAAAGAAGATTGGAAGTCAATCAATCTGCAAATCTCGGTAGCTTTATTGATTGACGAAAAATATCTATGGATTCATCAATTACACAGATTTAATTTAACTATTCTCAATTCGAAAGGATAAATCTGAATACAGTCACAATGTCAAGAATCATAAAGCATAAGGAGCTCGAGTCTTTAATCAATTGTGCCTTTTTAAAATATTGTATTTAATTTTATTTTATTTTTGAGGTAAAGATTTCAAATGTAAATTAGTAGTCCTGATATGAAGTTTTTTGCACGTATGTGTTTTTATTAAAGATTATGAGAGAAATTTGAATATTCATTCATAATTGTTTCTTGAATGAACGCAATTATTTTCGTTATTTCAAAATTTTATATCCAACGTAGGAGAGTACGTAAGAGAAGAGCCAAATTGCACTTTGTGTCAACTTAAACAAGTCAACAAACAAGTCATTCACACCCAGAGGGAGGTCGAAAAGCTTAGTGAGTTAACTGCTGCCATCATTCCTAAAGACCTCATGAATTTTCTAATGCACTAGATTGTGATTCTTTGTTTCCTCAAAATAAGATTGCACGAATTTCGAAAATTTTAAAATTAGTACCAGAACTTTCATTTTTTCTTATATATTTTCTATATAAATATAAACTTTATAAACTTTTGACTGAAAATTTCGTTTATCTTCATTTTCGCAGTATTCGTGCAAATTTTTATTGTTTCCCACTAAATTTGTTTAATTTATAGTTTCAGTAGTAAATGTTCTTTAGATAAGATATCTCTTTGGAGTTATCTGTGTTTCCAGTTAACTTAATTCCAGTTATATTCCTAGGCATATGATTACTCCTAACGAACAGTAGGTTAGTAGACGCAAGCATTTATCGTATTGCATGGAACTTAAGATTTCGAGATTGAGGAAACGTTCAAATGTGTTTTTTAAAAAACATCAAGGGGTTTTTATGTCTTTTTTTATTTTAATTGTTACACAATAAGAACATATGGTTGATTTCAGCGTGTGCATATGTAAAGGAAGATTTGTTTTAATGCTTTCAAGGCCATTCATATAAACTTTTTAACCCGCCAAATAGCCATTTCACTTATCAGAACTTGATTCGGTAGTTATTTCAATTTAATTATTTGATATAATTTTCCTTTGGTTTTCCGAATAATTTTGTTTTGATGGATTTATCATGGATTAAGATTGGTAAACTCATAGACATTAATAATTGCAGCACAGATTCAATTCAATTCATGATCTTTAAGTATTCAACATTCCTAGCTACGAATAAAAATATCCACGTGGAAAAACGGTCTGTTCAATAGACAACGATGGTGACTAAAACCTTCGTTTTCACATGTATTTTCAGTCATTTGGTTTCAATTAATTTAGTGTTAGTTGCTTATACTGAATTTCAAAATTATTATGACTTCTAGAAAAGTGCAACAAAATAATTGGAAGTACAGGGTAAAGTTCGGTTTTTTGAGAACTATTCTCGCTACGTTTTCTTCGTTCAGTCTACATCTGCTTCACACATTTACACATTGCTTCTCAATAAACGTTGGTGAACTTAGAGAAGCGCAAATTCGACGACTTTAATAATCGAGACAATTATTAGTTTATTTAAATTAATATAGAAACAGTTAAAACTGTTTGTTTTTTTTAAAGTCGCGACTAGACAGTTAAAATCTTAAGCTATATGTCGTAGATCTTTTTTCACTGTAAATAAACATTAAAAAATAAATGTTGAAAAATTCAGTCTTAGCGTCAATTTCAGACTCGGACGTTCCTCGTACTATTAAAATTTTCGATAAATCACCAGGAAAGTTATGTTCTATGCGTAACGGTGCGTGGAAAAAGACAGAAAATAAATAGGACGCAAAAATATTAGTTGACCTTGCACTTTCCAATTATTGTCAGAAAACCTGAAAAATGTGAAAAAGTATTTCAACAACGTTTCCACTCCTATTATAGTTATTACATCAATATTCGTACTAAGCTTTGTTATTAAAATTGTATTTTAACTTCCGCAACTTCATCAAACTTGTCATTTTTATAATCTCGTTTTTGATAACGAACGTGATAAATGCTTTTTATACTTGACTATACATTTTCTTCTGTTGACCCTTGTTTACAAATATTTTCTGTCGATGCAGAAGACTGTAGAAGCGACAATTTCTGAATTTTTTCTTCTAATCTTTGAGTTAAACATTAAACATCGTAATAGTACTTGGAATGTTTGAAAACAAAATAATTTATCGACGTAAGTATGACTGTCTGATTCCAATCAAGATAAAATTTCTTCGGATATGTTCAAGTTTTAACAATAAAATTTCACTATGAATCGTATCTATGCTCTTGATAAGCTGAACGAAAATAAAATAATTCCATTGTGTACAATTAACGATAGGATGTTTGTGGGTAATAAAGTAATATCCACCATTTGTTAGAATCTAAACCAATTCGCATTTAATTACATTTAAGGGAAATCTAACTGTAAATATGGTGACCCTACAATTGTAAATGTCCCAAAGTGTGAGTGATTATACTTTAGAATGAACCCAGAACTAATGAAAAGTACAATTGGAGTGTAATTTTGTACCGTAAAACTGACGACACTTCTATCAATACAAAGATAATAATTGCATCGTTTTATTACGAATATAAATCAAATGGCAAATTATACAAGATTTTCACGCATTCTTAAATTTTATTTTTCATTCAGAGGTTTTGAAGCTTGTCTCTGTTGATTTAAATTTAAAAACGTGATCAAAGTTGTATGTGATTTTGATTTTTTGAGATTTAAAAGACGTCTTCATAAAAATAATGGATAATATTCGGATGAACTAATTAAATCGGGGCCTTCATTGTTTTCAGTCGGGATTAAAGTGGGATTAAAGGGATTAAATGATGAAGTTTCCAAAATGTAATAATTTTGTCATAATATAAATAATTTTTCTTCTTGTTTCCAGTATGAGCGAGTCGGCAGCTTTGGATGATATCCACAATATGACGACGAAACCCATATATGCTATACACGTCACCGCAGCCCCACAAATGGCTTCGGCAATTGATCCCTTGAGTCATGTAGGCGATGGTGTATTTTTACAAACGAAAACGGCCCAAGGCTTGGCTGGTGCTTTTGTATGGGTAGCCTTATTCCTAACATGTCAGCAGGTATTACCTACAAATTATTTTTTTCGTTTATTGAGAATGAAATCGCATCCTGTTTGTTGGCCATTTTAAGATTTATCAGCATTTGCGATGGTACACAAATCCTCAAGAGCAGCGTTGGATAGTTAGAATACTTTTTATTGTACCTATATATGCAACATATTCTTGGATAAGTTTACTTTTCTTTAATTCTGAAAGCGTATATGTGTACTTTTTCACAGTTCGAGATTGCTATGAAGGTGAGTTTGGAAATGATGAAAATCTAAAATACAGGTGTTCAATTATTTCAGCTTTTGTCATATACAACTTTTTATCTTTATGCTATGAATATCTTGGTGGCGAGGGAAATATAATGTCTGAAATAAGAGGAAAACCAATAAAATCATCTTGTTTATATGGTACATGTTGTCTAACAGGTAGTGAAACGCAAATGAATGCCTTGATACTTACTTATCATTCATTGTATTTTTTGAATCTCAGGGAAAACATACACTATTGGCTTTCTTCGATTCTGCAAGCAGGCTACCTTGCAATTTTGCTTGGTTAAGCCCTTGATGGCATTCATCATTATATTCTTGCAAGCATTTGGCCACTATCACGACGGCGACTGGAGGTAAATGGGTTTAAATCTTTTGAAGCACCATCTAGAATAAATATTTGTTTGATTAGTGCCGATGGTGGTTACATCTACATTACTATAATTTACAACATTTCGGTCTCATTGGCGCTGTATGGTTTGTATTTGTTCTATTTTGCTACGAAAGATCTTTTGACTCCATTTGAGCCTGTGTTGAAATTCTGTACAGTGAAGTCGGTAATCTTTCTGTCATTCTGGCAAGGTAAAATCAAAAGCGAAGTAATATAAGAAATGATATTCAATGCTATTGTAGGTGTTGGGCTAGCTATTTTAGAAAAGGCAAAAGTCATATCTCCGATAATAGACAGCGAAGGAGCTCAAACATCAGCTGGTACAGTATCAGCTGGCTATCAAAATTTCTTCATTTGTATTGAAATGTTGTTCGCAGCGATCGCTTTACGATACGCATTCCCTTACCAGGTAAGGATATTTTCACTGAAATCTTACGGAAAAATAGGATAGTTGGTGCAGATACGATATATAGTTATTTATAATCAAGCTTTACTGATGGTTTATTTCTTGAAGGTTTATTCTCGAAGCTGTGTCGGTGACGCACATGGTAGATCTGTTACAATGCAATCAATATCCAGTAGCTTGAAGGTATAAAAACAAGATTCTAATGTATTTTACTAATAATGCTTTTGACTTGCAGGAAACGATGAACCCAAAAGATATTATGACTGATGCAATTCATAATTTCCATCCACAATATCAACAATATACACAGTACAGCTCAGGTAATCCTTAGTCGATTAACGGTTAATGTCATGATGCATGTTTTATCATATCATTAGGCTTACGAAATTGTTAAATTGCTTGTTTAGAGTTAGTTTTTATTTCGGAGTATTACACAAAGGCTAGCATGAGTATGTGCCCTTCGGCAATTGTAGTGAAATTGTAGGTTGTGTCTTGTTAATTACGAATCATCTTTATTTTCTTATAGAATCAAAATTTGCAAAGCAGTGTACTAATTTCCATGTTTAAAGAAAGGAATGATATTAGCATAAAAGACTAAAGTGGATGAGTAGTATAGGATTTGTAGGTCCTAGTTCAAAAACTGACCATTAGTATTTGTATCGAAATAGCATTTAAAGTTTAAGGTAGTCATTACTGTTAGGGTTTTAGTTCCTGAGTTGTTAAGAATATTTACGATTGTAAACTTTTAAATTTGGCTAGCAATACCATTTAATTTCAATCATGGTCGTAACGAGCTTAATTTATTTAACATAAATCTTCATGTGCGATGATGCGATAGCACAATTTGACTTTTACTATATCATATCAGAATGAACATTTGGGCTCAACTCCCCATGTCCAACATTTTAAAGGCCGATGATTCGTCACTATGAATAGAATCGAACTTGTTATCTGCAAACAAAAACAATGTAGTGAAACGTTATAAATGAGATGATTTTACATAATTTAATGTACACATTATATGCATGTGTTGGTGCGAGAAACGGGATGAAAATTATAATTCAGATATTTATCTTGAAAATGCGTGACATTCTCTTTCTAAAGTTCCTTTAGTTCCCCATTTCTTGTAGGCTCATAAACTTTAAAGGTCTCCGAAATATTTTATTCATAAACTGTCGAAGGGTAATTATGTTAATTTTTTCGAATCTTTCCGAGCCCTTCGGATTTTATCAAAACAAAACGTTGGGCTAGAAAAGAAGATCGATTGGAGCTTTGGTTTTTTTTTGTTTTCTTCAAAGTGTATTCAGCGCAGTTGACTTGTGAAGTTCTATTTTGACCCTTTATACAAAATAGGACTTCTCGCTTCAAAGAATACCATAAGTCACAAAAGTTTCTAATACTAGCACAGAAAGAGTTTATATGAGACATTCCGTTAGAACGATTACTTATAAAGATATATTTTGGTAATAATTAAACATATGACAAATTTTCTAAAAACTTGATAAATAAATCGAGAAAATATTGGCCCAAGCTTGCCGTCTGGTTTAGTTTGCTTTGAATGGTTTAGCACCTGAAAATATAAGTCGTAACGCATCTTCTAGGAAGCAGACAATTAAATATGCTTCGTATGCTATCAATGAGTTGCCGCTGCAAAATAAAAGCACCTTCAGTTTATTGATTTGCATGTAACAAATAAAAATGTGATCGGGTAACATAAGGAGTTTTTTAAATGTTGAATTGCTCAGAGCGGTTTTGGTTTTATGTTCGCAATAAAATTTCATATGTAAAGCAAACTAATATTTTCAATTATATCGAATGAATCGATAAATAGAAACTGAACTAACAAATATATATATGAAAATTGTACAAAAATATAAAGGGAACATAAACACAGTTAAATATTGCGTTTATCGTTGTTGTATTTCGTTGAAATGATGTGTTCGGACGGGGATGGAATTATTTTTTTGTCCTTGGAACATTCCGTCGTTTCCTGTCATTTCTTTTGATTCGTCCACGGACGCGTTTATCTAATTGAATATAATAAGTGATAAATTGGACTCTGGGTAGCTTGGGTCCGCCGGGCCTTGCTTTGTGGGTCTCGAGGACGCGTTTCGGCTGCATACAGCCATCTTCAGCTCGTTCCCACAAAGCAAGGCCCGGCGGACCCAAGCTACCCAGAGTTAATTTTGGCCTGCGGCAACACCAAAACGAACTTCGATAAATTGGACATTGAGGACAGTGTTTTGTTCATTTGCTTAAATGCTTCATAGTAACGAAAAACCTCTAATAGAGTATTTAAAACAACGAACTGCACTTGCGGTCAGCAAGTTTTCGACGTAGTATTCTTTGTAAAACTGCACACCGTATTTTAATACTTTCAGTAACAGGATTTGCGCTATTAATATTTTCGTTAATTTTAAGTAAAACGTATAGAATATGAAAATAACACATGTAGCTTGAACACAAGTAGTAAAATAAGGAGAAACCACAAAAGTATACGTTTCGCTTTTCACAACTGCTCACTCTTTAGTGCTGAACTTGATGAAAGATAGATTTGGTAAACTTAAATTGGTGGTGGTATTCAATTATAAGAATTGCGGAATAATTTTGAGGCCCAAATAAACAATCGTATTATCTGGATATATTTTCAGAGGTGACATCAAATCAACGCTATGAAAAACTTTAACGATCAGCGCCGCTATGCTTATGACCTGATATATTGCCTAATGTTTTAACTTAGGATAAAACAACGGAATGTAGATAATAATCTTTCAATTGAAACAGAGAGCACATATAGAAGTTTTTACTGCAACACCAAAACATTCTTTTGCTTGCGAAAACGAAATCCTGTAGTATAATAATATATTATACAAGAATTTGCTTTTATCCAAAAAATCATGAATGACTAACTAAAGGAGTGATAACGATTCATATAAATGGGTAGCTATGAAATATCGTGCGCTTTATGTCATGAAATTTTTCAATTAAACAGTTAATTTTCCAATAGAACTATTTTTTCGAATGAGGAAAGCGTTGATTGAATTTTCCTGATTCGATAAGATCAATGAATTACTCCTAAAATATGTTTACACCATGCTTTACAGTCCTAATTAAGACATGAACGATCGCCAATCAACAATGTTCATATCAAACGAACTTTATAAATGATAATAAAACTATTGAAAAAAAATTTAAGTTACTGAAAGGTTTTCAGTAATTGTAGTCAATAGTGATAAATCCGCATTGTTAAATTGGCGATCAATTCACTGCATAGTAAAAATTGTACTTAAATGGACCTTTTTTCAATCCAGAAGTACCTAAAGCAACTATTACGCTGTATTTTTCCCTTACACCTATGAAAAAAGTTCAAAATCGAGCTTTAATTTACCCACAAAATAGCTTAGCATAAGTGATTCTAGTTCCATAGTAATGGCGTTGTAAGCAGAGATAAATTGCTGACCGTATAGCTAATTCACTGTTTTTACACGTGAGAATTTGTTTTGTTAAACATTACTTAGACTCTCGCGAACCTATTTTTGCAGATAAACTTTTGGCAGCTTATTGTATGTCCTTTTGGAGTTATTGTATTTGCTTTGATAATCATGGAATCATACATTAATATCAAAATAGTTGAAAAAAGCTTTGAGTTGATAATTTAGCATAACTGCAAAAAATAAAAGAAGTAATTGATGCAAAACGAATTCCATACGTAATTTTTGAGTCTAATGGCAATTTTAAATTTGAATGATATGAATTATTCTAGCAATAGTAAATGGATGCATTTTTGTAAAAAAAAATTTAATTTATTTTATTTTATTTTACTGCTTTCAATATTGCTCTGCTCTTTATAAGGACCGATGTCTTTATGTAATGACTACGATATAGCACGAAGCATGTCGATAATGTATTATAAGGTGTTTCTTTATAACGATATTGATGGTGTGGTTCTGAAAAATATGTTCCCCAAGCTTATTGATGAAAACTTGATGTCGACGTTCCGACTCTAAAAATAATTGTGTGGTCAATATTCGTATGGCATAATTGAATTTTATTTTGTTCATAAGCAGTTGGTAAGAACTACACCCTTAATATAATAGTTTTATTTACTAGTTTTAGTTACTTTCGTTTTAGTTTTTGATTATGGCCTTTAACTATACATGGATGTTTATATTAATGTGATATACCTTTTTTCATTTTCTTATTTTAAATATGCATATACTGAAATATAATTAGCGTTAAACCGATTTAAAATGACTTTCATTTACTATTCAATGGATGGCTCTGAAGATTGGATGTACAAATGGTTGTTTTGGTATCCTTTCATGAACTAAACCTTTTTATCATTAGTTAAAATGAAGTTCATCCTTTGTTGTTTGTGAAATCAATTTGTGTATATTTAACATTCTGTACACTTAAATAACGAGCAATGGAATTAATTAATTAATTTGATAATATGCATGCACTGAATAACTTGTTCTTTTGTACACAGAAGCAATTCCAAATAGATCGCTTAAAATTGCTCTTGATTGAGCAATTCGTGTTGAAATATTTGTAGGTTAATTTAACGTACTGAACGCTCATATAAGCCTTAAATATTAAATTTTTGTTTTTTTAAAGCTTTTTTTAGATTGATTTTTGCTTTTTTGCAGTTCTTGTACTTTTAATTTAAGTCCCTCCTATTTGAGCATGAATTACATAACAACTGCCAAAGATTTTCAATAAAAAATAAATGCTTTTTGTTCCTTGATTGTAAGATGAATTGTTTTAAAGGAAATAGAGATATACTTGTTCAAACATCCATAATCCATACATCAAGCCAATAATCTAGGGAGAATTTTTGTCAAGTTTTCTATTCCGTTTCTTTTTCGCTCGAAGTGGAATGAACATGTATATATACAGTGAATCAACTTTTTGATAGCATAATGTGAGTTCGAAATTATAAGTCTCTTAAGGACCTGTTGAGCAAATTTCAGGCCGAGGATTAGAATTGATAAATAAAACAGGAAGCATTTTTTTTTTGGGTTGGGGGGTGATGGCAATTTACGCCCGGAGTGTGGGACTCCTAGCAGCGCATGCTACCAGACTACCCACTAAACACCTCCCCTGTCAAGAGATCCTAGCCTGGAACCGTTTGGCACATTACTTCGGGCTAGGCCTCCTTTTACTTCGCGCTAGGGCGCCGTCAGTCTAGAGAAATCTCCCTCCAGCGGGAGGGGGCAGGATGGAGGAGGACTGCTGGAAAGGAGACCTCCCTAGACCCCGCGCCCAAGGTTATCTATCGAATATTTTTTGGCAATAAGTATTGCCCGAGAGTAATGTGCCACGCAGGTCCATTTGTCGAAACTTTTCAGCATTTCTATTTAGCCACGATCCCACGTCCCCTATAAGGCGGGCAGTCCAGCGGCCATTGGAGTCGCCTTCCCATGACTGTTGCCACTCGAGTATTGTGCGCTGCCTCTCTTCAGGAAGCATTTGAATGCACTCCATTGAAGCTAGGATGATCGATAAGTTTACCCAGCATAAACAGAACAGAACATTGTCGTACAATTAAAATTAGTATTGTAACAAAGATTGTCATATTTAATATGCCCGCTTGTGACTTCTTTCATAATTTCAAATCTCCGAGGCACTGTATTTGCACATTGCGGAAGATTTTACACACTGACTTATCTGAGACGCTGCTATGACTGAGCCCTTAGTTATAAGCTTGCCATATCACAACTTCCAAATAAAATTTGCCCCACAATTCGCCTCGAATCCACTTGGGTATATACAGGCATTTTGCCTTGCTTGTTCTTAGGCCTATCAATTTGGTACTTTTTTGGATTTTCATCACTACAATCATAATATCATTCATGATTTTTTAGAATAATTCATTGCATTATATCAAAAAGTTAAGTCATTGTTTATGATTGTGATATTGATTGTGATAGGTGTAGGACCTTTAGGGCTCGAGTATTATGAGAATTCAATTTTCGTTTTTATACGATTCAGCATAAAAATAGAAGAAATTTTGTTAGTTCAGTTCTAGTGAAAACCTGATTATGTGATCTGATGCACTTTCTTGGAATTGGAAATAAAACCGTAAACGAGAGTGTTTTATTACTATTCTAAATTTTTTGATTTTTTTAAAAACGATTTTATATTCAGATTCTATTCATCATTTGTAATTATTTGATACTGACTATTCGGCCGCTTGTATTTTAAGTATTTTCATTGCTAAATTGATAGGAGGTGTCGTTTAGAATAACACAAAGGTTCAATAAGTATTCAGTTCAGTTTGAAGTACGATAAAATTATAACTTGAAAGAGAAAAGATTGAAGCGATACTTGAATATGAAAATGAAAAATTTATATAGGGCATTACCAGCAAACCGCAAATTCAGAGTCTTTTAAAACATGTATAGGCAACAGCTTAATTGCAATTTTTTAAATATGTAAGTCGAAGCCTTGTTCAGGCCCGTTTCAATTAAATTATGCTTTGTAGGTGATCGAAATTGCTGGCGCTTCTGTTATTCGAAGTATTTGAGTAGGACTTTTTATAACATATTGCAATATGTTATTTCTTTTGCACTAGACCTTGACGAAAAATCATTTAAAATGTTCAATTTTATTAGGTAAAAATTCTCGAGGCATTCGCGTATCTTCATACGATCCCGATGATCCAGCATCACAACCAGCTGCTACAGGTCGGGCAATAGCCTCGAAAACACTTGGCAATCAACGGAAATTCACACCAGGGCAACGCGTTGCAACAATAAGTCAAAATTACAATGAGAAAACAATGTTACTGAGCAGTGACGATGAGTATCAGTAGATATGTGTAACAATATATACATATAATACCTCCAGGAGAGGAAATTCTAGGTTTAGATTATTATAAAGGAAGGCAAATAGAGCAAAATGTTTTTATTTATTACATGAAATACACAATAGTGGAAAATAAAAGTATAAACGTGAAACTTCTTTCCTATTTTAAATAGACAGCTCATATTTATTATATTTACATGCATATGAAAATATCTATGAACCACAAAGTATAAAGGCAAATCCTTCCATCATAAAGAAACGATTAAGAAAACCAATTGATTTTTGTGAAGCAAATACATTCATTCATAATAACAACCAAAAATGGTCAAAATGCAAACATGCATTGAAACAAATTTTAAACATAAAGTACTTAAGTCAAATGGAAACGGCTTCATTATTTATTTTTCTAAATTAACTTACAAATCAAATCAACAGCGATGAATGGAAATAACAATAATATATTTAACAATATGGATGTATAAAGTTAATATAGAAAAAGTGACTACCGGTGTTTCGTTCGAGTTAATTTTGTCGTAATTTGACATTTATTTTGTTTTAACTATATCGTTCAACTATTGTGTTTAGAATTGTTAAAATTAGTAGTAATAATTTATAACTAACTTATTTATTACATTTTTCTGTTGTTTAATTCTGAATCATGTAATCATTCCCATGCTTAAAAAAGTTATATGGAAATAAGAAAAGAATGAGATCAAAGCGGACTAAATGAAGTTTTCTTCTAAATGATTCGTGAAAGAAGGTATGAAATGAAATATCAAGTTGGTTGTATTCCTATACAAATATTTATTGCAAAGTCCTTAACGAACTATTCAGGTGCGTTGATCGCTGTTATCAAAGCGAATAACAGAGCATTCGCCGATAGAATATTATGAGAAAAATGGAAACATGGTGGAAGTATCAACCCTGACGTCTCGATACTTTTTAATACATTGGGGACTGTCTTCATTCATTCGCAATGCAACATTGATTTAAAAAAAATGTTGCAATAGTTTAGCCTATCGTCCCTTTAATATGGATATCTTCGAAATGAGAATCATATGCTGGCGTTTTCGAATATAAGTTGGACGGGAGAAATTGAAATATTGGTTTTCGATACCCTGGAACGCAATTCAGAGAAATCAAGTTTCACATATTCAGATTTAATTACCCTGGAAATTTGCAATTTTCCTTTAAAAGGTAGCGTAAATAGTTATTAAAATATGAGTAGTGAAATTTGTTTCTGCTAACATTAATTGCATAGTATACCCCGAGATGTACTCAGGATGGAACCTTTCAAATCAATTGGCACTTATAATTCTAGTGCTAGTGTATCAGTGAACCTGATACACTATACATAGCAACCGTCGTTATAAGCATTATGGATTCTGAGTAGTCTATAAATTAATGTGCTCGAGTAAAAACACGATGGGGCACCACTGATTGGAAATTGGACGCATTCATTATTCACCTGTTGTAAATGATTTCTGCTTGAATTCTTAAGTATTATGCCTTCCAGTTCACGACATTCGGAGTACATAATCCTCTGCAATTCTCTTTTGGAAGTTGAATTTGCCTCTTGATTTCGCCGTGAAATGTATAAGATTGCCTTCGTGAACTAGCTCGTACCGGACGAGCGATGTGATAGTACAAGAAAACGCAGTAACTTGCCATACCTTTGTGCTTGCGCATACGTTTCAGTCGCTAACTCGGCGAAGTCTTTCGATTTCGATCCATCTTCGCTGAATTGTCTCTCAGTACGTTGGTGTCTTTATTTGTGTGGTGCAGTGATCGTGAAAGGTTCACCAGATTGAATCTTTGTACCCGCGCACTCAAGTGACTGTTTTGTATCTCGTTCAATCGATCTTCCCGGATGTGAATACTTAAGTCTCGAATGAAATTTTCTTCGCGACAACCGCCTGATGCGATTTCGAGGTTCTTCATTTTAGTTAAATTGTGCGATTGAATGTTTTGATAGTTTCCTTCGTTGCTTGTTCAAACTAATTTGTTTACGTTCCTCATTGTATCTGTGTTGCAAAAAAATTCGTAGCCCTATCCGGAGAATACGAAAGAGTGAAGCAGTTTTCTCTGTGTGATTCATATTTGTTACGGAAGGTATTAGATGGCAGTGCGCGATCTTTAACATATTCTGGTCACTGAAAGTCTCTTAAGATTGTTCGTGTGTCTTTTCGTTCGCGTCGGTGCTTTGCTGGCGACAACATTCCAATTGGGCATCTTAAGAAAGCTTGCTCAGGTGATATCTCGAATGAATAGTATTTACGTGCAAAAAGTTGCTACTCCAGCATTTAAATGCGAAAAGTTAAAAATGAAATTTGAATCGTGCTGAGAAGGTGAAAAAGCATCAAGAATTGTGTGGTGTTGTAAAGAAGTGGATCCGATTTGCTTGATTGTGGCAAAAGTGACACACTGTCGCGGAACGTTGAGGCAAAAGGAAAAGAAGACTACAGGCGGCAGTTAAGGGAAACAACATATTGGCTGCATGCGTACGATACAGTGTCAAGCTTCAGCTGAAGAAGTAACCGTTTTCACGATACCAGATCGAATTGTTGGTATGACCTACATTTTGGTTTCCTACTTGACTATGTGATATGATACTACTTGACTATGTGAGTCGATAATTGAATAAATGATCTGCTTTTCTGAGTATTGAATCATTTGCTATCCGTATAAGTTTCGTCAAGTTTTCCAGAATTGAAGTGATCACATGTGAAAATATATTTTCTTCTTGATTTCCAATTAGATAGACATAGCTAAACATTAATGATTATTGTTGATCATATAAGCAATAGAGTAAAATTCGTTAGATTATCGGGAAAAAAAATGCAAATTTTCATGCTCTGGAGACGAGAGTGTTATTATTCCTTTTTACTTTACTGAATGACAATTTAGACAAATGCAAATACGTGATGAGAAAAAAAATATAACAAAAACAACCTTTGATTATTATAACAGATGACTTTCAACAAAGAGCTAGGGTCTTTCGGAAGATGGTACAATTTACAACAGAATGGACGAACAGTGTATAAACAGTATACCATGTTCAATCCTGCAATCATTGCGCGTACAACATATTATATTCACGATGATTGTGTTGCGATTAATTGCTCCTATATCATTTCTGTAGGACTACCTGTCTATATCCAGCACATACTATCCTTAAAAAACAAGATAAGTTAAAATATAACAATAGAGATGTCAACATTTCATGTCAACGTTCTTTTTATGGCTTGCAGGAGAAGTCCTTATTTCGGAATATGGAAGTTGTTAGCTCTTTCAAACACTCAATACATGTCGAGGCCATTTGTTATTTACATTGTCATACGAAAATTATTATCACAGGATCATTCTTAATGTTATGCAGCTGATTGTTGTTAAGAATTCTCTACTCTGTCACTTGCTTCTCATGCCCTAAAATTTCAGCATATCTAAGCATTCAGTGTATCTCAACTAAGAACTGTAATTCTGCTGTAGACATCTGTAGAAGTAAGTGTTCATGAATAGGGATATAACCGTCTTTGGATGCGTTTACGTTTCGTCCCTATGTTACTATATCGTTGCTCTTGCTCTTTCTGGGTACTTCTCCTTGTTTAGGTCATGAACTTGGTTTAAATCGCGCCGAAACTTCGCTTTATGGCTGTCGGCTGAGCTATTTAATAAATTGAATTGTCATCGGATAATATCAACTCTCATTTTGCTAAGATTGAACTACGGAAGTCACAATGGTTTTCACAATCTCCAAGCATTATTTGTTACCAGTGTCATTGTCCATTGAGCGCATCGGATGTTGCATTCTCTGAAATTACAAATATCTATTTAAGTGAGATATTTCGTCATGTGTAGACTGTCCACTTTAACATGCAGTTCGTTTGCCATTTGTAATATTTTTCACGGTAAGGCCTATGCTTTTGGACTGTGATCCATGGATGATTGTTATAGGATGTACCACCGAAAAGCATTTGCACGGTCGTTGCCATTTTCGCTCCTGTCACCATATTTTTGTATCAGTCCGTGAATGATCTTTTGTAGTGTGGTATTTCCTTGCCTGAACTGTTAGTCGTAATAGATACTAAAATTATTATCCCGCGCTCTGGAAGAAGTTCGCTTTGATACTTCCATTCATAACATGAATGGAATAAAATTTCTGATGTTACTGGAAGCAATCGATCCATCGCACAAAGTTACTATATTTATTGATTTTCCATGGTATTTGACAAATTCAATATTTTCCTATTGTATTTGTTCTGTTTGTGTGTTAGTATTTCAAGTATTTCAACGAAAAATTAAGGAATCTCTAGAAAGTAAAATAATTTTGTGAAGAAAATTGAACGTGATTTATGCCTTCGTTGAGTAATATACATGTGCATGAGTTTCGGGGCAAAGATAGTTTGAAAAGTTATGCCCAGTACTTTCCATGTTAGCCTTCTACTCAATCACTTTTGTTATTCAAACTTCGGTGTTTTTCATAAACTTATTGTTTCTTACACTTATATCGAAGCACAATATCTATATTGAAGCTTGGTAAAAGTTGTTTAGCACCATTCTGCCGGTGTGCTGCCTTTTTGCAACGTTCGCCTTGTTGGTTTACAAAGTTGCCCAAGCGTTTTAAGACAAAGATTGGTTTTGCTTCCATCTCGGACCTGCAATAACAGACAGATAGTCTCAGTCGGCCAATCGGCCTTTCATTTTGTTGTTAACCTTTCTGCATGGTCGCCCAGTGCCTGGTCTATGCTCTCGCCCAGTATCGTAGTCGTGCCTACATAGATTGCCGAGTTCACGTTCTTCGGTTGGAATATGTAGATGGAATCATGCTAAAACGAACGAAAGAGAGATCTGCGCCCTTTGAGTAATCTGGTTCGTTTGGAAGCCACAAGCAATAATACCAGGCATATTATACCTTGCCTATTTGTTCGAGTTTAAGTTTATGCAAAGCACATCTATGCTAGATTGATTTCGATGCGTATCAACCTTCTAGTTCGTTCCATTGTCGCATTTTAAACGTTATATAACCATGGCCAAACGATAGTTACAAGACATTTGAATGGAAGGAACGTAATTGTAAGATTTCATTTACTTTGATATTATCAAACATTTATGAAAGAATTTGTGTGTACCACGAACAAAAACTGCACGGCGAATTCGTTTGAAATGATGCATTGTAGCTTTTAACCAAAACAGTAACAAATACATGAAGTCATTGCCACTGAATGGAATGAATAAGTCATTAAAAAAATTAAAAAAAAAGAGATGCAGACTAACAGGATTCAAATCATTAAAAGAATTTCGAGATTGTCTGAATCTACTCGACTGTGTGGTGTCGCAGGTTTCTTGTCGAGCAGGAAATGAAAAAAGTTATTGAGTCTTGAAAGTTGTAGCAGGTATGGCAACTAACTTGCAAATCATTCTTGTAGTCATACGAGAATTCACTGAACGAAACACCAGACTTCTTCCAACTCATATGTTCACCTCCAAACCCAATTGAAGTATACTTTAGTCAAGCACTCAAGTTAAGACATCGAATTCAATTCCAACAAACATTGATTCAATGATGAAATGCAATTTCAGTTATGGAAAAAAATCGAATAATTATCCATCTTTTCTGCTATCTAACTTGCAAGAAAAGTGAAAATTTACTAAGTTACTGTTAATAGCAATGTCACTACCAATTAAAAAAGGCTAGAGAAGATTAAGTGGATAATATTTTGCAATGGGTTTTAATTATTTGTAATCATTATTCATTGCAAAAATTATATGTACATGCAAGATACGTTAAAAGTCTAGTTTTGTTAGTTTTAGTTGAGTTGTGTCGGGTAATCGGCCGTTTGCATCAGTTGTTTGTTGGAAACAGTTGAAAAAAAAAAATTAAAATATATAAAATTTAACCAAAATCTAAATCTGTTAACCAAATACCACCAAGAATTTCAACTTCATTCAGATACTTTTATGTAAGAAACCAGGCAGAAACTAAATACTATAGAAATTCAAACAAGGGCATTATAATTTTCGAAAATAATAGGCAGTGACACTGACCAACTTATTCCCGAAATGTATATACATACCAAGAATAAATAACAATACTGTTTTTTCTTTAAAAAAGGATAAGTAAGGGAAAATAGAGGGAACGTTTGAAGCGCTAATCACGGGGGAGTATTCAGAATATTTAACCACGTTATTGCGTCATCGACAAGTAACCACATGTCGCTGTGTGTTAAGGATATCATTAAAGGTTGCATAAGCTATTTGACTGTTAGTATGGGTGATGAGATCGTCTCAGCAATCAGCAAAATATTTCGAAACTAGGAATGGTCAATCGTCCTTTCCGCTTAAGTTTAGAAGCATCATGACACTCTTGGGATTTGAATGGAGATAGCATTTTAGACACAATTGAGCATTTTTACTCCGATCTATTATGAGTGCGCTTCTTCGTGCCAATCTTGAGACATCATTATATACTGTCCCGTCAGCTTTTGATGTGTGATATGGGTATTACAATCTTATCCTCCTTTCTAGTATATTAGGAAATTTGATGAAACTATTGCACTGTTCGAAGAATTTGTCGAAGTGCTTTAAGTTTTGTCACGTTGTATTTGAAAATATTCGTAGTTCTCATGTGAGATGGAACAGAATATGTTCAGCTTCACGGTCTGTTTTGCTTAGTGGCCTCCTCGCAAGGCATTATCGTCTGAGCCCCACCTTTCAGATAATTCCGGTGTTTTCGCTTAAATCGAAGATTTCTAGGATTTGGATGGAATTTACAACGTTGTAAATGCCACGCTGTCAAATTTTTACATTCGTTGTATTTTTGAAAATGATTAAACTTAAATGAAAACCTACAAGAGCACAAGAAAGTTGCAACTGTGAATAAAATTTTAAGGCAAAATAGTTAAAAACACATTCAAAAAGTGAAAAACTTGGAGACCGTTCAGACATCTGGATTTCTAGGGACATTTTTTAGCAAAACAATTTCTAAATAGTTATGAATGAAGATGAATACTGACAAATATTTTGGCACGAAATTTGAAAATTATCATCTTTATCATATCTCATTGATATTCCTGTGAATACAAAGATTTGACGCAAAACATTGGACAGAAATCGTGACATTAACCACCAGTAAAGCTTGAAGCAGTTACTTAAAATATGTCGATAAAGTTCGAGTGGAACATTATTATGTTTGTCACTGCAGAAATGATTAAATATCTACATTTGAATGCTTTGTATGTCAGCTCCTGGATCGACATAGCAGTCGCTACTCGTTTCACATATCTTAGAAAAAGTTATTTTACTTATTAAGGTGAAGATGCATTAGTAAGTATCATGAGGGTACTGTCATCGAATTTCTCTGGTTTTTAGGGGAAATTGATTTAATTCTGAGTAACTCGTCGGAGCCGTGATCGATGCTCAAGAAATAAGTTTGTATTTGAATGTCAGAAAAATTCCGATGAATGCCAAGAAGAAGTCCTAAATAAGTTCATATTGCAGAAATGATTGCAAAAGCTCAAAGTGCCAGTGGTAAATTTAAAGTTTTTGTTGTCCGAAGTCTGTTCAATTGTCTAAGCGAAATTTCGCTTTTAGATTCAAATAATTTCAATTCTTTTCATTCCAAGATTAAAACTGAATAATTGTGACCATGTAACACCGCTTTTTGAGCAGTTGCTGCTCTCGTCGAGGAAAAGTTAGTTGTTTGAATGTGGTTTCTTTGGCAAACATCTGATTAGGATTGATATGGAGAGGCAATTAGTTTGTTCAAACGTTCTTCTTCAATAATATCCACCAGATTCTTACTCATACTTTGCTTATCATAAACTTTGCCAATTTTCCCTTTTGCATATTGTTTCTGCGAAATCAAATAGTTAGGGTAATTCAACATGATAAAATGTATTTGAGCCGTTAAGCCAGGTCTTCGAAAGAAATGTTGACTCCTACTTATGCTTTACCTTGTATTAATCAACAAATTTTAATTTTTTCACAATAGTTCATTTCAATTGTATTATTTATATGCCTAAACTCGAAAATTTGTAATTAGTATAAGTATAAAGTATGCAGACATTGCAACCTTGTAGGAAACAGGAAAGTCTCCAAAAGGTAAGACATTATATCACCATTGCTGGTTAAGTTTTCACATCTCTGAGTTATTCCCGTCTGGATTGCCATAAAGGTATCTAGTTAATACGCGTACATAAACATGGAGTCGATATTTGCAACATTGTGAATAGATTTTTTTCTACTCAAACAGTTAATTCAAGTCGACTTAGTTCGATTTTATTAGCATCATCAAATGCAAATTTTCTCTCTAGTTCTTTGACATTTGTCGGTTGTGCGCCTGCTTGTGGCTCGAAGCGACTAAACAAGAGAATATTTTCGTTTCAGCCATTCTTTTGCAAAAAGAAAATGTACGAATGATTCGTTGTGATGTGGTTCACCTTAAAATTGAAACCAGTACAAGTTAACCCGGATAGTACTCATTCTTCTACAGTCAAAAGACTATTTGTGTGCATTTACTATAATGATGTTCATGTTTTATGGATCAATTGTACTGAACAAGTACAAGTACAATAATCGGATACTTAGTTCGCGCTTACTTACATTCCGCGCTAAATAATTATGTACTGCAATTGGAGTAATTAGCAAAAATAGTGATTGGGGGAATAAAACAATTTTCAAGAAATAATTTGATATTTCATGGAAAGTTGGTCTTACTAATCGCCCGTATGATAATATGCATATGAACATGAATATGTGTGGATTACACGGTACGTGTTTCGTTTCTTTAATAATTAATTAACTAATGATGTCGCACTTTTGACATTCACAGTAGAAAGTGGTTTGTGATGGTCCAGTCAAGCGCGTTGCAACATCAACGGTTGAGGTCCGATCATATTTGAATACATGTTTGGAAGTGATTTATCTTACAGGCCCATTTACAAACCTGCTTATAATAAATGGAACGATTTATTTACCTGAAGATTTATTTACATAGTTTTGAAGTATCTCATCGATGTTGAATTGACATAACGTCGATTTTATAAGATACTCAAATTAGATATAGTGATTAGATAACACGTTCGAAGCAGCGGCAGCAGCCGTGAGCGCTTTGAAATTGTTCCGCTTTTCGTGAAATAAATACATTTCAGAGATACTTTTAAATGTCGAATGTAGTTTAATTTGCCACAATACAAGTTTGGAACGAATGAAAAGTCGTACAATTACGCAACGGACGACAAACTCGCTGCACGCACATTCCATTTTGAAATTTTTTCTAATTTGAGGGCATATTTGAATATGTGCATAATTTTGGAAGAATGTTACCTTACAATTGAGTTGCTAATGATGTTATTGGGTGCATATGTCTCAACTTAAGCAGCATGTGTTTCGTGAAAACACAGGCTGTTCAATGACTAGAAACTAACATTCATAACAATATGCTGTGTGTTAAGTTCCTTGAATTATTCCTTGAATGAAAGCCACCCCATCAATTTTTATTACCAATAATCTACAGCACGACACCGCAGATTTATCGTCTCTCAATCACCTTAAGATTCAGATGCATTCAAAAGCGTGCAGTCGATATCTGGCATATTTGATCGCTTACTGGTACAGAAGGAAAGGGACAACAGATAACAGATAAATAAATAAAATATAAAAAGTATAATAATAATAGGCTTCCATATTCGAATGTGCGATAGGAATAGCCCAGAGGACCTAGTATGAAGTAATATGAAAAAAATCTCCGGATTAAATTTTCAAGGTAACAAACCTACGTTTAGCCGGTAGTCCAGTTACTTGTTGCCACTGGGCGTAAACAGACGTCACTAGAATGTTCTCAAATAATTGTAAATTTATTTAATTTTTGCGAATGTCCATGTCTTGCGAAAAGGTGAATGGTGTAAACGAGAGTAATTCGCCAATAGGCAATCTCGAATAGACCAACAACGTAAAGGTCTATATTGTATATTCGATTATTCTAAAGTAATTTTTTTGCCTATTCTTCCTGAATGAACAAAGAAAAAAACAGCTCAAATATTAATCATGTTCGGAAAAACTTATGTATGTCTAACGTGGACCGCTCAGTACCAAACATTCAAAGAACGCAATTTGTTTCGCAATTTGAGACTTATGATGAAATGCTTCGAATTTATTTTCTGGATCTTGCGATTTTCATGAGCATACCACACATGTGTCTTGTTGGAAGATTGCTTAAAAAAAGGACAAATTCTTTGCATAAGTTTTTGGTTAAATTGTGGATATGACTGTTATTTTCACAATACTATTTTCTATTTAATTGAAGAGCTTACTTTTACTATTTGAAGAAAACAGACGTTAAGAATGAATGTTAAATGTTAAAATTTGTTAGAATCTTAAAATTTGCCTATTTTCCATTTGATTAGCCAATTTGTTCTTATTTGTATTAAACATTCCTCTGAATCTGAAACCTCATTAATGTTATAAAGTTGGCACCATTCACGCTATTAATCAACCATCTATTGATGCTGTTATTCTTATTTTTTCGCTCATAACAAACTCCTTGGAAAAACCTTTTATTGAATCACGTGTTGTAATGAGCGAAACTGAAAGTTGTCTTCATTCACTTTTATTATTGCAGTTACCAGATCATATGTTCCTATATACAGAGATTATTAACGAATAATGTAACTTACTACGGAACGTAAAAACTGAAGGTAGCAGTAATTAAGCAAGAAACCATCATACTCTTGAAACACCCAAAATTCCCAAAATCAAGGTGTTTTCATTTTCGTAAATGCTTTATTGTTGCGATAAAAATCAACGAATATGGGGCTACGAGTTGGTCGAAGATACAAATAAATAGTAAGCTCTATCAGAAACTTGAATCTTTTCATCTCGCACCTATTTGAAGCTGTGTGGAATGCATAAACACGAAGATGTTTTCGAGAAAGTGAATCGCATCCAACCACTCTGTGGGGATTCATAATAATCCGGTTAGTATGGATCAATTTGAATCATATTGATTGAAAAGCATCAAATCAGTATCGATAGTCTTGCTACCGCGAAATTTATTCCGGAGGAGTATAAACTGACGAAATGAAGCACTGGTAACGCTGTTGCATAATATGCTCTTGAATAATTTTTTTCAGCAGCGGAAATGCCATAGATCATTTGTTTCGTAGGTAGAAACACACCTGAAATATTGTAGAGTTTGGTAGAAAGTACAAATAATAGGTACTTCGTTCACTCTTTCTACGAATAAAACTGTTTATATTGCATGAATGAGGTACTTCCATATGATGTTCTTTGTTGTTGAACTACCACATTGGGTAAACAGGAAAGGGGTGGAGACAACATTCAGCTAGAGTTAGCAAGAAGGAAAAAAATCAAGGCAGCTCATATGAACCTTGAAACTCGTAATTGGTGATTTATTTTATCCGAGTTGTTATACGAATCGAGAAATTTTATTTTTAATCTTGGTAGCATACCTGTATGTTAAAAATCATTCCAAGGTTATATAAATGATGAAAATAGATCGCCAATCTTATTCATTCATTGTGTTAATATTGAATATAATGTTCTTAAATATGGGCCTTTGTTATTTGAAAACAAGGATTTTTTGAACTACAAAATGACTCATTCTTCGTAACAGGAAATTGATAATTGGCACTAATAAAGTTTGTCTTGTTTTGTTGTGCGTAAGTTTCTATGGCATTTTTGACATGAAGTTCACATGCAAGTATGCATAAGAGTTATTTATACTAAATAACAACGATTAAGTCCAGCACTTACTTTTTCAGGGCAAGTCTTCTTCGCAAGCTTAAGCAGTTGTCGATACAAGCAGGTTGATGTGAAAACCAATATTTTGAATTACTTTAATTAAATGCCGTTGTTTTTCACTTTTGATATGATCAAATCATTAAAGCCTTATTCTACACTGCCAACGCGAAAGTGAAAGAAATATCATTTGAAATATCACATCCCAAGTTTTACGTTTAGAAGAATCTTGACTTCAAGAATGATTCGCGCTTGGTAATGCCGAAAATTGTGTTGAGTTGCTTTACGAGTTTCTTATTGGTGCAATTTCTTCCAATTCAATCATTGGCAAGCGAACGGTTCTTCCAACAAAATAATCTATAATGGGTATAGTAAATTAATAAATGATGATGTATTATGAACCTGATTCATTGTATTACATGCTTGCACATCTTAAATTATATTATACAATAATAATGTGATACAAACATGGGACAAAGTAACAATTTGCTAGGCTAAAATCCTATTTTCAAGATTTCCCAATGGAGGTTGCTTACTAACCCAGTGCTTAATGGTTAATCATCGTGACTGCTTGTGTTTGCGTAAGGAATTCGATAAAAATAAGATCAGCAGCACAATGTGGAACTACTCATAGCATACATCGTACTTGTAGGTACTCAAGTACTATGTACTAGCATTCATTACTAAAAGCATTTCTAGTATAAAAGTCTTTCTTACGAATGCAACAAGACATTTTCATCTCAGCATTTCTGAATCTCAGTTGAACACTTCGAGTTGACCCAGTCTGATGTCCAAGCATTGGAAAGTTTTTCTTTGGTCGCGATAATCTTCACATATCGCAGCTAATCGCTAACCATAATAAAGTGGGTTTGTATGCTAGACTTCTTGGTAGGCACGTCATTGCTTTGACACAAAGCACATATCATGTTGAATGCTGATTCCGGCTGATAATTAGCTTGCAATGAAAAACTAGAATATGTAATCAATATGCATTTCGAGTCCGGAATGAACAATAATGTTACTCGTAAAAACGAGTGTAATGACATTAATATTGAACTACATTAATATTCTAATTTGCGTTGGGTAATGATTGAAATTCTGTGTGAATTTTTAAACGAAGACAGATGATGACATATGGAGACCTTGCCCTGATTTAATGTGAAAAATACTAAATCTAAAATATAACTATTTATTAAAAATGGTTTGCTATTTGAAACAGTTTGCATATTCACCATTATTGTAATTAAAATCGACAATCATTTATACATATGATACGTCGTCCGTCCCAAGGCTTCGCATTGACGTATTTACTTTAAGGTCAATGGATTTAGAAATCCCCAACTGTTAAATACTCCTAGCAGCAGTTAACACGATCAAAGCTGTATAACTTATAGATATCGTGATACCTGAAGAGACCTAAAATGAAGCGCATCTTAGAGAGAAGTCGAGATGTTAATATTTACATACATTGACCTTTTCAAATGCATATTCATAATAACAATAATAATGAATAGCACATACTAAACACAATCTGTGAGTGTTGAGCCAGGCATACGCTTACCAATGATTTATCGATGTTGGAGTAATACATTAGATACGGCTAATTTGAGATTGTTGCAAGCACCACAATGGAGTTATAATTGAAGTATGAATTTGAGCTCTCGGGCTTAATTGCATTATCATATCACAAATAGAAAGAGGAATATGAGGCTATTGTTCAATGTTGTAGAATAATTTGTGCCTTTTCCCACAGATGAGGTATGTAGAAATATCAAAATGCCTATGCATCTTTTCCAGACACTGGACTGCTTTATTCGCATCATTTTGACATTGGTGGGAACTGTTGTGGTTCAAATTGATTGAAATTTTGGAGATTATAGTTAATCCTGAGGACAGAGAAGTGATCGGCAAGTAGATCTGATGCTTTTGTTTTTGCTTGATTTCATTTATTGAGAGGTTGCTCGCTTAAGTCTTTTGTTTTAGGTTGAACTGGATTTCATAAAAACTGGAGATTTAGTCTTAACCACATGTTCCTTCCTTAAGAGTTGCAAAGTACTTAGAGTTTTTTGTGCAAAAATTTCTGTTCCTTTGACTTTTGGCGTTTAAAGCAATTTGGTCTTTTACTTATTATTATCCGTCTTGTAATAATATTTAGTTTTCGAATTAGAAGTTACTGAAGCCCATCTGCAAGGTGATTGGGTAGTGTTTTAAGAAAATATGATAATTAATGCACTGTGAGATATTGCTACTTGTCGTTTCCGGTTTATAAACTATGAAACTTTCAATTTATCGATTTTAAAGAGTATTACAAAATACAAACAAAGTTTCTGAAAGGCTTTAATAATTTTCACTAACATACATCCAAATATTGAATACTTGGATACAGTCATTATCAATCGCTTGTTTCATTGAACTCACATAAAAGATTCTTACATTTAAGAAAACACATTTAAGAACACTTGGCTCATAAAATCTACGTAGGTGTACCAGTTGAAGGTAGATAATATGAATATTGTAACGATCTGTAATCTGGTATGCCATAGTTACGTAGGTGCAAGTCTATAATAGAACTTTAAATATTGACTAATGTTTCTTTCACTCTATATTTGAAAAAAAGAAACTACGGAACTCAATTTTGCCAATGTGTAGAGTCCCGGCAAAATTATATTAGAATCAATAAAGTGTAAATTTATCCTTTGGATTTAAACATTCAGTTAAAACTGAAGTTCGTATAGCATAAAGCTAACAAAATAAATTAATTTTATTGGCAAGGAGAAACTTGCTTGAACATTCAATAAATATTTCATTTCTTCATAAACACAATTAAGGACATAAGCGTAATGAAATAGGGACTTCCATAAGAACCTGTTTTTGTTGATAAAAGAAGATATTTATTATTGCCCAGCAAATGACCATCAGCAGCAATGCATTATGCAAACAGCAATACATTTTATCTATCTTATCCAAATGAAATTGCATTTTGAATAATAAAAAACGTTTCACAACTCTTCAATTTCCAAGAGCAGAAGTTCACGGATTCGCGAGAGATTTGTTTTCAGTAAGCATCAGAGACGTAAGGTCAAGACAGAGCTATAGCCATTAGCTTGAGTCATGTTATCAATAGAATAAAATGTTTCAATTGAAAATTGTTAGCAGTATGGTTCGGAAGATTTAGTTAGTATTGTTAGTATTTAGTAAGTATTGAGAAAAGTTAGTATTGAGTTGATGTGAGTTGAGGCTTTAAAGCACATCATCAAGAGACGAGCATAATTTGAGACGTCCAGTAACTATGATCGCAGCGAAATCGTTGATTCACAAAACCCACGAAATTTATTTTATGATCAATGAATCAAGAAGCGAAAAAAGATGAAATAATAGAATTGTTCACTTTTCATACTTTTCAAATATTTTCACATCCACTATTAACACTAAAAGTGTTTTAACATGCTTACAATTGAGACCATAAAAATTTACCATAAAAAACCATAAAATGTTTGATTCAGAATTTAATTTGGCGCTTTTTCGTCTCAATCTTCAAGAGCCCATGCATAGATTGAAAGTTGTGGAAGAAAATAAGATACACTCAATATTATAATCAATAAATATACACACAATTAACAAAAAAACGAAACACGTTTTAGTGCTAGAAACGAACTTAGGAAGATGAAGATTATGAAATTCGCGGCCAAGGACATGTTCATGATTTATCAAACGTACATGGATTTATCTACTATGCGAGTGCTATGCATTGCTATAAAATAATTCGAATGATGACATAATCGATTGCATTCCACAGTCTTAGATGCAGTGAGGTTAGAAAGGTGAGGACATGAAAAAGTAACCAAGCGCATTCCGATTACCTTCAACGGACATCATCTAAATATATTATAAATTTAGAAATATTGAGAACCTAAAAATATTATAGTTATGAGGTGGGTTAAATTTTTGCAAGAGTTGGTCGAATTGGTGGTGTAACAATTAGAGGACATCACTTTGAAGAAATTTTAAACAACGGGGCTCTGTTGCATGGGACTACAAATATATTTTTCTAAATTAATTACTTCCAAGAGAACTTTCGCATGTCTTACTTGATGGTGTATGATTCAGTAATTGTTAAAAAAAATATCCTTCATTGATTTTTCCATAACAGGATGAAGGTGATATTATTAAATATCAAAAGCTTGTGTTAAATTTATATTCCCTTCTATTCAGTTTAATTTTGAAGACAGCTTTCCCACCTTTACTTTATATGTAGGTGAAATATAACAAGAAAAACTTGACACTTTTTACATTCTTCACTAACCATCATTATTGGATACTTAAATTGAAACAACACATGTATGTTTTGCAATTTATTTCTTATCTAGACTGACGAGTGACTGAACGAAAGTACGTGGGTCAGCTATAAAGTTGGAGCGTCTTGCGTAGAACTTGTAGCGAAATGGGAACGAAGATCGAGTACGTCGATTCAACCCACATGTACGCAACCAACTATATAAGAAATTCCAAGGCGATTGCTGTACTCTGGGCCATCTTCACGATATGTTATGCTATCATTAGCATAGTAGCGTTCGTAACACCAGGTAAGATAGTATGTTCAGCATTACTTATGTCGACTTACCATTTAAATTTGCGCGTTGTACGCATGCATATTGATTGGGTTGCCACGTTGTGAGGTATTTCATTAACCGACTTTTTACTGATGAATCTGCTTTTAGCGCATTTTACTTTCACATCAATTATCTACGCATATTTTTTGTGCAAGTTTGAACGTGCTAGGGTAAAAAGTAAGAGTTAGTCTGGTAAGGGTTCCTCCAACTGAGGGTGAAGAATTCCTGATGAAGTATTCTGCAAACTGGTAGTCTTATTACATTCAGGTGGCAACTCAATGTTTGATTCTATTTGAACACTCTGCTTTTCTAGTCTTTCGATATTAATGATTGTTTCCATCTTTCGTTGTTGTATTTATAGAATGGATTGGCGATCCAGATACAGATAATGCCGGACGGCTAGGGCTGTGGCAGGTTTGTCAAAAAGACGATGTAGTCGATAACTGCCAAAGGCGATGGGAGGATGTTCTATCAGTGCCATCATTACCATTTCAGGTATATTAACGCAGACTTGGCTCCAGGATAACTTGATATTTAACAATTGCGGATTGGATACAATGCTATGTTACAAATATTGTTGGTAAATGCTGTTTGTCTTTCCATTATTTCAGGTGGCCACCATTTTTATGGGCATTTCTGTGATCACAGCCATCTTGACAATTGCTTCGCTTATTCTTATGCTATTCATGAAATCAACAACGGTATTCCATATTTGTGGATGGATGCAAACATTATCAGGTGAGTTGAATATGTGAAGTTTCGTAGAGCTGTTAAATTGACATGTAATGCGTATTTACCTACTTCAAACCAAGAAGTGTTGAAATAAAATTTATATATTGGGAGTGTCGATTAAAAATGTCGATTTTTTGGCTTGAAAAAAGCATTAATTTCATTAACTAAATGGATGAGTACATTAACCAATATATTGCCCATCGTTAGCTATGACTTCCTCCCATCTTCTGGGAAGTCAGTTGAGTCCAGGTTTGAAGGAGTCCTCAACTTTCGAGGGAATCCATTCCTCGACCCATTTTCGCTCTTCTTCAGCATTTCGAACGCGTAAGTCGGCCAAGCTGATCTGCTTCGATTGGAACAAATGGGAGTCAGACGGAGCAAAGTGACCAAAGAGTTCCCAACCGAGCTTTTCTTATTTTTCTAGGACGATGTTTGCCGGATGTGGTCTGGCATTGTCACCGTGGAACAGAACTTTGTGGTGTTTCGTGCTATCAATGGTCGTTTTTCGTTCATTGCGTATGTCAAATTGGTCAGTTGGCGTCGGTAGCGATCTGCTGTGACTGTTTCATACGGTTTTAGTAGCTCATAATACACAACACCCTTCTGGTCCCACGAAATACACAGCATAAGCTTTTGGCAATGAGTTTCGCGTTTTGGTTGTGAAGTAGATGATTGGCCAGGATCAACATACGATGCTTTATGTTTAGGGGTATCTTCATAAATGCATTTTTCATCGCCATTAACGATTCGACTCAAAAAACTATGTTTTTTGTGTTCTTCAAGATGTTTTTTGCATGTTGTGATTCGAGCATTGAGTTGATTTTCGTTCAGTTAATGTGGAACCATTTTCCGAGCTTTCGAGTCTTTCCCATTGCATGTAGACATTCAGAAATGGCTGATCGGGTGACACTCAACTCCAAAGCACGTTCTTTTTGCGTTCGCGATGAATGTTCATCCAATCATGCTTGCAATTCTGTATCTGTAGAATGTTTTGGCTAACCTTACCGTTCTTCATCTTCCAAGTCAAGATCACCACTTCAGAAGCGTATAAGTCATCGTTCACAAGTTTTTATTTTGCATTATCCTTAATTTTGATTATTATCCGGGAAGTCTTATGTCTGGTATATGTATATAATAGTATGTTTACATTTTTTATGGTAAAATATACATGGAATATATATTTTACATCCTAAGATCATATGAGGAATCTTCCCCATATGATGATAAGAAAAGTCAAATAGTTCTCTATCATTGAAGAATAATGAGTATTGAACTATTGTACTAAAAAGCAAACCCATTTGTATAGATGACATCTTACTTTGCAATCGCATGACACGTAATTGATGTTAGATCTTTCAATGCGGTCATCACATCATATTCATACCAAGTAAATATAAGAGTTTTGAAGTTGCAAATCATATGTATCATACACTGTTATGATATATATATATATATATATATATATATATATATATATATATATATATATATATATATATATACATATGATCTAGTATGAACGAAACCGATCAAAAACGCTTTTGGTATAAACCTAAACCTTTTCATACTTTCAATTGCGATGGCAAATATTTATGAAGGTAAAAATTAATTAATGAAAATTAATTTCTATACCTCAATTTCCCATCATTTGATTCCCACAATGAACGGTTCAGTCACCAGCAAGCGTTAATCAAAACAACTTGACACCAATCCTGCTAAAAATAGTAGCCTGGGTAACTTCGACTCATGAAGTCGTAAGCGTTGAGGTTAATGTTGAAGTTCTTCGTTTGAAGCCAGGCTTAGGTTAATAATCTTAACAGCTTAGTTTTGCTGCTAACGACCTTTCGCAATAACAAGAGTAAAAATTGTTTGAGTCATTTCAGCGGAACCATATAATTCCGGCAACCGTACTCAATATAGCCACAATGGAAATGAAAAAATTGCTTCGTTTTTCCATTACTTTCTTTTCACACCAGCAAAAGCAAGCAGTCAACTTAGATTATTTCACAATAGAATTAATATTCTTCTGGCGATAGCCATTACACAATTGGCTAGACGACATTGTCTTTTCTGCCTTTAATGAAATATGAATATTCTGAAGAAGGAAAGCTTTTTCATCGTAATTCCAATGTGAAAAAGTGAAAATGAGCGATGTGTATGAAGGCATCATTTAATAACAGCTCTGATTGAATCGTGATGCAAACAAATTATCGGAATTCAATGATTAGTTGATGAATAATCATAGATCTAACAATTTTGTTGGGCCAATTTCCTACTGGCAATTCCAAATGATTCGAGCCTATTTTTTACAATAAATTTCAGAGAATTACTAATCGGTGTGCGATGGAAAGCGTAGAATATGTGTGTTTATCATATATTCCATACTGCACAAAACAAGCACTCGTTGTGTAGAATGTGGATAGCCACATTAATTTTAATAACCACATTAATTTGTGATAAATTGCTTTTATTGAGTTAGTGGTCTTACTTTCGTTTTCTGATTTTTAACGCTGCTAGGAAGAATAGCATTAGTGCTTGTTATCTCAGGTATTATTTGCCTTTCCTGGGAAGAAAATCGCACGATTGGCGTTTATCTGAGAAGAGCTTTCAAGAATATCTTGAAGAAGAAAGAAATTAAGAAATCAACTGTTTATCAACAGAGGTATTAAACTTCCTTTATGATTAAATTGTATTGTACTTGTATTAAATCCATTTCTTGTAGAGTATTATGTAGAGTAGTATGTAGAGTATGTAGAGTATGACTAAAGTAAGTCTGATATGACTGTAATATGAATATTGGTTAGCCATGCAAGTGCCTTATGTTCAGAAATTTTCAATATAAAAATTAAGATTCGCATAAAATAGTATGTAACGAAATGTATGTCTATGGACTATTTTGCGTTAGTGTTTTTACAGAAATGTGACAGAAAATGGCAAATTAAAAATGATTTCATACAGGCTTTGTATTACTATTCCGGGTTGAATGTATCCTAGCCAATGATAAGAGGATTTCAAGCATCAGATAACGTCTTTGAAGACACATAAACCACCACGTTGTTTTGATCACATGTATAGGTCGTTTCCAATCAATTGCCTTGGTCTGGCTTCCACTGTCAGCTTTTCCATATTTGTCCATTACTCAATTGGGCTTGTACCTTATGTTTTACTCTTGAGAGAGCGACAGGGAAGCCACTTATGTTAATTTGTTTTACATGATTAGTCAATTAGAATTTGCGAAATTTTACAGATAAATCAGAGTGGAGTTGCAAAGTTCGGCATCGTGTTTTCAGTGATGTTAATTATGATATGTTGAATTCTATTTCAAAACAATTCTTCGGAAGTTTTTGATTACCCTCCGAATACCAAGTATGGAACTATAGATCCAAATATTAGTTAAATTATATTTCACTTAACAACAAAGGGAATACAACTATAAATCGACAATTTCATGCCCTATATTTTTCTGCCAGGAACTGGTTGATAGTGTGATCACTCTTTTGCACAATCAGCAAAGTTACTCCTCGGCTGCTTGTTGAATGCATTGATGGGAGGAAATGGGCCAATTGAAATTAAAATTCTATTTAGTTTACTGCTCTTGCGCTATAGGACAATGGCCAATCAATAGTGGCGGGCAAGCTTATCCGCGGATTAAAATTACTGTTTATTCGGCCTGAAAAATTGACAACCTCGTTAGAAAGGTGGCAGAAGGGAGCGGATCCACAAGCCATTCGCGTCTACAACGACTCTGTAAACCCAAATAAAATTTTTCCTACTCAGGCCTTCAGGCAGTGCAAGAGTATCACGATTGGAGGAGGAAATAGTGAACCGGAAGGGCAGAAAATCTACTTAAACCTAGACAGCCCGCAATAATCGAATTTGCTACCTAATGTAGCAACTGAAGCAAGCTGCGCAAGATAGAGAGCTTGCAAATTAAACGACGTTGCTGAGAGGAGAGATCTCGATGGCTAGGTTTGCGAGCTTAATTGTATGGAAGAATCATTTTTGCTGTGTGATAATAAATCGAGTCATTGCGTATGGATACAAAATTTCAAAGAACGTCAATTCTCTCTGCTCCTTCCTGTTAATGTCATATCTTCAACCAGTTTTGCTTACAAATAGCAATGCATCTTGAAAATTGAAGTTGAATAACGTTAGATTGGTAATGTGTTCGAAAAACGAGCCCTTTTTAGCAATAACGCTATGCTTAGCATTCATATAATCCAAGTTCTGTTCTTCCAATGGGGTTTTCGTCCCAGCAAGCAGGTTTTCGTCCTAGCAGGCCGAAAACCCCATTGGAGGTCGAGTCGACTAGTCTTGGGCAGCAGCGAAGAAGAATATTCTCTGATCTGTAAAATTACAACACCTACCCTCAACTTGCAAAATTTAACAAAAATAATAGCACCGGAAAGGTTCAAAACATGATCGTTGGCATCAGTAATTTAATAAATAGGATGTTGAACTTTTGTCGGGGATTGCTGAAGGCAAGAATGGTATGAAGGGAAACTTTCAGCCACAATTGAAAATACTTTCCCGATCACCGATTATGAAATGATGCCCTTCTGACTTGACTCAAGGGAAAATAGCAAAATGAGAACGACTACCGGTTACAGACAGGAGATAGAAGCTGGTTTCTACATGGTATCCTCCAAAGTACAAAAAAGGAGCGGATTTTTGCTCAACGTTTGGGGATCAAAAAAGTGGCTGAACTTACTTCTAAAAGTTCTAAGCAATGGATCTAGATCCAACACCCAAAAAGTGCGCAGTTAGTAAGCAACACAGTGTAAGTTAAAGAACTTTGCAATAATAGGGAAAGTAGGTTGGTCCACCGTAATGTTTGCATTCCAAAAGGGCGCCATGTTTTCAGGTACCCTATTGAATAGTCGAAGTGTAGGTTTTTACACTTTATTTGAATTGATGAATTTGATAAAATTATTCTACCTAATTTAAAATTTTTTTTTTAAAGGAGTCGAATATAAACAGCGAAAGAAAACTTCAAATGAAGATAAAAACGTATTTGAATTTTGAAAATTTGATTCAAAAATCAGAAAAACTATTACTTTATCACAAGTAATGCGTTAGTTTTTTTTATTCGTCAGAGATTCCTTCAGTTTACTGATTCACATTTTTCACATTCCATTGTGATTTATATTTTATTCTGAGTCCATTTTTACTCCCACTACTCATGATTGAACAGTACGGGGCTGTGTACTAAATAGTACCATTATCGGTTGAAAATTGTTGATACTTTTCCTTTTCATAAGTTTTTCTATAATTGAGAGCTTGTACCAAATGTTGGATAACAGTGGAAGGTGATAGAAGAATTTCTTGTGCAGTTGATTTCCTTTGTTTGATAAATTGAATAAGCTTCAAATCCACCTCGTAAATAAATACAACTTGTAGATCAGGTAAACACATCTTTAACGTACAAAAGCTATTCAAACACTGAGACAAAGCCAAAAATTTGACAACGTGAACTAGAGATTTTGTGCAAGTTTTGATACTGTCAAGTGCTTAAAAATGGAGATCGGGTTTTGAGAGGATGATATGCATTACAATAACAATTCATCAATATAATACTTTTGCATTAAATACTATCATATAAATAATCTGCTTACAAAACTATTATAAACAAAGTCCAGAGGAGTTTTATTCCAAAGCGTAGATTAAGGGTGCCTATTGTTGAGCTCGTGTCATGGAATGCCAGCATTTTCTAAACTGAACAAAAACAGCTCCAAAATTTTCTATAATTGACTAGAAATATTTGCTCACAAGATTTTTTAAATGATTAACTAATAAGTAGGCCACATTGATTTGATTTACGATTTTACGAGACGAAACCATACGAGAAGTATTACCAGCTAGCTCTAAATCATAAACACGGGAAATGCCTTATGAAAACAGTGAAAGCAACTAAGTTTCAGTGTGGAAATTCAAGAGTTACATAAAAGTGATTGAGTCAGTATTTTAAGCCAACATTTTACACAAAATAAAAAATTTTTTAAATAAAGTATCAGGGCAACAAAATTGAAATGTTATAAATAGTGTAGCTCCCATTAAATTAAACAATATTTGCTATTGCCATATTTGTGAATGCGAGGCTGAATAGACTTGAGCAGTTTCGAAAAGATACTAATTAGAAATGTCTACATACAAAAATATCAGCTATTATTTTAATCATAAAAGGCACGTTTAGCAACCTATTCTCTACAATCGTTGTGATCGGCTACTATTGTTTATGTTTATTTAAATTCAATTGTGTCCCACTTGTAGACCATGTGTTACATTTTGTTTTCTACGAATGTGTAGGTCTAAAAATTGAAAGAAATATTTCAGAAGAATAAGGTAATGTATCTGTCTCCTTGACAAAACAAGTCTATCCCAACAAAGCTTCTGGACTAATGTGAAACATGGTGTTTTGTTTTAATAATTAAGATACTTGTTCCGAGTTTACAATGGAATGAAAAGCATCAGTTCTGTTTGCATTTTGTTGTTGAATTAAATTTCCGATTTAAATATCTGAATATTATATGCATAATAATGGAACATTTAGACGGAAGTTGTTAAAGAAAAAAGAAAAAATAGCACTGTCTGCTGCTGAAATGTTTGCGGAAAATTTGATCTTTGTTGTTTGTAAATTTTTAATTGAGTCAATATTTAACAATATTTATTTGATAATTGTAGATATTCAATACTGTGCCTACTGAATATATTAAGCTCTTATGAAATGACATAATTGGTATTGTCCGATAACTTGGATTCAGATTGTATTTTGCAATAGTCTTACATATAACAATTATTAATAATTGAATCGTTTGCTTGGTAGGCATTAAAAAATCTATAGAAATCATGAAATCGACTAAAAAAGAATTATTTAGTCAGTAACCATCTGGAGAAAGACTTTCTCTTTCGGCCACTGGAAACATCAATATGATTCTAAAGAAATGTCTTGCGTAAATGTTGCGAAAATCAAATAATTTACAAAGCAAGTGTGCATTCTATTACGTTGGCGGAATTCACACATATGCACTGTTTCAAATCTTTATGCTGTCTTTTGTAACTGGCTAGGTAGCCAAAACAGAAGAAGAAAATAACAGATAAATAATTTCCAATGCAAGCAATATTGCAATGTACAAACTTTACACATTCCAATAAACGATTGTATTAAAGACGTTGGTTAATAATCGGTAACATAACACTTTTGTATGAATACGAAAATACGTCATAATCGAAATGTTATTAAAAAATTAATAGGAAAAATAGTTTGAATTATTATTGTTCATTGTATCTTGTTATTGAGAATATGAACACATAAATCTTAAAGTGTTGCATCAACGATCACACGCAACGCTTATGTGTATGTGCAAATATCTTAAGTGCAAATATCTAAAGCCAAAATGTTGAGCTATTGCCTAATTGGCTTTCATAACGTAAGGGTGCTTGTTGCTATACACGGATTAACAAATATTCTACTTTGGAAAGGGTTGGTACTCGTACAAAGGATTCGGAGTATTTGTTTCGCTTGTTGATATGAAAAAACGAATAGGACCATTGGTATTTTGGGCATTGGAGATATGCTATTCATTCTTTCGACTGTTCAATTGTCTGAGTTGCAGATATGTTGCGTATTTGTAAGATCATTTTTCATGAGATACGGCCAGTGTGCTCAACCGATTCCTAAAACTTGACCGGAAGTCATCATATCAAGAAGTCCTTCATTATAGGTGGCGATCTAATCCAAAACGTGACGACTGTGAGGTTACTACACGCTCTCTGTACTAACAGAAAGTGGTGCGAGGCGGTTTTATAGTTATGAAACGATTCCAGCTAAATTATTGTTGAGCTTGGTTTAATTTGACAAGGGCCGGGAAACATGGCCTAAAATGGAATAACTTATAAGATCTTTATTGGATGATTGAACATGGTTTTTTTTTAGATAAGAACGGGTAGAAAACAATATTTGAGCGCCAATAGTTGGCATGTACACACTGATTAGCGGTTAAACGTGAATTGCAGTATTTAAGCTCTTATTGACCATCAAGTGATTTCGTAGCTAAGTTCTAATAAAGGTGTAAAGTGCCTTCGTAGGAGAGGCCTCCCTCTTCATTTAATACCAAAAAGACCTAACATTATATTAAATTTAAGTAGTTTTCTTGCTTAAAATTTATAAGGAATCTGTGCTTGCTATGCTGATTCGAGGAATAACAAATTGCGAAGGGTTAAACGAAAGGATATACAATTCAAATTGTGCCAAATCATTATTGAAAATAAGTGCGTGGTAAGTTCAAAATATTTATCTGCATTGAACTACAAGAAGTGAAGCAGTAAGATTGTTAAAGTGCTCAAACCCATCGGTTTCAATAGCTGCAAAAAGCCAGCCTAGCAAGTATTGTGTTTTACCAAAATATTCGTTAAGTATTTTGTACCATACTTTTTGAAATGAAAGTAGAAAATGAATCGGAATATAATAAAATTACATTCTTGGGCTTTGTAAGTCTTGTGGATGCATCTTATCTACATAGGGCCTTTGTAAGCTCATTCGAAGGCTACATGTTTTCCTTTCTTATCGCTTTGTGAATTACTCTTGTTAATTTACATTTGGAATTGAAAATTGCAATTATTTCCTGAGCAACTATTGAACGAGCAAGTTAGAAACCACTTTTTTCAATTTTTTGGAAAATGTTCCAAATCAATAATAATGAAAAAGGAATGATAATATTAAATAATAAGAAAATCAATAGTTTACTTTTGTGTTTACTTTTGTTTGTGTTTACTCAGTTTACTTTTGTGTATTGGGTTCTATTGAACGACTTTACTTAATTCATTAAATTCGGGAATATATGAGCACACCGTGGCGCTTCACTGTCATCTGTGGTACTTGAACTCTGAATTGTTTGTGAAGAATGTGACTATCTCATCTATATTTAACTTGTGTTGCCTCAACAATACTAGGGATGAAATCCCTTAGAAACCTCACAAAATGTCCCTTTAATAATGTATATATATATATATATATATATATATATATATATATATTATTCATTTAAAACTATCTGTTGAATAAATCAAACTTACATTTTCGCCAATTTCTTCCTATGGGGCTCCAATGGGACTATTATATAAATGGGCTACTATTGGGAAAGATATTTGGCCTGAGCGCGTTCAAATACTACTAAGGTATGTAAGTCGTTCTGGGCATTTTGAGACATGAATTTGAAAGAAAGTGATTGTTTTGAATTTGAATGTAAAATTTACTGTTTATTTTTTCCAAAAATTGTTAGTTTTATGCAATAACCATCCATATTTATTACGAAATAATCACAAAAGTCTGCAAAAACGTTCACAGCTCTAAGTTATATCACAATTGAAAATATGTGTAAAAACCATTGAAACTTAGCTAGTATAGCCTCCATATATTCATTGCGATTAAGTTTAACTCTAGATTTCCCTAATCCAAATATCCGTGTAAAAAAGGTGTATAACATACACGGAAATACACGGACAAATTTATCGAGCTCTCGAAATAGTTCATACTACTTCTGCTTTCACCTTTCTCTCGTTAGTTTATTTGATCTAAGCAATGAAATGCTAAATGTGAGACTTATTCAGTGTCTTAAATTTTGAAGATTGTATTTGCAATGATTTGCTTGAAACAAATACTTGGAAATTTGACAATAGAAGAATGTTCGGATGGTCTTGTATCGTCTCAAAATTCAATTGAGATTCCAGCAAAGTTTTTCTGATAATAACAACAATGCCCTCTCGTTGATGAGAAACATAATCAAGTGAAAAATTTATAATTTGTTTTGGATTTTCATTCAAAGTTGAATGATTCAGATGGGTTATAATTTAAATAGTACATATGATATGTAAAAATACTAGAAAATAAATAAAATATAAATATTGACCAAACATTAGACGAATATAATTTTTTAAAGTATTAGAGCAGGTCCAGCTCGATGACAAAATTAACGTTTACAATCAAAGGTAACCAAAGTAACCAAAGTGTTATTTTTGAATTTCTACAGTGAAGATGATCGGTACAACTGAGTCGAATGTTCAGTGCTTGATTATTAAGCAATTTCAAATTATATTGCGAAGCAATTGTTGGTAATGTGAAGTTTAATTTGAAAAAGAAAAAAAATTGATAGAAATTTACAATTGCAAAATAATCGTGCAATAAGTCCGTAAGAAATCGCTTTAATTTGCATCGACAACACACTGGATATTTTTTTATTGTCCCAAAAAGGGTTCTGCAAAGCGCTTAAGATGAGTATTTTGCTTCAATCGCATCCGAAATCGATTCACTGTTTTAAAACAGTGAAGGGAAGTGAAAAACAGTGAAGGGTGTCCCTTAAGGGAAAGCTATCTGCTACAGATTAAAGTTAAAGAATTGTAACTTCTTGTACACTGTTATTTTATTTCTTCATACAACCGCGAAAATTCAAGATTTATAATTAAATAATTTATTTTATTATTTGTATAAAATAAAATATCCCTTTCGGAAGGTATAGGGTATTGTGTGGTATGGTATGGTACATTAATATATTATTAATGAAGGAATATATGGTATTGATCTTATACAGATGACTCGTCAATGTGTTAAAATAAGGAAAATAAGAGCTTCAGAACCTCCTTTCCAGAGTGATAAGATTGATAAGTGCCCGAAATTAGGGCAACAGACCTGTGACGAAAAAAGGTGAATTCCGTTTTGAAATTTTCATTGACAACGCTTTAGTACGCAGGTGCCATCAAAGCATTACACTTCCCGGAAGTAGCACCTAGAAAGAAACAAATGCAGTTGGCAACAAATAATGAGAATGAAGAATGAAAGAGAGCGCCAAAATTAAACTGCGTGGATTCTTGCAGGAAATTTAATGGGAGGTTTTATGAATTTCAAGTTATTGTAAGTTAAAATGTTATCACTAAACAGTATATGGAAGTGCATGGATGCAAGTTATGAAAGTGTCGATGCGCATCTCACTGCATCTTCAAGTAGAATCATCAATCAAGGTTTGCTCAAGTATAGAGTCCGCGAAACAGTATACGGACGAACTAAATTGAAATTGAATTCATAATTCTAACAACGAAGAAAACGTCAATCATTCGAAATCTAAACCTGCGACTATGAATCATTCGATATGTGGATAAATTACTATTTTTCCGAGTTCAGTTTATCAAAAGAGGAGGGTTCGTGCGTTATTAAGATGTCCGATAGGCGGTTTCCCTTAAGCCCGCCATACTGATTTAGGTATGACATTGCTAAATGATTGAAGGAAATTTCTAAACTGTGAAAAATTTGTTGATAATATAGAAAGAGGTCGCAAGGTAAAATAGTCCGAGCGGATTCAAACCTTAGCCTCGTTTAATGCAACAGGGTTCCCACTACTATTAAGCCGGGAATGAAATAGGAAATGTGTGCCATACAAGTAGGATAAAATTCATTTTTCAAAATATGTATTAAACGCAAATCATGCATTAAACGAGTGTACACTAAATCGAAAGTTTTTTTTAAAATTAAACATGAGAAGAATTGTACAGCTTCAAAATTGAATATTTATCGGGATATCGATAGTGTTAAGTCGAAAGCTGAAATATATGCTTCAAAAAGATTTGAAATATCCGCTAACATGCAGTGAACTCAAATATGTAGTTTGGGCTGCTATCAGATATGTTGGACCAAAAAGACTTAGCAATAAGAAATAAAAACCCACAAATAAGAACCAGCTTGAGGAGCTTCTTCAAATACGATGCGAATGTACAATAAATCTGCAAGTCTGAGAAAGTTATTAAAACTGATAAGATGATTTGGTCATGCCGTTAACACAGCTCTCTCAAAAATCTAAAATTTAAGTTTCCGAACCAATAAAATATTCCTGCAAATTTCCATTTCCCCTGCTGATTGTTCTCGTATGTTATTTGTCACAAAATTGACTTACTTAATAAATGAATGGTTTCTTGTAACATTACGTAATTTGAAAGGTTACGTAAGATATGTGGTGGTTACTTTGAGTGTATATAAGCATTCCATGCACTCCAAATATACAACGGCTAGCTATTGAAGTATGTCGAAGCTTTCAAAAACAAAACCTTTTCGTACAAAAAAGTGCATGCTACAAAAAAGTGCTGAACAATCTGTGAACACCTTGCTTGGATGTGTTATTATAACGATTTTGAAACTTCTAACGAAGATATTCGGTGCTAGCTGGCAAATCAAAATAGTCAAGTCAGCAAGCAACATTAATGTTTCCAATGATTCAACATACAGAAAAATTTATCAACAAAATGGATTAATATGCAAAGCTTCGAAGCAGTACTTCAATTCAAGTTTCCTCAACCAATCATCGAACTTTTCTTGATTTTCCTGATTGATCTAAATACTGAATAAGTCATTCTTCCGAGTTCACATGTCGAAACATATTAAGTTAATGAAACCAAGAGCAAGCTCAGCAGTCATTTAGTAGTTGTTGTCAGTATTTTTCACGTATATGAAAACTGAGTGGTTAAGTTTTCGTAGAAAAATGTCGATTAGTAAATTTTAAGTGCACTCAAGGGTTTTTGTGCAACACATGTTTGCATCGAAAGCCTTTTTTTCAATGCGATGACATGGACATGAAAATTAAGGAATGCTCAAGATGCAAACATGTGAATATGTATTCTTCGTAGACTGAAAGTTTGAATGAGTCAATAAATTTTTAATAGAAGAAACAATGATGTTAATATTTAGCGAACAATAATGGGTATAATTTTGTGTGTAAAATATTGCATATAAAAGCAAATATAAGATATAGAAATTTGTAACATGCGATGGAATAGTCAGTTGCAAAAAATTTATGACAGTAGACGCTAAATTATCACGTTTTGCAATCGCATTTCTAAGAAACTCAATCTCACATCCCGAATAGTGTTGGAATTTGGGATGCTAGCATTCGCGCTTATAATATTATAAAAAAAAACCTAGTTGGAATTATTGTCCTAAATTAAAAAGCGATATTTCTTATTTCATTTGTTATAAATACTAAACAAAAACAAAATCAAAAAATGGAAACACATGTCTCCTATGTAATGCACATTGTACAGCGCAACCTAAAAGTGAAGAAAAAGAATACTTTATTTCATAATATGTTACAAAACTATCAAGAAAGACAAACAAAGTAACATTCATTGAGGCTATACAGTTTCGTAGATACTTCCGAGTTCTTTGAAATAATATTTTGTGTTTCAAAATAAATAAATAAATAAAGAGTAGATAAGTAAATAAATAAGTGATAATAATAGAAATAAAATAGATAACTTGCATTCAGTTTTTTGGGAAAAGTTTTTTTACGAAAAAAATATTTTTATTTCTGATTTATAATAAATTTAAATGGAATTTATGGAGAATATAAATGCAATTGCATCAAGTGTTGAAATCATCCGTCTTAATGTTGATTATATTAACCATTCAACCTAGTTCTTGTTCAATTGGAAAGTTCTTATTCAATTGGAAAGTTCTTATTCAGTTTTCCGTAAAAATTCTTACAGATTTCAATGGGTTGCTCTATGATATTAATATTAATTTTCTAATAATTGATGCGAAAAATTGTAAGATCAAGTCGACTGTCAAAATGTGATATTTTAAATTTTTTTTCGAAATTAAGTGAATATCTCAAGTCTAACTTGATACCGATAATTTGGTTACAAAAAGATTTGCTTGAATTTTCTTCTAAAATTCTAATCAAATTTTTTTTATTCCAATGCAAAGATATATGAAATTTATCTATAATTTTCTTGTGGTTGTATCTCTGAGGTTGTTGGAGATAAGACTACAGCGAAGAAGATATCCTTTTTTGTCATAACTGTTTTCCCCGCTGAGAATACATCTGATCCAAAACGACGATTTGGTAAAATGGAAAGACATCTTTCCAACTCTTCATCTGAAAATTCATGTTCCTGATTTCATGCAAGCCATGACACTATTTCCAGGACCAATGGTGGTGGTATACCTCAAAGGGAGAACAGGGAAAGACATATCAGATGCAGAGTTACACAAAGGTCAATCTAAAGTCCTGACCACTGAAACATTATGCATGTTTATATAATGGATTATGATATGCCTCCATTAAAATGCAGATCAATTAGCTGGTCGGGACTTTGCTAGTGATCCTGCGTGCCAAGCTGTCCAATACTAATTACAGATGACGAATGATTGAGACAGATTGAGAGAATGATGGTAAGTGATGGTGGTCCTCGAAAAACAAAGAGGGGGAGGGGGCTATTGATAACAAAGATAAACGTATAGTACCGAGAGCTGTGATGAATCACGAAAAAAAAGGATGAGGAATTTAAAGCGTGGAACTCCAGAAGCACTTTCGCACTGACCTTAAACATACAACATTATTGATTGTAGGTGTGATTAAACTACATTTCCTGGCACTTGATACGAATAGAAATTTGTTGATAGGTTGGCTACAGCCATCATATAAGCCAGCGGTGAAACCTGCACTATAGGACTCCCGTCTCTGGAATTTCAAAATAAATTCTCATCGTGATGTCGATATGGTCAAACATCCTCAAAAATACTCAAAAACATTAAATTTGGACTCGATATAAATTTGAAAAGATGTTTTGCTATTTAGCTAGCTAATAAAAGTCCAAGTAGAGAGAAGTATGCTTAGGAGTTCCTCCATTTATAATTTGTTCCTGAAGGTCATCAAATATTTACACAGAGCTATATTGTGTAGGTACACGATCCGATTAATTTAATTAATTGATTAGGCAATCAAAAGAAGCAATTCATAAAATTTACAAGAACAAATGAATCTGCAAAAATTGCAAACTCAATCTTGTCACTTAGATGCCTTGATAATTTACGTAACATCTAATATTATTTATATATTGTTCATATGTGAAATATTTGATTGGATCAATGGAAACCTCTATACAAGGCTATCATGCTTTGACCTTTTGAACAATTTTCACCATTGCTCAGCAGTCTCGTATGATATTATTTTTATAGACCACAAATGTAAATTGGTCTGAATGATGCTCGCTTTGCACGCAGTATCTCAGGCAGATATAGATGAAAATTTAGATGCGCATCAAAAATACCCAGATCACCCACTAATAATGGAGCAAAATTGTTTAACATAATTTTCAAAGACACATGTGGAACTTTACACTGGGCTGAATTTTGCTGTTAATGCGCAACATTTTCCACTTAAGAGGTTACGGGTCTTTGACGACGTTGATTCAATTTGAATTACTTATTCTTATTATTATAAAAAATCTTTTTTTTTTGCACAGCGATTTGTATGATTGTTGGATGTGTGGCTTTCCCCTTTGGCTGGAACTCAGACGAATTTCGTAAAATCTGTGGCCCCGAATCGAATCGGTTTGAATTGGGATTATGTGGCGTAAGATGGGCATATCCATTAGCGATAATTGGTAAGTTGAATTATTGATAAGTTTTTGTATTTAAGCTGAATATCTTATTAGGCGACTTACAACTTGTTTTATTTTTTGAGCAACAATCAGCAATATTTTAAGCTTATTTATTTTCGGAAACCGGAATGTTTCGAAAATGAAACTGTTGGATGGGAATTTGAAATTTGGTGAATTCAATATGCATAAACGTGGAAAAATACGACATGACTGAGTCGTAGTTTACGATAATCAATTTCTATCAACCCACTTAGGAAGAAATTGTATTTACCTGGTTTTGTAGTTTTATAATCTATTTGTGCTCATTAGCTAGCCTTTATGTTGCAAAATCAGTCGTTGTAAAATTTGATGAGATGAGATGAGATCTTTGTTGAGATGATTGCAGTAATAAATTCCCTATCCCTATGAAATATTCATTATGTATTTATTAAAACAAAACATGTTCCCTCAGAACGACAAAGTTATATGCTTTCTTTATATGCGTTTTTAGAAACGAGAGACCGAAGCTAGAAACATTTTTGGTACTAACCAAAACCTTTAGGATATTTCTTATGACATCCTTTCAAAGTACTGATGAAATATAACGACGCGAGCAATACGCCAATTAAAAAAAAAACCCGCGTTGCCTGGTTATGTGCTGAATCAGAGTTTATGCTTGGGAATAACTTCTAAGTAAAAATTTCAATTTACTCTTTTACAGGAGTGGTATTTTCACCTATGCGAAAGAACAAAATCCAGATTCTGCTTGAATACTATGAAATTATGTTGTCAAAACATCCCAATTATTCAAATTGAGAAGAAATTTACAGTAATGTTTGAACAACCTCAGAATTTTTAAATTTTAAAAAGTAAAAGAAAATACATTCACGATTTGGGATTTATTGGAATTGAAAATCCTAATTTTTGTCATTTCGAGCTACGTTCTGACCACATTATCTACCGGTGTGACCCAGATTGTGTTGTCAAAAGGAAGTCTGTTGGTGGTTTGAGTCAGTATTTCATGTGGATCAGCGTTTTCCTTGTATGAGAAGTTTTTTGATGACTTACCTTTATAGTTTACTCAATATAATCCCCACTAGGGGATTATTGTATTATTGTATTGTATTGTATAGGAAATAGTATTATGTGGTGATTTTAATCTTGATAGATTAAAAGGTTTTAATGTTTTAATGAAAGTTCAACTTTGGTCCTATTTCTCTTTGATCCTTTCTCATTCAGTGTTCGATATCACATTAATAATGTTCATAATCCTCTCCGTCATTTACTTGAACTTTTTTTTCGAATATTCCATCTCATTGCCTTTCAATTACACCCACCTTGCAATCCTATGTTTCGCCTGATTCCTATCACCAGCTTTGATCCTTTGATATAGCCCTTGCGCCTTCTTTATGCATCAAACCTATCCGACATCCCAAATTCACTTTTTCCGAGGACAAATTATGTCCCACTGAACACTACACTTTTCTCGACTGATTAGATCACGTTTTTTGTGAATCTGGATACCGAGTCGGTTTCATTCGATTTTTACAAGTACCTTCATACTCCTATAAAGCTTTTACTCCTCTTCGAAGTTCTCATCAGGAAAACATAAATCTTTGATGACTACGCGTGTACTTGTTGTTCTGAAAACTGAAAGAAATTCGTCGTAGTCTTAAATCGTCCGCAATGGTTGAAGCAAGGACTGATTTGTGTGTATTGCACTCTATAGCTAAGAAATAAATCAGAACCGCTTCGAAGATTTATTTCTTCAGCGCAAAGAATGCATTCAGGTCTAATAATACGAAACCTTTCTGGGATTACAACAGGTCACTGAAATCGTCTAGTGACTATCACTAGAAGATATCTTCTATATCTTTGAAGAAGATATCTTCTTTATCATCCGTATGGATCATTATTCCCACCAACTTCACCATCAAGGATCCTGTTTCCCTCTTTTTACTGTGCACCTAGTGATATCGAACTCATAATTTAATCCATTGATCCTTATATAAGTCCTGGTACTGATGGTATTCCTAACATGTTTTCGAAATCTCTTGCATCCTCTCTACCAGTGCCATTGTCTCAGCTCTTCAATTTCAGTCTACGTACTGCTGTATTTCCAAATAATTGGAAACAAGCTATCATTGTTCCAATTCTTAACCGTGCTGATCTTTCTGATTTGATCCTGAGTGATTCTGAATGATGATCCAACTATCGTCCATTGTCCTTTATTTTTTGTTTTGCAAAATTATTGAAACGTCATTTACACAACCGACAACATGATTTCCTTAAAGATTTTCCTATCACTACTAATTTGACTACATTTGCGTTGTGGAAAGCGTTGGAAAGGTAGTTCAATGTTGATATGATCTTCACAAATTTGTCTAAGGCATTTGATACTGTCAATCTCCATTTGCTTTGTGTGAAACTAGAGGCTCTAGGTATCTCGAGATTATTTTTGCTTAGGGTGCACGCTTTCTTGTTACATCGTTCCTGTTCTGTAAGTCTCTACTACATCACATCAACTCTTTTTTATCCTTCATCTGGTGTCCCCAAAGGGTCCATTCTTGAACAACGTCTCTTCTTTCTTTACATATGTATTTTTTTTTTCATTTAATAAGTTCTTTATTGTTTCTAAAAATTTGCAGGACTTAGCTCATAACTTAAAGTGAGAGTTCTGAATTTTGTCTTTCTGTATATTAATGACCTTTGAATCTTTGATTTTTAAATTCACTGTGCTATAGTTTGCCGCTCCCGTAATTCCTCTTCGCCGATTTAATACGTTCAACTTAGGTTTACTCGCTTCGTTTTCTATGTATCAACAGAACATGCCTCGTATTCTTCTTTTGGAGTCTCATCGTATTCTGTCAGACCTGTACTTTCTGTATCAACTTTGCTGCCATCCGATTGATCGTATTCTCTACGCTGATGTATGTTCTCGACAACTTCTGTGTTCTACGATAACGAATAATTGGTTTGTGGTTCCATTTGCCCGTACTTAAGCCTTCTTTTACTTATCAATTGTTTGTATTCCTAGAACACGACCTCGAGGTTGGTCCTTTTCCTGTTTCGTATTTAGCTTTTAAGTCTATGTTTAGGGCCTTACTTTGTTTACGACTTTGAAGGGCTAGATTTGGCTGATGACTTTTCCTTAATAACTGTTGGATAGTTGATTTAAGTAGTAGAAACATAAACGAACGAATTTTCTTAAGCCAAAATTTAAATTCATATTTTCGTAATTAATTCTTTGTTCCTTTCGCTTTGTAAACCACAGCACGAGCAAATCTTTTCAGTTATTGATTTCATAATGCAAGTATAACACCTAATTAAAGTAAATTACCGTTCAGGTTGTATCGACGGCTTGATTTTGTCCACGCTCGCTTTCATCTTAGCGACACGTCACGTTCGCCTGCAGCCGGAGCCAATGTATCAGAGCAGCATGTACAAAGGTAAAATCAAAGTTCAAAGATTTAATTAATGCAATCAGTATGTTTTTCTGGACTTACAAAGTTAATGTCGATCGCATTTCAGGTGAAGTGAATAATGCTTACATCACAGATGCCGTAAGCTTGGCCGGTTCACGGAAATCACTGAATTTGCAGCCAGTTCTGCTAGTGTCGCCACCACATCATATGGCGGCGGGTGACGATACTATCTCCCAATTCTCTAGCCGAACTCCGAACCCACGTTACAATCGACCCGACTATCACAATTCCATGCACCAGTTTCAGCTTTGAAGCTTTTCGAGGAAGAACTAGCTCTAAGCGGTTCAAGTATGTGATAGGTGTTTCTAGTAAATGTTGGACTTCTTGTGTATACATTAAGGCTGCTTTTCAAACTATTGATTTATTGTTTTCATTATTATATTAGTAAGTTTTCATGTGTAAATTATGTAGGAAGTAAGAAGGCTAGACAAATATTTAATTAAATTAAGCTAGTTAAATATTGTTCTGTGTACTTATATTCTTTTGTATAAAGTTATTCAATACATTTTAAACAGCGTATATAAATTGTTTTCAAATTGCATGCGGCAATCTTGTCAAACCTTTAGTTGAGGCTGTTTTGAACTTACATTTCACATTTATCTTTTGATAACGTCGATGAATTGAATATTTTTTGCGTATTTTTCCGCATGGGGAGCTTTGGATATATTTGTTTCTGTTATTTATCGCCAATATCAATGAGAGATTTATTAAACTTTGTCAAAGCTCAAGTAATCTTGCGCCTAGTTTTACGCTTTTTAATTTCAATGGCGCCGTATGAGTAAGCTTACACTGTAGTCGAAAAATGGTAGAAGTCGCTGAATCAACACAGCAGCTCCAAGATATAGTGTAGCGGCGAGTAGAGATACTACGCGCATCTAAAGATTGCAATAATTGTATAAGAGGTTGAAGTAAATGCCAGTTATTGGTTGTAGAAATAATAGACTATATGTTTAAATTGATGCTGCTTTTCAAAAACCCTGTGAGGTTTTTATATGACTACAGTACCGCTAATGCAACAGGACTAAACTAGGCAAATATTTAGTTCAATCCAATTTTTTATTCTGAGTTTTTTTTCTTAGCCGTTTTCCAAGTTATTTTGTAACCAATTAAATTGACAGGTTAGTGCGTTCGTAGTGCAGTGAGTAAATATTATTTTAGTGTACGAACTGCAATCTGCCGAAGATGTCACGGTTACTAAATGTTTCCTGTCGATGCGAAAAGGAATAAAACGTGGTGCAATTGGTTTGCTGGTTTGGATTCTTAAGACCTTTATATCCAGATAGCCTGATGTTTCCAGGATATAATTTCATGTGCATGTTCACAAACTATATGTTTTGTCTAGGGCACTGGTCTCAGTGTTTTAACACAGCGTTCATGAAAGTGCAGATTCGGTTGCTGTCCTGAAAAATGCTGTGAAACTTTGGATACGAAAAATGTCTAGATAATCGTTTATTCGTAGATTAATGCACTTATTCATATGAATTGATTAAATGTGTTAATCAAGTAATTAACAATATACAATTCGTAAGAATTATCAAAAAGTCTTTTACATTTGAGACAAAATATATTTACAAAAAGAATTGATTTGTTCGAATTTTGTTACTTTGTGGATGTTTTTACTAGAGCCAATATCATTATAACTATCATCACTTATGGCACAACAGCCAAAATCCGGCTTTGGCTTCCTTTGCTCTTCCAAATCGACTCTCATTTTTGGCCATAACCTTTTGCTTGCTCAGTGATACTTACAACAATGCAAAAGGAGGGTTCGCCCTCCTTGCTCTTGGAACGAAAGAAATTATAGTTCTGTGATATTTTACGCAAGATATGCCGACAATATAATATGTGTAACGAAGAACGAATTTCGGAATAACGCAACCAGCAAGACAAAAATCTGAAATTCACAATGGAGGCAAAAAAGGAACGAAAAATAGGTGAGCTTGACATAACAATGAAGAACATCAAAACGTTAAACGAATGTAGTGAGTTTGAAATATATGGCAAACCCACAGCTACATAAAAGATAATCCAACGTAAGCAACGCATCCGATCGCCCCGAAAAGCATTAAAAACGCTGCAATTGGCCAATTAGTAACAAGACTGGAGAGGAAATATCTGACAGATGAGAGCCTACAACGAGGAGTTACACAATATAAAAGAAAGCAGAAGGCAATGGATACAAAATTCTGTTCTGAGCCTCTCCCTTTGTTCAAAAGTGTCCCATGCACCTTTCAACAGGAATGGGGCACTTTTGAACATGCATGGGACATTTTTGATTACCTCAAATATATTGGAGAAAACAGTCCCAAAACTAGTTCAAGTGGGTTTTATTACACTTAAATAAAATAATTATTATCAAAACACAAATTATTAACATTAAAAAGTTTGAAATAAATTTATTTGAACACAGTTAAAAATCAAAAAATTAAATAGGTAACTAAATATAAAATTGTCAGTTTTGATACTGCTAACAAAAGTCTATTCCAAAATGAAACAATAGTACCCAATTCTGGATCACTGAATATGTCACGACGTCCAGCACTGCCCGGTTCTGGCTCCTCTATTTTGCTAACTATTTCAGTTGTAGAATAGGACACATCGTCTATCTTGGTTTGCCATATGCATTACCTGCCTTTTCTTGTCATAGCACTGACAACTACCAGATCAGCATCTCATTGTTTGGTAATTTTTCCGGGGTATAGCTCCCCTTCGTACATGTACTTGTTGGATGGAGACGTTTTCTTAGAAGTCGAAGGTTGGGGAACGTTTTTTTCTATTTGCTCTGCATCTGTGGCAGTCAGTTTCATCAGTTGTTTGGAATGTTTATCATCATAAAGTTTTTTTTGAGCTCTGCGGGCTTCGGTATCTTTCTGAATTTTATTTTTTGTAGGCGTCTCTGTTAATATGCGTGAACTGACCTTTCTTCTGTTGCTCTGGCAACTCTTTGGTTGAATCGTCGGATAAGGTCGCACATGTGCTGCAGATTTAGTTGGTCCGGTGTTTACTGTTGGCCTATCTGGTGTGTCTAAGTCATCAGTTTCACTAGCATGTGACGCCTCACTTGGACCACATGTTCGCGAATAGTTAATGATGGTGTAAAATCTTCATGGGTAAATGCATGTCTTGAAAACGGGCAAATAGCGGGTTTTTGGAAAGCTGCAATTATGTTCCTGCTCGTGAATGAAGAATGATAAGCAATGTTTATTAAACCTGCCAGATTTTGTATTGTGAATCCTTGCCCAGTTGCTCTAAGAAAGTCATTTTGTGCGACCCGTAACTTTCCTTTAAACGGGCCCATTAGGCCCACATCTAGGGACTGGAGTCGCTGTGTGCAGTGTGTAGGAAATGTAACCAAAACAATGCCGTTATCCCTGGTATATAAAATTGCATCAATTGTACAATAGCTTTCAAACAAAATCCTACCCTCCTTACTGCACCTAGTGTGCTGTTTGATGTGCTGAAGCCTTTAAAAATAAAGGCCCCGTCATCCACGAGCTTTTTGCGCTATTGGCGATACCAAGGCTACCCGTAGGTGCGCCAAACATCATGCTGTCATGCATTCTTGCTCTTGGGAAAATAAATACTGGAGGTATAGCATTGCCTGCTGCATTTACTATCATGCATGATTCGTTTTCTCTTATAGTTCCGTTCCATTTGAAAATCCTAAAAACAAAACACCAACAATTAATGTCTTTCTTCAAGGTATCCAAAAACTATATTTGAACAAAAAATAAGTTTATCTCGATTGGACACTGTTGGACTGTTGGCTATTAGACACTGTTCAAATGTACCCCACTAGACATTGTTCAAAACTGCCCCACACAACAACACAGCATAAACTCACAAATTACAAAAAAAAATATATATATATAGAATATTCAAGTTTTACAACTATAGATGGTTAGTGTACTTACTTGGTTATTACATGCAATAAATAAACAGTGGTTTGATGATAATATTTTGTTATAAAATCCTTGCAACTGTAGAAATAAAAACAAACTTCTCAACAATACACAAATGTTCAACGTGGAAAAAACAGACATTCTGACGTTACAAAAGATGGCTGCTCAACCACCAGCTGGCTTGTCATTCACTACCAGGGTTGCCAACATAATATAAATAATAATTATTCCTCCCCTACATGAAACATTGCAAGTAAACTGACGGGGAACGACGGAATTTCAAACGGGGAACCAACAAAAGATATTGCCATCTCTGCCGGGGAAACCGCGGTGCAGCGATGCGTTATTCCCTTTCCTTGAATTGAATTTAAAAGTATATTCTATTTTTTCTCATTTTACAATAACATTTTCATACGTTTTCATAAAAGTTGATTCAAAATGTTAGCCGTTAAATTGTATTAAAAAACAATTCACATGTGATTGGAGTAACCACAAATTGAAAGGATCATCTTCGGGTACTTACGCCCCCCCCCCCCGCCTAATATTTAACTCGGCCTCGTGAAGTTCTCTTTTGTTACTGAGCCGTTAGTTCACGTTTCAGAAAAATTATAGAAAAGCAGAAAGTTGTTGCTATGCAGTTGAGTAGAAATCCTGGCATCCAGGTGTAGAATTTTTCTGGGCCATCTTTGTTTTTAACAAAAGAATTCAGGGCTTCATTAGTTTCAATTTAAAGTAACTCCGACAGTATTAAGAAAAAACAAAGTCATCAAGCGCAAAAACATAAGGAAATTTAAAGTGTAATCTTCAGACAACAATCAAGCAAAAGTTGAATAGAATAAGCGAAATCGAATCTTTCATCGAATCAGTCGAGTCAATCATATATAAAAAGTTGAAAGCCGCGTCCACATTCAGGAGAGCAAAAAAAAATAGCTGATACATCTAAATTGGTGAATCCTCAGGATCATTTCGTTTTAGTACGAAAGAGAGTAGAGAGTTAGAGTTTCGAAATTGAACTCTTGCATTAACCAATTAGCTAGGAGGCAGTTTTTTTGTTTTTGGAATTTCCATCCTTAATACCTCTGTTAGCCTGTATAGTCTCGGAGATGCAATTATGATAAATCTTCTTTCTCTCTCAGGACTATATTTTGTATTACTTTGATATTTCTGAACATTCCAAATGTTCGTTAAAAATGAGGTTTTCCTTACTTGACTTTTCGTCTTTTTTTTAAATCGAATGATGATGAACAGTTACTAAACCAACACTTTTTTGTTTCCCAACAATTGTTCCTTTCCGCACTATTACAGATTATATCACAGTAATGGTCAAGCGATTTTTGTAATGCGTAGATGTCCAGCACGGACAGTGATCTCTGATCAACATTCAAATTTAGCAGTTTCAACAAAACAAATAACAATGTTTATAGTTACTAATGTATAGCAAAGGCTTTGTACTGTAAAGGACGAGCTAAATCCATCAGCGTCTGAACTTGTGGCTAGTAGGAGTCACACAAATAGAGTGCAACGAATATGCAAGATTAAGGGAGAAGTTTTTCGGCATCCTTTGAAGAGAATTTAATTTTCTTAAACATTATTATTTTTATAGAACATAAAATATTCTGGAGTAATTGGTCCTACTTTTGCATTACGCCATTGTTTTGTGTTTCGTTTCCATCGAATCGGTTCCAACATATTTCGAAATCGGTATCGTCCCGAACCATAACCCTAAAATGTTCATTTTCATGATTATTAAACCATTTCGATGAGCATTCAATGAAACTTCAATAACTTCCATTCGACTTTTATAATTATTCTCAAACTTTCATAATTCGCTTCTGGAGTCATAAAATCAAATAAAATCTCGTCAACAGAAAAGGCGACGTATCTGTTCTCAACGTATCCTTAAGAAATTAATTACGGTGCGGTGAAGTGTACTGAAGTGACGAATAAGTAAGAAGATGAGATCAGGGATGACGAGCGCCACCCTCATAGTATGCTAGGCAAGGTAAGATGGAATGCCGAACGACGAGTTAGCGTGTTAACCGAAGTATGTAATAAATTATCTGCAAAGGGGAGGAAAAACGTTGCGAGATAATCCAATAAAGCGCGTCAGCTGGTCACCTACTTAGGAAATTTTGAATTCGTAAGGATGAGAAAAGGAAACAGTCAATTGCTTGTTGTTCTTGTTACAGTTTGTACTGAGATGGGCTCTTTCCAGTTGGTAGGTAGCACATAAACGGCGCATGGGATGATTTTAGTTTAGCGAAAAGTACAATTCCACGAAACTTTAAGACAAAAACGTGTGAAATCCAATTTGTAACGACCAAAGACGCTGCTGCATTCCATTTGCGTTCGAGTTTCAAGTAAATTTTCTTTTTTGAAAAACGCTGTAGATGTATCCTTGAAACTATTCGAAAACATGCTGTGAATTTCTATACCTTGAGCCCCAACATATCCCTCGATGCAAGTGTTGGATTCTTCGAACCCATGAAATGATTTGTTTACAACGACAAGTAAGTTAGTCTGTACTTTGCGAAAAGAAAGGAGGCGCGGGAACGGCGCGGCGATTCTCTGCCGAATCAAAATTGAGATATCTTTCACTTCCATAAAGTCTTGAACTTGGCCACAACATCGTCGCTATTATTTAGGGATGAAACGTGAACAATAAAATCAAAGGGAGATTCCCCAAACGAAATTGGTTCTAGTTAACAGATGTGATATGTATGGCACCGCCGTATTACAAATTCAATATGTAAGAGGTGGAGCAAGTGCAAATTTGGTCACAGTTGTGTACTTTATGATATGAGAGAACGTTTTCGTGATTGTTATGAACAATTAAGGCTATTAACAAACTATAATCTTAATTGACAATATGTGGTTGCGATTCGTGAAAACAAAGCGATATTTGTTTTGAGCAGAATAAATGAGAGGCTTCGTTAGCGAAAATTGTTACATCTAAGATACAATAAGCAATTCAGAATAAAACAAAAAGCATATCCGTTTTGTGGCTGAGGAACATGCATCACTTTTAGTAGGGTATGTGACTTTATATTTCATATCCTGAATTAAAAAAAAGGCTGAGTGGAATAACAACGAGTATGGCAAACCCAACTACGTAGTTGTCTGTTTCGACAGCTTTCGGAGAAACAATGTTTTGCAGGATATTTTTGACTTTCGTTGATTTAAAAAACTTCAGGCAATCTTGTTAGGAGGGTATGGAGTCAAAAGAGGACTATGCTCTGGGGATATTTTGAAAGTAGAAGAATTAGAAGTTTTTTGAAATTGTTAAAACCTCATTGAAGATACCAACAGAGTCCCGTGGGTCGTAGGTTATAACTTTGAGTTCAGTACCTGGCGGACGCCTTATATGTTTGAGGATGAGACAATGGGCGAGGGCGTTCGGAGAATTTTCCCTGTGCAAACCGTTTGCTTCGATCCCTAAAGTGAGGAATGTCCTGGTCATTAACCAGACGTTACCACAGAACCAGACGATATGTAATACATGTAGCTTGTCCACCAAGTTTGTCCTAAAATGTTGCTCCGCATATTCAACGCCTGACTGCAGGAGGGTCTGTTTTCAAAAATGCTGACAGGAAGCGAAACTAGTGCTGACCAGCAAAGGAACTCGAGGCTACCATCTGCATATCGGTTGAAGATCTATCTTCAAGATCAAAGTACGCAAGATCCTTATCACATGGAGACTTGAGGGGTCCAAACGTTTTGCAGGTGATTTACCTGATCAGCAATATGGCTTTAGGGCAATGGCAAAAGTGGGAACGTTGTCCAGTGGTCAGAAGGCCATAAAAAAAACTCGGGGCGTACAGTATTGTTTATAAAAATTTTAATTTTCAGTGCGCTGGAATATTGCAGGATTCGAAGTCTCTAATGCGGATACTTAGCGGATGATCGGAAGCTCGTCTATGACACTTTTGGGGGTCAGCGAAGAGTGGTTGAGAGATCCATTCCAAAGAAAGATTCCTTTCTTGGCCCAGACTTATGGAGTGTCTCGTTTGGCGAGCTATTGACTCTACAGCTACCGGAGGAGTCATGTCTGATCGGCCATGCTGGTTGCATTAACAACCCAGTGTACCGTCATATATTTATAATTCAAACTTGGTAGGATGCTGCGCCGAGTGAGAGTGCAGGTGACCTGCTATGGGTTTATTCTAGCGCTTGAAAAAACGGAGGTGGTCATACTGACCAAGAAACGGAGCGACCGTGTAATTCTCGCCTAAGTTGGAGACCATGGAGTCAAAAGAATCAGCAAAATACCTTGGCTGGATGATTGTCTCGAAGATGAGCTGCTTTGATTAAGTACGGAGGACTGCAGACAACGCTGCAGCGGTCGTCTTATGGCCAACATTGGGGACAAACGCATACTCATGAGTGCGATGAGGTCAGTGCTCGTGTGTGACATCGAAGGATGGCCTTTCACTGTTAGTAAGGAATCGTACCGAAGGCATCTCGCACATTACCGAGGCGAGGAATCTTACGGCTACATACTCCACGGCTTGTGAGTTTGTGGTGCTGATTATCGCGAGAGTAATCCCCAAGTTGATACTTGTTGAAGGGCGAAGGCGAGTAAGCTCACTTAGGGGTCAGCTGGAGAGAGAAACTGTGAGTAGCATCTGTACTTTTCTTAGTCCTTTTTGTGCTAAGAAAAAATGTTCCATCTATTTGCAGATTTCAGCTGTGTAAGAAAAACCTCAACGCTGAATCGGAGCGCACAGTGCTATAAAATTCTTAAAATTTGCCCTGGAATTGAGATATAAGCGACCCAAAAAATGGTTCAGAAAGTTCGTAGCGATGTTGTTTCAACAATCTCCATATAGCAACGGAATTGACAAAAAAAAAAACTCATGAATCAAAACTCATGCAAGAAAGTTATCTGGAAATGAACATTATACGATTGTGATGCGTGACGTTCTAGCTTATGAAAATAGGGATCAAAAAGCAGTAGATTCCGAGTATCTTGCTAGGATATGGGGGGGGGGGGGCTTAACAGATCAATGAAATAGCAAAAAAAGTAATATGCAGTAATATGCATGCAAAATAATTGACAAAAATAATAAAACAAATAGTCATCTCGTTTTGTAAATTTCACGCTTGAAGGTATCGATTTTGTAGGCTGAAAAGCTTCATTTCGTAAGATGAATCAGTGAATATGATTGGATACTGCCCTTCGGTGTTATTGTTGTAGATTGAGGGTGTCAGCGTTGGTTTTCCAGAACCAGGAGTAGCTGGGTTGTGCATTTACTAGTACGAAAGTTGAAGATCCTCGATGTAGACCAAGACGCCCTAATTGTCTAACTTCAGTTCAAGTTTGTAGAGACATTCAGGTTGTCACTCACGTTGATCATTTAGGCTTCTGATTCGAATATCTCAAAAATCAATTACATACAATAAGGGTGCGAAACCTCTCATCCTTTTCAATCAAATTTATCAACAAGTACTCCTTTGGTGTTATTGTTTGAAGAGTTATGTTGCAGAATTAAAATCGTGTCGGAATATCATTATGAAATAGTTTTACCTCATTCCTTTGTATACAAAATTCCTTTTTTGCTGTCTACCCCACAAAACTTATGGACTTGAACGACTAATATGTCTATTTTCCCTGGCAATGGTTGCTATATGCAATATTTTGATCACTTGAAGAGTTTCTTAACATTCATTGTATCATGAGCAGCATCCCAGTTTCGCATGTACTCGCAAGTATAGGATACAAAGGCTTATATTCCGTTTTTAAAACATAAACTTTATACCCCGAAGCAAAGTATCTCGGTGTCATAACAACCGTAATGTATCTGAGAAAAGATTGATAGGTAATTCTCTTTCCATCATTGATGATTGGTAATATTAGAGGGCAAATGTACTCACATTCATCAAAATACATGGAGCGCAAATAACAAACATAAATATCATTCTGAAACCAATTTAATAATGCCAACATATTTCACATATGAAAACCAGAACAGAGCATATTGCTGTCAGGATATGTTGCAAACCGCCTTAAATGTTCTCGTTGAAATGCGAGCGTACAAACATTTTTGTATATTTAACTATTATGTCAGGAACAGAAATTGAATCAGGAGAAAATGTATCTCCAGAATGGAATTTATTTTGACTTCCTGCGAAATGAACATTCAATTTGCTATTTAAATAGTTTTCGAGATTGAAATCATGGCTCCCGGTATTTTGTGTATTGAACAGATTTCTAGGATTTTTTCAAACGAAAAAGAGTTGAAGCAAACAATAGAACTAGAGAGAGCTGGAAGGAGCTAGAAGGAGCCGATATAGTCATTAAGGAGAAGGAGAGGGGTCGACTTGAAAGGGTAGCATATTTGCTTTATTGTTTATATAAATCACATTTAAATATCATTTCCATGAATCTGTTGGCAGTTTACAAACGAATTGAAATAGAGCTTATGAAAATGTTCCGTGTCTTTCAACACGTATTTATAGTATTTATCGTTTCATGTTTGACGTTGTTCTTCTTGCCATAAGGTTCCTTTGTTGGCCGTGGAAAGAGTAGGTACGTCCCTTCGGTTGGTTGCTATGTCATGCATAGGAAAAAATTGTATGAAACGATTATTCAGGCGATAGACCTGTCACTCGCACTCGCACTTCTTAGTAGACTCCATTTTTTCTCTCGACAATATTTGCAGCCGTTCGTACGTTTGCCTTGTATTCGTAGGTATATTGGTCCTCTGAAGTCTAGGCATTACGGATTACACAAAAAAAAAAAAAAATCACTTTTTCCTCATTAATAATAGTAAACGATAAGGATTGTCTTCCTTTGGAAATACATTCAGAATGCTGGTTATTGTGTTCCAGTTATCTTTACATAGCTTAAGGCAAATCCTTTGCGATGTTTTGTTGAACCAATGAGTGTATGCTTATTATTTATTGTATGAGCAATTTAGTATATACTGCGACAGTAGTATATATCACTTCTGAGAAGAGATACCGATAGAGTTTGTTTAAACAAAACCTTCCAGTTTGCGTGCATTAACACTTTCGTTTCGTTTAAAGTTTCTTGTTCTTATTAAAAATTAAACGTTAAATTCCTTGCAACTCAATGTTAAAGTCTTGCAAAGGCTGCACTTGATATTGGTTTAAAAGCAACGAAATGTTTGTGCTGTAGTTTTTAATGTATTGTTTCGAATTGATAAAATCAACGTAAATAAAGTAATCTAGTAAACATTTAATTCGAACTTGAATTTGTTATTATTGATGTTTATATTATCATCCTGGATACATTGCTAATATAATACTCTTCCTCAGCGCCTGCTTAGAAAGATTGAACGATAACAGTCGAAAATCGAATACGGAAAAATAACAATTTACCACGCAGAATTAAAAGGAAGATCTTTTTCTATTTTTCAGGAATATTTTGCGAAGATGAAATCAATTATTAAAACTTGTATTTGTATTTTTATGCTTGGATTGAGTTTGAACACCTTTACTCTAACCTAGAAGGTTGCCCCATAGGATCCTTCCCTGTTTTAAGCGAAATGAATACACGATATATTTGTTCAAGGTTGATTGTCTTGGTTGAACGTCCTATACCCTTCTTCCATCTCCCAGAAAGCTTCATTTCACCTCCTTTTCGAAATTGTCGAAACTGTCTTGCAAAGAGGAGACTTGCTATTCATCTAGGTGCGTTTTATTACGCTCGAGGATTTGAAATATTTACTACGGATAAAATTTTCGAAGAGGTGGTACAAATAATAAACGAATGGAGCAGCATCCTGGGAATACGGAGGGTGAGGTAGAGCGTCCAAATAAAAGTGTAGTAATTTTAACTTTACGGCGAACGTAATATGCGGTCTTTTGTTGTCGTGATGTAAAATGACGTATCGTAGGTTCGCGGATTGTGTCCGTTTTTCAGTTATGTCGGTAATTGATCGAGTCGTTTATAATATTTGCCGGCATTGATCTTTTCACCCGGAGGAAGAAGCTCGTAGTTGACTAGACCTTTCCATCCCATCAAACACACAAAGGAGCCTTGATCGAATGAAGTCTGGGCGTCGCAACATTTGAAGGGCTATTTTTCTTAGAATAACTTAACTTTCGAAGACAATAATCTTTAAGAAAGGCTCTATTTTATGTCGTTGAAGAATCAAATCGAACGAAGAGATACAGTTCACAAGGCCGGGCTCCATTAAATATTTGTGGAACTTAAAACTAATATCGATTCGGATATGTCATCTTAATTAAATGCTTACCGTTGTCTTGGGAATGTTGGAAGCATCCATTATATCCCGCGCACAATATTGTGGAATTTTAGCGCACAAAATCTTGGTAAGATCTGTATGCGTCGTTGCTGGAAGGAAACTACGGTCTTCATCTTCCTCATCAATTGGTTAAACAAAATCCGGACGGTCCTAATAGTCGTAATAACATCTGAAATCTCGTCTGCAGTGTGCTTTGCACTAATGCACTACTGCTAATGTTGCAAATGCATGTTGCAAATGCTTTTTTTTGGCTCTGCTTATTGAATGGTGCAGAAACAATTTTAAAGTTTTTGTCGGCAATGAAACGTATTTTGAAAGAGCTCTGGAACGATCAATACCAGTGCCATCAATAGCTCAGAGATGTTTATATAAACATAGCCAGGTAAAGTTATTCATTTCGGCGCAGATGAAACTTATGGGACAACATAATATTTGTGAGCATTGAGTGCTCCGCATTCTTCACATGCGTTCTTAACTTATCCACCGTTGTCTAGGAGATTGTCATACAGGTCGAAGGGTGTCAGTAATTGTTATAGTCCAGAGCATTACCATAGTCAAGGTACTACTAACGCGGTTATCTTGTCACGCTGTTGATTGATATTTTCTTAATAGTCATTCAATACTCTAGTATGTTCTTGTTAACTTCTTTAAAGTCCTCAAAAACGTATTAAGATCATAGCCACAACTGTCCAAGATTCTTGAAATTCCACTACCGCTCTACTGTAGAAGGACTGAAGCGCCTCATTTACTTCCACCGTCGTTTGGAATGTCACCAAGGCAATCTGTTGTAATTTATTTGATAATATTTAGTGATAATATTGAAATAAAGAATATTGAGGAGTAAATAAACTGAGTTCCTATGCATAAGAACATGAACCACTTTTTGAGGGGATCATGAAGAAGTAAAAGCTTATAACTTGTGCAGCAAACAAAGAGCATTTATGTGAAATAGCGAGCATGAAAACTATATGACGCAACTAGGTGTATTGAAAGCGATGGCAGACTTGCAAATTTAAATGCAATGCGTGAAGAAATTGTTAATTGTATGGTTAATTGTATAAAGAAGTCCTTGTGCATGGATATAAGTTTTAAAATATCTTAGATCGATAATAACGACGGGAATCTTTCAACAAAGAGAAGGAGATATGTGACGAAGTATTTCATAATATTTCACCTACGAACATATGCCATCAACTACTTGCTTGACCGTCACGAATAGATAATGAATGCGCTTTGTCCTGTGAAAAATGTATATGAGGTTTCAGCATATAAAAGCATTTCCTATACATAGGAAAAACGTGGAATTATCGATAGTAAATAAAGTATTTAGGATTGAGGCATTGAGTGGTCGTTGAGCAATTCCACGTTTAATTAATCATACAATTGAGAGATTGTTGTCGATTTTAGCGAGAGAATTTCTGCTTTCTAAGAATCAGCCAACAACAATTGACAGTGAATTCGTTCTCATACCAAGTATTTTATCCAACTCGCATTTCCACGATACCCGCAGAAAACTCAACTCTGTCTTGTCCCTACATTGCCATTATGCCCATGATTTAGTCACCTAATAACTTCTATCCGAAATATTTTTGATTGAACGAGGATCAAGAGAAATAATAATTGAATAAAACTGAAATATTAAAAAAACTGAAACATTTTAGTGCATGTTAGAAGCTTCATTTCAGCATTTATTGAAAAACGCGCTATGCTGATAAATTTTACTAACTTTTTATTCTTTGATTTGATACAACATTTTTCTCTGTGTCAGGGGAACAAAAATTTTGCATTGCGCTGCCGCGAGATCATTGGTTAAAGAGTGCATCCTCGATCCAACCTGTGGGCTTCGTTCATAATGTCAAAAAATAACCAAAATATACTTTTAGTTAGCCATTAACCAGACTTTAATCGCTCATGAGTTATTTCAAACCGAATAATTTTCGAACTTTTTTCATTCTTTCTAGTTTCGGGCAGATTTTTAAAGCAATTGAAAATTTATATTTCAAATTCCATATTTCTCTGTTTAGTGGCTCGTATGCTTTGCTGTTTACAACTTTTCTCGGCATGTTTTTCACATTATTGAGTATAGTATAGTGTGGAATGATGTAAACAAAAGTTATGCAATCGGTAACGCAATTTATAACACCTTAATAACCACAAATTCCCATGTTTATTGCTGTAAGCTTGCGAATGCATTTATATCCTTTTTTTAATGGTTATCTGTTTTTTGAGATGTAGCTCTACCGATTTCACTTTTGTGCTATAAACGTTGGAAATCGGTGAATAATATCTATCTTTATAATTGCATTAACGGTACGCTTCAATACAATCAATTTAATTATTTTCATCCATGAAATCTTACTTGATTTTCCTTGCCAGAGTGGCAAGGAAATACAGCCTCTGAATACAGCCACCCAATCACTACATTTTCCTTCCAACTTCATAAATGATAAAGCTTTTAATTCCTAATTGACATTCGCAGCGTAATCTGCCATTATTCTCTCGTTTCAAGTAAATTATCGTTAAGGATTGAGGAGGAGAATACGAACAACCGCGCAAATTGACGATGGGGTATATGTATCGACTGGAATTGCTGTGGACTCATAGCACCGGATAAGAAGTCCTGAATGGGATGGATGATGGTTTGAGGGTTTAAGCTTTTGTTATGTCGACGTCGCCGTCAATATGAACTCGGTGAAATGGGAGTCGTGCCGTTATGATGGAAACGACTATCGATGGAAGTGGCAATGGCGCTGATGACGACGATGATGGAGAAGAAAGGACCTAACCATGAAGGACCAAAGTGCGATACGTTTACGTACGTAATAGAAGGAAAGTTACCCGGCGTTTTCAAAAAGAATGGCAACAGCCCATCGCCATCGCCATTGCCATTGCCATTGCCATCGCTATCGCTCCAGTGCCGTAGAAGGAGTGATGGTGCAATGTGGAAAAAAGCAAAAGCACACAATCATTACTTCTTCTTTATGATTAAAATACGTCACGTCCAGATGTCGCCCTATATACTTTTTTATTACGATTTTCCAACTGATTTAATGCTTTTTAAGGACCAACAATTTTCTACATGAAAACGTTTGAGGAAATCATCGTCAATTTTTTTCGTATTCTGGATTAAGGACTAGAATTACCTTGCACAAGGGTGGGTAGTAGTTGATTATTTCATTTCGCTTGCCTAGCTGTAATGATTAACATTACAAGAAGTAATTTATGAGTCTTTGTTATACATAATGAAAAGTTAAATTCAAAAGAGGTTTATTAATGTTACTTAGAATGATGTTCATGCAAGATGACTACTCTATGATATTATAAATGATGGGAGGAATCACAAGTTGACTTAGAGAAGATATTGGTCGAAAATTTGGATAATAAATTTGGTTTAACTTGTTGTCCATCTCAATCTCGTGACATTGGTCGTCAGTTTGTGACAACTAGCTGCGGTTTCTTATCAGTCTTCACTGAATGCCTGCATTGCCTATATCCTTCGTCGATTGCGGAGTTACTCGTTTTCATGGTTTTATAATACTTGCGTTGTCACTTATTTGTATTTGTTTTATATTGTTCTAGAAGTTTTTTTTGATCATGTCAAAAACTAGACAATTTCGGTTTAATTTCAACATAATATTTTTTAAAAAGGTTTTTATAAATTGAAAAAAAGGGCATTCTGAAATGCAGTCCCACAGTTGACACTGATATTTGAAATGTTGTTCCTGTCACTGCAATATTAGCCCACGTAGTCGTGATATGTACTTTTTGCAAAATATTAATATCAAGCATAATGCTGCCCAATATTTGTTAGTACATTGTTTTGATTGAACTTGATTTATCTTTTATTATTTTTAACTTTTCGAAGCACAAATATCTTTTTAATTTCTATATTGTTCTTAGTATTTGGCTGGGGGTATCAACCCGAACGAATGTAGGCTGGAATTCATCATTTATGTTGTTCTTTATTTGTCTCTGTATTTATGTTGTTAAATTTATGTTATGCTCAACATGTGCTGGGAACAAAAAGATTTCATTTAAACAATAATATTTTTTTAAAGATAAAGTTTATCGTGGACCTTTGACTTTGAAATGAGGTAGGTCTAACTCGCCTCACGTTCGTTAGTGAACTGTTGCAAAAGTGACCTTCGCGTCCGGTAAAAGTTTTAATCTTGGCCACTTAATATTCTCCAACATAAATCTAGTACGCTATATGTTTCTGCGAGATTTAATTTCGTAGGGCCTTAGGATATCATTGGGGTCATTGGGATTTAAAGTCTTGGTGTTATTTTCGTTTGTTTAAGAATTGGGGCTGTTAGACAATGTTAATAGTCTTGTGAAACACGTAAAGTGTTCGAATCAAGTGTAATTCACTAGACCCTCCGTAAAACAATTGTATTATGGTTCTGTTTTATGGTTGATCCAAACTCACTGGGTTAATCGATTTATTCCTATCTTCCTAGTATGTTGTATGCACTTGGTCTGTACTTGGTAGCTTGAGGAAATCTTTTACCTCTAATGTTTTCAGTGAAACTGCAGCAAGGTCAGCCGAATAAAGTCAAGAAATGCAACAAAATCAGTCACTTGAAAAGTACTTTTATATTTCGCGACTTGAATTTTGTTACGGTATCGTTTTGCGCTAATTGTTGTACAAATTTCTTTTAGGGCACTGAAGTTATCTGCGACAATATTCGACCAATTGTGCATCATTTTAAAGATAAATTTAAATTTTTCAGCATGATTTAGTCAATTGTGTTCTTAGGTACCTTGGTGTTTTTTTTAGTTTGTGGCTTTGTGGTATTGACAGTATTCATCATTTTCTAACCTTTTAGACTTTCTGAATAACTGAGGAAGAACTTTCTGAGGAGCTAGTGTTCATACTCTTTTGATTGTCGCCCACTGGGAAATCTAAATTGTTTGATAATAATAAAAACTATAGTATTATAATTTCTACATTTTTTGTATTGGAATGAAACGCTTTCAATAAAAAAAATGTTCTAACTTTATTTTATGTGTATTTCGGTAACATTGTATATGATTTTATGTATTTTAATTTTTTGAAACTTTGTAAGAAATTCTACCCCATGAGTAATAAATATGTATCTTAGGTCTAGACACCCCTTAAAAAGCAGAGGGTTTTACATCAGCAACCCCATGTAATATATTTGAACTAATATCGAAAATGTTTTAATGCTAGTCCCGTACAACTGATATTTTGTAGACTTTTTCAATAGTTTTATGCAACAGAATGACCCAATCAAACAGCCAAACCTATAAATTCTTTTAACCGAATATCATTCAAAACGATTGTGCAGATGACAATGAACATTGTTCTATATTACAAACATCCTAACAACATATTTTTATACAAACAAACTCGTAATGATATTTACATTAAAGCTGAGTTTTCATTCTTATCGCTACTTGTTCGTTGCTATATTTTTTACGACTATATGAAATCTGAAATATTCTTTGAGAACTTTATGTTGACTTAATTATTATTTTGATCTTGTTTGGAAAAAATCATTCGTAAAATATTTACGTACTCGACATATTTTATTTCTATACTCATATTGTGACATGATATTCATATTTAAATCAATTTTCAACGCGGAAACATTTGGTGCGTTTGCTCAGATTTTCACATTGATTTATTTTTCTAGAGTTTCGGATCGTTTGCCGTATTGAATAACAAACAAGATTTCTGATTTAAATCTTCCGAAGAAAATTAGCAATTACAGAGATAAATTAAGATTCATTGGAATTATAGTTGCAGTTGATTCAACTACGACTCAGATAAAAATACACTGAACGACAATAAGTTAATGTTTTAAAGTTTATTAAAATTTCAATAAAAATTTGAAACCCGCTTGCTTTCTTTTTTCGGGTGTTCCTTTTATTTTTCGGACTGCGAAATCAGCAGATGAGACTATATCAAGTTTTTTATTGACTTTTACTAGACCTGGCACCGTCCACTGTTCATTAAGGACGGGCCAAAAAACCTGTACAAACAAAATTTAAAAAAGCAAGCTGTTTCGTAGCTAGCAAACAGAAATTTTATAAAAATTAAAACATTTCGAAGGAATTTATTCAATACGAAATAATGAATTTATGAGAAACGTTGATGAGATTTTAACTTAATATTACAGCGAAACAATCTTAACTATCTTTGCAAGAAAACGTTCCCGACGCCTTGCAAGCAAAGTGTTAAGTCGGCAAGGAGGTGGTCTCTTCGGTAGTGCTGGCTGAACTTGCTGACGGTTTGAGCAGTGTATAATGTTCTTTATACATCATAAGTTTATGTTGATGCTGATGTATGAAGCTGCTACTTCGACGTAATGACTTCCTACCAGCTTCAATGATTTCTAGGGTCGGGTCCCGCACAAAGAACAATTTTTGGTAGGTTGTAATAAGGACGAATGTTATTACGATGATTCCCGCGATTATCATTGAATATGTCAGAAGCGGAACAGCAGTCGGAGCAAAGACAGTCCCGAGATAAATCCAGCGTCGAATGGATGGTGTCAGTTCACTTATACCCTTAACGAAAGTTAAAGTTAATTAAATGTTTTATCATGTATACTCGACTGAGTTGCCGAAAACGAATAAGAAATATTATTGGAAAATCTTTTTAAAAAATAAAGCTACACCCGTCACCCTAGCTACCAAATGAATCATGAACTCGTAAAGTTTTGAGCTGACTTAAGTTCATATAACGAAAACATTAATCTCCCCTTTTACCTCTTCCAACCACATAATAGGAAACACAAAGTCCCGGAAATCTTTGACAGCATTAACATACTGCGACTGATCCACTTTGAGATTTAGCTGAATCCTAACTTTGCCTTCGAGCGGAACTCCTACTTTCTGTAACGATGAACAGTGAAAATTACATAATTTTCAAAGCCTTTCAGATTTTCTCTTTGTGTTTTCAAATAATTTGCAATTTGCCGTTAACTGTGTGATACCTACTGGCTGAATTTTAAAATAGGTAATATGTTTTGACTTGTTTGGCTTGAGTCCTTCCACGGACTCCAAAAGACTAGGATCGGCTTGAAAGAAGTGTGGATTGGAGGTGTAAACAGGGGCACCATATTGACATGGGCTTATATTTTGCAGGCCTTTGATTGGGTCGTAATCGGACGTATCGAAGCATCGGTTGTCTTTATTGTGTGAAGAGTCGCCATATGCATTTTCTGGTACTTCGTACAGATCGGCAGTGAGTCCTGAAAGAGTAATGAAAATTCAAGTAAAGGCAGGATTAGAAGGTGATAGGATAATAGGAATATATAAAATAAACTGAAAAGATAGCTATGATGAATAATTTAGGACAAATGTCACACTTTAAAAAGCTGGAACATAGCAAGGAAACATATTTTAAGCTGAAACGAATCAAATTGTAAATTGTAAAACCTAATATTAAATTCTAGACTTGTGACCAACATGTACTCATGATGGCCTGTTTCGTAATGCACTGATATGTTTTCCTGCTTTTCTATACTTTTGATTTGGAAGCCGGAGTGGAATGTCCAGTGAATATTGTCTTTAAAGAATCAAACGAAATTTATTGAAGTATTGCAGCCGTCTCCGACCATAAACTAAGAAATTATGCGGAAAGAAGAAAGGAGAAAACTGTTTTGGTGATAGAATGGAAACGATGTATTGCCTTCGATATGGACTTAAAAATTTGATGGTTGACTCAAATAGGATGAAGTCGATAAACATTCCGGATCTAGAAAGACAACTGGTCTGCCTAGAGAAATATAAACTCCACTATGGAAACGACTGTTGTTTCTAGAATATCAGTGAAATAGATAAAAAGGGTCTCATTTTGCGGAATAAAGCAGTTCTATTTTGACACATTTATGACACATTTATCACACATTTTTGACTTGTAATCAGTTGGAACGACTTATTATTGACCAAGTGTACTCAAAGCCTCTAAGTAAATTTTTCTCGGAAGTCTACTCTGAACTTTCCTACTGGAATCGAACCAAAAATAGGCATATGATTTTAATCCTTTTCTAATTGTTGTGTTGGAACAAATCGTAAACCCAAAAAGGAAAAGTTCAGCTAGCCTCAGAGAGAATCGCTTTTAAAATACGATGCTGACGTTGTCGATGCTTCGCCTGATTGTCAAAAGTCAAAATTTTGGCATATATCACGTATAAGTGCGAATTTGGCTACTGAAGACTAAAATTCCGCAGATGAGGAAGTCATCCTCCCGGACCTTTTTAATTATGCGGAATGAGTTTTTTCATTTCTAGGTGGATTTTACATAGAAAATATGAAAAACTTTTAATGATTAATACTTTTTAGATTAAAAAAATGATTGATAAAAATTCGAATTTAATATATATAGAATCTGCTTTGAAGTTGTAATCAAATACTAGAAATATATAATTTACACTAGAAATATCTAATTTGAAGCGCAAAAATATTAATGGCGTTGTTTCTAACCTATCCGAGCTATCCGAAACTATCCGAGCGACGAAGATAAGTTAACTTTTCTTACCATCTTTTTCCACTGCATGCCTGTACTCCAATGGCGTAAGGCGACACAAGTCTTTATCATATAAATAGACGACATCATTATGAGTGATATCGCGTGGCGGAAAAAAGGATCCTTCCGATCCAGCTATACTATTACATGGTTTATCCGGCCAATATGGCATGTGATCCAGACCATTCAAACGATCCATATAGCCAAATTTTTCCATTCCTGTGTGTCCTGTATTTATCGTTGATACTTCTGATAATGTTCCGTTGCGCTGAAGTTAAAAACCAAAACGAATTTAATTTTCTATTGAAATCAAATAATCTGTCAAAGTTCACTGAATTAATACGTCCTGTTGGTAAGAAAATGTTCGGATTTTATTGAAATATCTGACGGTTACCATGGCAACTCAGTAGTTGAATCAAGGAAAATTGGAATCGATTGAAGTACTCATTGCAATTATTTTGGATGTTATGAATAGAATTACATTTTGCACAGATTGGAAAACATTAAAATGAGGTTTGAAAATAATATGGTTTTCTACAGTGCAATATGCTAATCTGATGTCGACAAGAATTGCCCAGGGAGACTTAATAAACGAAATGGCATATTATATGTTGTTGACGTATTTGTTCAAAATATTGCATAATTTTGCCAGGGATTAATATCAAATCGAACTCATAATCAAATTATTTGACGTGTGTCTTAAATAATTCCAAAAGCGTAGCTCATAACGACAAGCTTTTCGAACCTCTGATAAAATGAGCCTTAATTTCGATCAATACATGAATAATAACTTTAAAAAACATCGAAGCGCATCAATCAATTATCTAATTTGTCATATTAGCATGTGTTTGTATTCGATCTCACAGCTATGCAGTAAGAAATTGCTGGCATAGTATCTTACGTTGTCATCAATGCTTCCCAACCATAACCAATGGATCTCTAAATCTGTAGTACCTCATGGTCTTGCTGGGATGGTGTGTCTACAGGTATGCTTACGATTGACAAAACATCATGAAGCTTGTTGTTATACCTGGCCGACGACTAAGGTAAGTTGCATGATATACCATTCGATTTTTTTATTTGATCTTCTGCCTAATGCAATCAAAATTAATATTATCGACATTCTAGAACAAGTACGACAAGTGAATCAAAAGTGAAAAAAGTCTGTTTCGTAATATGTTTGTCAAATGCGTGCAATGTATTTTCTAATGTAATGGAGAAATCAATGCATTTTCCGTTTCCACCGAGTAGATATGGGAATTTTCAGAGCATGAAAAAGTTAGCATTGCAATACCGGCTGTGTCCAAACACACGAGATTTATAGCTATGAAAATTAAGTGTTTGAAGATCAATAAATGTTTGTTAACATGCGATTAATTAGTCTATAAAGCGTTCTTGAAGAAATTGAAAACCAGGACAGAAATTGAAAACCAGACATCGCTTTCGGAACCACTCTTTCAATAATTCCAACGGCAAACTTAGCTGAAGAAAATGAGAAAATTATTATGCTCAATCTTGCGGTCGGAACTCATTATTTTCTTTTTCTGTTTAGATCGGTAAATTGTGTTTTAAGTGAATGTTCGTGGTTCCTCCAAATACTGTTCTGCCGGTTGATCAAGCGAGCATAGCCGGCACTTAAACTTTTTTCTAGATACTTATTTCGTCCTTTCTATTCACTTGTATTTTCAGTGTATATTAGCAGTCTTAACTCTCTTTTTTCTGTCTTCTATATAGAACTTATTTAGAATCAACCACAATAGATTATGGGATGCTTAGGTGAGCATCTTAAAAAACGTCAGTAGTTGATAAAGAATAATAAAAAAAATCTAGATTAATGTATTAATTAAAGGTTTATCATTGCATAGGTCTAGACTAACAACTCATAATCATTTTTACCTGTAACATCATTTTTAAATTTTTCATGCGAATATTATAGCTGTTGTCAATTATTTGCTGTGTTCACGTTGACATTACATGATGAGTTTTATGATTTTTATCCCACAATCATTTTTCTTTCATACATCCTTCCAACCTTAACAGCTCTAGTCCCCTTTATTTGCTCTATGAATTCTTGCTTGCATACATCCTTCCAACCTTAACAGCTCTAGTCCCCTTTATCACCACTGCTTTTCTCGTGATCTTCGGCTTGACCTTTTTCCTTAGCCAAAGATTTGATGAGATTCTTCCTGTTTCTTGGAACCAGCTCTATATAAGCATTACTAAACATCTCTTGTAAATATCTATGTATATCTCAAAATGCGGCACCAATCTTCTATGTTGGTTGGAATCTGTTTTCATAAGTTATATATTGTCCCAAGTTGTAATTTCCTTTAATCCTTTATTTCGTTGCCGTATACTTAACCTCTTCATGGAAGTCTACTTCACTGATTGATATCGTCGATAGCCTTTGGACTCTACTTTAGTATGCTGTAAATGCATGCTGGTTCGCAAAGGAGGGTGTATTTAGTAAAGTTCTTGGCGGCGAAGTTTGCTTTCATGTTGTCATTCTGTTGGTCGTTGTAACTAGTATTAAATTTAGATCTATAATTTTTCCTCCTGTTCAATTTTTATTATGAACGTGATTTGTGGATGAAACATGTTCGTGTATTCCGTTCGCTTTCCTATTTTATCCTTCCAAATTATCGTCACAACTTTGCACATGTCTTACTCAGAATTTCGGGAGCGCATTCCCCCTCCTTTTGCAGCACTATCATAATATCTTAGCCTTAGAATCCGTGATAATGGGTTACTCATTGCATTTGGCAATTTGGCGAAATTCTGCTTATTATTCCTTTCTTCTCTCTTCAGTGGATTTTCAGGTACTTTCCCGAACATCATCGTATTGGTTTTCATATGGTTATGTCGATCATTTATCGAATATACAAGAATATTTATTTTAAGTCTTGGTTTGTCCTTTACTCTTTACAGTTGGTCTATTTTTTTGATGTCGAATGAACTTGATAAAAACTACCCCCTAGACAAATTGAATAATTGAAATTTAAATACAGAAGGGAGTCACGAAGATAATTATAATTGAAAATAATTCATATGTTTATAATTTCGTTCCTAAATGAATTAATTTCATCTCAAGTTCGTCCCGGGGAGCAAAGTTGGGAGGTATCTCAAGGCAAGTTACGCATTTTTCACGAAATAGGACAAATTGATTTTTCTTTTTAAATTGGCTAATTTAGGAGATTTATATGTGTTTTTTCATTGTACTTACCCCAATTAATAGTCCCATTTGTGACATTGGGCGCATATTTCTCGGATAAAATCGATGTGCTAAACTAACTAAAGCGTCATCGTAGCCAAACACTAGTTGATCGGCTGTTAATGAAATAAATGGCTTAAATCTGGCAGCTGTTACAATTAAAGAAATAGTTTTTGCTATTAGATATCCTAAATTGTTGCTTTGGCTTGTAAGTGTCTGCAAAAAAAGAAAATTTGTTTGAGATCAAAAGAACGTGAAAAATGTAGTTCAATGTATATTCAATAATACATGCGTGCTGTTATGCAGAAAAACGTGATTGGATTAAAAGTGCGCCCCTATTGCTAAAATAAACATTATATTTATTCTATTTATTTATATATATTTAAAAATAAATTGAGGAATCGGTGGTTGTAACGCCATGTGAAAATTGTAAAAATTTTTTACTTTTAATTGATCTTATATGTTTTCATATATGGGTTTTTGTTTGAAGTTTGATTTTCATGTGAAATAAAATTGCATTCAAAAGGATGGAAAACATTTAAATACCGGAACCAAAATCGGTCGACTTTAATTCAATATTTCTTGGAGTTTTTTTTCAATTTCGGAGTCAATTTTCTTCCGATTTTAACTAACTGAATCAATTAAGCGTTCCTTTTACTCCTTTACTCCTTATTCACTTCTTGAAAGCTGGAAATGCAGGAAATAATGTGTTAATTAACTAGGCTAGGAACTCAATATTCAAAATAATGAATTCACACTAGTCCAAGTAAAAGGATCAGATAAGAAACCACTAAGGTCGATTGTAAATTAATTTTATTGTAGCCAACAAGCTGAAAAAATCTCTTCAGACTTAGATTTTATTCTTTGGTTTTCCATTTAAAATGTTATGTTTTTGAATTGCGACAAATGTATATTTCGGGAGTAAGTTGCTTCCTTGTTCAGTGTCAATTATTTTGACACTGACACTCAAGAAAATAATTGACACTGAAGAAGGGAGCAACTGACTCCCGAAATATATATTTGTCGCAATTAAAAAACATAGCATTTTAAATGGAAAAGCAAAAAATAAAATCTTATCTAGAAGTGCTAAACATGGGAAACCACCTAAACACGGGAAACCACACACAGTATACTCTTCAGACTATTTAAATTGACATATTTTCTGTCTTTTTGTGACTGTTGCCTTGATCAAATCATGGTTTGCAAGTGACTCAAGATCCTCTTCAAGCCATTCAAGAATTGGATTGAAGACGATCTGAAGCCGGGACGACTTCTCAAAGCGATAACGACCGAATACGGCACCAAGCTTGACAAAGTTACATTGAAAGGGATCTGTTAAATGGAACACCAGTTGTTTGAGTTTATAGACATAAAGATTATCAATAATGACAACTGCAGAAATAAAATCACATTCATCATTATTGTAACTTATAAAAAAGCAGTTGTCTGTCCCTTTACAGGGAAGGTTTATTGATGGGTTGTAAAATGTACCGAGATTTAGAGAATGTGTGAAATGTACCTTTATAAGAAAATGATGTTTAAAACATAATTGCAGCGCATATAGATATATCCCGGGAAAATCCCACGTGGTATTTCTCAGAGGAAACAAGATTAGCATCTGCGCTTCAATTTTAGCTCACTGAATTACCATTTTTATTACGGTTCAAAAAAAGGTGTCTATACTTGAATTAGCTTACATGGTAAAGGATAGACATCTTATTAGTTGAAAAATTACAACATTTGGGTGGGTTAGGTATTAAACACATTCTTATGTGAAAGGAGGACGAAAAGGAGTCATGTAACTTTCCTAGCTGAGGGCTGTTGAGTCCTTGCTTGAGCACGAAGCTGAACGGTCATCTTTTACAAATAAACGCGGAGTCTAGGTTAAGTAAATTTAATTTTGTCACAAATTGTTTATACTAAATGTAATATACATCTATTGAATTTAACACGGAGTCTTTATTATTTTAAAAAAGATTCAAACATTGGTCCTTCGAGCCGGATTGTTAAACAGTGTGAACGTGAGTGATAAATAAGTGAATACAGTTTGCATACGTGAACTTTGACTAAATTCACACGCTATAAAATTAGTTGCAACTGGACTTAACAGCAATTTGTGTACAGTGTTGTGAAGTAATTTGAACCTTGTGCAAACTTACAGGACCTTGGACTTGTGAATTAATTGTGAACTTTGTACGAGCCTATTGAACTTGGGGTCTTGAATGAATTTAAACTTTATGCAAATATCGAACTTTGGACAGGTAAATACTATTTGAACTCTATTCTAGAAAAAGTTAGAACTTACTTGTGATAGTGGGAAATCATATTGTGATAACGTGGACAAGCATAGTTTACATCAAAGTACTATTTAAAAATGGACAATTTTAAAATCAAACGTACGGGTGTAAAAGCACAGCTTACGCGGTTTTCGAATCAGTTAGAGCAAGATGAATTTGACATTCCCGATTTACGTGTACGGTTAGAAAAGGCTGAAGCACTATTTGAGAAATATGATATCGTCCAAACAGAAATTGAACTATTAGCTAACAAAAGTAAGGACAATGCCGAGATTTCGGCACAAGGAAAAGACCGAGAGGCATTTGAGTCTGCGTATTATAGAACGATAGCAAAAGCGCGAGAAATTATTAAACGTGCAGAAGAAACCTTTTCAAGGGCATCGCGGTCGCCCTCAGTCAATATTTCTAATGAATCTAATAATGAAGTTAGTGGACAGAATATGAACTTATCGCATTTAAACGTACCCATATTCGATGGTAACTATGAAAATTGGGTTAAATTTCGTGACTCATTCATCTCAATGATTGATAGCAACAAGAAACTTAGTAACATTGAAAAATTTCACTACTTAGACCAATCGGTAATTAAAGATGCCAAACGCGCAATTGCTGCTTTTAGTTTGTCGGGGGATAATTATGAAGCCGCATGGAATACTTTAAAGGCACGTTATGAGGATGAGATTGAATTAATTCATCATCATGTTAGGGGAATATTTGAAGCTCCGTCAATTAAAAATGGTACCCATTCCGAACTCAGATTACTAATAGATACGATTAATAATCACGTACAGTGTCTGAAGACATTAAAGGAACCGACGGATAGTTGGGATACGTTAATAATGTACTTGTTTAAAACAAAATTGAATGACGCAGTTAAGAATGAGTGGGAAAGGGTTCTATCATTAAAAACAGAACGCGCAACTTTAAATGATATGAAATCGTTCCTAGAAAAACATTGCAAGTATTTATATAAAACGGGTAATAAATCAAATCTGTGCACTAATAAAACAAATAAACCATTTGTAAAATCATCGGGTAACAATAACAAAATTAATAATCAGTTGAGAAGTTATGCAACTATTACGAAAAGCTGCACTTTGTGTAAAGAAGAGCATGCACTGTACGCATGTGAAGAATTTAAGATGCTTTCTCCTTATTTGCGAGTGCAAAAAGTGCGAGAATTGAAGTTGTGCTACAATTGTCTGGGGAGCAATCATCAAAATATAAAATGCAAATATGGACCATGTAAGAGATGCGGACGTAAGCATAACGTGCTACTACATTTAGAAAACCCCTCCGAACAAGCACCTGCCGCTCATCAAGATCATCAAGGGGACTCAAAGGTTTTAAGCGTAGATACGCAGAAGAATTTCAGCGCTCGCTCCTTGCCCAACCAAGTGTCATATGTACTACTAGCGACAGCCCGCATTTATGTTCATGATAAGGCTGGAAATAAGCACGAGTGCCGTGTAATACTGGATCAAGGATCGCAACCTCATATTATGACAAATCAACTTTGTAATAAATTAGGTTTGCAACGCACACGAATAGGCACTACTTTATCCGGTATCGAACAAGGCAATCAAAGTGTGCCTTATCAAGCTACGGCGAAGGTAAGCTCTCGCGTCACGAACTTTTCAGCAGTGATTACTTGTTTAGTAATCGATAAAATAAGTGATAATTTGCCGTCGCAACTAGTGCAAGCGGCAACCATTATGATACCTGGCGGAATTGAATTAGCAGATCCGTTCTTTGAGCAAGAGCAACCTATTGATATGTTGATAGGATCAGCTCTATTTTATGAACTTTTATGCGTAGGACAAATCAAGCTGAAAGAACATGAACCATACTTCCAGAAAACACTATTTGGATGGATTGTTGGCGGACCTATGCGAGTACCAATTCAATCAAAAAGTGATAAGCTTATATGTAACAAAATAACAAATAATGAACTGCATTCACAGCTTCAAAAATTCTGGGAAATCGAGAGTTATTTCTCAGAATCAAAAATGCAGTTATTAACGAACGATCCAGCAGAGCAGCACTTCAAGAGAACCACAGAACGAGACGAAAAGGGACGGTTTATCGTGAGTATCCCATTCAAACAAACAGAACTTTCTCTACTCGGGTCATCAAAGGACATGGCTTTAAAACGATTATTTTCTATCGAGAAGAAGTTAAAAAATAATCTTTCATTAAAAGAACAATATATGGATTTTATGAAAGAGTATGAAGCACTCGGGCACATGAGTGAAATTCCAGCTGCAAAATGCATAGATAACAAAGCCCACTTTTATTTACCTCATCACGCAGTGCTGAAAGAAGAAAGTACTACTACGAAGCTTCGAGTTGTTTTTGACGGTTCGGCGAAAAGTTCAACGGGTATTTCGCTTAATGACGCACAGTATATTGGTGCACCGGTTCAAGATGAACTGGTATCAATTTTATTAAGATTTCGACAGCATCGCTATGTAGTATCTGCTGATGTAGCAAAGATGTACCGGCAGATAAGAATTAAAAAGGACGAACGTGCAATGCAAAGGATTTTGTGGCGAACTGATAATAATTCTCCAGTGAAGGTTTATGAGTTGAATACAGTAACGTATGGCACAGCATCAGCACCTTTTTTAGCAACAAGATGTTTGTACGAAATAGGACAAGAATGTAAAGCACAATACCCTTGGACTAGCAACGTAATATTACACGATTTTTACGTTGACGATTTATTGTCAGGTGCTCCAACAATCGACGAAGCCATTCGATTAAAGCACGAGTTAAATATAACTCTTAAAACTTACGGGTTAGAACTACGAAAATGGACTTCAAACGACTGGCGCATAACTCAAGATAGCGGTGGCATGAACAATGATGATATTTGCATTCAAGGAGATAAGGAGCCAAAGACGTTAGGACTTGTATGGGACCCTCGCAACGATACTTTAAAGTACCGCGTAAAAGACTCAGATTCACGAAAGATAACCAAACGGACGATTCTTTCAACTATCGCGCAAATTTTTGATCCACTCGGCTTAGTTGGCCCTGCTATTATTAAAGCAAAGGTACTTATGCAGCAATTATGGACTCTTAAATTAGACTGGGATGAATCATTACCACAAGATATACACACTAAATGGGTACAGCTTTATCAAGAAATAGTAAACGTGAACGAAATCGTAATACCACGATATGTACTTTCTACCTTATACGAAGAACTTGAATTCCACGGATTTTGCGATGCATCAGAAAATGCATACGGTGCATGTATTTATATCTGCTCCGTAAATAAAGACGGTACGCGAAAGGCGCAATTATTATGTTCAAAATCACGAGTTGCGCCATTAAAGGCAATATCCATACCGCGACTTGAATTATTAGGCGCTGTTTTATTAGCACAATTATCGCATAAAGTGTCAACATCATGCAATGCCATTAAAAATCAATGGTACTTCTGGTCTGATTCTATGGTAGTATTATCATGGATCAAGTCAACATCTAAGAAATGGAAAACATTTGTTGCAAATCGTACAGCAGAAATTCAACATCTTACTAACGAACAATGGAACCACGTAGAATCAGCACACAATCCGGCCGATCTTATATCACGAGGTATGTATACTACTGATTTGAGTGAATCAGATTTATGGTGGAACGGGCCTTCGTGGCTCTCTCTTGATAAGAATAATTGGCCAGTATCTTCAACGGATTATATACAGGATTCATCAGAGCAACGAAAAATTGAACACAGTTTTATTACAAAGCAAATAAATGAAGAAAGAATACTCGGATTTAATAACGAACTTACTTATGATAAATTAAATAATACATTTTTTGATCGATTTTCTTCATTTACACGATTAGTACGAACTACAGCATACATTTTTAGATTCTATAATAATTGCAAAATTAAAATAAGTATTAAAACTGCATCAACTTCAAATTCAAGGTTGAACGAGATTGTTTGTAAACAAGCCTTTTTATGCACTGATGAACTTGAATTTGCAAGACTTCGATTAATTAAAATTTCCCAGAATCAAACATTTTGTAAAGAAATCACAGAATTAAAAAGGTCAAAAGAAACGGTTCCTCATCTTAATTTTAGTAGCTTAAACCAATTACATCCTTTTATAGACAATGCAGGATTTTTAAGAGTAGGTGGACGTTTAAAAAATGCAGATATTTCTTTTGATGAAAAACATCCAATAATTCTAGCTGCTAATCATAAACTAACCCATTTATTGATTCGATATGAGCACCAGAGGTTACTACATGCTGGGTGTCAAGCAGTAGTTAATTCGCTTCGTAAAAAATATTGGCCATTAACAGGGAAAAATATTGTTAACAAAATTCTACGTGAATGCATTACTTGTTTTAAGGTTCGACCGAGCGAGTCAACTTATCTGATGGGAGATTTACCATCAATGCGTGTGACACCAATGCGCATATTTTACAACAGCGGCGTTGATTTTGCAGGGCCATTTCATATTAAAGAAAAGACTCGATCTCGGGTATCTATTAAAGCGTATGTATGTATTTTTGTATGTTTAGTCACAAAGGCTGTACACATCGAACTTGCTGTAGATTTATCAACAAAAGCATTTATGAATTGTTTAAAGAGATTTTTCTCTAGGCGCGGCATGTGCAAAAATTTGTATAGCGATAATGGTACGAACTTTCTTGGCGCGAAAAATGAACTCATAGAATTAAAGCATATGTTATCGGACGGCAATTTTGAAAATAATGTTATGGGTTTTTTATCAAACAACTTAATCAATTGGCACTTTATACCACCACATGCACCTAATTTCGGCGGTTTATGGGAGAGCGCAGTAAAGTCGGCAAAATATCATCTTAAACGTGTAGTAGGGGAAACGCGGCTTACATACGAGGAATTTTACACAGTACTATGTCAGGTTGAAGCATGTCTAAATTCTAGACCCTTAACACCCATTTCCAATGATCCAAACGACCTCACTCCCCTCACTCCCGGACATTTCCTTATTGGAGATGCACTGACGGCATACCCACAAGCAGATCTACGTAACATTAATATGCATAAGTTGAATAGATACCAACATCTTGAACAAATGACACAACATTTCTGGCAACGATGGCAGCAAGAATATTTATCGCAGCTACAATATCGACCAAAGAAAAAGGGTTCAAAGACTAGTAAAATTAATCCAGGTATTCTAGTATTAATAAAAGAAGATAACTCTCCACCAATGCACTGGCCTCTTGGTCGTATAACAGAACTGCATCCAGGCAAGGACGGAATTACCAGAGTTGTATCTATTCAATCAGCACGCGGTATCTTGAAAAGGCCTGTATCAAAGATCTGCATCTTACCTGTTGCCAACGAGAATAATTCAAAAATTACAGAAGATACTTCTTCATATCAATAACCATAAATTTTAAAGGTGATGCAAATTAATACAAACACTTAGTACGTAAGTTTACTATACTTTAAGGAAAATTAATAAGAATTGTACTGAACCTCCACATTTATGATAATTACGGATTATTTTATTTACTGATTATGATTATATAATACCAAGAAACTCCATAGAATATAATAATAATGGTAACATGTTAATAAAACAATTTCAGTTAAAATAGGATTAATTTTGAATTAAGTAGATACATTGAAAGATACTCTTTCAAGGCAGGCGGTATGTTTGAGTTTATAGACATAAAGATTATCAATAATGACAACTGCAGAAATAAAATCACATTCATCATTATTGTAACTTATAAAAAAGCAGTTGTCTGTCCCTTTACAGGGAAGGTTTATTGATGGGTTGTAAAATGTACCGAGATTTAGAGAATGTGTGAAATGTACCTTTATAAGAAAATGATGTTTAAAACATAATTGCAGCGCATATAGATATATCCCGGGAAAATCCCACGTGGTATTTCTCAGAGGAAACAAGATTAGCATCTGCGCTTCAATTTTAGCTCACTGAATTACCATTTTTATTACGGTTCAAAAAAAGGTGTCTATACTTGAATTAGCTTACATGGTAAAGGATAGACATCTTATTAGTTGAAAAATTACAACATTTGGGTGGGTTAGGTATTAAACACATTCTTATGTGAAAGGAGGACGAAAAGGAGTCATGTAACTTTCCTAGCTGAGGGCTGTTGAGTCCTTGCTTGAGCACGAAGCTGAACGGTCATCTTTTACAAATAAACGCGGAGTCTAGGTTAAGTAAATTTAATTTTGTCACAAATTGTTTATACTAAATGTAATATACATCTATTGAATTTAACACGGAGTCTTTATTATTTTAAAAAAGATTCAAACACCAGTTTTCAAAAAGATTAGGAAGGATAGAACGAAGCCAACGTCAATCATTTTCGACATGCTATGTACTCAGTGTATACCCTCGCACAAGAAACAACGGCGAGTTGACTATATAGGATGTTTTTGGCTCTCAGTGCTAAGTATTGCTGAGGTTTGGCTTATAAGGACTCCGCTCGAAACCAAATTATGACTAGAGATGAGCCATCGTTATGAGCCAGGATCCAAAACTGAATACCCGAAGAAGTTTAGGGCAACCCCTTGAAGAGTCTCTGTTTTGTGAGATACAAGTGAAATTTTTTTGATAAATGCAAATAATGGTGACCAGTGTATCTAGAAAATACCGGTCAGTGAGTTGCGAGGTGTAAAGAGTATCCAAGTAGCAAAGTGGACCTTTTTGAGTGCGAATTCAAAATGGCATATTTTTGGGAGGCTGTTGTACGGTGGGCTTTAGAATATTGAAACATTCTCTCTATATCCCTACTGTAGGAGAAGCATTTTCTGCAATGAAAATGTTAAGAGCGCCTATAAAAAATACAAAGCCACTATTTTTACGAAGACTTTGATTAATTCGTGGATAGATCTTACGAATCTAGTCGGGTGAACACATTGAGAAAAGAGAAAATTCAATTACTAACTGAAAATTAAAATAACTTATTGATATATTCTAGAATGCAAATTTTGGTTTCTTATCCTTCACCATCTATTCTGAGCAGTTTTTGACGCACCCTTATTCTTTTGATATTTATTTAAAATACTAGGAAGATCTCGTAAAAGCCTAACATTCAATAGAAGATGATGAATAGTAGGGAATCATGGTATATTCGAACCAGAAATAGAATTATTTTTATTGGCAAAATAGCGAATAGGCACGGCATGTCAAAGAAGGCGCGTAAGAATAGATGATTGGTAGTGAAATTGTGCTCGCCAAGCTATACAAATGCTAGGAATATTATAAAGTCCAAGAATGCGAGGATGAGTTTTGTCATCGAGCAATTATATGAAGAATTGAAAGGCATCAAAAGCGTTGTAAGCGTTGTCAAATGCAAGACAGAATATTGGATGTGCAGGCATTTGTATCCAGTTGCTGCCGCTTTTTATACTTAGCCGAGCAAAATCCCAGCGACTCACATGCATTATAAATGTATTGTTATAATAAATGTTGCATACTTACCAACAGTGGAATATTTGGTGTAATAATCTTCGTATTTTTATCAATACTCATTTCAGGAACAAATTGTAATATCTTTTTGTGTTGATACGATACAGTGTAATTATCATAGAATTTTATATTAACCTTTTCCATGTCTTCCCTGAAAATATATGGAGAAGAAATTAAGTGTTTTATTAACAACCTTAGAAATAGTATCACTTAATAAATGTCCGCGGGGTTCTGCAATTTTAAAATGTCCTTACACCAGATGGGGTTGACATAGAAATAGCAACATTCAATTATACATCAGAGCAATTTAATGAATTCTTGTTTACAGACGTTTGATAAAAGTAAATTTGGCTGCTTTTAAGGAAATTTTGAATGTGATTACTACTTTGCATCCATGATTGATTAATTTAAAGTATAATCATTACGTAAAACTATAGATTACAATGAAAATATTTGTCACCGATTCACCAGTTATAAGTTGCTTAATATTTTGCTAAATTTTGAAGATTTCTTATCGGTTGTAATGAAACCATTACCACAGCAACCTTCAGCGTAATCAGTGCGTCTACAAAACTACGAAATACAATCTGCCTCCGGTAAGCGGTAACTTTTCTCTTACATAAAACCATCCGTCACCTCCTCGTACGAGTTAATGTTTATAAAAGCATAAGCTACTTCTGCCACCACATACGTACACTATGCTAAAATTGCGAAAAAGTGGTTTACATTTATGAGACAGATTATTTTCGGAAATAAATTTGTTGACAATGATATATGGTAAAGTTGGGTGTTACTTTCGATACGTATTTGCTGAATGGTGGGCGGAAAAATATGAAAACGTTTCGTTTATATTATTTTGAATAATATTCGAGGAATCCAAAATATTGTGTGAAGGTGAATAGGTCATTGGAGGTAAGCTAGCAGTTTCTTGCGGATAAAGTTAAGCTCGCAGTCTCGCAATTGTGAGTCACCCATTTAATAGTAAAAAGCCGATTATGAGAAATAAATACTATAATACATATTAAAATCAATAATTAAAAAATTATTATTTTTCTGATGTTATTTTTTTAATTTTCTGCAACCTCTTGTATCTCAATGTATTTTGGTTTGTCTAGGGTTGCCACACTCCACCACATCAAGTTTGACTAGAGCTAGGTCAGTAGAACAAATTTCATGCAAAAAGCTCCAGGAAAGTTCTTGCCGAAAAACACAAAAGTTGCGTTCCTCAAACAAGGCAAAGACCTTCCACAGAGTCGGGGAGCTGTTCCTTCCAGTAAACAGGATGAAACAGTTGACAGAATGCGTCTCAGTGAACTTAAAAAGAAATTCCTACTGACGGGAATTTGAAACCAGGACAATTCTACTGAGTTTAAGCTGCCGAAGTAATAATTCGCTAAAATCAAACGTTGTTATAATACAAATAAATTTCATTGAAAACAACTCCAGGAAAGTGAATGAGAGCCAATCAATCATGTCTTTAAATATTGTCATGAAAAGAAGAAAATAAAAAAGGTTTTAATTAAAAGAAAATTTGTAGTAAATAAACAAATTAAGTCGCAAATAGATAGAAGCTGGTTTAGTTGGTCAACATTGCAAGCCAGCAAAGATTCCTCCAAATTTATTTAGATCTATTTTATTCGTTTCTAATGTTTTTTGTGAAATAAAATTGACATTAAAAACATCCGGAGTATTGATGAAGTAGGGGGATGCTCCTTGGGTTAAAGCACACGAACCTGTTGCATAGATGATTAGTGTAAATTAAAACACAAATAGAGGGTGTAAATACAAATACTATGAAACATTCTCCAACTCTCATGCTTTCAAACTTTTATAACTTTTTCCAAAATCTACAACGAAAAACAAAGTCAAGAAAATTAGTAACCTCGTAGGCGAAAATATTGAGATGCATAAAAATATCTTAGAGTACTCCCATACTGATATTATAGTATTTTATGCCTATAGTATAGCATAAAATGTCTTGCGAAAATCGATTTTAGAAAGTTTTTCTTTTTCTTCTATGGTGCTACAGCCCGATATTTGTCCTTGGCCTACATCAAAATTCGCCTTCATTGGTGTCGATACATAGATCGCAACAACCAATTTTCAAAATCAAGCAGCTTTTGAATATTGCCAACTAAACTTTTCCGTCGGTTTCTGTCGGTTCTATGGTTTGCCAATGCTCCGAAAATGCCTCAAGGTAATTTTCGATGTACTCATCCTTGTATAATATGTCTAGGTAATTTCGTATGTTCCATTCGATCAACATGGTCCGCCCATCACAGGAAAGCGGATTCGTAATGAAACTTATCGCTCAATGGCGCCTATTACATTTTTAAATATCACATGGCGCTGTTAAAGCAGTGAACAAATCTGTATATCATTTTATGGACTCTGATTTCGATTGTTCTATGCAACTCTTACTTCTTCTTATCCATTTGCACGCATGGTTCTTATCTGCAAGCTTGAGTTTTTTGATTGATCTCAGTTTCATCATTATTATTAGTCAAGTTTGCTTCTAGGTGAATCAAATTATCTACGTCTTCTATGTTTTGATCATCATGTTTTATGTTTTATCTGTTCGTTGATGGAGTCATAGCTTTCATAGTTTTTGTATATTATTAATCCATCCCTTCTTCTGCCTCAAAACAAACTTAAAATTCGTTGCGTTTTCAAGAATTAGACAGTCTTTGTTTGGTAACATACCTTTCATTCATATGCTCGGGGTGTTACATCCGCAGAGCTAGTGCGACTAACCAATCTTCCTCTAATTCACACAGGAATTCAAACATGGGAAGTCCCATGTTCCGGTGGAGCAAATATAACCAGCCCTTTTATAGTTTTAAGTTTGTTAAGCCCGTCTAGGACACCTTGAATGATTTTGGCAAACTAAAATTGTGAAGACTTTGCTGTTCATTTGATAGTGCAAATTTTCCTCTCTAATATCATTTCACAGAACAGGAGCTTCTTTGCTAGCTTTGACCGGAAAGATTGATGTGCCCATGACTTCGCAGAAATTTATATTCTTCGCTTGATGCTCGTTACTATGGATTCGGCATTATTCTGGAAATCACATGAAAATGTTGCAACGATTCCTTTAAAGTTACATAGGAAAAATATACGTTGATTCAACATATGCAAGGTTGCTTCAGCGCGAGGGATGGAGCTGTCTAGCCAAGTTGCTGCCTTATCATTTCTAATAATTTTCCGATTTCGGTATTATTAGGTTGGTATGATAACTTTCTACTAAGCAATGTCGCCTCAGTTGGTGATTAATACTAAACAGAACAATGTTGCTTAATTAAGAAACAACAAACTAGATGGTATGTGTTTGCACCTGAATGGATATAATTATATACAAACGTTTAAATAAAATTAAATAAGACGTTTAAATTATAATCTAAGGAGTCTTTTTAAATGTCCTGTAGAATTTCCGAAAGTTCCCGAGCAGCATATAACGTTGGTTAATTGATGAATGAAGGTCTACAAATCTTGAGATCATTTAATTATTGGAGCGACAAGAATTATTAGATTACGTTTTTTTTGAGAAAATAGGACGGTTGGGGGTAAGAAATCCCACAATCTCCTTGTAATTCGGAATGCATGACATGTAAAATTTAGTGACTTGTTTGATTTGAAATTAACAAAAATTGTACATAACATTATATAAAGTCTGATTAAAATAAAACATACACACGAATGGGATTAATTGAACACAGAGAAGAAAAAACTATAAAAACGCAGTTTGAAATATATTGCGTATTACATATCATACTGAATCAGTGAAATGTTAAAAGCCTGCCTTATTAAAAATTGCTCCAGACCATTATAATTGTAATTAAAGCATCATTAAAAGCCCCTATGTAATCACGCGTCTCGTTACTTTTGTGTGTCAATAATACTTTGTAGTTTACTTAGAAACTGAACAGGCATTACGTGCGAAATCATTACTAACACGTAAGTATTAATTAAAGTACACACATCCGACTAGTCAACTCACCTGTAAACAAACGGTCCAACCTCTTCGAGTTTCGGTTTTTCCCCATTGAGGAATCCATCAGGGTTCGTTACATTAAATATGTAGACCTTGGTTAGTCGAATGACACCGGGCCGTTGCCAGTAATGAAAACTCAACGAATTGTTCCATAATCTTAAATTCTATTGAAATAAGTAAAAATTTAATTATTAGTTGGGACATTCAGAAATAAATGTTCAGGAAAGTCGCAAATACATTTGTTTTTACTTACTTTTAATATGAAATAATCTAACCATGGAATGGATGATAAAATAATTCCTAAAATTAATGTGGCTATTCCTATGATTATCACAGCAAGTCTATCTGAAAAAGGAAGAGCATAAAATTGTTTATTTTGAAAGAGGTATTAAAAATAGTTGTGGTAAATTTACTGAGAAATTAGTAGTATGTGATGAGGAAATCCTTAGTTGGCTACATAATCGGAAACATTTCTTTTAATTTACTTTTCATGTTTTCTATTTATCCGATTCGACGGCAATTACATAATTGGGTATAGGTCATACGTAAATACGAAGGGTAAAATCCAAACACCAAAAATTGCCCAAAAACTACACGCTGGTAAGTCATTCAAAATCGAGCACTCATGTGACAAGATACTGGGAAGAGTTAGAACAACTCGCGCCACTTGAAATGTCTGCCAACGATGGTCCGAAGATGGGTAATAAAGCATACCAACCATTAATATTAGCTATGAAGCTTAAATAGGGGGAATTCATATGCAAACAGAACTAGGCGAACGAATATTGAAAAAAATCCTGGATATATTATGGTAAGGACTAAGTTTTGCTTGTTGAAACATGGGGCGGATGGTACCCACCCAACATCTTTTCAGAGAGAAATCTCTGTATGAAGTGATACGCAAGAATTCAGGATTTTATTCCCATTAAGATTTTCTAACTGCGATAATGATCGGTCGAGCATTTTTAGGGGTTCTCTTGCCAGCAAACAGGACCAAAATGGACATGGGACATTATTCTGCCAGCATTCAATCACAGTTTCAAATGATGGTTCAAATAATTCGGGATATTAATGATTTTATTTATTAATTTAATTTTATATATTACGCCTTTTATATTTACATTTATTTATTTGCTTTTATATATTACATCGAATAAAGTTAATATGGACATATATATGCAGCATGTGTATCACATATTCTTTCAATTCCTCAAATTGAGACGTAAATAATAACATTCGAAAGCCTTTTTATTTTAAACAAATCTTACTCAAGGTACATGGAAAGCAGTGGATGAAACTATATATGGTTAAGAAAAGCCGTTTCAAGTCTTATATTTGCGGTTTTTCCGAAAATGCTTGATGATCTTTTTAGCGATGAAATATTCACGGTTGTCAGAGAGGATAATGTCTTGTTCCAGGTGTATTCCTTATTAAATCGATGATCAAAGTAAGCTGCTGCCTTGTTTAAAGGCAAAAGAGTGGAACAGTGTGAAATTTATAATTGATGTAAGCAAACACGTGAGCTGAAATTTTCATTCCTGCGTCATATAAATGTCTTGTGGAGTATGAGTGCGATCCACTTAATCTCTGCAAGTGATTACTTAACGCTATCATTTAACTTTTTTTTGTTTGGTGGTCAATTGAATGGTTTTTTGATTTTGATACAGGCTGAAAACGGATGATCGTCAAGCGATAATGTGTTCAAGGACGAAATCACAATCGTCCCCAGTCGATTTGTTTAGCGCATGAAAGAGTTTTATCCGATTGTTGTATTCATTCTTAGGAATTAAATGAGCTTTAACTGATCAATTTTTCAAGAATTTTTTCTTAGTTAATTTTATTGTCTTAATTTTTCCTCCAAGACCCATTGTTTTGGATTTTCCTAAGCCTGTAGAGTGTTAGTTTTTTTATCTACAGTTGTACTATAATTTAAAAAGGTAGGGGATAGTAACCTGTAAGGTCCAAAATATTCTCACATTTGATCAACACAAGTGATCTTTCCGTTATCATCTTACGGCCGTCATGCTGATAAATGCCATTCTGATTGAAGATATGGTGGCCGAGTTGAAGGAAACGAATAAACACCTTGCCATGATTATGGACTCGATGATGGCCGTTCTTCGATTAAATCAGGACGATGGCATACACGGCCGTTGTAGGAGTTTCAGCTTTCAGTCATCTGATGGTGAGCACAGGGGACCAGTCTCGAGAAGAAGGCGCCTACTAACGAGTGCGATAGAATCTGCGCTTTTGCCCAGCTCCATAGTCTGGGCTCGCGCTAAGGATATAGCGTATCTCTATACAGCAGTAACACATTTGAGCAGTTCTTCGCAGATAGAGATACAAACAGCACAAGTAGATTTATATTTTTATTGCGTTTTTTATCTTTAAAACGTTTTTAAAGGTTTTTTGTTTCAAGCAAAATTACCAAAAGTGGTATTTACGGGAAAATATTAATCCAAATTGAATGCCACTTGATTTGGTAGAATATTGTTCGAGTATGGTACTTACACTATTGTAAAGAGTCGTTTCAATAGTTACTAATGAAAACATCGCAAAGAATATCTTAAAAGTCATTCCGTAAGTCTCCCAGAATTCGTGTTTTAATGGTTAAAGCAAATACGCTTTATCTCCCTTTATGATAAGTTAGTTATGAAGTTTAGAGAGAGAAGTAAGAAGTTAAGTAATTACAAGCTTCTTTTCGCCACGAGTTGAGATTCGCCAACTACCGTCTTCCAAAACGTTGTAAGAAGTAACCAGTTTAGCCAAAGTATATACGAATAACCATTTTAAGTCCTTGAATACAATTAAGCCCGCTGCAGGTCGGCGTTTGCCTCACCCGGTTACCTAACTGAACGCAAAATAAACCGCCAAATAAACCATCGACTCCTTTGTGTGGAAACATAACTATTATATGGCCCACTCAATTCTCAGGAAACGCTCTGATTCTTTGAAGTATTTGGGAGTCATCTTCACATTTAAGTGTTACTAAAGGTACAAATGCCACTACCCCTATTTCACCGCAATGTTGAGCTTCAACCATATGTTTGTTGCCAACTCTTTGCTTAAATTGATTTAAACGCAAAATTGTGGCTAAGGAGTATGGTTAAAAACAACGAAGACTCTCCATAAAGACTTCCTTCGCCGCTAAATACATCGCATCACATAAACTGTAACTCATATTGTCCGAATGTCTGATCTGCACAACAAAAACCGCGTAATAAACGTCTCCGACAAAATGGCTTAAAAGTATTCAAGTACGCATCTGCATACCACTTCGGATGCGTTACATAATCAATGCAGTGCCACATTGATTCGAAATCGGTCGAACAGACACATGTGAAATGGAAACGGCTTTAATTTGTTTCACACGCTGGCTGCTGTAACCTCTGAAGGACTTTTGGAAATTACACTCATGAAGGTAGATATTCAAATGCAAGGGCATGTCGAGGTTCACTTGCGCTGGAGTCAAGAGCAAAAAGTGATGTAGCAAAGATCACAACAACGTGCTTGCATTTGTGCAAGAAAAAATGATTGCTTGGAAGACGATTTTGTCAACTGTTTACCTCGAAGGTACCTTAAAGCAGTGTTTAGCATTCAAGGCTAATTTTAATTGTCATGCTTGAAAACAAGTAGCACTCAAATAGGCTGCAATTAGATGGGCCAGAGTATCTTTCGACATTTGCCTACCGCGACTGTATTTCGAAAGTCATTCAAGAAAAAGATAAAAACATTGTCTTTTTGAAATCGTTCAGGCCGCGATGTCAACTGCGGCCAAAGAACTAGGCACTGAGATTCGCCAGACAGAACCACTCCGATGTTTAGATTGTTACATCTACACTTAGCAATTTAATTCGCTCGTTAATCAAGTAGTAAAGACGGCGTTTTGATGGCGTGATATATGCCAATTAGCAACGATGTTACGCATTCTTGGCATTTAGCACAACTATCAATTTTATTTGGTTTATAGAAAAGAATTATTGCTTGTTACTTGTAAACTAGAGGGTAGTGCACAACATAACTTTTTTGTACCGGCAATAAATTCGTGTGAGCCAGTGCGGCAATTTAAACCACTATCGCAATAGTCTTTAGATAAACTTCAAGCTCCATTAGCAAAAGAGATATGAGCACGTGGTGTGTGGAGAGTAATGTCGATAAATAGGTGGAAAATTTGTTGAAATTTTTACGATGTAGTTTTGCTAGAGTATGTTGGAAAAATAGAAGTAAATTATTCAATTCCTGTTGATGGAATTTCAAAACATTGGAGATAAAAACGTTTTGATTGGGATCCTTTGTTTGTGTTGGTGAATGGAACGAGTCAACGAGATTTGGAAAAATGGTTTAATTCTACACAATTAATTATCTAGATTGTCATCTTTTCTTGCAGCAAGAACTATAGCAAATGCGAAGAAGATTTTTGATTGTCAAAGCAATGGAACTTGCAGAAACCAAAACTAAATGAGTGAAATAAGTCGCATGTTGTCGACTATATGAAAAATTGAGATATTGGTGAACGGTTGGTTGAAATTCGAACACCATCTTTTCTGAAAAATAGAAGATATGATTTAAGGAAGTCGAAGACACATCCAAATTTATGAAGATGTTCAAAACAATAGCTTTCGTAGCCGCTATCGAATGGTGGATTCGTCTGCTGATAGCAGATCTGCAACTTACATCAAATCTAAACCGTGCCGTTTTCCTACTAACCTCATATTAAAATTCTCAAACACATATTGAAATTGATTGTAGGTCTTGACACATTTTTTGATGAAAACTGAACTTAACTTTTGTAGGGATAAAAATGGTTTTTCCTAACAGGCGGAATCTAATTGCTACTAATTGTTTTCCTTTGTGCTGAACCATTGTCACTTTAAAGAACCAAATTCTCAACTCGTCCTTTTCTCATGTTTCTGTTTACGCAAGTTATATGATAGAACGTTCTATGCATTTTAAATATCCTGCCATTATGTAGCGGAAGCTTTGTTTGATTCCGCAAAAACAGCTTGCCAAATAGAAATCCAAAGATCTGGCTCATGTTTGAGGCGGCGGGAAGTTCAAGGAAGCACTCAGCAAAACATAGTAGTGCATCCGCAAGGGATTTACATGTTTACAGGGGTTTCTTTACAGGTTTCGATATCTGAACATCGTCGCAGCAAAGTGACAATGTGATCTAGGAACAATGCTCTATGGTTGCGAGATAAAGTCCTACTAGCAGTATAAAGAAGCTAACTACACTTTGACCTCTATTGCGTGTGCCTGCGAAGTCTTATGCTCTGGTGGAGGCTGTAACATGATAAGCCTGATGTGTGCAGTTGGCACGGAGAACATGGTTGGCTGTTTTGCTGGGTTGTTGCACACAGTGCCTCTAGGATGTATTGGTTATTAAGAGCAGAAGTAGCCTGAAGGTGAGAATAGAAATTCATCAAACGTTGTCAAGGACGTGTTTATTGGAATGGCGTGTACTTTTCATAAAAGGAAGACATCATATAGACTATCAGCAGGGTGATCCTCTTGAAGACAGGCTCGTAAGACCCGTCTTACCATTTAAAAGTGAGCCTGGGCCTTGAAATTTTTATTTGGTTTATACGTGCAAATTTGTGAAATGACAGCAATTTTAAATGGTACTTGGTTATGACATCGGTATTTCTTTTATTTCAGGCTACATTTAAGCAAAGGTAGGACCCCAAACCCCCCACGAACTTCAAAATCCATTGCAAAATCAAGTTTTCAGACGATAATAAATGGCATGAATATCTCCAATCCTCTTTTCGGAAGATATCCGTAGAATCGTTGAATTTTCGGAGCCGTTTTGCTCGACTTCTCAAGAAGTAGTTAACAACCTCATCAACCTTAATCCCCTAAGTGGCAATCTTTTGACGATTTACACATATCAGCTTGCACAATACGTGGCATAATCATATTAAATCGGTGAATGAAATAAGTGCGGATCCAAGTACTATTGCAAATATTACCCAACATCAGAAGGCTACTCATCAGACCAATGTAAACAGTGATCAAAGCATATGTTGTGGCCAACCTGAATTTCGTTAGCACTTGCGTGCACGGCTGATGATCGAAAAATTTCCCGCATGAATGCTTGAAAACGCTATTTATTACATGTATTTCAATGTGTAGACGGTATCGAAAATTATCTGAGCAACGTCGAAATGATAAACATGTTTTCCTTGGAGGCCATCACATCTCGCTATTCTATTATAGAGATTGTGCTAGGATCAGGAGCTCGGCTTGACCACAGCTTTTCGGAAAGAGTGGCTCTAAACGAGTTTGTTGCTCTTTCACATCTAGCCTACATTCCAATATTTTTCAGGTGTTGAATTTTATTCCAGCTTAAAAGGGAAAACCACAAGTGAGTATCCGAAAGGTGGAGCGACCAGGGTGATAGATATACGCGAAAAAGTATTCACTTGTAAGCATATTTTGGAAAGATATCTGCAACTAGTTTTGAATGGAAACTGTCGTGAGTAGTGAGTGCAATTTTACGTTAACTTTTCTTGACTTATCAAAGCAGGGTGATTTGTTACACGGGACAATACTCAGGATACTTATTTTCGAATTCATACTTCGACGGAAATCCGCCGATGCAATTTCATTTTATTTGCAAACATTCTGGGAACTAACTTTTCAATTCGGTTGTTAACTTGTTGGTAAATCACGATGCGGAAAAGATATTTTACGAGGTAACTACTTAACGTTTCGCTTAGATACGAGTACGTACTTGGTTTTGACTCTCATAGATTCATTGCATCTTTTCTGCGCTTCCAATGGATTACAATGAATCAAACTAATCTCCGCATGTCTATCGGTTATCCACCCTGTATCCAATGCACATCGGAATATATGCAGTACATATGGATTTTACACATATTGTATATATGCAACTGTTATAGACACGGAACATAGCCGTCGCGTATAAAGAGCAACAACGAGGTTACTGTTATGTGGTAAGTGAAATTATGCAACGTATAACGAATGTATCACTGACAAACTATCCGCCATAAGGCTGTATGTTATCTAAATACTCGTAGATATTCCAAGATAGCAGCTAGTTAGAGCACAAGTGGAAAATCTTCGAACCAATCCTGATATTGCAAATAGTTACAGTCCGTTCGCAATGAAAATCCGTTCGTTGTGTTGATCTTTGCTAAACAGCAAAAGGCTACTCGTTTCGGTCTTGAATTGTAAAATGCTTCGCCTAGCATTTTAGTCAACCAACACGCAAAAATCAAGTACTATTAGCATGCTTTTTAATGAGTTTTACGTTTAGCATTTAGAATTGAAAATATGACCCAAAGTTGATGGATTTTCCGCTGGCGATGGCTTATTGGGAAATGCAAGCAAACGGAGTATTAGCCTTGCGGAGCTAGATCAATGAAAAATAATGTAAATGGAGAATAATGCACGATATTACAGCATGCATGTTGAACGGACAACTGATGGAATTCTATCAGGAGTTCGATTGCAGGGGGCAAAGTGGTTTAGATAATTTAAATTTTTATATTGAGATGGCTAATACGGGACATAGAACCAAAATCATGGGTCCAGAAAACTTGGAATGACAATCAAAACGCTAAAATTTTTGCTGTCATAAGAATTTGGTTTGATCTCATGGCCGCATTTAAACTATTAAGCTCATAATCTAGTCTGTTCCAAAATAAAAAACCTCAACTTGAAAATGGAAAAAAATAAGAATTTTTTTAAATTTACAGTTATTAACTTTAAGTGCATTCATCATATATTTCGATTTAACTTTATCGCAGCTAAATAAATGGAACGCCATCAATGTCTTGCAGGTTATGGTGAAAGGAAACATTCAATTGACCCTTATTGAAAACCGTCTTCGGAGCCGTTTAAAAACGATGTTCATTGCTGTAGGTAAAGGGTACCTTATTTAAATATGTTCGATATCGTTTAAGTCCATCTTCACCAATCATGAAATAAATAGGAGTGTGACCAAAACCCTAAATTAGTTTATCGAAAACTCATGAGTACAGCAGTAACATTCAGCTGGGTCTAACACTTTGTTTTAAAAAAAAAAAAGGAACAAGGCTCCAACAATCGCTTTTCTTATACAGTGCGGAAGATAATTATGGCTGCACATTTGTACCTACTTTCAGGAGTTGCATCCCTTACCACAAGTTTTTTTTTAGATTTTTTCGGCCGTAATGAAATTTCTTCATTGCTTCGACCAACAATTTATTTATTTCGTTGCAATTAATGTCGGACGTATAGTACATAAACTTTTCGTGCAAGAAACATCGTGACATTTATTAAAAGAAAATTAGCACATAATAGTTAAGCTCGACGATATTGATAATTGGTTGTCTGTTTGACCGTCTGGGTATTCTCACACTGTGGTAGCTGCAATACGAAATCTTCGCAATAAAAATAAATGTCTGGAGGGATAATAAATCGCCAAACATATGTAATGGCACATAGTTTGTATGATATAAAGTGCAATTGTGTAATTGGATGATGAACAGGTAACTGTTAGCCCTGAAATGTGAAAATTACAATGGATTCACTGCGTATACAGATCAAGTACAGATGACTTGAACTCACCTTTTCTTGCTTGCTAAACATATGAAAAGTGCGACTGAACGTTGCAGAAAGTCGCCCTTAATTTTTGATGCAAAGTAATCAATAAATACGATAATCTGTATTTAATAATAATTCATGATTGAGTCTTGACGCCGAATTTCAACTCATTGTGAAACCAGTCTGTACTGGTCAAGCGAACGTTCGTTTTCGGTTTACAATTTGCTAACTTGTCAATCATTAAGAAAGCAATTTTAACTCGGTGGAATACTTTAATCAGGAAAATTTGCGAAATGAAATTTGCTAACATTAACATATAATTATGAGCTTCTACAGCTCTTAGGTCGTCTACTACTTAATCAGAGAATAAAGACAAGCGCAAGTCTACTATCGACTAAATAATTGATCACGGGCCTACGGGAAACTTTCCAGCCTTTCCATTTGCACTCTGGGGCAGTTTGTCAAAGGCATTTCCTGCTGCTTTTGCTTATATTTTTCAATAGCTTCGATTCTTAAGTGATTGAAACTTTTCATCTTCCTATTGTATTAGAAAGACAGTATAACGAAATGTTGCATAGCCTGATTCTGCAGTATTAGGATAGTCATTAGTTCGTCCTTGCATGAGTTGTTATTCTGCAAGATATATCGTAATTTTGTTCGCTTCGGTCAATCTATTATAAATCGCTGACACTAGATATCTATTAGAGTGATTTATTTGTATTTATTTTGTGCTTTCCGCAAAATCAAAACTTTGTAATTGATTCCATCTACGCAAAATATATTTAACCTACAAAATAAAAATAAAATTCTCCTTTTAATTTTGCGTTTGTTTTCAATTTGCAAGTCACTGAAGAAGACCGAACGATTACGGTCGAAAGTTGACTTCGAAAATTGAAACAAAACACAAAATTAAAAGGAGAATCTTATTTTTATTTTTGAAAATCTAAACGTTTTTTCAAATCAAAAATAAAACTCCAAAAAGAATTTCAAAGAAATCTAATATTCAAATATGAAAACTCAAATTTTAAAGCTTCAAACAAGAAAAGCGATATAGAATTGTATATATCGCTATTTAAGATACACTATATTTCAACCTTCAAATAAATTGATCAAAAATTTTGATTGGCCCAACTGGTAAAATTATAGATCTTGGAAGTAACAACTCCATCAAAAGTTCTTTGACAACGTTCGCACTTTAGGATGATATGACTCCAATTTTACAGAGATAAGCAAATAAGTGCGGAAGAACAAACCTTCAGGAAAGGAAAGGACTGGTAAGATGTCCATATCCAAAAAAAATTTAATATTTTTATGTTTTTCATGAGTGAAAACGGATAAATAAATCGCTTCGTTCCTCGTTTGCTCGCTAGAAAATTATGCTAGCACATGATAAATGCTAATTTCTTATACAACTTACGATCGACCCAAGTTCTTCATGATCGTGATGGATGGTAATAAAAAACGTTTTCGGATTTTTTACTCACTGTGATTTAATTTAAGTCCTTGCGATATAAGCATTGCGAATGGGGAGAGCCCATTGTGACGTGATTTACCACCACCTGTTCCTCCGCAACCCGTAGCATTACTGATGTTAAAAAGTTGTTCTTTCGCTGTTTGACCATACTTCAGGTACTGTTTGTGTAGTCCCATAGTTAGTTCTGCAAGATTAAGATTGTTAGAATTTAAATACACATTAGATTAACTTTTAATTTAACAAGTCTTTATTCATCTTTGTAATATACAACATGAAAACTAATAATTATTAGAAGAAGGGCTTTTAAGTTCAAAAATATCAATTCTAATGAAGGTTAAGGTTTTTCCTTGACATATTGTAGATAAAAGCCAGATGGCTGGTTGATAAGTTTATATAAAGCTATAAACCCGATAAAGTAGACTGTTAAAATAAAATATTCAATATTAATGCAAAATCTTTAAAATTCAATTAAAAATATAGTGTTCAAATCTTTGGTTCAATGAATCGGTCTTTCTTCAAAAATAAAAGTTTGCTAGGCAACAGTGTTCACCATAAGATGGGTAGTTGATCAAAAGAGGACAACATTTATGTATGATTCGTTTTTTTCTTGGTAATAATCCAAATGCGTGTCTCTTGTTCATATTTATTTATTTGTGGGGGTTCGTTCTACTTTAAAAGATATTAGTTCCAAATTTGCGACTATATGCCTACCTCTATATACATACATTGCAAAGACTTCCCGGGTTTGTTTCCAATCAGCATAAAATCACCAATTTTCGATAGGAAGTTGGTGATGATATTCGCAGGATCAACTGATCCATGGAAGGTCTAGCATAGCAGTGTTTCTAGCTACGTACGACCGACAAGAGTAATCTTGTTACGATACATGATTGACTGAACAATTGGTCAATGTTAGCAGGAAGTACAGGGTCTCTTGATTTGACAGAATACCTTTTGCAGAGTAGAATGACATGGTTACGTTCCTATTGATAATATACTAGTTCTTTCTACAATGATATCCGTACAGCTCTCAAAATCTTCACCATTGTCAGTAAATAAAAATGACAGGAAGAACCACTCTAACAATAAGATTGAAGTTTTATATCGATACATCTTGCTAGGTATATTGGTCTTTGCGAATTAGAGGAATTTCAGCATGTAAAATCTTTTCTAATAAGTACTGAGTACTCAAATCCTTGAACGGAATTTATGATTGACTTATTCATATGATTTTATTTTGCATGTATCGACATTCATTTTTTCAGTCATTATTGAAATTCATTCAAAGTCATCAGCCTACTAAGTTCATGTCAGTGCACTTAGTTCTGATATTCTCATTCGAACTATTTATAAAGGACAAGAATCATTCTGGCCGAATCACATGTTAAGGTACCTCTGGTGCGTAAGTGAATGGTCCCGGACATACTTGAAATCCAATAAGTAAATTCAGTACAGGTCATTTGACTTTAGAATTTTGAAATCCGTGTGGGACCCGTAATATCTCCAAACAAAATCCAATCCTTAAAGAGTAAAATTATGTATACTGACATGATATAGAGTCTGATTTTGCAAGGAAATTATGTGAGTTATTCCCTCCTTGCTAAGTGAGGAACTTCGTTCATTCCTTCAATTAATTCACAACACAATCAGCTTCAACACTGGAATTCATGACTGTCACTGTCTGCATTCATCTTCGCATTACGATTGTGAACTGTCCTTACGCTTGTTTAGAATGGATGCTAATTTCCTGTTTTTAACTTATACAGGTATTCATTGGCCGGTTAGAAGTAAGTAATAAGCCTTAATTGACTTGTTCTTAATTTATGTCCTCCTTGCCTACTGCTATTGCTTATTGCATGATAAGACGAAAAAGTCCCGCTAGCCTTGAACTTCCATTTTGAATCCTTGCTTGTACACTCGTCGACCTCAGCGGCTCGCTTGGTATTTATAGACATATAAACATGTTTGGTTTCCTAGTTGTCTGAAATCCAGGGAAGTGCTTTTGCAGGTTATTTTGATTTCATTTTTAATAGTTTTGTAAGAAAGAATATTTTTCAAAAAACAGCATAAATAAATTAAACGGTGGGCCAAGTTGTTTTTTAGCAAAAAAGTGTGCAAAGATGCTTTTCGAAAGCTGCACATTGCAATTTTTTTTTGTTTGTATTAAAAGAAAAATTTGGATGCCTAAAAAGCATGACTGAAGCTGCGCAATTGAAAACCAATGTTTTTCACGGAGGGGGCTGGCAACTTTTCTTAAAGATAAAAGAATTAGATTAAATATTTCTTAATAAGAAAAGTCGCAAATTAAAACTTTAGTCTTAAGTAGCAGTTTCTTCAGAATTGAAGGGATCATTTGACAGTCAATGACTAATAGTTCGATTCCTTTCCAAAAATTTAATATTTTCTTGGGTTGATTTTCAAGGCAATATGCAAAAAGATTGAAGTTCCAAAATAATAAGTAACGGAGAACTAACTATAAAAGCTTTATAAATATAATATCACAGGGCCAATGACGAGAACAAGGATTAAACATACATTAGATATATGAGTAAGTTTCTGCGCAGATTTATGCTCGTTTTATGTCGATTCCACATCAATATTTATTTGTTATTAATTAGTACGAATATTAATATTTATTAATGCGAGTGAGTGCCATTGACATTACTTATTTATTGGAAAGAAACCACAGGGATTGATAAAAATTGATAATTGATACTATGCCATTAAATATGTTCAACTACATTGAAATCATTTTTATTCAATATTTGCGCTTGCATTTTTCATTAAAATTGTATGTCAGACTATCAAATATTCTTCCAACGATAGCGGACATTTGCCTATGAAAGGATGAATCAAGTTTTGAATTTTTTGATTTTCGAGTGATTGAAAGATAAATTAATTGTTTTTTTCACCACATTGGATTTTTAAGTATGGTGCATTCATTTTGTTCGTTGTATGGTTTATATATGCTGATGAAAATGGTCGGACTGTTTATTTGTGAAACACTGAATGCACGATAAACAAATGTTACCTTCGGTATTAAATTAATAGACTTTACGCATGAACATAAATTCAATTTATTTTCGCGCAATAGCATAAAACGATTTACATGAGTTGGGAAATTTAGATTTGATTTGATGTTTGATTAAATGAATTGGACAGGTTGACACGGTCGAAAAGAAATTTAAAAAAATTGCCTGACAGCTTTATTATTTTCCAATGAGTCGTTGATAGTCTGTCAATTTAGGATTTGAATTGCTAACAGAAGAACAACAGTGGTGAGGATAGAACTTCTCGGAACTAAATTTAATCGTTTCGCATGAAATATTACGTATGAATTTTGCTGGTAGTTTTTTGTGATTTAAATAACATTAATATGACTTGACAATAAGAAGTCAAATGGAAAGTAAAGATTTCTTTCCTGAATAAAAACTATTCCTTTCACTTTTGACTTTCTGAGTACTCCTTTTAACTTGAAGCTAAACGACATTTTAGAAAATTAATAGATCTCTTAAGACAGGATGCGTAATAAACATAAAGCACAAATACACATATCCTTACACATTTATACCATAGTGGACGAAATACTGGATTTAGTAATGGACAAATTGATATCGAACAACAACAGACGATTCACTGAAGAACTGGTCAACGAAATAAAGACAGACAAGAGAGATACAAAACTACTTCAAGTTTGACACCAATGAATTCATTGCTGAGCATGGACAAGACATGGAACACCCAATATCGTCTGTATTGTCAGAGGCGTTGCTGTGAAATATAGAGGAAGTTAGTATTCCAAGTATATTACATTCAAATAATAGAAAAATTTAATCTTGTGTATTATAAATGATATGTGAACGAATTCTGTAATAAAATAGAACAACAAAAAATCAACTACTTATGTGAATGAATAAATCTTTAGGGAACTCTAAAAAGAACCAACTGCAATGACTACACCATAACCGAATCATCGAATCATCCAGATCATGGTACTAGGTCACACTTCTTGCCTCAACTTCCAGGAACTATTTCAACGAACTCAATAACATATGTAGGAGAGCTGTATACAACGAGTACAAAGAACACGTGATTACATTAACGTATGGGAAGAGGAAACAAAAAGACAAACTAAAGGATGCTCGAAAATTGACCACATTAGCCGACGTAGGCAATGGATCATACATATTGGCAAACTTTTTCAAGAAATAGAAATTAGAAATCGCTTTCAAAACTAATCACAGCACTGGAATCGACTACCGATCTTGAGAACGTGCCTAAATGCGAGAATAGCGGTGCATGTAAACTGACCAGTAAGGACTTTAACACGATATGCACGGGAAAAACGGGCACTGGTCGATGACATTCATCGATTCGGATAACACAAGCGAATTTATTGGTATTATTCGAAAATCAAACCATTAGAACGTGATTGCTTTTTGTTGAAAAAATTGAAGGAATGGGGGAAAATATTGAAAAATTTGAAGACAAAATTGAAGGTTTACACTATTGGGCTAAGCCAATTCAATATAGCCAAAACTTATTTCGTAAGTCCTCCGATATACTTTCAATTGCTTTTTGGTATAAATGTTGATTGAAGTCATCTTAATGTTAGCTCGTAAAATTTTAGTGCATATGTAAGTATTGAGTATTGTTTATTTTTCAATATTTTACTGTTATAATTAATAAAAAATTTCTACAAAATCCAAAATTACTTCTTTCAAATACTAATGTGATGTGTAAGCTAAATTCTCTCCAAGCAAATTTTCACTGAAAACATCTGTTTCATCTGAGACATTTGATAATCGTTGATGGAAGCTTTTACTTTTCATTCATAAAGATAATGAAAGTCATGACTCCGACGTTTTCTCACACATTTCATCGTGAAATGGTAAATATTTCGCCTGGAAATTTAATTCTTATGACCAATTCACGTTTTAAGTTTATTTGAAGATCTTTTGATTATAGCCATTAAGGTGAGACAGGGATTAATTATTTTTTCAGCAGCTGAGAATAAAACCCAGGAAAAAATGGAAACTGCAAACTGAAAAGCGAAGTAAATTTTTTTTCTAGCTGGTGTTGGACAGAAGAACTTATATTGAAGTAAGTTTATAATTGAAACTCAATCTGCATTTAGCTTTAAATTACTTGCACTAAGTTTAAATTTTTAGAAAATAAAACGTGTAATGCTTTCAAATGACTACATTTTAAGAGAAAGTCAAGTACGCAACTTGTATTAACTGAATTTGGTTCAAGTACTTCCTAGATTATTTGGTAATTTTATCTTTAACTTTCAACACAGACTTACTTTTGCACTTGGCCGGAAGGACATAAAAGTGCAGCAAATCCAATAAAGTTGAATCGTAGTGAAGTAGATTGCATAGACTATCGTATGTATTATGGGTTTTTTGATATTTTGCTAACATTATTATTGTCTCTAGAATTCCGTCAGTAATCAATCTACTACTATATGGCATTGATCTGATGTATTTACATGCAACATCAAGATATAAATGGATAAATTGACAAAGTTTGTGTTTGAAATTGCTAATTACATTTTCAGTCGACATTAATTTGGTTTTTGAATTGAAAATTGTCTATCGAAGCTACACAATTAAATATAATACTAAGTCATTCTAGGATCTCAAATATTTATCACCGATAGTATGTCATACTTAGTAGCCATATATTTATTTCAAATGCGTAGGTCTTGTCTCAAATGCAATCGTCCTGTTAAATAAATAAGCGATAACAATTTCGAACTTCAGACTAGACATGGCTCTTCAAATTTAAAGTAATTATACTTGTTGGATGTTCACGTGTCCTTACTTTTCGTGCAAATTATCGCCTCTTTGGCCGTTAAATTATCACGATGTAAATTAGTAAAATCGATGTACACGATAAAACATAAAACATACAATAATAAAAAACAGAATGGAATACCTCAAATAAATCACTAAAATACGTTTGCAATCTAGCCTCACACTTTAGAAGGTGTGTTTTACGAAACTTTGAAACACATTTTTGAAGCTAATTTCCACTTGTGTCGAGGACTCGAAAATTTATTATACCATGAATGCGAAACAGAAAACAGACTAACTATTGAAAAATATGTGCTTAATCAACAAGTCCATATATTATCCAATAGTTGATCTCTTAATTCTCAAAGAATTGTTTAAGAAAAAAGGAGAAAATCAAAGAAAGGGCAGCAACAAGATAGATATTTCTATATTAGAATTCAGATTATGCTTGAACCTGCCAGACAATGCTTTTAGAGTATAATCTTGTTAAAAAATTTTATTTAATGTTCAGTCTTCGAAAGCGAGAAAGAATAAGTATAGGAAGAAGAAAATCTTCACTCAATTGTAGGGTCGTTCATATTAATTTCTTTTGTCTTTTGTCAATTATAACAAAAGTTCTATGGTGATGTCCCGCCGACCTGGGTTCTATCGTTAATGACGTTTTATGAATTTGTATATTAAATGCAAATGCTCGTAGTTTGCAAGTAGTTGTTTCAAACTAGGAGAAATTATCAATGATCTTCAAATTGGCGTTTTCGCTTACAAAAGCGCTGAAACCACTTTTGACATGGCTTATTGCATATTGCATATTGACTCCATATATTCTGCATGTTTTCTGATGAACCTCCGCTGCGCGGTGTGTAAGATCAAACTGGTCCGATAAACAATTATCAGCTTCAAAGTTTATCTTATGATTTTTGCATGAAAACTAAAATACAAATGCAACGTTGATATCTTTTTGTAGGTGGGAACTTGTATCATGGATTTATGTTTTATAGTTCAAACAAAATCCATACAGAAAAACCGAAAAACTAGAGAGCTAGGATGCAGATGAAATTCAAATCCTATGAGCTACTACGTTGGGGATAAAGTTTGGATTTTTTCCAAAAAATAAGGACTATGTTACAAAATGCACACGACATTCCGGCCTTGATTTTTATGCTATTGAAAATTAATAATAATTTAAGATTTTTATTCAATTCTCTCAATTTTTTCGACTGCCGTACTTTACACTATTGAAGCGCCAAGAAAGTGAATGCTTTCTATGTTGTTCGAGGGAATACCATAAATTCACGAAGCGGCGCGCAATTTAGGAGATTTCATATTTTCTTCCACAAAATGTGTAGTAGTAACAAGAAAATGCTATGAAGACCAATGAAAATTTCAGTTTTTATCGTATATTTGTACGTATCTCCGGACATTTTTATAAGTTTACACACGAGCATTCATTGAACATCAAAATTCCAGAATAAATCTCGTGAATTGAAAATGTCAACATATATGATTTAAACTAATAATGTTGTACTTATATTTTTATTTACGCTGGCGTATATTGTGTAACACCTTAATATGTACTTATCTCGCCAAGCCATTTATCTTGTCGATAGAGTTATCTTTATCTTTCACATGTGCTTGACGGATTTCAGTCATTTAATGTGCAGTACATTAGCCTTGAAGGGTGTGGTAAATGTTTGCTCGAGTGAAATTCGATCGAGCGCAAAATTTGTACTTGTACTTGTACTTGTTTAAACTGCAAGCAATGGGTCAAAGTTCTGTTGATTGTTTCTATCAGCTGATTGGTTATTAATTAACTTTGTTTGCAAGACAGTTTCACTTTTGTGCTGGACATTTTCTGCAGTTTTATTTTCCATTAAAAACTGCGGCATACGTAGCTTTTTTTTACTACTTTAACGTTTCAGCATGCACAGCTTTTCAGGTTACTCGCCTAAGTTTTTCGTTTTACGGCCCAAAGATTCTCAAGTTAAGAAGATTTTTGATTGAAATTCGGGAAGCTTTTGCTTGAAATAAACAAAAAAAAGTTTCCTACATACCTGAATAAATGAATTGGCCCCAGCGCCAACATATCGACATGTTCCTCGAGCAACATTTTAGCGTTTTAGTGAGATTACATAACCGCATTTCAGGTACATAAAACATAAGCCGTTCAATGTTAAAGATAAGCGGAGAAATGCGCTGTTGTTATGAGTGGCGGTGTCTTGACTTTATTGCACGGTTGGTGGGTGACATTGAAAAGCAAATTACTGGGTTCATGTATCATCGAACATTTTTCTGGCTAATGCACGGTGTCTGTTAGTGACACAATATTTAGGTCAACTTTTATCTTAAATGTTGGTGACAAACACGTCGCTGACCTTTGTGACGAATTAAATTGCAACAAACAATAAGTCACTGACATTTTAAGTGGTTCCATGCTGATATTATGATTTAACTCAACGGGCGAAATACAAACTCACTATTTGTGGTGGGCATACAATCATAACTGGTCCAAAGAAATATTGTTTCAAAGATAGATTGAACCGAAATTTGCATTATTTGTGTTTGTGCGAATTTGTCGAACAAACACAAATGAATTCAACGTCAGAAAGAGGATTAGGTGAAATACTGTCAACTCAATGTTTGGGAAACATCAGTTACGCAAATGTATATTTTTAGACTCCAGCATGATCAAAATGTTATGGTGAGTTTGTAAATCAAGTAAAAGCAATTTAGATTTGATTTCAGTAATTTGGTGGAGATCGTACGATCATTATAATATGCTGATTTTGGTTTATTTCTACTTATTGCTTTGCGAATGTATCAATTAAATTATTACAAATGTGCGTTAGTTCCCTGGCTTAATTGTAAAGAAAATCCGGAACGCTATTTAATCTGGACGCTAAAACGAATTCACTTGCAATTATCATTGGCAACAAATTCAATATTGCAGCAAGCTGCAGCAAGCAACCCTATGTATGCATATCAAACAAAGCATTAATTCTACAACGAATTTACATTCTTCTTGCATTCCAAAGCATCTTGACATGAACCTATTCAAAGACAATTTATTTCACTACACTTTCCGGATTATTATAACAATAGTTAAAGGAGACATCGTAAGATGTTCAGACGAGCTAGCCTCTTCCGTGATTTCGCAGTTTTGGAATGAAACGCTTTAATTTGTACTTATTACATAAACGTAGCACTTGAACATTTTGTGCAGATAATAGAAGATAAGTGACATGTCATAGGCATTTCCGCGGTTCGTGACTTTGTTGTCCAAGGCAAGTTTCTATTGTTGCAGATTGTTTTTCGTTATTTATATCAAAAGCGAGATGCGACTGAATGCAATTGATTGTAGAAGATGTTTCGGTCTTATTGGGAAAAGCTCGATGAATCTTCATATGCTTCTACAATTTTTGTTTGTATGTTAAATTTTAGTGTTACTTTTATTTTGTATAATTCAAAATAAATATTCGATTTCTTGTTGATTAATGTTCAGGGAATATAAACTTGAAAATTAATTAAATTTATTCCAACATCTAAGAATCTGTAATCAAGGTACTGAAGATTGTTTATTGAACAGTCTAACTCATTCGAATATGACACGGTTTACCATAAAAAAACATAAAAGCTGGTTGGACATTTGAATTTTGACAGATTAAGACCGAATTATGTTCTCATATCGTTTTAGCCTCGAAGTAATATATCAGTAGAATCAGCACTTAGTAATATATGTTCATTTTATCTTATTTAAACTTTTTTCATGTTTAATAGTTTTGTATTCGTATTTGACACCTGTACACAGATTCCTTTGATCTTTACCCATTAAAGCCATGTATCCAACAAGCAATAGACAATCTCACCTCATTTTTTGGGTCCCCATAAATACCTTCGTTCTTCTTATTCGTTGACTCTCCCCGTTGAATATTTTCCAATGATTTTCCATTGAATATTTTGTCAAATCGTAATGAAAAATGATTGAGAATATGTGATGTACAACCTTTTTATTTAAATTGTTGCTTATACGATCAAAAATTGTGTTATATATTGGAATAAAAATTAAGTAATTACAAAAAAAAAAACAATGCAAACCTTTTGTCAATTCTAGAAGTTTTTTGGTAGATCAATTTATCCATTCTCACTTAGAACTTATAAGTGATTTATACCCTTGCTAAGCTAACTCAGCGAAAACTCATGGGTGCGGAAGTTCTGATCAAATTTGTCGAATACCTCGAAAATGAATTTAATATTTTTAGAGAGAGGTGGAAAGAGCTCAAGCTGGTTTCGAATACGCGTCCTTGCCGCTTCTCGTCAGGTGCCAACTCACAGACTGGATGCAAATCATATGATCGTTAGTTTTTGTGATTTTGAGCGAGAATTAAACGCGTAATGAGTTGTATGTGAAAAACATCGTGATTATTATCGCCGGTTGACTCAAAATACATTGCTAACGAATTGAGGGCGATGGAAAGTTCTGACATGGAGTTATCAACACATGGCGGTGTCTTCAAGACATACCTTGAATGTCTGGAAACGTTTGGATCATTGGACTATATTGCTATCTTTTTTGCTTTCCCCCAGCTCGCGGCGGCTACTATCTTGACGGGCTAGAAGGGCATGAGGATGTTGGCTGCCATCCAAGCGGGTTTCTATGCCTCTATAAGGACTTAAATAAAAACCATGATGAGAAATAAAAGGAAAACAACCAGAGATGGTGTATACACTCCGACGTAACGAGAGCCACGACGTCATGCGGGCTCCATGAAAATGGCTGCAGATAAGTCGTTAGGACACTCACCAGGAATTGAAGAATTAGACGCTTAAAAGTATACTATTTGAAGTTATGGATCTATACAGAGAGGTATTTTCCCAAAAGTGCGGAAATGATCTGAACGCTACATCGGAAGTCAATAAAGCTAATGACATAGATACCAGAAGACATGGAACAGACGGATACGAAGTAGTATAAAAATAACCACAGAACAAAAATTAGTCGATGTGACAGGGATGATGTTTAGTGAGGTGGTCTAGTTGCTTTATGCGACGAGGAGTCCGAAACATACGGTGTAAGTTACCTTCTCCTTTCAACCAAAAGCAAGTAAATATAATAATGTTATTACCACTACTATTTCTGCTCTTCATGATGTTGGAGAGAGAATAAACGAGTCCTTTCTGGATAGTTTGCTAGCTTAGATGCTAGCATTAAAGCACAAAGATAGCTGAGTGTCACGCTACGCTTGAAGAATTTGGCTCATGTATAAAGGTTGGTTAGAAGGAATGGAAGGTAATTTTCATAATATTGCCGCAACGCGTTTTACCACAAATATATTTTCTTTGAGTGACACGGAAAGTGTTTATTAGTAAAAAAGTAAGTCCGAAGGCCTTGTGATACTTGGGTCTAACACTCAGAGCGTGAATTGCCTTCACAAACAAGCCACTAAAATATTTGAGAAAAATACTTATCTTCGTTAAAAGGGATAATGGTCGGTAAGAATTAGAGAGAATCAGGTAAAATGTGGCTTAATGATATCATCTGATATCATTACGTTAATTTAAAATACACCATTGAAAATCATCAAATAGTTTATCTGTAATTAAGTAATTTCATTAGGGAAATAATCCATAATTACGTGCCGACGAAAGTAAGGTCAACAAACAGGAAGAAAAGTGTAAAAATGTTCACTTCATAATTATTAAAGTCTACAAAACGACGGGAATGAAATTAAATAAAATTATCAATTCTAATTGTTCATTCTAATCGTCACTCATAAGTGATCATTTTCATCAAAGTTTTCCACTTAACAACAACAAACAAGAACAGAAAGCCGTTGAAAGAATCTCATCTAAACGTGAAAACGTGATCATATTAACATTCCGACTATACACCTTTCGCGTTTACCGACTGTCACGTGGGTTGCAATACCGACAAGTTACAATAATAAAATCCTGGCGCATTTAAAGTCTAGTTTTAGGATATAACAGGCAGCAACAATTGCAATCGCCTTTCCGAGTCTTCAGCAGGAAAATATATACGCTTTTATTCAATAATAATCTGACAGTGTGTACTGGATATCAGCATATAGTGATTTGTAACTGAAAAGCCAAGTAATTGTGTACTGTACCAATTGTTTAAGGGTGGAAAAAACGTTTCTCATTCATTCAAATCGTTCACGATGGTTTATAATATGTGATAAAACAGAAAAATGTGCATATTTCGAAAATTGGTAAAGAAGAGAATTTTGCAGCCGATACACTGGATAAGGAAGATAAGAGTTCTATGAAAGTCAAAATAAACTCTGAAGAATCCAAATCTGAAAATTAAAGACAGAAAATGCAAGCAACATGTGATACGCAGATATGGATTTAGTATTTAAGTTAACACTGTTATAAGAACATTAGCAAAAGGACATTATTTCGGGTCATATCCAGTTGAGCCATTCTTGTTCAAGAAAAATACAAACATCAGACGCTTCGACTTGACACATAAAACGAATTCGTCTCACTCTTGCGTTGAGTTTTTTGGCTTTCCTTTCGAGTGAAGTTACAGTCATAAGAAAATGTAACTTTATGATACTCTGATATTTCAGTAAATTTCTAAGACTCAATGCTAGTTTCTAAGCATAAGATAAGATCAAATGGCTATATTTGTAAAGATTGTAACAAAAAATGTCAAATAAAATTTTTTTCTTGTTGTTTCAGGATCGATTATTGGATTAAATACGCAATAGTAGCATTCCAGTGGAAAAAGTTGGAAGTTGTGGCCATCGTTAATAAAAAACTAAGAAGACAAAACTTGGGTGTGCATCTTACTGTCGTTGAATTTAAAAATTTTATAAACGAAATTCTTAATTTATTTTCAAAAATAAAAATAATTTTTGACAGTCAGAGGATCGCTTGCATTTATGTACGAAATAAATAAATATGTCTGTAAAAGTGTTAAAATCACTGTTTCCTCCTTCACTCAAATGGTGAAACAATCCCATATATTTAAAGCTCAAAATATTCATGAATGATAAGTGAGAATAAAATTATTTATTTGAAATAGCATTTAAATTGCCATTAAGTCGTTATCTACTCTTTCCATGTTGTTCTGCCTTGATTCTAGAATTTGAACTCATAGTTTAGTAATGGAGCAGCGCCGGAAAATACACATAAATGGGTACTAAGCATTCAATGCGTCCACTCTGCTGTGGGTAGCTTGCTTCCTTAAATATAATCATAGAAAAACTAACAACGGAAACATACAATGCCTGACAAACGCCGAGAAATTAGATCGATTGAAATCCACAAAGTCAAATTAAAAATAAACATATGCATTCAAATATAAATATGCATGATTAAATCATTAGCTCTGTGTTAAATAAATTTGAAAATAGTGAATATTGAGAGGACTGCGTTGGTCCATAAGACAGAGAAACGAATGCGGTGCTTGTTACCTATTCCAAATTGAAGAAATTCGATTGCCACTAAACTGCATCTCAGATTTTACCATCCTTATCAACTTACTAATTGCCTTAATCATGTGGCAAAGTGTAAGTTTTGGCACGAACCCGAAAAACTGTCATTGAGTACAAGCCACGCATTTTCGGTGTTCAAACAAATACGCGTAGTATATTTGACTCCGAGGCTTATGAGATGCATTTAAGTGAGAAATTTTCATAGCTAACAAGGTCGCAATGTATAATGTAAATAAATTTTGAAAAATAACCATTTAACATATGTACACCTTAAGGGTATGAAAAACAAAGAATTGTTCACCTGCCGAAAGTACTCTGGCAAACATGATCTATTCATCTCAAATAACGAATAAAACAAAGGCAAATATCTAGGTGCAATTTAGATATTGAGTGCTAACAATTTTATCTATATGTTCGAATCGAAATGCAATCACCCCGGCTGACCCAGCAACCTTCAAGGTGAATTTACTCGGTCAAACACGACACGTCTTTTGGATAAAAGCAACGTGAACGCAACATGCGGTCTCAGCGCTAGATAAGTCTAATTGTAAGGCAAACTTCGCCGTGGCTGGCGGAATACATTGTCAAAGTCACGGCCGTAGTTTTTGTTTGAATGAGAAAAAGCTGTCCAAAATAGTTGCTGAAAAGCTAAACGAAAGTGAAATACGCGGGGGAGTGCGAACTCAGTAAAAGATGCATTTGTATGTGTGTTATTGGAGTTTTACATATGATTCTGTGCAGAATAGAGGCTCCCGACTATTCGAAGACTCGTTTGAGTGCTGAAATTTTTGCAACACTTATGAAAATTTGGCTTTTGAAAATTTGGAAATAATCTAGCCAGTAGCTTTGATCACCCTCAACTGCACATGTGCATCTTGGATGCATGAAGCAAACATTTAAAATTTGATGGGCTACAAAACACACTTCGCTGGTTGTTTGCTTCAATTCATACCATAAAATTCTCAAAAATTGTTTAATCATTTTCGTTTATGGAATCTTAGCGTTACGAAGTATGGAAAACCGATGCTTGCACTTGCCGCTATAAAACATGTTGCACAGATTACATTAATCACACGCATCTGAGCTGACTACTTGCAATCGAAATCATAATTTAGAAAAGCTTTAAAGAGCCATTAATTGAATACTTTTGAAATACGCTCCTATTGCATTTTTTATTGAGTCTGGATTTACGTATCTTCTGCTATAATGGAAAGTTTCCTATTATGAAATGAAAGATATAATTGGACGGAAAAACACTAAAGATAAAATCAGATTTTGCTTGGCGGATAAAAAAAAATATCCATGCTCTGTACTATTGGTGGCGTGATGGTGATTTAAGAGCGCTTACACCTTAAACTTGGTTAAGAGCTTCAGTTGCGAAATTCCGGAAAAGTTGTATGACCCACATGCGTACACAAGGATGGAAATTGGAGATGACCAGATAATTGCAAATCGAATCATAACACACTACTCATGCCTTAACTGACAAATTCAAGTGTAGTCCGTTTGAATCTATTTAAGTATTTATTTGCTTAGTTATTATATTTCATTATCAAAGACTGCTACAATATGAATATTTGTAATATTTTTAACAACAGAATTGTTAATCTTGTGATTTGGATTAGTTTTTTTTAGGTACGTAAACTCTCTCACTCGCACAGTTTGTGCGACTAATATTTCGTTCAGGCTAGGCTTTGCGGTTGATTTTTTTGGAACAAGCAAATTTGGAAAATTTGAAAGCATACCAGGCATGTTGACAGTAAAAATTTGCCAATGTTATCATGTTTCAGATAAACATAGGTAGGTCAACATTTTTCGATCACTTTCCTCAATGTTGCTGAAAATATTACAACACATAACATACTTAAGTGTTTTCATCGCCAGCAAGCAGTTTCTTATCATTAGTATAATATGCATAAATATTCTAGATCGCAATAATGTTCGATTGACTTTGTACATTAAAATTTAATTTGTTTAAAAGAAGTGCATAAAAATAACAACATTCATTGCTTTGTGTCGATGTCACATATTTTTTAACTTGAATTTTCTAATGAAAAGTATTGTTGAATCACTTTAAATCTAAACTAATTTAAACAACTTTTTTACAAAATAGATCATGAGAGATGCATAATCTCTCTATTATCCATCCATCTTTTGCCTGACAAACTGCTCACCACTTTCAATGCCTGTCTGCAGCAGGGCACGTTTCCGGATTGTTGGAGAGAGGCGAGGCTCGTGCTGGTCCACAAGGGGAAGGGGAACGCTGAGCAACCGTCTTCATATCGGCCCCTATGTATGTTGAACGCCGCTGGGAAGGTGCTCGAGAGGCTCATTAGAGAAAGACATGGAGAGGCCATCCGAACTGTCGGCGAACAGTACGGCTTCAGGGCTGGTCGATCCACGATCGATGCAAAAGCAGAGGTAGTGAGTGCGGTCCAGCAGGCAGAAGCCCACAATCACCACTCGAGACGAATAGTCCTGCTCATAACACTCGATGTGAGAAATGCCTTCAATTCTGCTAGATGAACAGATATTCTTCGTGCTCTGGAATATTTCAAAAACCGGAAGCTCATCTATGACACATTGGGAAGCCGGCAAAGAATTGATTTGACATCAGGGGTGGCGCAAGGTTCCGTTCTGGGCCCAGACCTCTGGAATGTCTCGTACGATGAGCTTTTGAGGCTACCGGGGGAGTCGCGCCTGGTTGGCTACGCAGATGACGTAGCAGTACTTGTCGCCGGACGTACTGTCGGACAGGCGCAACTCAAACTGGGTGCGGAAATACGTCGAGTGAGCGAGTGGATGATAGACCGTGGACTTAGCCTAGCACTGGAAAAGACCGAGGTCGTCGTCCTGACCAAGAAGCGGATCCCTCGTGTTATTCCCGTTCTGGTGGGAGAAATGATCATCGAGTCGAAAGAATCAATCAGATACCTTGGCTTGATGATTGACTCGAAGATGAGTTTTGTCGAGCAGGTTCGAGCGTCAGCGGATAAGACTTCTGTGCGAGTATCGGCTCTCAGTCGCCTCATGGCCAACACGCGGGGGCCAACCTCGAGCAAAAGACGTCTACTGATGAGTGCAATGGAGTCGGTGCTCTTGTATGGCTCCAAGGTTTGCGCTGACGCTCTTAGTAAAGAGACGCACCGAAGACGTCTGGCACAGGTACAGAGGCAAGGAGCTTTGCGGATAGTGTCTGCATATTGCACTGTCTCTGAACCTGCAGTGCTGGTAATCTCGAGGGTGGTTCCTATTAAGTTACTTGCAGACGAACGGAAACATGTATGCTTACGTAGGGGAGGGTCGGTGAGAGAAACCGTCAGCCGAGAGGAACGGATAAGGACCGTAACCTTGTGGCAGCAAATATGGGAAAACGAAATGCTAGGCAGGTGGACCGCACGGCTGATTAGAGACTTGGGGCCGTGGTTCTACAGAATGCATGGTGAAACTGGTTATTACCTGACGCAACTACTCGGTGGTCACGGGTATTTTCAGTCTTACCTGCATAAGATGGGAAAGTCACCATCCCCAACTTGCGTGTTCTGCCTGGGGATGACGAATGACGCCTGCCACACGTTCTTTACGTGTACCAGATGGACAAGACTCCGTTCGCATCTCTCGGAGAAAATAGGCGTGCTCTCCCCAGAAAATGTAACGGGAAAAATGATGCAATCAAAAGACAATTGGAACTGTGTTTCGCATTACGTACGAACAGTTCTTCTCATAAAGAAGGGCATGATTGATCGCTCGGTGAGGGAGGGGGGATCTCTGTAACAGCAATTAACAGCAATCCATCCATGCAGTAAGAGGGATTTCCCTTAAACTGAAGGCACCGCTAAGCGATGATTCATGAGGCCTAGACCGAAGTTATGTGACAAACAGTTCCAGGCTAGATTCTCGGCGTGGCAGGGGAGGTGTTTAGTCGGTAGTCCCGTAGCGGGAGTCCGACACTCAGGGCGTAAACAGCCTTCACCTGCCAAATAAAAAAAATGTCTCTATTACCCATGAGTTCTCTATCATGCATGAGGCCATTTGCATCACCTTTTCCTTGATGCGGTCCGCGGTGATAGATATCGCGAATCGTACTTAAGTATGGAAAATTTCATGGAAATCGGTTGTGTTTATCCTATCTTAAAGTTTATTAAAGATACCATTAAATATTCAATTTCAATTATCTCATTTCTAAGCATTTATATTGGAATCGTTTCCATCTTTAGTGATCGAAACAATACTATGCAACCGTAAGTGCTTGTTGGTCTCGTTACTGTTGCTTGTACCATGTGGGTAATTTTATCGAATTTTTTAATGTCAAAATCGCTACTGTAGCTATTAACTGATTTTATGTCTTGAGCCTAAGTTAGCTTACCATTAAAGATTACTCACAAAGTATTTCACCGAACTCGCCAAACTTATATGTTCCCTATTAACAGTCGGAAGTAAAAGTTTTTTAGTATTCAGTTCCCGTCATATCAGCTTGTATTTAACCTCGGCTAGCCAAAAATAAGTGAGAGTGCGCGTCCCGCCTGACACGGTTGTTGCTATAAAATTATACTAGGGTCTTCAATTTTTTATCCCAAAATATCCCAGTTGATGATGTTAAAAAGCCATCGTGCGGTTTATCCTTGTTTGACCATTTTCAAAGTTGCGTCGACTGTAATCTTCCTTTTGGTTAGTGGCTCCGTCATTCACTGGGGTAGATGTAGAGGATATAGTAGCTGCAACTATGCCCTTCGTTTCAACATTATTGAAGGCTTTCTCGCTACCGATTTAGGCCGCCAATGTGTTATCTTTAGTAGCAAGCGTCCTCTCAATTCTGCTTACTGTTTCTGTAAGTACTGTCTCTGTTTAATGTCTTGTACAGGTTGCTTCATAATGGTTCACGTATGTACATTGTGCCTTTCTGCACCTGGAAATGGGTGTTTACTCGAACATACTTGCCACCTTTGCTTCACTTCACTTTGCTTCCCTTCGTTCAGAGGGATTAGTGTTCTTTTAAGTCTATTATTTATAGTAATTTAATTAATAGTTTGCACGTTTGCCTCTTTTGTTTCGTTCAGAATTTCATGATATCCAAGGGTGTCTTAATGTGATTATCTGTATTGTAGAAGAGCTTAAGAGCTCTGTCCCCAAGCTTTGTACCATTTTTCTTTCGTAGTATTTCTTTATGAATATCGTTTTTTTCACATCCCAAAGATGTCTGAAGATTATTTTTAAAGGAAAGTTAATTTTTGCCGTCTAACAGAAAGCGGTATTGGGATCAGGTAGCGCCGTACAATCTTTTCAAATATGAGCAGCTTGTCTTTTGCTTGGATTCCAGGAACGCTTTGTCCAGAAACGCTTTGCCCAAGAACGTCTGTTGTCTAGTATTAGTCTTAGGTACATGATTCTTTCGTCATGTAATGTTAGGGTTGGTTTATTTGGTCTCTTCTTCTTATAATGGAAATGGTCTGAGTTTTGTCTGCGCTGATTTAATCATCCGTTTTCAAGAGTCTCTCAAAAGCACATTTAAGGACTGTGGCAATTCTTAAGTGATGGCTTCTGCTGGTCTAGATGTATAATATATACAAGTATCCTCAGATATGCTGATATTTGCTGGGGTAGCTATGACAGATCTGGCGCGATTATATCATAAAATATAGGGGATAGTAGCGACCCTTGTGGAACTCCAGCTTCAATTGGCCGCAGGTTGAAGAGGTGGTTGTCAATTCTAACTCGGAAGGTTCTGCCTTGCAGGCAAGACCCTATCGTTTGTATAATTGCAAGAATAATGTGGAGTGCATGCATTTTGAATATTAGTCCCGCATGCCAGACTTGAATGCATTCGCCCCATCGAACGTAACAAGAGCGGTGGATTTCCTGCTGCTCTAGCCATTTTGTACGTGATGCACTAACTTTTAGGGATTGTAGGGATAATGATGTTGCTTTAGCTGCGAAAAAATTTTTTTAAGACTTTCAATTCGCTGAAAGATTTCACAGGGCTTGTCTTCCTTTGCCGGACTTCTGTTGTCCTCATTAGTTGGAATGATTTTGTTTGTATTAACATTTCTTCGAATAATTTTTCATTTGTGCTACCCACATCAAATGTTCATTGGCCAGTGCGTGTTTGAAGGCTTTCCGGTCTGTTTTCCTCTATATTTTTAGAGTATCAATCGGTTGAGCCCATTATAGCTTGATTGCTTCTCACATCTATAATGCAATGATATGCGTTGATATCTCTTGCAATAAGCATCTGGCCATTAAATTCTAGTAGAGACGTTATAAAATTTTGGTTTACTATCAACAACCGTCACGATGAGATAGCGGTGAAGATTAATGTAGTACTAGTAGTTAGTACAAGAGGAGCTATTAAGTATCAATCATAATTCGAAAATCAATGAGTAAATTACATTCGAAAATCCAGTGAAACTTTTCGAAAATCGTTGAAGTCTTACTCAATTTAATGGGTCGACTGAAAAACCGCGACCAGTTGGCTGTGCATTTCCGACATATTGGATTTGCACTTTACCAACCTGAATATTGGCAAACTTGAATTTCTTTCCTGAAATCGTATAGTATTAGAATAAATTATGCTTGTATGTGAGTTCAGTCGAAATGTTACCCGATACCACCCACAGCTGAAAATAACTGGGTTAAGCGAATTTGTCTTGTGGTAACATTCACCTGTTAGCGAAACGCTGGTAAACAGTATGAAAGGTATTTGTTACAATTTTGGAAGAAATATCAGCTTCAAGTTGGGCAACTATCTTAAGGAGCTTTGAATTGCTCGAAACTTCAGATGCGATACAGAACGCAATTATTTGCAATGCTCGTTCAATTACCAAAAACCCAATCGCAAGTTTTTGGGTACTTTCACTTCTAACTCACCATTAAATTTTCATTATATTTTTTCGATTGAGCGCAACATTCCCAAAAACTTTCCATCAGAAGCACCCGCCGTTTTACCGTCATGTCCATACATCCTCCAATTATTGGTTCGCTTCAATACAGAAGTAAAAAATTGGAATTTGTTGTTAGTCATAATTTGCTTGAATGAACCGAAACCCAAACCAGCATGGGTAAAAGAATTTCCTTCTGGAGTTGTTTGAGACTCAACCGCCGACTGCAGCAAGCGCCTCCGGCAAGAGTGTCAAGTGAACGGTCAACTTAGTGAAGTATTTGAACAATCTTGATTGCATATTGTTAATTGTTGCTGGTCTGCAAGGATGGTTGAGTGAGAAGAGTAAATAAGTGAAAATAAATTAACCGGTTTCTAATTGGAATTAGCCGGCAAATTAAGATGTATCAGTTGATCAATATTTTCGCATTCCAAGGTTTCTTTTTCGAGTTTCGAACTTTGTTTTTGTAACATTGCATGTAATATCATCAAATTATTGTGAAGAAAACATGTAGCAACGATTTTTTGTTTGAATTCCATTTATGCTACTATGCGTATCGATCATTGCAAAGTTTTAATAATAGTTATGTACATAACATTGTATTTTGTATTAACTTACAATTATCTTCATAATTGCATGAAAATTAGGGTAATACTATAACACATTTAGGCGAAAGATGAATAAGTAAAGGCTAAAAGAGAATTAGTTTAAACATAATAAAAAATTGGACGATTTTATACTGATATTACATTTGTGTTGTAATAGTATGGGGAGGATTCCATGTATTAATTGATAATTCAATTTATTTGCCTAGGCCGCATATGAGGTATAAGCTCTGAAAACTTATTATTGATTATTAGTCGTTTGAAAATTGAATTAAGACAGATCCTAGAATTGAATTCAGACAGATCCCTAAAATTCTTTGATTCTCGTTTCTTTAGACAGATCTTATAAAAACAAGTACTCCACAGATGCAGTCCGACGTGCCAAAAAACCTCGTTGGCATTGCTTAAAATAATTCAAACAAATTTTCTCGTTTAAGGGCTCTACTACGATGGCAAACATGCTTGAAAGTGAATCGCTTGAATCAGGAGCAAGGGAGAGAGGGGGCTTCCTTTGAAGACTGACATGGCTGATTTGGAGATTTTTTGTTGCGTCTTCAAAAATTTTGACTAGGTATATGCATTTACTTGTTTATAAAATGATATAAAAATAAGCTGCCATGTTTGCATCTAAATTTAAACTACTCTAATTATTGTCCTTATTTTAATTATAAACTAACGAACTCAGACGAATCTATGAATGAGATGAATCTATGAATGCTTTTTATACGTTCGATATGGTATAGAGATATTTGATCAAAGGATTCGAGGAGTTATCAACTTTTTTGAGAAAATTAAGTTTGCGTGAATCCGCAATTTTTTTAATAGGGCTACTAATAGCTATTTTGGGTAGCAATCAAGAGGACAAGTAGTAAGGTTTCCTAGAGCCATTTTTAAAAAGCTATTCTTGGTGGCTTGAGGCTTCTCTGTATGGTATTTACCGCATTGATTCCATGTGTGGGCTCCGTAGTTTATTATAGTGTGGATACTCATTTTAATTTTATTTCGAAGATTCATGGGCGAGTTTCGATTGAGTGACTTGTATAATGGCAGCAAACATTTGAATGCCTTACGACTTATGTGCTCGATATGGTTTTTAAAAGTAAGGGGTTCCGCCGAGTTCTAGACCTGAATAGGACGAATCTTCGACCAAGGAATCGCTTACGCTACGAAATTCATGGGTCTGATAGACAGCATAGTGATCTGCTCAAGGATTTTAAGTATACAGTCGCTGCAGCATGTATGCTTCGGGGTAGTAACGTATTCTGCATGGTTTTAACTGTCATAAACTAAAATTATCCTGATTTTTTAAGATTGTATTTTTGCCAGCCTTAATTATAGCGCTAATAAAACGGCATAAATTGGCTAGCACGGTTCTTTGAATTGCACGAAGTCGCATTTACACAGTTATTGAAAATCAACCTCGATTCTTAGATTTGCTAGATGTAAATGATAAATTTCAGATAAATTAAAAGGAGTGAAAATATCGACTTTAGCCAAATCAATATTTTCTGACGACTAACAGAAATGAAGAGTAAATAAGGGAGAATGTCTTAGCAGGGTGCTTCCGAACATGAAAGCGAATGGAATGCGAACTGGATATAAACGTCGTCTAAATGAAAGAAGTGCTTGCAATTTTGGAAAGAAGAATGGATGATAAACGGAGTAAGACTTACTAAAGATCCGAAAAATAAGACTAAAAGAACTAAAAGGAAGAAAGATCCGAAAGGAATGAAGGAAATGGTACGCTCATTTATACAAGAATATAACAAAGGACAGTTTGCGCGATTATGGACTGGCTCGGGAATTTCAAAGTAAGATACTCGTTGCACAGTCCAAAATCTCAAATGGTTTAAGCGGATGCTGAAGCTGTAAGGATTTCCACATTAGAACTGCTAAAATTTGTAGAAGATGGATCATAAACAGCGGATCTGAGTGTCGATTTAGATAGAACCGCTTCCTAATGGAAAACAGATGCCTCGAATCTATGTTTCAAAAAGCCCAAAATCGGTGCCTCCATTCAAAGTAAATAAATAGAGACTTACTTTTTTATGTTCAGGGCATCTATGCTTAAAAAAATAAATGCTAAGGCCTGTGGTTATTGGCCGTTTTTGTAATCCCTGCAATCAAAAAACATTATAAGATAAGACGTGCAATGCTTCGCCGACAGCCTTTATCTTTAGCGAGTGCTTTAAAAACTGCTTGATTCTGGATGTAGAAAATTATATGATAGAAAAAAATTAAATAAAATTTTATTCCTATTAGATAATGCAACGAGTCATCCCAAGGATTTGTATCTTCCAAATTTTAATGTTTAATTTCTTCCTCCAAATGCAATATAACTCCTTCGAGCATTGGTTCAAGGTTTTATCCCAACTTTTGAAGCCAATTTCATTTGAAAATCACTTGAAAAAATTCTGCGCTTTTACGATAGTAAAACGCTTCTCTTAATTCTTCAGGCATGGAAAGAAACCAGGACTTTGCAATTATTAGGTCCTGGAAACTAGTCCTCTCTCTGATTGTCAAAAAATAATTCTGATTCATCCGAAGAAAATCTACGCAATCAAATCCTTAACATTCCCAGCTGGAGGCTACCTTAATAAGATAGCTGGAGAGGAATTTGGCAATCTGTATAGCCAAGATCAGGACAAATGTTTTCAAGGCCAAGACCTTTCAACCAACGTTAGCTGAAGTTGAATTGATAGAAATAATTAGTAAGCCTTACGAAGGCATGCAGAAAATTAACCTGAAGCAAAGACATTAAATTTTCATTTCATTGATATTGATTCGTCACTGCCACTCAAATAAACTTTCAAAAGAAAAAATTTAAACACTTGTTTAGGTTCATACTGGTATTTTGCAAACATTACCAAGAATTAATGAGTGCCATCCTCCATCATAAGCTATGAAAATGAGGAGTTTCTACCACGTCGAAGACAGATAATTCGTATTGTGGCTAACGACTGCGAATAAGAAATTTCCATTCATAAGGACGCTCTGCTTATTCTAGGAAAAACAAATCAATCTTTGTAGAATGACAGCAATTGAACATACGTAATTTTACGTATGACATACATTAATATTTTAATTAATGTATGTCCGTAATTTTACCATTATTAAGTTTATGCAATTTTACGTTTTACATTTACAAGTTTCACTGTTCGAAATTGAATGAATTTTATGTTGATTTTGTACAGATAAATTTTCACAACTGAAAATACAAAGAAATTTGTTCTTATTTTCAATATTTTCTTAATTACCTTTGGAACCAAATGTAAAAATTTGTGCAGATGTCATAATCGATTATACGATTTTGAATAGCATAGAACGTTCTCTTCGAAATAGTATGAATTATTAGTATCGAATAACACGATTTCGATTAAAAGGGAACCAATTAGCCGTCTTATTCAACGGATCCCTATAGAAATAGACGTATCCATAGACTCAACTTCTATGAATATCACGAATGTGTAGATTGTTTTCAATGAAATAAGCTGTGGAAACATCGCAAGCAAGCGGTGAGTGGCAAAAAAACTAAGATTTCTGGCTAGAATATTAATTTTTACGATAAAAGGATTAATTTCAGTGTTATATCAAGACAATGCAGTATTTTTTATAATTTTTTTATCTTTTCGTTTTTTGTTAAATTTTCCAACATATTAATTAAAATATTCAGAAACTACTGCAAACTACAGTTTCATGCAATTTTAGGGTAAATTTTCATCGTATAAATACTTACAAAGATTATTTAATTGCACACTCTTTGCGAAGCAGCCTTTACATTTATCGGAATGCTATTAAAACACTTTTTGATTTTCACTGTGTCTTCAACTAGAAAATATAAATAAAGATTTGTTGTTGTATCACAATGAAATGTAAACGAACAAGGAAGGATTCAGCTCCTTCTTCTTAAAACTGAGACTAGATGTTACATATCCTTCATGTAAATTTCGCACATATGTTTCCGCTACATATTACACCTCTCATTAAATAGACTTTTCAATGTTATAAAACCATCACATTTTTCCGATCGTATTTAGCGCGGCAAACATCCTTAGATCTTTTCAATGTCATAAAACCATCACATTTTTCCTTTCGTATTTAGCGCGGCAAACATCCTTAGATCTTTTTACCGTCATAAAACCTATCCTAATCCTTTAACACATGTGCGAAATAATTAACTAATAGATAGGATATTGAGGCGACTGCATAGGTATATAAGAAGTTAGTTCTCAAGTCTACATTAGTCTTAAGAAAGATTCCAAACGGAACATGTAAATAATTAATCGTGGAAAAAAAAAATAAAGTTGAAGATAAACTTGTGTTGTGTTTTTTTTTGTGTCCGAGGAAATCATTAATGGCGCAGTCGGTAGGATACGCGGAGTAAAAAGATTACTCGATTTTTTTTAAAAAATCAGTCGCGTATAGTATCACGTCTGTCTAAAGATATTCCCCAAGAGGAGGAAAATTCACGATTAACGCAGACGCGAAAATAAAAGTGATCTCGAAAAAAAAAAAAACCAAAAATCGTTCACGATAGTGCTAACAGACAAGGAACCCGTGCTCTTCGAAAAAAAAAGAAAAATTCTTGAAAGTGAATAAAAAGTTTTAAGGAAAACTCGACCTGCTGAAAAAAAAAAAAAACCAAAAATCGTTCACGATAGTGCTAACAGACAAGGAACCCGTGCTCTTCGAAAAAAAAGAAAAATTCTTGAAAGCGAATAAAAAGTTTTAAGGAAAACTCGACCTGCTGAAAAAAAAAAAAAAAATAAACAACTAGCAGATTACAAGGAATCACGCTGAAAGGAGTCTTATAGTCGGTCCACAGGAGCTCCAGCACAAAACCAAGTAAATTTTACACTGTGAATTTTACATATTCAAAAATAAAATTTTTATATTCTTAAAATCCGATGTATATATATATTGTATAGACCATTATCTAAAAATCTTGTATTTTTTTTTTATACCAAAAACTGCCCCAAAATCTCAGTTTATAATCATTTTTGTAAGAGTGGTTTGGAATCTGGTGTAAAGAAAAAAAAATGACGAACAACGAAGCCCCTGCAATACAAATCAACCCCCTTAAATATCTAAACAGTCTCCCCGAATATGATGGTAAACACGAGAACTTACAAACATTCATAAATTTAGTAGACAGAGTGAAACCCATTCTAGAAGCTTACAATGAAGTTTCTCAACTTCTTTTCAGTGACATCATTAAAAGTAAGCTTAAAGGGAGAGCAAAGGAAGCAATCGACATTAACTGTCACGCTGTCCTTTGGTCGGAAATTAAACAAATCCTCCAAAATAACTTTGGAGATCGTCTGAGTATGGACGAACTCTTCGACAACCTTAGAGGCGCAATCTTTAAAACTAATACACTCGAATTTTATAATGATATTAGAAGCAAACTTAGGCGACTTAATAATAAAACCCGTATAGTCTTAGGAACAAGCACTGCAACCAACGAGTGTGCTAGAAATAATATGAAAACAGCACTCAACGTCTTCAAAAACAAATTACCCGAACCCATGAAGACAATATTATTTTGCAGAAATCCCGAAACCCTTGAATCTGCCATGGACATTCTCTTTACGGCTGGGTACGCATACTATGGTTCAAATGGACAAATTTACAAAAACCAGACTACAGACGGAAACAATGACAAAAACCAAATCAATAACAATAATAATAATAAACCAAATATTCCAAATAACAGTTCCCGTAATAATAATAACAATAACAGGCCTAATAATAATAATCAAAATGATAATAGACAAAACAGGAATAATAATAATAACAACAACAATAACTATCATAGGTTTAATAATAATGCTAGTAACTACAATAATAACAACAACGCTAACAATAATAACAATTATCACAATAGATTCAACAACAATAACAACCGATTTAATAATAATAATCAACAAAGCGAACAACAAAGACGACCTCATGAACACAACTACAGAGTTCATCAAAGCGAAACCCAATATCCATATAATCCTAACGCATCAGGAAATCCTCGGTATTTCGAACGGCAACCATCGCCAGAACCCATGGACATAAATATTACTGAAATGGCACAAAATTTTCTTCCACAAGCCTCGGACGAAAATTACCTTATATAGTTGTGAAGACAAAGACAAAACCCTTAAAATTTATCATAGATACCGGAGCTACACACTCTATTATAAACCCCGGTCTCTGTCATCCTAAGTGGAAAATAAATACACCAGATACAAACTTAAAAACCCTCCAACATGTTATTAATATTCACGAAAAAGTCAAAATTCCGCTCTTTGAAGAATTGGGAGACAAGGCTCAAGAAATTGAACTATTCGTCTGTCAATTCCACGAATTTTATGACGGAATCTTAGGCAATAATGTACTAAAACAACTCGATGTAATTATAGATTATAAGAATCAAATATTACGCGCCGGAGAAAAAACTATCCCCATCTTCTTCGAAATCAAAGAAGATGAGCAATATTGTCTCTTTAATAGGGCCGGACTCTACGAAGTATCCGTGCCTGTAGACCAACAACACGGTCTAATACACCTCCCTGGAAAGACTTCCAAAGATGGAAAAGTCCAACTTGAGGAAGGTATTTACGACGCAGTAAATTCTAAAGTATTAGGTTTAGTAAAGATACTAAACGAACATCCCACAAAAGTTAAATTTACCCCACAAGAAACCACACCTGTAACCTTCGAAAACTTTAATGTAATTGATAACGAGGTTAAGGGATCTTTCTCCATTTCTGAACAGATTAGAATTGATCATCTGAATAATGAAGAAAAAGGTAAATTACTGCCATTAGTAAAGAAATTTTCAGACATCTTTTATAACGAAGAGTCTGATTTATCCTTCACTAATTTAATTAAACATGAAATTCGCACCTCAAATAATATCCCAATATACGCAAAAACATACAGGTATCCGTATATTCACAAGGAGGAAGTACGGAAGCAAATCAAAGAAATGTTAGAGAAACGTATCATACGACCTAGCAAATCACCCTATTCAGCACCAGTTTGGATCGTTCCAAAAAAAATGGATGCAAGTGGGAAACCTAAATGGAGACTTGTAATAGATTATCGAAAACTCAACGAAGTTACGATCGATGACAAGTACCCCATTCCCAATATCGAAGAAATCTTGGAAAAACTGGGAAGAAGCCAGTATTTTACCACGCTAGATTTGGCAAAAGGTTTCTATCAAATAGAAATCGAAGAAAAGGATATACATAAAACCGCCTTTAGTGTCGAGGGTGGGCACTATGAATTTCTACGAATGCCTTTCGGGTTGAAGACAGCCCCTGCCACATTCCAACGTCTTATGAATTGCATACTTGCAGATTACATAAACAATATATGTCTCGTATATTTAGACGACGTAATAATATTCTCTACTTCTTTGCAAGAACATGTTGATTCACTCAACAAAATATTTACTAGATTTAGAGAAACTAATTTAAAGGTACAATTAGATAAATCTGAATTTTTCAAACACGAAACCAACTTCCTAGGCCATGTAGTCACCAGAGAAGGAATTAAACCCAACCCGCAAAAAGTTGAATGCGTTCAAAATTTTCCTATACCTAAAACCCCGAAACAGATCAAACAATTCCTTGGTCTGGCTGGGTATTATCGTAAATTCATAAAAGATTATTCCCGTATTATAAAACCCATGACAAAATGCCTCAAAAAGGATGCTAAGTTAGACATACAAAATCCAGAATATATCCATGCTTTCGAAACGATCAAGAATCTTTTAACAAACGAACCCATTTTAGTATATCCAGACTTCAATAAAATCTTCACACTTACAACTGATGCTAGTAACTATGCTCTTGGTGCCGTCCTATCTCAAGAAGGACGACCAATTAGTTACGCTAGCTGCACACTAAATGACCACGAAATTAACTATAGCACCATTGAGAAAGAACTTCTCGCTATTCTTTGGGCCACAAAATACTACCGCCCATATCTTTTTGGACGTAAGTTTATAATTGAAACTGACCATCGACCTCTCACTTGGCTCTTTTCTATAAAAGAGCCCAACTCTAAACTCGTAAGATGGAGACTTAAACTTTCAGAGTTTGATTACACCATCAAATACAAGGAAGGAGCAAAGAACGTAAATGCCGACACTCTGTCCAGGATACCTAAACCAGAAATAAACTTAGTCGAAAATCAAACTATAATCCCAACGAGCTCTTCTTGTATCAACGTTTTCAAAAACCAAATAATCATAAATAAATCAGACTCAGGCTCCCTTAGAATTAAAAAGAAAAAAATCTTCAACAAAAACAGGACTACTATCAACGCCAAACAGCTGGATGAGCAAGACGCTATCACATTGCTAAAGAACCATTTTAATCCCAATGGATTAAACGCTATTCTAATTGAAAACGAAGATTTCTTCCAAAACATATATTCCACATTTAGCAACAATTTTATTACCGATGGAAAATTCAAAATCATTAGATGTAACGTCCTCTTAGAAGACGTAACAGACGAAGAAAACCTAGCCAAAATTATAGAAGAAGAACACCTTAGAAATAATCATAGAGGAATCGAAGAAGTGACTAAAGAACTCAAACTAAAATACTACTGTCCGAAACTGAAGGATAGAGTCACAAATTTCATAAATAACTGTGAAATATGCAATTGCGAAAAGTACGTCCGAAATCCACCTAAGCCCCTATTCAAACTAACAGAAACTCCACAAAAACCTGGAGAAGTAATTCATGTAGATGTGTTTTACACATTAGAAAAATTTCTATTCTTAACAATAATTGATAAATTCTCCAAGCATGCATGTGCTATTAAAATTATTGGAAGAACTTGGACCGAATTTAAGAGAGCTCTTGCCTATTATTTCAGTCAGTTTGGTACAATAAAAGAAATAATAGTTGACAATGAGTTAGGGTTTAAAGCAATCCCTTTGAGAGAATTTCTATCAAATGAAAAGGTTGAAGTTCATTATACCTCTAGTAGCAACCATACTTCCAATGCTGATATAGAAAGACTCCACAATACCATCAACGAACACATTCGCCTTCTCAAACACGACCCTATTAATAACCAGAGTACAGTAGAAGAAAAAATTCTGAAAATAATTACCTTTTACAACAACACCATACACTCCTCTACAAACAGGAAACCCATTGACTTCATCAACGGTAATATCCACCAAGATGAATATCCCGCAATCCACGAGATAATCCACCAAAGAAAACAAAAAATAATTGATAAGCTCAATCGAAACCGAGAAAATGTGGAAATAGATACCGGTCCAAATTTTATTAAGGAAACCAGAGGAGGTAAAAATCACACTAAATTTAGGAAAATTAACTCTGAAAAAATAGACGAAGACCACATTGTAGACACAAATAACCAAAACAAATACTTTCGCACTCACATAAAGACAAAAAAGAAATACCAAAATATAGAACACCCAACCATAAAAGCAAAACCTAATAAGAAACATAATAAAAACCGACCCTCGACTTCTAAATCTACCACCAATAACTAAAACCCTTATGCATGTCATTCTCCCAGGAAAATGTTGTTACTACCTATAGTATCCTTCTGGAATGTACCACAAACCCATCGAATATCACAATAACGTGCTACACATTATTCAAACCAATTCCAACCACTCAGAATAGGTCCTTGTTATTGAATTACGATCTCTACGATCTCATTTTTAAGTAAACCCTAATGAAAAAAAAAAAAAAAAAAAAAATATATATATAATAATTTAGAAGAAGTAAAAGATGTATGCATAAAAAAAAAAAAAAAAAAAAAAAAAAAAAAAAATATACCATAGAGCCTAATAATATAAATTACACTACAAAAACGTTTGAAAAAAAAAAAAAAAAAAAAAAAAAAAAAAAAAAAAAAAATCATAAATCATATTACGGATTTTAATCTTTAAATTACAGTTACTTTTTCAAAGTATACAATGAAATAGTTTTTCAAAATTAATTTTTATATCAAAATCGTAGATTTGTATTTGAAGCAAATTGATAATACAAATACTATTGATAACTTTGTATTTAGAACAAAACTGACAATATTATAAGTCTGGGGTCAGATTTCATGATTGTAATTGCAATAATTTTTGTAACAGTCGCACACCTAAACCGTAATTAGCTATTTTCGTCGGAGCCTCAATCTAACGGTGGGGGTGTTACATATCCTTCATGTAAATTTCGCACATATGTTTCCGCTACATATTACACCTCTCATTAAATAGACTTTTCAATGTTATAAAACCATCACATTTTTCCGATCGTATTTAGCGCGGCAAACATCCTTAGATCTTTTCAATGTCATAAAACCATCACATTTTTCCTTTCGTATTTAGCGCGGCAAACATCCTTAGATCTTTTTACCGTCATAAAACCTATCCTAATCCTTTAACACATGTGCGAAATAATTAACTAATAGATAGGATATTGAGGCGACTGCATAGGTATATAAGAAGTTAGTTCTCAAGTCTACATTAGTCTTAAGAAAGATTCCAAACGGAACATGTAAATAATTAATCGTGGAAAAAAAAAATAAAGTTGAAGATAAACTTGTGTTGTGTTTTTTTTTGTGTCCGAGGAAATCATTAATACTAGACTTGGGATCAGAAACGAAATCGTGTTATTTAAGATCAGTAAACACTCATTTTATTTGACACTCCACTGACAACTAGCATGTGTTATTGAAAATGGTCACATCATATGTTTTTTCGAGTCTAAATGAGAGGCCGTTTAGTAAAATATTTGATGTCTGCCAACTTCAAGTGAGTTGACTTAATTTTCTCTAATGAAATTAACGAATTCATTAAGCCGGGGAATACTCACAGTAAATCCACTTGATTTGGCGAAATGTGGGAAAAAATGAAATAGGTTAGAATATGAGCACAAAAACTAAATTTTCAAAACGAACAGAAACCTCAACTTGCATTTCTAAATGAACCCACATATGAAGGAGCTCTTGAAAAAACTGTTGCTGGTCAGTAACTGTTCTCTTCAAACGCAAGTAACCTAGATTTGAAAATTTTTGCTAACCTCAAATATAAACGAAAGATCAGCTGATGGAAAGCCGAATCTCAAATAATGCTTCTACCCTAGGTCAATTGCATTCGCTACAGACGCGGTTCTTCTTGAGCCCGCCAGACAAGTTTCATATTCAATAGATTGAACTATCGTCGACGAAGATGAATTGCAAACCTTCTTACATGAAACTTTCTTATGATGCTGAAGCGCCCAGTTATCCGTCTTAGAATTACTACTGGTTTTATTTGGCCGCCCGGGCTACAACCTGAGTAATTGTTGCAGCTCGCATCGAAAGTTTCGATGTACTCTCCGAATACTTTCACAGTAGTTATGAAGCCTGTTCATAGTGCATTCAAACCTCTTTCGAGGTTTTTTGTCTGATGCCCAGAAATAGGTGAAGAACAAAGACTGCTCGGAAACAAAACTTCGCTGATCACAAGCTGAAACAGCAATTTGATAGATATAAGTGTTTTAGTCACTCTTTCAAATCATAGATATTAAATGAAAAATGAGCAACGTAAGCTAGCTGAAAAATCCAGCAGTTGCTTCGTGAACGTTACGAACGCGAATTACGAGAGGATTGATGAAATGTTTATTGCTGAGCGAATGGCATTTTCACACTGTTATGCTTATTTTTCCTTGGGTACTTACATTTAACTGGACGATTAAAAATACTTTAATTAGTACCAGCGAGTGCATAAGCTATGTAAATCGCATTACGTCAAGTAGCTGGCATAAAGCAGGACTAATAAAAGAGAGTAGATGCTTACAAACTCCTCAACAGCCGCAAGGTAGGTAGTTTTCATGAATGTCACCGATTATGGGCTTTTTGATCACGCAATAAAGCATTTGCATTTGAAATCTGCTTTTTGAAGTATTTTTGTATCGTGGTAATTACTTTTCAGTGGAAATGTTTTCAAAAGTTATTTTTCGGCATCTCGACTATTTTATTATCCGATTATTCAATAACTTTCTAACATCTGGTTACATTGGTAGTTTGTAGTGAAACTGTTTACTTGTAAGAGGAAATCCAAGATGAAAAGTCATAATCGCGATTTGAATCATTTTTTTCAAATTCACGAAATCACGCGGTATCAGAATACTCATATAAGTCCCACCCACGTTAAGGCAAACCGGTCCTCAAGCATATTAACAAAATACAAAAACTAAAAATACGTTATTCTTTCTATTTTGCATTTTACATTTGCACTCAAATGGCCGCTTCACGCGAAGATGCACGCAACAATGCACTTGTTCTGCTCTCTCATTAAAGTTTGAATAATTGAATGAATAAATAATATTAAAACTCCGACTTTGAATAAATAAATAATGTAAAAGTTGTAGCAGAACATTGGGGAGAATAAAGAGAAGTGAAGGAAGAAGGATATCTCTCTAACGAATCATCAGTGTTTAGTGATTGATTTTGGGGAAAAACGTGGTTTTTCATCTCTTTGGGATGTTATTTCAGTAGTCACCCCGACCGTCGACACATAAGCAGTACAAATCCCCCGAGATCCTAACGGAAATAAATAGAAAACAGACCAGTCGCCCTTCAACCAATGAAAAGTATCTAGGAATCAATCAGTTTTAACCCTCACTTTGAAGACAGCACCAAAGAAACTTCACCTCAAGCGAGTAGGGCTATCCGCAGAAATTAAGTCAATTTTCTATTTTCTAACTGTCACTTGCTCTGCACCAATTTGGTTCACATGTTTTAAAACAGTTGTGGAAGAAGCCAGAAGGTTGGAGCGAAAAGTTTTACGACCTTTTACTACACTCTACATCAATCCTAGAAGAAATCATCGCTTTAGCAGCGGAAAACTTAATGAAGACGCAAAGCTTTCCAGCAGAATGAAACTTACTTCAATATTGTTCGCGATCATCAAAACGAACAGACGCAGAATATTTTTAAAGATGCAATAACCTTTCAACGAGGGTAATTCATCAGACTGAGCAATATCATCAATCCTAAAGCAGATGATATATTTGATGAGCTGCTTTGATATAAAGCTCATCTTGACATTTAGCTTGCATAGGTAGGTAAGCAAACATGTAAAAGGATGCGAAGATAATTCTTTAGTTTTCAACTTTTATTGTATGCAGTCAATAAATTCTTTAGTTAGTTAAATGATGAGTGTGTCAATTATTTATTTATGTTTAAGATAAAATAAAGTCATGACAGCCCGTCATGCAAATAAATGCAACAAATCATCATCAGCAAAAATATGACAGAAAATTTGATAATATGCAATTATGGTAGATAAGAGAAAGTACACTTAACCAGCATAGTCACATAAATGAGGAAAACTTGTTGATCTTTTAGCAATAATTAAGGTTATTATTATTATTATTATTGTACTAGGGTCCACTTGCTGGAAATTAGCATAGGCCAGAAATCGGCCTTTAGCTCCCCATGAGTAGTACTATTGTTTACAGATGGTCCATCCTTTCGTTCTACAGAAGCCAAGGAGTTCCCCCAGTTCTGTGGTCGCCAAGTGTTCCAATTCTGTTACGCCAGTACACCTCAGCCAAGCAAGGCGTTTGTTGGCCAGACTCGGGCAATCTAGGACGAAGTGTTCTGTACTTTCTTCCTCCTCGCCGCAAGCTCGGCAGGTGTCATCCGTTTGGATTCCTATTCTTTTGGCGTGTTGACATAGAAGATGATGGCCCGTTAATACTGCTACCAATGCTCTCACGCGATTTCGGTTTTTTCCTAGGAGTTGTTTTGTCCTCAATTGATTAGGGTGAAGCCAAAGAGCTCGGCTTATCCTGCAGTCGTTCCTGTCATTCCAAGCCGTATCAGTCTCATTCCCGAGGATTTCGTCTAGTTCTCTTTTTACCGTTGCTAGTGGCACTTTAATTGTGTCATTTCTAGTGGCATTTTGGTCGGCTGATTCAGCTCTCGCTAGCTCATCCGCTCTTTCGTTTCCCTCTACACCGCTGTGTCCAGGGACCCATGTCAGTTTTAAATTTACTCGGGATGTTGCGGTTTTGAGAGCCTGCCTACAATCTTGCACCAGCTGTGAAACTACGCGGTTAGTGGCAAGCGTCTGCAGTGCCGACTTACTTTCCGAGAATATTTGTATTCTTCCATTAAGGTTGTTTGTTGCCGCTTCTATAGCCGCTTTTATTGCAAAGACTTCCGACTGTAAAACTGTGGTGTGGCCCTCCAGTTTATAACTTCGGTTGAGTTGCGGGTGATCTGGGAAAAAGATTCCGGCGCCGCTTCCCTCATCCGTTTTTGAACCATCGGTGTAGATCATAATCTCACTTCCAGATGTGAAATCCTGCACCGTTTTCCACGCTTCTCTGGTCGGAATGCTGGTCTTGTATGGAATTGTTGCGTCCAATATTGGTTGAATTCTATCCCTTTTACTTGACGGGGCCATTCGCTCCATTTTTTCTAAAATGCATACGTGCCCCCTTTGAGTGTGGTTAGATAACCCATATGTGGATTTTAATCTGATGCTTGCAAGTGATGCCTCTCTGAAGATAAATTTGTCGAGTGGTATGAGATTGAGCATTATCTCCATTGCAGCAGTTGGCGTAGTCCTAATGGCACCTGTGATGCCAAGGCAGGCCATTCGCTGGATCTTCTCTAGCTCTTTTGCAATGGTTTTCTTTTGTAATGCCTGCCACCAAACCGATGCCCCGTAGGTGGTTATTGGCCTCACTACTGTTGTGTAGATCCAGTGGGCAATTTCGGGTTTTATTCCCCAGGTTGTCCCCACTAGTCTAATTAAGGTGAACATGTATTGTGATTCGATTCGAAAGTGATTCGAAAGTGGTCAGCACTGATCGTAAAAAAGCACCAGCAGATGGGGAAGGCGACATGAGATTAAGGAAGGGATGACATCGCAGAACTGCATAACAATTTTTGGAAAATGAAATTGGCGTGTATAAAGCTTTAAATTGATTTATCTCAAGACCACTTTTTTCTGCACGACTTCCAGCAAAAAATAAAAAGTGTCCATCCGATTAAATTTGCGCATATGTTATTCAGGATACTATTTGCTGTCACTGGAACCGGAAAAAAATCATGTTGATAACCTTCTTTAAAAATAGTAATGAAAATAGGATCGTGTTTTGAGTACCCGAATTTCAAAAACGCACCAGTTCCTCGACAAAAAATAAATTATTTTGATTTATTTTATTGTTATGGTTATTTGCTTAGTTGTTTTGGTTCTAACGATAGCGACACTCATGCAGATTTTATCAAATGATTGACAGAACTCAAATTATCAACGACTTTCGGGTCCTGTTTTTGAACATTTAATCTCTGGCAATTTTCTATACCTGAATTTTTTTCAAATAACTTTTCTTTTTTTGAGTATTCAGTGAATTCTTGAACGTAAATGTTTAAAAATCTTTTATTCATTAATTTAACCTTCAAAAAAATGTACAAAAAGCTGTAAATTTACACGTAATTCACTGACGAAAAGGTTTTTTCGGTGCCGCATTACTTGTGATCAAATTTCATAAAAATTAAAACACACTTAAAACAAAAATGACTTGTTTACAGAGTTGTGCATGACTATTGAATCACAGTCAGATGAAAATGTAACGCAGGTATGGATCTTGCTTTGAATCAGAAATTCCCGTCCCGGAAAGTTTTACTTCCATATTAATATTTCCAAATTGGTCACAGTATTCTCCAAAATCCTCCAAAATTTTCCTCCAAAATTGGCCCTTCTAGAATACACATATCCAAAGCATCATCAAGGAAACTTTCTAGATGCCTTTTAATTGTCTATTAGTTTTTTTCTTAGATCAAAAATTTTAGTGATGCAGCTCTTGTTTGAGTGCATAAACTAGAAACCCAGTGATCCAAATTCTTGACAACGCATTCAAAGTAACGAAAGCTTGGACCTTTGAGAAAGTTGCATTTTTTGTGTCTTTGCATCAATACTATATATCTCGCTTATATTGCAGGTCCAAACACTGCACATAAAAAGGAAAAACTTAAAATTTTTCCTGAATTTTTTTTTCTGATAATTAATTGCAAAAAAATGCATCAATAATTACACGCAGTGAATAGGTTTCACAAGCGAACGCATACTTATATTTGCATCCAAACAAGTCTGCAACATATCATAAATAAAGTCAAGATTTTCGCAACATATTGACAATTGATTGCCTGAGGATTGGTCAAGCAACATCGTTGCATTAGGCATCTCGCAAATATACCGTTTTGCACAACTTCTTCTGTGTAAACAGCATCGTGAAAGAGCGAAGGTGTTGGCTACAGTTGTTCTGCAGCCTGTGAAATGGACAAGCTGCTGGTAAAAGTAGAGCTTAGCAAATGTTAAGTTCCTGCGTTTCCAACTCTAATTAGTTTTAGAGGAGACTCAAAGAAGTGCTTCTAGCATGGTAGCAATTTGTGCACTGAACGTAGAAGGATAATCGGAATGATAACAAGCAATTTCAATTCAATAAGCAATAAAAGTGAAAATGTAAATAGTGGCAGCCAATTGTTCATAGGAAAGTCGGTTATAGCCAATTCTCCAACTGGAGTACTATTTCTTCACGACAATAATGGCTTTAACATCCAAATCTGTCGTTGCTAGCACGTTCAGCTGACACCCTTCCCCCGCTTCTCATGCAAAAACACTTCTTGACCTTCGACAACAAAAAGACTTGTTAATTATACATGGATTCAACGGCTCGATGATGTTTGGCGCTATTTTGTGCGACTTGTGGCACAATGTGGAAAAAGAAACAAAACAAAACGAGCAAAAACCGGCAAATATGCAGAAACGATGCGATCATAAGATCGTCGAAAGTAGAAAGACGCCAAATGAAGAAAGTAATCGTGTAACAAGTTGAGCACAACGATGGGATGGAATTGACGTTGCGCAAGAGACCAGTGTGTCAGTGTGTTAGGCCAGATCTTGTACGCGTTTATGGTACATATAATAGTCATCATCGCCTGATCGAGACTCGTGCATTCGCGCACAGATCCAGCGTCTTCAATCCGTATTTAATGATAATCATTATGTAAAGATAAGGCAAGCGAAACACCTGACTGACATCTTGCAATTAGACATGTCTTGAGGTACGTGCACTCAAATCTTTTTGTACACATATGAACCATGTGCGCAAACATCAGTAAGACGTTGCGGAATTTCCTAGTGAATTCTTTCTTGACCGCACCAAACTCTCGAGTATCATTTTTCATAATGATCGGCAAATCATTGCATATTATGTAACATCAGGTCTTCAGGGATTTTCTTGGTTTCGATTATGCGTGGAGAAATACTCAAGACCGTCTCATGTTAATCAAACTGGTCGTTCTACATCTGCATGGTTTCTATGGGTGGTCAGCGCGTATATTCGATAATGTCGTCGAAGGATGGATTAGTTACAGCTTGTCCAAGTGCATGGTGTATCGAATTGTAGAACGCACTCGCGTGATTTCGTTGTTAACCTTTGCAATGATATGTTATTCCGCATTTCTATAAGCGTTTCAACTACGTTGACTTTGAGATTATATAGCTGTTTTGAGTAGAGCCTGTTCGTATCAGTGGAATAGAATAAGAATTTGATTCATGTCAGTTTGGTGTGAAATAATCTGCCCGGTTGGAAAGGAAACTGGTTGAAAGTGAAACATTTGAAAGGAAATTATCTCCAGAATAAGCCTTGACTTTTAACATCTGCTTAAATCAATGTGATTAACATCTACCATATCATGCTGACAGGTCCCGGGCATGATCTGATCGTATGTTTTCCAAAATACGTTTTGACACTCTTGATTTGCTTTAGCAAACATCCTCAATAGGCATTTTGATTGTGCTAACTGAATACCATTAACACTATTTACAGCGATCTTAACGTTATATTTCTGGTATCACATTCTTTTTTTCGATACAAATTATCAATATGTTATGGTTTCCCAGAAGTTTCATATGGCCAACCATATTCATAGATATTCATAAAGTAACCGTGAAATATTCCTTCCTGATAAGAAGTTAAAACCAAAGACTTAAGCGAGTAACTTGAAAAAATAACTAACATTGGAAAAGAGATTGACATAAAAGTAAAAACTAAATAAATCTAAGAAAGTATAAGTGCAATAAGGAAAAGATAATTAACGAAGGGCTTACATGGAATCTTAGAGGTCACAAACTATTACATGTGAATTCATCTTACATGTGTATGGGAAAATTTCATTACGAGTAAATTGATAGGTGAACGTCCTAAGATTTATGCCATTTGCGATGTAAAGATAGAAATTGTAGATCATAAACACTTTCTAATTGAACAATCAGATGGATTGTTTGTAGTTGGTGTTTTCTTTCGCAGCAGTAGCTGCCAACTTACGCCATTCCTTGTATCCTTAATTGCAGTCTTCTATAACATTTAATTCATAATTACAATGAGATATATTTATCGGTTTTCATTAATATTTATTTTTCACTTCGAGGTCAGATGGCTTTTCGCTCCTAAAAAGTACACTGACACGCCAATGAATGAAGTCAAAATTTGGGCTATTAATCATTGTAACGAAACAGTTGATAAATTCCAATTAATATACATAAATTGGTAAATTTTAAACCTTTAAAAATCACAGAGATTCAGTAATCGTTGCTTTTTTCGCCACAATGCATAAAGGTACGAAATGCTCTTTGTCAAACAAATGAGTAAACTGCGTTTTAAGCGAGCGGATATTCGCATGTGTTGTCTAAAATGTATTTTGCATAATGCAAAATGTTTCCAAACACGATACTTGGCATATAGAAAGAAAATATATTGAATATAATATATTGAATGCATTTTTGTTATTCATGATAAAACTATGATTGCATTTTCGCATATAATAGATAATCTTAGTGTATTATGAACTATAACAAGTGATCTTGGATAAACTTAGATGATAATGCATAAATAATAGCAAAGAAACATAAATATTATCGAAAAAGCTAAACAATGTCATTTTTTATGTTTGATCGCAGACTGTCAGGTCGACAGATTCTAGTTCATAGAATAGAACCAACAGGAAAGGATACCACTGTATAAACGATAAGGACAGTAAGACTTTTAAGTGCGAAATAAAAATGTCATCAAAATAAATTAAACCACAAAATTTTATTGGTGGACCAACATAGACTAAAGTTCTCAAAATATTCGCAGAGATAAAGATCTGATAAAAGTCCATAAATAATTGGGAGTTTATAGGTTATAGTTTATTTCGAAAGCGTAAGATTAGTGAACCGAGCTCCAACTCCGTGTTTCCTTGTCCAGTAATGCAGGGTGTTGAGATATAAATGTTTAAAAAAAAAAAAACTTATATTAGATGTTATTCTTCTGCAAAAATAAAACATCTAATATGGGTTATTTAAGGTCCGTCCTACAGCTGAGCCTGATTTTGAAAACGGCATTGAAGACATTGGAGTGGAGGGAGAGCTTACGACAGTAAATGTTGCAGGTATGGAAATAAAATCTTACAGCGATTTCGGAAAAAATCGGGTACATTAATTAAGAAAGGAGGAGTTTCTGCCAGCTCTACGAGCATTTGTAAAATGCAAGATGGCAGCTCCGAATATAAATTATTTTAGAGAATTGATTGTAGATGTGACCATTTACCCATCACAGAAGGCGACTCTCCAGATAATCGCGATAGTAAATTGGAGCAGGGAGAGCTGATAGAAGTAGTCTGCGAGGACTATGCTATGAAAAGAACAGATGTGTGTCCAACCCCTGCCAATTTGTTCTTTGTTGTATCGCCTTGGTTTTTATTCATTTTCGTTTGCATCAGAACTCTGAGTTACATGTTAAAAGAAACAGAGCTATCAATACTGTTCTAATAGTGTGAGAAATAGAATGGTATTCCAAAATTTATGTTCAATACAGTCTGTAAAAAACAGTACTCGTAAAGCGAATAAATCTGCTTATAGTGGTATGTACTGGCCATGTATATTTAATCCCTCACAACAACCAGAAGTCATGACACCGTGACGACCACTATTTATTTTACGTAGTTGAGGTATATTTGCAGATAGACAACTGAATTGAATAACGATAGTACCAATGCTAGATGACAAACGGAGTCAACGTTATATTTTAACCCAGACTTCAAATAATGATAGCGTACTGTATTATTTCCATTAGAATAGACAGTATGATCTGGATTTTCCATTTAAAAAATTAACAAAAGTAGTGTACTAGCATCCTTATGTAGATATCCTTCTCTGAAGTCAGATAGTCTTACTATAAAACGGTATACGATGAAGTTGGCTTTCCGAAAAGTGGTAAAAGCCAATTTTCCATTGTTCAGTATAGGAAACCTTGTTAGAAGGACATCGCACTTGTTATAGGTTGGACAAAAGACTATATAAACTAGATAAATTATTTTTCTCATAATTTCCTGACCGAATTCAAATTTTGCTGACATGCTGGTAACATGTGAATTTCACTGCAATATTGAAGTATTCTTGTTTACTCGCAAAAGCAATTGATGATGCGCAGTATGGTGAAAACGATGAAACATGCAATGACCTTATCTCCTTAATTACAATTTATTTAGAGGTCTTGCAACGGGTAATGAATGAATGTTTTTTCGAACAAATGCAAACTCAACGAAATTATCTTACACATTTAGTTGAGTTAATGCATGAGGCGCAAACATGTGTAAGCAATGAGTGAATGTTTGTGTATGGATTCCTTGGGATCATGGGACCATCGGTTTGAATGTTGACATTGAATCTTGACATCAGAATTAAATATTTTCCATTTAATTCGCAATATATTGAATTTATTGTGCTGTAACTATGACTTCCATTTAAAAATTTTCCGGGAAAATCAACCAAATGTGAAAATGGTGACTTGATATTGGACATTTATTCCTTCTCCTTGCCAAAGTGAAATTGATTTGCAAAGTGCAGGCTTGAGATCCTTTGTGGAGACTTAGGTGCTATCCATTTCAATCACCTCAGCTTTCCTTAGCCATCAAAATATGCATACATACCAAGGCATTGCTGTCTATGCTCCTCTTCAAGGTTCTTTTTCCAAGAAAGTTTCTAATTTATTTGTTTTCTTTCTGGAATCGTCAACACAATGTCTTATCACATTTTAAATTGACAAGGTTTAGAGAAGAACCGCGTTGGAAACTGAAAAACATTTCGATCCTTTAAGGTGTTGCTTTAACGACATTAATGTTTAGAACATTTCGTGGAATTGTGTTGTAGAAAACAAAACAGCCAATTAAAAGAAATGTTTCACTGATAAACGACTCTTTGTTAACGAGCATATTAACATGACTTTTTATTTAAACGCACGGTGTTTTGTTCCCTATCTTGTTTTCCAAAACCTTTACAATGAAAATTGTTGTTGAAGAATTTTAGAACTTTGTGTTGTTAAAATGTGGTAATGACATTATTCAAAACGGGTACGAGGCGTTTTTTCATGTGTTTATCGGGAAAGTAGCATAGGAAAGTTTTTAATATGGAACCAACAGTCATTTACAATTAAATATTATTTACATGAACGAACTAATCAAACACTTTAATGATTTAAGTAGGTAAACAGCCGTAATGAAGGGAGTCATTTTCATACTAGGGGGTTTCTACCAAGTCTAGAAGCGGTAATTCAAGTAAAACAATGTGCTCACTAAGGTTTTGCTTAGTAGCACATTTTAATCTGCGGATATTATAATATCTTGAATGTTATTCTGTTGCTAGTCCCTGTGCTGCATTCATTTAAAATTTTCCGTAAATTGAAAACAATAGACTTTCCTTGTAGTGTTGAAGAGGAAATTTCAAACCAGCAAAACGATTTTCAATGACGATTGCACAGGGTGAATCGACTTATAGAGCATTACTATTGAATCAAATGAGTTCATTGTAATTGAAAAATCTCATGCGGAAAAGCTGTCTTGAAGATTTTAAACGCTAAAATTATACCATTGGGCTTTAATATTCTATATAATGAAAACATCAATTGTAATCAGTTTGTAATTACGCTGACGCTACAATGTTCCTTAGTATTAAACTGGGTTTCATTAATCAGACATAGTATGTCCCTAAAGTATGAAAATTGAAATAGTCTTTGGAGAAAAATCATAATTTAGAGTATTTCATGGTTATGGAAAAATAGTGAAAAATCTTTATGACTAACTAGATGGAAAAATTAGATTTCTGACAGAATGCGAACATTTTTTATTGTTGATTGAACAATTTTAGATGATTTGCAAAGATATAACACTATATCATAGCGAACAGATACTTTGTTGTGCTTTGAATTAAACTACATCATTCATGTACTATTGGTTCGCTTGCTAATCATTGCCGTTTAGTCAACAAGCAATCATAAAACTGGCAATTTTCTCTTGAATTGATGGTTCTGATTTCATTTTCGCATTAATTTGCATCCTGATTTGTTTAATACTAACGTGAGCAGACATGGTCACATTAATAGAATTAATTTCAATTGTGGGCGCAACTTATTGAAAATAAACGCAACAGTGGCTATTGTTTTCATGGATATTATCTCACACTTTATACTACACACGTTGCTGGTGTATTAGATGTTCAATGCACAGCTCTTTATGATATTATAAAATCAGACGTTGAGTTAACAATGTAACCAAGGAAGTGTTAGGATTACGGCAATAATAAAAAATAATGATACTTTTCCTGAAATAACACTGAGGACATGCAATTCGGAAATGGAATTGGACTTAATCTAGGAGTAAAGTTTACTATTCAATGTTTTATGTTTTGTTATTAAAAAGAAAATGAACGATAGTTAGTACATTGGAAATTAATGTTTTGGTTCGAAGCCTTCACGGCTAGATCTGTTTTTCAATTTAAGTTTGTGCAGAACGCCAAATAAATACTATTTCGCGTTCGCTTCTGTGAATAAACAAGTAATATTGATTCAAATTTATCTATTGAAAAGAATGATAGGAAAACGCTTCTTCAACGACATCGGAACAGTCAGGAAAATCAAAAATGAAAAAAGAAAAAACAATCCTTCAATGCGGAAGGACTGGAATTTACTGCCTTTTTTCTGCTTTTGGTATAGTGTCCTTTGGACACTTGTCATAGCCATGGAGGTGAATATACACACATTTTCCATGTTAGGAGAATTATCAAATTTTGATTTCTTAGGACACAAGAAGTCCTTGTGAGAACTCATAGCATCCATTTGAGGGGATGATTCCAATGTAGCTATTTCAAGTAAATTTTTATGAGTAAATTTATATGAATGATATGATACGGCATATATTTTATATTATATACGCAAAAAATTCAACATAAAATGAATGGAAAAGAGTCGACAGAATGAAACTTACAGGTACTGTGTTGGACAGACGATTTCCTGTACTTATACTAGAGACAATATTTAGGAGGTATGACTTTTTTCATTGGACATATTGAATAGTACTAGTCCTAAACCTTAACCAAATCATTTTAATCGGATTGCGTAAGAAGACGAGCGAAAAGTTTGAGTTTGAAAATGAATTTGACACAGCTAAGGAGACACTCGATCGACTGAATTAATTCGATTGGACGATGGATGACCATTTTCATCATTGTCTATTTCATCGCTATTAATACGTATTAGTGGTTCCGGGAACTGGCTTTTTTGTAAATGTTATATTCGGATATTCAATTTAATTTAATTTTTTTGAAAGTTCCTGTGTTATGGTGAGTCAGAAATAAAAATCCCTTTCATGATTTCGGTTTCCCAGCACTCTAAATCGTGGGTGCTGCGAATGTAATGGTCTTATGACTTCCGCGGAGCTAGACGCGAATATTGCAGCAAATTGAGCAAAAGGCAACCTTAATTCTTGTGTCAACCTCATGCCCGAAGTTTCGGTCAATTCGGGTTCTTGGTATTGTGTGCCTATAACAAAATGAAATCTGCTATAAAATCAGAACAATATACGAATTGTCTGAGGATATTTTGATCCTTTATAGAGAATACACATAAATTTTCACTAAATGTAACATAAACATGATTCCAGTCTTACCAAAATATCTGGTATAAATAAGGAATAATCACTGTAAAACTTTTAAATGTACTCTGCGTCCCGGAGTCACAACGAGAACTGACAATGTAATTCTTTCTTTTTTATCAGTGCTCGCCGTTTTGTGTATGCAAATATAGTGGTATCCTTCTAAAATTTACCTCACTGTGTCACTATTTCTTTCTCAGTTGGAGATATAATAGCCTCCCAGGCTCTATAGATCACATCAAAGAATGTGAGGTGAGTTTACAAACGAAGCGCATATGTATACTAATATATTAACTTCATTACATATTTAAGGTAATTATGTTGGAAATTTAAAATGTTCAAATAATTCGCGCGCATTTCCTTAGGTTGGGCAAAATGATTTTGCCATTTGTTTATTATTTGCTGATTAATATCCCCAAACAGACGTCTGTAGGCATATTTAGTTGAGTTGCAAGAACCTTAACTATGTAAATTTGCTTAAGCTTGGGTGAATTAGAATGAAATCAGACTATGTCATTTATACTCTTCCGGGTCATGAAACTGCTTTGTAACCCTGCAGGATAAGATTTTGGAGGTGAAAAAAAGTCGTACGATTCTCAACAATTTTAATGAACGTATTTTTGGCTATTAGTATTTTGGCTGTACTTCGCTTTCAGATTGACCAAAGCGCAAAATTTGACTTTCGAGTTTTTGAAAATTCGAGGACCAGCAAAAAGCGCTGGTCCTCGGATATTATGTCACCATATGTTCCGTATATAGAATGATACCTGTAAAATTTGAAAAACGGTTCCAACGTTAAACGTCTTTTGTATTCTATAATTTTGGTTTATGTTTCTGTTCATAAATTTGCTATGTCCAAAGAAAAACTGACAGTCGAGCCCCAGGCGTAGGATAGTAAAAACCACAACAAGTTCAAAAGAATGGTCCCAAAGAATCTTAATAGGCTTAAAGTCAAGTCCAGTCTAATCATCACTGTCGGAAATTTTTATAAAAATATTCAAAATGTTATCCTTATTACTCACATTTTCTCGTGAGTTTTCTCTGTGCGATTGATGATGCAAATATTAAGTACTTGCGAATATGCCAAAAATCAAACACGTTTCACTCAATATCATGAGCTGATTTTTTTTTTCAAATATAGGAAAAAATCTGAGTTAAGTTTTGATTATGAACTTTTGTTTTAATTATTTTGATCTTTGTGATTTTACGTTGCATAATCATCAGCGAACAAATTTCGAGGAGTTACAGGAAGGAAAGTCTTCCTTTGCATGTCACAGATGTGAGACTTTGTGTCACTTTCTCTGAATAGAATCCAAATGTTTAGGCTGCCGATTCATCGGTACTCTGTAGCAGTCGCTTACGTATACATAAGATTTTCGAAGTAGTTATCTAAGCCCGAGAGATTATCTTAGATATGGATATAATCATAAGAACATTCGAAATAAACATAAACCTATATTTGAATACGAGAACAATGTCAACGGCTACAAAACGGACTTCAGGCCGTTCTCGGAGCTATAGTCACAGGCCTTACTTGCGTTAGCATAGATTACTGATGTTGAGAAAATAAGAAATCTTGCTGGTAAAAGTAAATTCCTGTTAACAATAGTTTATGCGACCGGACGTTTAACAAGAATTTGTATACAGAAAATTGTTCTGTTTTGAAAGTTTTTAATCAAAACTCTTTCTCAAAAACTCTCGAAAATGATCGGTAAGAGAACCCAAAAATCTTTCAATGTTTGTTAATTTTAAGTTTCATTTACATATATATATATATATTTGTTGATTTTCTTCTCTCATAATTAATCTTGAGGATTATTTTACCAAATGATGTTTTGTAAAAATTATGGAAAGGTGTTTTCAATTAATCTTCGCGGACTGTATTTGAGTAAAATGCTGACCTTCTAAGCTTTCTTCTTTGTTTTCCAGGAAGCGAAGTTTTATTGGGACTAAGCGCAAATGAATACACAATGGAAAAGAAATTTCTTTTGCTTCTTTAGCTATCACAACTGCAAATGTTTCGCAGATCTTCGCAAAGTGTGAAACAAATATATGCGAAAAATGTTCAGGCTGCAGATTCATCGGTACTCCTATATCAGTAGCAATTTTGAATACAATAGATTTTCAAGTTGTTATCTCAGCACGAAAAGGTTATCTGCTTGCTTTATAGCGAAATCACTTCAAACTGTGACGATAAATCATCAAAATCTGAGCGGCCAGCGAAAGCAAATTAAAGAAAATGTTGAGTTTAATGCCTTTGATATTTCGTAAGTTTTAGATTGTGCCTAATGGTTCCCAAATTCATTTGTCTCTTCATAAAATTCGCAACAAGACGCCAAAAATCTGGAAGGCCTTTATCGAGGCACAAACTGCACCAAATATGCAAATATCTTCTTTTCAATTTTCAAATTAACAACTTATGAATTGATTGAACACTCAAACGACTCCAGCATGTACGAAAATGCTAATGAACCGCAAAAGATGCAGAAGAAAAAAAGTATCTATCAGGCAAAAAGACACTCTCAAGATTGTTTGAATCATATGAATGTGAACTTTTTTCTTGTTCCGCCGACGAGATTCCAATATGACGTTATGTAAGATGAATATCCGCTAGATTAGTCATAATCAGTGAATTTGAATTTAAAATTGGAATTTGTCAGAGTGGTAGTGGAAGAAAGTTTGTTGTCATTTTTCAAGCATATGTAAGCAAACATATTCGTGTTTACAGCGCGTTAGGAATTGATTGATTATCCATATTTAAGTTTGCTTTCGGTGTTCGTTTATTTTCAATGTGGTAACTAAAGTGGGTGCCATAATTAAGAGATTGTAGCTTTGCCCAGTGAAACGATTCAAAAACTCTGAATGCGAGGTTTTCCGATAAACAGCTTTAATGCACCGAAAGCGATATGCATTTCGTTCTGAGAAATGTGAATAGGGAAGTGGAACATATGCATTGGAGGTACTTTGCAGATTTACATATGTATATGAATATCGTTAAAATCAGTACTGTTTGAAAAACAAGCGCTTGGTTCCACAAATATAATGTTTGGGAAATACCAGAGTTCCCACAAGTTTGTTTTTCTTTTTAAAAGCACGCGTTACGAGTCACTCAGGCCTTTTACTGCTTGTAATGAAATAAGGAGTTTTTATCGAGTTGAAAACGGGGAAGCAGTGTCTATCGATCATTCGCCGGCGGAAGTAGCAAAGTTATTATGATTTGCAAATATTCGTTGATAAGCTTTTTCGATTTTTTGTATACTTTTTTCGTACGCTTGAAACTAGGAAGCAAAGTGTCCTATTTTTGGTCCACTGATTAATTCGTACTGTATGGAACTGAATGGAATGGGAGTATTTTCTACAAAGTATCTGATTCCACGCTACTTAAATCTTTGAGTGGGCAAAGCGTGATAAAATAAAAATTATTTTTGCTACGACTTCTAATAACTTCTTCAGGAGTTATAGTATTTTGCTCTAAAGCCCACATTCGTTTACCGTGTTTGGCTGTAAAGTGAATAAGTAAACATTTGCTGAAGCTTTTTTAACCAAAAATTAAAACAAGAAATAGCAATAATTTATTTGTTGCGAATTGGCAAATCAAATAGGAAACACTGTCCCATTGAAATTCAATTAGGTTCGCTGACTCTCTTTCCACTGAATATCTGCTGATGGAAATTATTAAATTATTTTAGAACATCTGCTTTTACGATCACATTGAATGAAAGACAGCATCAGTTGTAATCTATCTGAGATGGAAGGGAAACTTGTTGGTAAAGAACTTTGTAAGATGTGTAAAGAATGTAAGATGTGCAAAAAATTACTTTTCATTTACTATACATCAGACAGTTGTTTATAAGAACAATTTTTATTTAAATTGTGCTCGTGATTGAGTTTATATTTCGACAATGTGAAATGAAATGTGTTCTGAGTAACATACTCAGTTTGCTGAGTAAAATATTAAATTGAATGTTATATGAAACTCCTGGGCGTATTAGAAGAGAGTGATGCTGGGCATATTAGCAGAGTTAGGCCGTATGGGCAGTTGATTACAATTCCGTGTTCCAAGAGACTGAAAATAACGTCAAAGTTACAAATTGAAATTCTATTGCAGAGAAAACACTAGAAACGTAGTTGACTTTTGAAATTATTGTTAATCACAAGAAAACCAGTTAATTTTTCATCTCATTTTAAAATTGATTCTTCAAAAAGTCCTTTATATTAGAGTGCTCCGTCCCGTTGAGAACGGAACATAACACCGACGATGGCGCACCGCCGAAATGACGGAGAACGACTGAATGTTCCGAGGACAAAAACAAAATATAAATAGATTGTTTGTCACAAAAAGTTTGAAATCTTAAGAATCGCTATGTACATTTCCATTCCACTCTGTTAGTATATTTTGTATTTCTTTTATCTACGGATCAATGAACTAAAACCAATGTTAAATTCATGTAATTCGAATTAATTAAGCTTAAGCATCAGATTTTCAACACACAAAAAGGTCAGACAACACTAACCGGAATTTCAGACGAAACATAGATTCAGTTGTAAGTAATCACTTGTATCCTAAACCGTCAAATCAGATCCATGTCAAATTACAATTAATACAGTCAGCGGTGCATCAAACCACTTTTGTTATTCCTTATGATAAGTGATGGTAATCGAAAATGAAAGATAGCGGGTGGGGAAATTGTTATTAAATTCAAGGCGAAATTGCGGTCATAATAAAATGTTTTGGCCTGAATGTTGGAGTGCAACCACTAGATCATTTCGTAGCAACGCAGTTTTACAAAGGTTCATATAAGTGCAACTCAAACCTTTTAGTGTGTAACTGGAGCTTTTAATTTCGCCTACGGCCGCATCTTAACAGCACAAGAATGGTTAGTAAAATTGAAGAAATAAGTGCTGCAAGAAGTGGCAGTTTCTTGCACTTTGCCTGTATGTAAACAGTTTTGTACGGATGTTAACTTTTAATAAATTTTTGAAATTCCAATGCATATCAAAAAGCAAGTTGCCCTTTCGGTGGCGTCGAAGAAGTGGCTTGCACTAGAGATGCATGACCGCTCTGCTCCAAAAGATTTACCATCAAATTTGATTTTGACTATCAACGTTAGTATGCGATAAGATTTCAATCTTGCAACTCATAGATGAATCGGGTTAATGTAGTTAGGAATGTTAGCACAGAAATGTGGATCACTTGCGAAAAAAAAAAAAAACATTTCGTGTTTGTTCGCTTCAATTTACATCAACAGATGCCCTGAGCCTGAGAAGAGTTTCGAAGTATCTTCGAAAAAAATTGACGTAAATATTCAAACTATTTAAATGTTTCTTATTTGTATGTAAAGAATGATTGATGGGAGGTTGCTGTTAAGGATTTCATGAATCATAAAATTGAATTTTTTTCAATTGCATAATGAATAAAGATGAATATTTTTAATTATTATTAGCATGCTACGACCGCTGGTATTGCAACTTCAGCTTCTACTACGAATACTACTAGCACTACTAAGTAAGTTCATTTCATTATTGAAGTAGAATGAAACCGTTTTGCGAAGTGACATCGATTTGAAGTAATTGCAAGACACAATTCTAATTTCCAGCTTATTTTTTTCCCTTTTCATGGTTTTCCTTCTGAAATTTAACTGTTTAATTTTTCAATATCTATGCCTGTTGTTTTTTTCCTTTTCTTGTGACCAAATAAAATCTAATACATCTTTACCTACGGCAAAGGATAGTTTTAGCACGGGAAAGAAAAAAATCGAAATGGTTTCAAATTTTCTGATCAATCTTGGTTTCCAAGAAAAAGTGTCGTCCAACTGCCTTGCAGGAACACATCATGGGCTAATGTGTAGGTTTGATTTCTAACTTCGTTACTGGCTCAGGTTGCCAACTGGTTGCCTAAATGTCAATGTATATTGTTATAAGAATATAGTAGAGACATTGGGCAGGATATAAATCAAATTAAAAGTAATTTTCGTGTTTTACTATTAGTGAATAATTTATCCCAGCATAACGCAAAATTGACACTCGACATAGAAATGCAGACGAAATCACGGGAACAAATAAAATTCTTTAATTTGTTGACCATGCTCTCAAACAGATGAAGAAGAAAATTCCGATACTGAGGAAGGGAACATGGTGCATATTGAACGCGAAAGACTGTAAATTTCCTCTGGTTTTGGACATGACTATGAAGACATTGAGTAGAAAATTTAAATTTAAATTGATTATTATCAATATTGATTATTCGTATTGGGGGACGAACCTTGTTGCAAAATCCTCTTTTTATACGATTTTCTGAGGGGTTGAACGCGATTTGGCAAACGGAATATTATGAAGGTGAAAGTAAGGTGTTGTCAACAAAAATTACAATTGAACATTGCTCTATGAATCATGTCAAAATGTACACAGTTGAGCTGAACTTCTTGCTAAGCAGTTTTTATATACCAGGCCCATATAAAACAAAAAAAGAGCGATGCATATTTATAGTACATAGAACGAGGGTGCTATATTGTTTTTATGAAGAATGCGCTTATGCAGAGAATTTATAGCAACCATTCATGAAAAATAGACAACCCTGGTGCAAACAAGATGCAAATTTTAGTGGTGATTAGTAGCTGTTTGCGACAAAAGCTAAGTACAGAATTTCCTAGTAAATTCCCCAACAATATCAACAAATTAGGAATTAAGACGTTGAATGTAAACATATTATGAATGGATTTCCATACTCGAGAATTAATGAAATGAGACCAGCAGTTTGTTGTTCTCAAAATCACTGAATCATGTCTTGGGGCGGAGGAACTACAAACTTCGATATTTTTGTATTATGTTAGTACATCTTTAACAACATCACTACTATCAATAGTAGTTATCAAGAAGTTCGACCATAAGAGGAACTTTTTGAGTGATTTAGCGTAAATTACCCAAAACGGCGAAAAAATAATGAAACATGTAATATATTGCACGGTTGACAAGAAATGACACATTGCATGGTTTGAAATGAAGCTTCATAGGTCAAATAAATGCACTTTGACAATTCATAAAAGCATATTAAACAATAAAAAAAAAACGTTGTCTTCGAAAATCCGATGCATAGAATTGTGAAAATTATAAAGCAGGTAAACGAATACCAGGAAAAGTTATTAGTTTAATGTAAATAAGGTGGGTAAAAAGCCAAGAATTCACAACAGAAGATATAAATTTGGAAGATGGTTCATTGATGAATGCTTGGCTTTCATATACTGTATCAGCTGTAAAAAGGATATCGTGAAACCATTTCTTTTTCATTCAGCAGGAAAAATTCTATAGTGTATTGAGATTTACAGGAATATGAAAAAAGGATGAAATACAGTAGAAAATATTTTCGGGATCCTTCATTATCTAGATATCTTAGATACTCCTGAAGTTCAATGAAGTATGTTAATAAGTATATTACTCATTATATTTGCATCTGTACCTGAAAGTTATTTTCAAGGCAAAATGTCAGATTATGAGTCGATTTCCAGTCATTTGTGAGTCATTCCTTATTTACAATCTGAAAGAACTGTGCCTGAAGCTTATCGGATGCTTACAAGAGCTTAAGTTGTAGACGATTAATTGGGGGTGAGATTAATTTCCGGACAAAACATCGTTGCGAGGAGTTCCAACAATTTAAAAATGGCGAATTTGTTGTGAAGACTGGCACTATGTTTGAAGGGAGATAGTTTTCTAAGAAACTGAATTGAAGGCATTGCTTAGTGAAGAATAGTGCGAAATTTCCAAATTTGCCAGTTTGATTGAGAGTAACTCAGGAGGAAGAAATAGAAATTTTCCAGAAGCAAGGCTATTTGAAACCACGCGAATTAAAGCCAAGATATGTTGAACTCCATCCGTTTGGTTGTGAAGAACTGCTCAAAAGGCAACGGAAAAATAAATTGGATCATTATGACAAAATTGAGTAAACAAAAGAATGGATTATGCTTCCACTTCTAGGTGCCCGACATGAATAATTATAGCTGACTAATCATGGCTCCAAAGTCCCTGGATTCGCTCTGTATTTGAGTGAATCAGGTTGAAGTATTGTATTTTGAGCTGCTGAAACCACCTGTAACAATCACAGGATTGCTTTATCGAACGCAATTGATGCGTTTGAGCCGCGTGTTAAAAGCCAAACGTCCGCAATACAACGAGAGATACAATGAAGGAATTTTGCAGCATGACAATGCTCGGCCTCAAGTCGCAAAACTAGTCGAACCGTGTTTTGAAATATTCAGAATATCTGTATTATTATAAAGATATCTGCCTCGCTCGTCGTATTCTTCAGATGTAGCTCCTTACGACTTCCATCTACCCTGATCAATGGAATAAGGTCTGGTTGCCCAGCGCTGACGCTTGTGAAGAAATGAAAAACCGGATTGACTCGTGAATTTCATCAAGAGCCAACGAATTTTTTACTCAGCGGATTCGTATGCTACTTGAAAAAAAGGAAAAGTGGACATTATTTTGAAACGACTTTTCTACAACACAGTCTCAAGCTTTGAGGACAAAATGGCAGGAAGAATGTTATAAGCCTAATAATATATAATATTGTATTATAGTGCATACTATTTTATTGCCTCAAATTCAAAATAACTTTTAATCCCACTTTTTCACTACTGTTGTACATAATACCCTATTGTGACTAGTGCGTTTTACTTGTTGTCAATGTTCAATTATGCAATTTCCTAGTTATTTCTCATTAACAAGAAAACACTTTTGTTCGACAGAAGAGCAGTAAAAATGAAATAAAAACTGACATTGCAGTCATGGCTTCACTTTTAGGAAGACTCTACATTTTTGGCAACAGCGTGTAGAAAGAGAGGCAAAAAGACCAGGGAGTTAATAAAGCAATCACAGGCAGAAGAGGGTGAGGGAGATAGGAACCGAAATGACTAGCTCTCTTAATTTGAATGCATGGGACGCCTAACTTTTTCGTGATATTGTGTATGTACGTCATTTTATTTGGATCCATATTATGAAAATTGTAATCTGTAATTATATAACACATGTAAACGTATCCCGAATACTTATAAATTGGCAGTTTACTGATGGTAAAGTCAAATGTTTTCCTCCTTGAAGCGACCCCGGTAACAATAAGCATTTTAACGGGTGAATATGGTCGAAAGTGAAAAAAACCCGCGGACCTAAAGACATCAATTGTTTATATATTCAAAAATTAAAATATGTTGAACACGTATTGAAAATCAAAATCTTCTATTACCAAAAGGAACTTTGTATAATTCAAACAGAAAATATTTTACAGTGAATCCAATGGCTAACTGAATGCTAGGGATGAGTAGCATGAAACGCTATTTCCTCTTCGTCCCTTTTCCTTTTAAATGTTGTAAGAAATAAAGGGGAAAAACGTTCTTCTCAGAAAGTGCACATTGTGCATCTGTGCCATTTAATTTGGTATGTCATTTCACTTATTTAATTATGAAGCAAATGCAATGGAACTCGATCCATACAATTTTGAAGTTGGGTCAATTATAAAACACAAAAGCGTTCAGAAGATATTAATATTCTCTTAAGTCCACCTAAGTCTGATTTGATTCCCAAAAATATTACAATTTAATGTCTGCAGCTTAGTATAATTAAAAGGTAACAAAGAAACTTTCGCATATGCGAGTCTTGAAAGATCTTTTCCCTGATACAAATTACAATCCTCTTTAATGAGTCCGTTTTTTTAATAAAACATGTGCAAAATCCATTAATTCAAATAAAATCAGCGAATATATATGAGCTAATACATATAAGTGGCACTTCCATCATTATTTTTCCGTTTCAGAGAATTACTGCCAAATGTATGGATTTGAAATTTGCATGGCTTGCATTGCCTAACAACGAAATAATACAAGGAAAGTGCAGCTCTGATATTTCGCAATGGTAAGATTTTGCATCTAATAATAAACGATGATTAAATTCAAATTTATCACCCAATTGGTAATTGGAATCACAAATAAACAACAAATCGTGGTATTGCGAAATGGTAAAGAAAAATGTTGCTTACATTTGATTAGAAACTTGTAGAACTGAAAATCTAGTAAAGACCGAAATGCAGTTTCCAGCATTCCTTTTCGTATCCACAATGCAAACAATTTCTCACTTTAGATATTCGATTCACTGCTAGCACATTTTAAATGAACTTTCGATAAAATCAACGTAACGTCGGTCACTTTGGTGAAGTTTTGCTTGAAACTTTTTAACTTCAAATGATTCAATACGAACACAATTAATTTCACATAAGCACAATCGAAGCAAATTGATTTCAGAAAGTGCAACTGCATTAAATTTTTATCAATGTTCAAGCTATCAGATGTGACTGCACCTTGTTTTGTAATTATTACGTTCAGATTTAAGAAATAGTAACAGAAACGTTGCTGAGCGAAACCGACATTTTTCCAATAAATAATTTCAATTAATAATTTGAACAATTTAATTGCATTTTCTTTTGTTCGGTTGACATGATTCGATTTAGAAAGAAATTCGCGTATCTAGACACTTCACCCGAAATTCGAGAACTTTTTGATAAAATCCCGTGAAAAACGTTTGAAAGCCTCAACGATAATGGCTCCACCGTGTCTTTGCTAGGACTAAACCTGGAACTGGCCCCGTGCAAAGTGGATTTCGTGGTCTAAGGAGACCTTTCGCGAGTTACCTAGTCAGCCCAGTGTCAGTGTCGGATACCCCCTTGGTTAGCTTTCGTTTGCATTTGGTACGTGCGTCGACCTAAAGTAACCGCGAGGAAATGAAAAGTTCAGCGGAATGGACCCGTGCCGTGCTTTTCCACCACCGCGTTTCTTCTTCTTTTTCCTGGTGCACGGGTCTTAAAACGGTCTAGCCGGCGTACCAGCGAAGGTAAACGTAAGCGATAGCAGTGGCGCAGCGGCGCAATGTTGAGCTGATTAAGTTTTCGCTTACTTTGCACCAACTGACTTTCGGGTTAGCTCTAAAAACCTTTGGCTGCAGCATCAGAAACTTGGAAGTCACAGCAGCACCATTAACGGCAGCACAAAGGTAACCCAGGTGGACCAGCTCGTCTGATGGCCCCTAAAGTGATAGCGATTAGGAGAGCAAGTAGCAGGCTGCCGATGTTGGATGCTGCGCGGGATACTTAGCTCGTTTGGATGTAAGATGCACACATGGATTGATTTAGTAGGTCGTCGCCGGAATGAATAATTGTTTATTAAATTAGTTATTGCATATTATTGAGGCATATTGGGTTTGGTGTGAATTTTATTTGCCCAGCAGCATGAAAGACCCATGATTACATGTGTGGGATACGTTTCGTGGGATATGTATTTATTAACTATCACTAATAAGTACAAAGGCTGAAATCAAATAATTTTTGCGTTGTAGTTTTATTAGTATTAAAAATTGTAACTAACTGCGGCACTTGAAGTTGGGACAGACTCCTTAAGAAATGTCGTATAGCTTTGTGAAGGTGACTCTGGCGGTGGACATTACGACTATGAACGAGGTTATGCCAAAAGCGAAAGCATAAATTAACAGGAAACGAAACATTTGGTTGTAAAAAAATTCGACATTTAATACTTGCAGCAATTTAAACTCGAGCAAGTTATACCTAAAAGTTTTTTTTTGTAGAAATTAATGATGAGTTTACTTGGCTAAGTGGTTATTAGTATAGTTAACTGCTATATTGTAGTAAAGTAATACTGCATCTACCATAATCAGAAAAAATTAGAGGATTCAATAAAGGTTAGTTTAGTGTATCCGCAGAAACAGCATTATTACGTTTATGAGTATGTAAGGATACAGCATGAATTCTAGGCAAATAGTTGAGCTACCCAATTACACTCGATAGCCGAAAATCTCGATTTCTTTGCAAAATCTTATTGAATGAGGCCCAAGGATCGAAGCAGTCAGCAACTACCACAAATCGATTCTGGCAGACTAAAAACTTTTCTATTAAGTAGCCAGTAACTTACCCAGTAAACCCAGTAACTTACTTCTACGTTCCGTCCAGTGAGTTGTGTGAATAATTTCGTTCGCTTGACTTAGCTAAGCTGCTAATTTATTGGAATCTATATTCTATCAGAATATCTCAGTTTTATTAATCTATAGATGGGGTATCTCGTAGATAAAAGATGGGTAATAATAGATGGGTAATATCTCTTAGCACCGAATGTATTAACTTTTGCCGACATTCACTCATATTTAGGAATCAGATATTAAAGTTCAGATCGGCTGTGGCCAGTTTAAATTTGGACTTAAATGTAGGGAGAGTACCTATTTCTTCAATAGTCTCTTCTTGAATAGTCTCTCTTATCAAACATTGAATATCACAGTTTTCTAACCTATTCATCCAAGTTTTGTTTGGCAACATTGGCTAAATTTCAGAATTATTTATAACACATTTGACACAATAACATTGTCCAAGCAATGGAATTTGACTCTTAATTGTTTTTGTAAATTAAACTGAGATCAGATCTCATTATGAAGTGGGAGATGTAATGGGGAGGCACATTTATCGTACGTTCTAACTTAAACTTATATAGGATAACACATTAATTGTTCGTTAAAACTTATAATTGTATACAATAACTCACATATACCATGGCCTATCCAATGATTCGCTTGCAATGCCATAGCATGAACCCAAATAGCGATAGCACTCCCGGGCGGTTTCTCGTAGAAAGAGATAGAAAAATTAGGTTTATATTTGTATTGCGCTTTTGAACAAAAGCTTTCAGAGGGGTAGTCTATTTAAACAAAATGGTGGGAATAATTAACCAACACATTTAAAATTCCATTTATTCTGGTTGAATCCACTCCGATTGGAAATTTGTTTGAAAAGTTAGTGCTGGTTGAAGCTACAATACGGCAATATAATCGAATTCAAGAAGACAGCTAAAGTGTCAACTATCATCATTTATACTGTTTAGTTTTTATGCTCTCTCACATAAGTTCATCTATGACACTTTTTAAAGTTTTGGTTCCACCTTGTGATGATTGTGATTTGTGATGATTGTGACAAGTTTAACCATTCCTTCCTCTGCGCCTCATTTTATCAAAAAAATATCATCAAATAAATCGTTTGAATCAGAAAACTCTTATATCATTTAAAAATTGACTCGAGTATCGTGGGTTAGCAAATTTTGACACTTCATTCTACTCAGCAGCAAATGGAATAAAACAGAACTTAACCCCCAGAATGTCAATAATGAATCATAATTATCAAATTACTGAAGTCGTTTTACTGTCAAATTAGCAACATATTGTTGTCAACTTTTGACAGTGTGACAAAACCAGTTTTTAAACCTTTTGATGTCAAAACTCATCGTATAATATTATGAAAAAAATCTGAACAAGTTTGCTGTTTAAATGAAAAATTCTTGGTGATGGTATTGACAATACTAATGTTTAGAATGTAAAATTCTACTACTCAGCGTTGACAATGCCTTCTAGTCTAAAATTTGATGGATAAGCAGGTGAATATGAATTTTCCCTCTGGGATTAACATATGGGTTTTTAATTTTGGCCTCTGCCTTTTAATTAACCGATGAACAACTGAGAATCGTGAGAATATCGTAACTTTATTCAAATGTCAAATATTATTAATTATGAAGATAAATAAAAATAAAAACTGCGATTCATCGCATTTTGTTTAGTGCACCGAATTTCATGGTTTCTAATACAAACAGCATTAACAAGATGAAAGTGCTGTGAAGCCAAGCAATAGTTAAGAATATTTTTTAGCATAGAACGTTCTAGAAGTTGAACAACGTTGGTTGAAAGAAATTTCATTAGGAAGTTATTTGAATTTTTCCCAATTTGTATCAAATGGTTTGTCTTGAACTTACGAAGATTCCAAGGTACGACTGTAAAATGTCTTGCAAAACTCTTTACTGTCTACCCAATTAATTTCATAATCGCTAACAAGTTTCGTTTCATTTGTCACAAAGTCTCTTTTTGCCTACAATTTGAATTTGGCAAGGTCTCCTCATTAAAAAAGATTCGTTATACATAACACAGCAGTTGATACATGTACACTAAACCAAAGTTACTCACATATTTTCGAAGGAATATACGTTTTTCACGTAAAAATTACCTGAAATGTACTTAAACTTTATTATTACAATAAACAGCGACAAGGTGAGCTCCAATCCATTAAAATTTCCATCCGAGGCGAGAATCTGTCATCGCCTTCTGTCTTCCGTCTGCACAAACCTCACCAGCCAATCCCTCAACACTCGACTACTTTCAACTTTTCAACTTGTAATTATTACCATAAATTTATCATCATTCATCTATGCATAGTTTTCGTGTTAATTGTTAAGTAAACACTATTTCATTCAGTATCGCGTCGGTCGCCTTGCTCGCGAATCATCGAATTCAAAGGACAAATTGCGATGACAAATGGGTAAATACCGATGTTTGTTAAAAAGTAACAACCTCTCTTGAAATTACTTATTTTTAATTTGTGTTAGATTTTTTTCGTTGGTGCATGACGAGATCCAGTCTCCTCTGGATATTTGTAACATTTTGCACATCAGATGTGCTCTTCATCTTAGCTATGTATAAATCTGCATACATCGACGATGCAATCCTGACAGATATCGGTCAAGATCGCGATAATTTTCATTATTTTTTTAATGATTAAGTAAACCGCGATTGGAATTTTATGGTTTTGTGGGCGCTTGATAGGTGCTTAATGTATCGATGAAGATGACAATAATTTTGGTGAAATTGGTTGGTGACTGAGTCACAAAAAATACATTAGCGAATATTTTCATACTATATTCCTACATAGAAAATTATTAAAAAATTCATATGAAGTTCACCATCTGAATATGTTAAACACCGCTTTAACACCGCGGAGTAGCTACGGAGTAGCACCGCTTTACTCTTATACCGCTTTACGCTTATACCGCTTTTATTATTATGAGTAAGATTAAGCGACATTGCTATAAGAACTTTTAAAGGCTCTTTATTCCGAAAGTACCGAGAAAAGAATAGAAGAATTATTTAAAAGAATACATGCCTTAATTTTGCCGAAGCTTAAGTCCAGGTGCTAAAAGATAAGAGGTATGCCCAGGTAAGTATTTTTATGATTCAACCCATAAAGATCCTGACAATAATATATTGTAACATTTTAGCGATACTAATAACATATTATATCCAGAAGGCTGCAATATTATCCACATGTTTTGGCAGGTTTACAGCTTATAAAAGCAAAGCAGTGTAAATATTTTTTGAGAGTTTGTGATTTTGTTAGCTTTAAATTATAAATGACATAGTACAAAAAGTTAAATAATGCTTGGGTTCTCTGATTTCATCCTAAAATCTGCTCTTAGAACTACTTGTACCGCAGAACTTCCATAAAAGAATGAGATAAGACCTACTAAATTGAGATCCAGACGATAGTTGCCATTAGAACTACTGCAACAACTGCAATGGAGATAATGCTTGTCCTGATGATACACTTATTTGATACATTTTGCATTCAAATTTATCTAATTGCTATCGAACCACTCTCAAATGGAAAATCTCCACGTTATGAAACACGTAGAGATGAAAATTCCAGCAAGCAATCGAAAGCTGGATTGAGTTCTACCGTTAAAAAATGTAGACATCCCTTACCACTAGGACCATAATCTCCACCAACAACCACCTTCACCTTCATGTCTGACATTGATATAGTTATCTACAGTGCCGCCTCTAAAATCAATGATGAGTACCGGAAACCTTTTGTCGAGATCATCCTCGACTCAGCCGAAATTTGAAACTCAAGAACTACAACTTCGTCTTCCAGTTGGAACTTTTTACAACCAGTGCAGTCACGAATGGATTGAACGGTGTTAACGATTGATTTTGCACTATTTACAACACAATGGTGACGCTGCAGGACATTTCATATCTTTATCCGTGTAACTTGACAATTGGTGGTGAAGAATAGAATGAATGTGAAGAAAAGAGTTGAAAGGACACCTCCCTTCTTTAGGCAAAGCAAAACAAAAAGAGTTAAGTGTTCGACACAGTTAGTCTCGGATGATTTCCTTAAATATTTTCCTGAATTTGATTCGTGTTTTCCCTGAAGAACTCTCATCCTAAAATGTACTTTCTTAACTTCTTGTCATATCAACTTATTTCTCTGAATGTGTTAGAACATATTAGGCCGAGTGGTGAGTAACTTCCGATACCGATACAGCTTAGCAGAACCTTTTGTTCGTACCTACCCGCTATGCGTTATGACTACTATGAAAGTTATTGTTTTGACTCTACAATGTTTTAATTAGTCTTTTCCGTTACGTCAAACTGTTTTGTTAACATTTGGAATGGAGAGTCAAAAAGTACATTTTCGTCATATGTAGAAAAACCTTCAATTCTGGAGAGCAAGTCGAAAAACTGTCGAAAACTTCTTCCAGTCAAAGTCAACCACATTTTACTAAGAAGAAATTGATAAGCTGCCAGGATGATGAGAAATTATAGAAAAAAAAGAGGTCAAATTAAATTAATTTAATTTTGGATATTTATTTAGAAGCAAATACATTTGTGATAAAACATGGAAATTACTTCTGATACGACCGGATCGGATTATGTAGAAAGAAAACACTGAATCAGTGTGCAAGCTATTTACATATCAACAAATCGGCCATATAAAATGACAACCGGAATTTCTTCTTGTTGAAAGGGTGCGAGTGGGAATTTATTAGGTGCGTGCTAATAGTCCTTGAAGCCATCACTCGCACTGATTTTCACATGATCATAATTAGGCTGATTATTGTGGAAACCCGTATGGAAGTTTGGCAAATATTTAAAGTGCTAAGTGTCTAAAGGAAAAATAGACAAAATTCCGAAAATGCGTATGCAGTCAACAAGTAATAGCAACTTGATTTCGATAGTCCTATGTTCGATTGTAAAGAAAGACGGTAAGGTAAGTGTTTTTAATGTTGAAATTATCGATAAGGGCAGTAAATCCTATTTTCGACATTTTTGGAAATGACATTTCGGCGGTGAATTCGTTATGGGTGCCACCATATTTTCGTCCGTCTAATATAAGTATGCGATTTTCATAATGAAGGGACGTTTTTCCAGGCCATACGACCCTGCTAAACATTTTTTATTACGAACGACCCCGTCTCGGCTTACATCACTCCAAAGAGGTAGAAACAAGACAACTCTTTACGTTGGCTATGCTATCACTTCACAAATAGGTACTGGACAATGGGTAAGGTATTTTCCACAAAATTTCGAAACGGCTCGTGAAACAAAAAAAAAGTTGTAAAGGATAACCGGAAAGCGGGGCAGGTTGTTTCTTTTGGTCCCCTGAGTGAGAGAGGTCAACGAAGTAATATGGCGGCAACTAATACTATCACTCGAGAAAATCTAAAGCGAAGATGACATGCTTTTGCAAAATAAGGGTCTCAAAAATTTCCAAAATTTGGAGCTCATAGCTTAATTAACAGGGTTTTCAAAAGTATCAAGGATCCATAGCATCACGTATTATACTTGAACCAATTTAAAATAATAAATACCAAGACTATGTACCATATATGAGCAAATTTATTGCAGATTTTAAGAGCTGCTGTGTCCATTAAAAAAAGTGCTCTTGAAATCAATCATAAATGTGCTCATATATGATATATGGACTTGGTTGGTATAAAAATTACGCCATGTATCATGCATCACTAAGAACAAAATCATGTGATTTAAAATTTTATCGTAAATATTGAACGCGCAAATAAGTAAAAATAAATTTGCAATCGTCAGAAAGAAATTTAAAAAAAGGTCCCAAAACCGACAATTCAAACCATACATAAATGCAATAAGTAACCTCTCGTGCCATTTCATTTTTAAAATTTATGTTAATTGTAACTGCTTTTGACGAAGAATCTTGTATTCGGTGTGTAATTAACTCTTTAACTTCTCGTTACAAGCAATTGCCCAGTCCAACCAACACAATGATCAACCATTTACCCATTGTCCCAGCTTCAAATAAAGGTTTCAGAAACGCAACGCACATTATTGGTGACATGATGTTAATAAACTCAAAACAGCAAACTTACACATGCCTCATACATCTTGTGTTAACGAAGCGCACCATCTTATACGCTTGGCAGCTCATATTCATAAGTGATGCGAGGGTAATATTATAATAACCCAATTTGAACAAGAAACCGCATGCGAGAAAGTGAATCTGGCAAAACTTGACCATGAAATTTAGTTTTTCTGCGTCGGGAAAATGCATTTGAATGCATTTATGAGGTGTCATATGCAAAATAGAAATAAATAAAATTTAAAAAAAGTCTTGAAAATACCGAAAATTTTGTAATTTGAAAATTTGCAATACAAACTAAACAAAATGTGAAGTGGAAACTGGAAAATCAGCCTCGCTGTTTTTTTTTAACGTGCAACATAAATCTTCGTGAATTTTGGATAATAGAAGAAAAGTGTCGACATCATTTTGTCTTTGCAGAAAAATATCTCGTTACGTGACAAAACAATTCAATTTTCTTATCTGATAGATGATGAATTGTGAAATTGTTAACGGTGGGTCAATTTATTACATGTACCAAATTTTGTTACAGTGAACTGTTTCGAGCTCGCATCATGAGAAGAAGTTTGCGGAGTAGTATTTGTGAATAAGGATATATTATATTCAATGGCTCTCCACCTATCCTATATGTCATCAATATTTAACGGTCCGTATTTGAATACTTTCCTGATTTTCAAGATACCTAAGGTTCTTGTCCGAACATTACTTCATTTTTTAACTTCCAAGTGTATCAATTATTTCGATGAAATGAACAGGAATGAATGGGAATAGGAATTTTTTGTATTCGGAACATTTCGTCGTTCCCCGTCACTTCCTTTGATTCGTCCACAGACGCGTTTTGGCCGTGCGCCATCATCGGTTCGATGTACCGTTCTGGAACAACTTCCCGCTTATGCGCAAAGTATTCAGTGAGTTACAGGATACTAAAGTTGGAAGTCAACGAAGAGAGATTCGAGATATGCCTTAGTTTTCGTTTGATATCGGAGGAAATACAAGCCAGTAGCCATGTTGTGAATGGTGTTTAAAGTCTCGATAGCTGTTCTACCAGCTGTTTCACCTGAAACAGCTTATTACGAGCAATTTCGGTTTCGCCCGTCCTTTTTGACGTTGAAGATGCTCCATAAAACGCAAACCCATCGTCAAAAACGTCGATAATATCACAGAGATAATCGAAGTTGACTGGCTTGACAGTTGTGGAAGCATCACCTTGGAGCTAAAGATTGACCAAGTTGCAGTTACAGACAGATTTGCTCAAAGTTGAATTCAAAAAGTAGCTTGTTGTTTGGGTACAACACTAACTAACCCCAAAAACCAGATAGATCCTATTTCCATCTGCAATGTCTCGGCCCAACGGAATGCAATCAACCCATTTCTTAACAGATGCTGACTGGAAAATTAGTCATTTGCGACAATATTGTTCGAAAACAATCCTGTTCAAAGCACAGTGAAGCAGGTAATGCTTCGATACCAACAACCAAGACGGTTACGCTTTGTATTTTGTGGAACTGGGAAGGAATCATTTATTATGAGTTGCTTACTTATAGCCAAACACTAAATTCAGATCTCTACTGTCCAAAACTGCTCCGTTTGATAGCTAGCAATCACTCAACGAAGAAATGTTGTATTCCATCAGGACAACGCTGGACCACGTACGTCTATAGTGACTCGACTGGGAATTCGGATGCTTGGTTGGGAAGTTGTTATGCATTTATCATAGAGTCCGGGCAGGCACCAAGCGATTACCTCCATTTGCTAGTAAGCTAGATAATAATATGTGATTGCAAGATAAAAAATGTTTGAAGAATTAGCAGGTGTGTGAGAAGCGAAATGAGGCAGATATTTCTTTACATACGTTTTTAATTTCTTTTAAACAGCAATGTTATTTCCTTCAAACGAAGGCCAAAGCTCCCTTGGGCAGCTCCCATTCTTGGTAGCAGCGCTGGTATGGCTTTTAACTGGTCGGACACTATCTTTTGAATGTTCTCCAATATTTCATTATGCTTTCCTTTTAAGACATGTTTCAACTTAAGGTAGAGGCAAAAAGTCCCAAGGATTCAAATCATATGAATATAGTGGTTGAGGAATAACAGACTGGCATTGCGAGATTCACTGATAGAAGTGGCCGCGTGACACAGGGTGTTGTCATAGCGAAGCATCCTCTTGACTGCGATCTTTCGCATGCCAAAATTGACTGTTTTATAAATTTGATGTACATTGAAAGCGTCACTACCTTATGATCCTTATTGTCAAACGACGTTCTGATCACACAAAAGCCTTCACACGTTCAAAGTTTCTATCAGTTTTGGATGTTGAAGGTCTCGCAGAGCGTGGTTGATATTCAGCATGTTTTCGGCCAACAAAAAATGATTCGGGCAAGTGGAAACCTTGCGCTCTTTATAAGCAACGTTCCCCATAGGTCTGGTTCAACTTTTCAAAGAATTCTATTGCTCATTTTTTGAAATACACAACCTAAAGAGAAGTTCACTGATAGCGCTGTCATAAATAATGTGTTGGCTGTAAGGAGTTGAAACTCGGAATGAAAAGCGAAAACAAACCGGTCTAGCGTAATCACATAATCAGTCACAACGTTGCCAGATCGACCGCAGCATTTCCAGTCTTATCACTTTTCTCACACATCTCGTTTATTGTCAGGTGTGTGCGAGGTGAAAGCTGAGCGTGATACATTGGAATTCGAGTAATTTTGCTAATTCACAGTCCTTGAAAATTGTAGCATATGTAAGTTCTTCACATACATAATCAATTTTAACGAGGAACAAGGATATCCTTTGGGTAATTAGACTCGCAATCGTAGGCAAACGGTGTAATGTGTTGACCTCAGGAGACTTTTACTAAATGATCATGATTAAAAACGTGACACTTGCCCCAAGCATATGAAGAATCCAACTTTTAATAAATTGAAATTCGACCGGTTTGTTAATGCTGGAATGTTGTGCAAGGAGCAGATTAAGTGAGAGATGCACAGCTCAATAGCCCCGAATTCTTTACAACCACTTATTTCAACATGTGCAAGAGGTAATAGTTAAATATGACACAAATTGGTTGCATGACTCGAGATTAATATTCCTCAAAGACTTTAAAGGTCGCGACTGTCGAAGATGTTATTTTTCTTCGAACTTTGTACTTATTTTCGTCTAATGATGGAATATAAATTTCCAGCCTGTCATATTGACTATTTTGCCACTTTAAGATTTCCAAATTCACTCACAAAGTATTCAAAGGTTGTATATGCCATTCATCGCTCGTTCTTTGTTGTTCGGAATGGGTTAGTTGCTCCTGGCAATCTTGTGTAAAGTAATAGTGCTTGTTTACTGAATCCTATAAAAAATGGATATTATTGATGCTGTTGCTCCACAATTAGGTTGTTACCACAGGTAAAGTTTCTAATTGGAGTTTTCTAGATGTCTGGCTTGTTGCATGGATCCCCTCCATAAATTTTCTGAGTTTCTTACATTTTCCTGAGTATTTGTATTAACGGCAGTAGTATTTTGATTATTTTTATCATGGAATACGCATTACATATTTGTAACGTTCAATACCTTCTCCAATCGATGAGAGAAATACAGAGGGGAGGTAGTTTTCGTTGGCATTGGAAAGAAGTTGCGAAAATCTTAATTCTAAGCGGTCACTTGACTAATAGGATTGGATCAAACTTTTAATTATCCAGTTTCCAAATGTAAACACACACTTTACCTTTTGGTGGAACGATGGTAATTTAGCTCATCAAGTTAATAAAGGCTTCGGCATGAAGAAAGCCTCAAATCGAGTCGTGTGTTGTAAAGTAAATGAAAGAGTTTACGACAGATGCCTATTACATTGTGTTACTGCGTGTGCAGCAATAACATAACCTACGAACTAGTGTACGTACATACATCCGGAACTATTTCAAGGCCCATAATAGCCTCTAATTACTCCTGGTGTTAAGCAAGTTGTGCTGCAATGATGAACTTGCTTTACTCCAACTTCATATTCATTTTCATTCCCTTCTTACTTTAGTTGTGCACTTGTTTATAACGTTCAATGTATGCTAGTATGTATCTATTACTGCACAATTTCATGCTTCGCAGGCTTTCGATGTTGGCCAACTTATTAGCTAATCATTAAATGGAATAATGCCTATCCAAGTATTTGACGAACGCATTTCGATATTGTTTTTATCCAATGTGTCGTATTGCAGTTTGTCTTGCAGGAACTTTCGAGATCAAGCAATATGCAGCCGAGTGTAAGATGGAATGGGTGAACGTTTACCGAAGAATTGCAAAATTTCTAGGCTTCAATAAACTTGTCGTGAATATTTGCCGAAATGGTATGCATTTGAAATGGACGCGCTTTAGATATACCAACACATTAAAAATTACAGGCAACTCTCTTTTAATCGGCATGATGCAACCAGCATATATCATCTCTCTTTAATAGGATCGTTTTTTCTATTGCCGGTGTATAACTCTGAAGGATGCACTGGAAAGATTTGGGATTTACGAACGTTCAGCGGAATTTGAGAAATTTCAATAGTAACCGTGAGCAATGGTTTATAAGTTCAACACAATGTGTTTGATGTGATGTTTGATGGGTTTGTAATCTCAAATAGTGAACCACCTACACAGGCACTGCACAAGTAGAAAGGGTGAGGTCGACGTGAAACTCCAGGATGTTCTTACCACTACCAATTTATCTACTCAATTTATTAAGTTTTAGTCAAGCCAAAACCAAAGTCTGGTAACATGAATGAAGGAAATACTGTCCCCGATTTTTTATGGAAATGCCGTGGTTAACGCGGATATTACAGTATAAGATGTGACTTTAATTATAAACTTGGCAACATTACTTAACAGCTTGTAGTCCATGAAATCAATATTGGAAATTTCGATTCTTTCCAGAAAACACAAGAAAATGTACATGAGTCTCTATTCATTGTATTACATGCCTGTTATTGTGCAGAAAATCATGCTCATAGTTTAGATATCATACATCGGTACTCCTGCATTTTGGGCAGCTTTCAGAGGAGGCTTAGAAGCTCGCAAAAGAGAGTTCAGAAGACTTCAGGAGCGTAACACTCGAAAGCAATCACGTATTGCGACAAAAAAAAACTCACTGTTTTATTTCATCATCAGGATATTTTGAATTAATCTCATCTGATCCTAAAATTAACGGGCTAAGAGAATTTCCTCCAGAATTGACGAGTAAAGTTCCTCTGAAGTTTGAATGTTACTACAACCACCTAGTGTTGATGTAATAAAAATGTTTCAAAATTTTAACATGCATGATTATGTTATGGAGAATTCTTCAGAAGACGAATTTAGCAACAACCAACAAGCTGGAGATTTAACTCTTATTATGAATATTTAAACAAGATTAAACACAAGGTTTTGTTGGTTCTTGTTCGTCTTAGAAGATTGTAGCGTTGATCATAGATATTTTCGCTGCATGTAATGAATCATCTTAAATTCATTTTCAATATTTTTATTGCATCTGACTTTTTCTGATTTTTTTAAATTCAATATTAATTTTAAAATAAATATAATTCAGTAATCATACTATTACAAACAAGTTTGAGTGAAATTTAATATTGGATCTTTTTTTGCGTCCTTCTACTGATGGAGACCCTACCCTCGAAATTTTTTTACGTCTTTCCATGTCAAACAAAGGTGCATAATAGGAAGGGAGCCAGCATACATTTTCCTACCACCTCTCCCTTCCCCGCATGAACTGAGTTCTTTCATTTCAGATATGAAAAGTTCTGACCAAGACTTTTTATTTGATACTCGTTTCGTCCACCATTGATTAAAAATATTTTCATGGGTAATTTCAGTACACTGTGAACGCCTGTATTCTGAGATATGGCAGCTGTACCCGAACTCTCGACAATCTGCCGTTTCTGAGCTTTTCAGCAAATTTTATAAACTTAGCTTCTATATTTTTTACGAAATCTTACTTCGACGCTCGAACGAACAAACGGATGGTCAGACATGGTCAGACATTTTCATAAGATTTTGTATTATTCGCCGAATACTTTGCAGTGCAAAATGCCCAAACTTTATGGCTCGTTACGAATTTTCAATGTTGATGTCAATGACAGACCAAGTTCCAGACATAGACCAAGTTCCAAAGAGTATTCGCATCACCTTTAGAACTTGGTCGATCAAAAAATTATTCGGAATGTCAAGCACTCAGCAACGCATAAGCAGTGTTCAGCAGTGTTGCGAAGTGATATATTAATTTGCACGATAAAGCACACTCAGTTCAACGATCAAATTCAGTACGAAATTCATATAATCATCAAGAATGTATCGCAAGACAGAATTTTGACGCTTCAAGATGGCCGTCAACGTTTACATTTGAACTGAGTACAACCTTTAAATTTGTTAAACATTAAATTGTTTTCAAATGAAAAATCATAGTAAACAAACAACGTTGCAGTAATATATTGCAGTGCGGTATAAAAAGTATGGAACCATTCTCTCTTACAAATTTTTGATATTAATTTAATAAGTGAAAATAAAATACTGTAATAATAAACAAAGTAAAACTGAATACAACAGCTTAAACCAAAATTGCGCTTAATTTTTAGTAAAATTTTTTTTGTAGGACTTAATATATGTGGTATATCGGTAGACATCCTAAAGTCATAGTAACTTCTGAACAGCTCTTACCAGCAAATGCTTTCACAAAAGCTATCAGAAGCTCGGAGAGTATAAGGCAGTTATTAGAGAACAAGAATTTTACGAATTGACCAGATATTTACAGCAGTTATCGCTTCTGCATGTTCCATTGTTCTGTATCCCATCTATCATTCAATTATTTACTAAAGCAACTTATTAAACGATAATATTCATCTAAATATGAGTCGTGTTGCCCAAAAAAACTAAATGTAAACCTTCACAGTTTCCTACATCCTAATTGCACGCTCTGCAGAAAATACATGAGGTGGCCGTCAACTTGGAAGTTGATATTAGGCATAAGACGCGAAATTTTCAATGCTGGAAAATGCTACAATAAGGAAAACAAATGCCAAATAAGCAAAATAGTTGAACTTTACACGCTCGAATGGAAATTGTTACGTGATTCTAGTTCATTGAAATTAATTTAATTAATTGGAGCTCAATTGGAAAATGCAAGTTGACAAAATTATTCATTGCATTTATGGACCGGCATGTGAGAGTCCGAATTAGGTCTCGCCAATATTCTTCGCAACGAAATTTACGAGAATTTACGAAATTGGATGATACGAATTCGGAGTTTTATTTCGGAATAATTATAAATAAATAAAAAAATATATAGAAATAAAAATCATGGAAATGTAGAGCATTTGGGAAATGTGCAGTGTAAAAGAACGAAAGTGTGAGGACAGTGTTCCACAACGCTCTTGAGAAATTTCTCTGAGACGATTCTTGACAAAGAATTTATAAGTTAGAAAGGACTAATTTTGAAGTTCAACATAGAATCAATCAGACCTAATCCATGACAGTGGTAGAAGAAAAAATTAAATAGTTCAACAGTTAACTTCTTTATCAGTAACTTTACCAGTATAGTTTTCATCAATCAAGCACTGTTGTGGACTGCAGCGGGACTTAACCCACTCAAATGAAGAATGTTGTGCATTAAATTACTAATGTGTGCTATCACTAATCTGCAGCACCTTATGCGTTCAACGTTATTCGATGGTAGTATCGCTTTTAGACTAACGTAGAAGCTACTTATCTACTAGAAGCGCTTATGTTCGCTCAAAACAGAACTTTTGTGTACGGAAATTTACAAGGACTTGGTCACAGAGACTGCTGAAAAGATGCGTAACTGCTTATAAGCGCCAACACTGCGAAGAATGAAATAAGTAGCTAATACTCATCATGACCTGGAATTAGTAGGATTACCATGCCCTGGTGGCTTATGTTACTATTTAGACGGTTCGATAACTTTCATATCATTGTGGTGTTACTGTATGTCCTTACTTTTATAAACCTTGGTCGATTGGTGTCTTAAATTAATTCACACAGATTTCCCATACTGTTCCGATCAAAAGTTAAGTTTTGTTTGCTTTTGGCACCTTTTAATGTCTGCCTTCAATTTTCCAAATTTTACATTTATATTTATTTAATGTTTATTCTACTTTTCTGAATTGAGCCTGCAGCGTTGAAACCACCTCAACCGTGCCTATTAATATCATCAGGAATTTAATGTATGGTTAATAATGTAGTGACATGGCTCAATAATTATCTCACTGGCGTTAGTCCTTATATTATATTCCTTATAGAGTATTCTCCCATGTTTTGAGTCTTCTCTTAATCATTTCGTTACTTTTTGTTTCTAAAAGAAAACGCAATCGCGGGTTGATTACGACAGAGTCGTTCAATTATTTAATGTTAATTCTTCTTCATCCCATCTACAATTATTTTTGTAGATTATTTGATGGTTTCGATGAATTCTATTGGTGTCCCATCGGTGAATTCTCTTGGTAGACGGTCCCACGCGTTCTTACTGTTTAGTCATTGCATTGCAAGAGAGTATATTTGGAATTTCAGAAGGTCCTGCTGAAGTTCTTCAAAGTGAGTTGTTGATTCTGTGAGTCGAGCGAAACGTTATGAAGTTGCTTGAAACCTTGTTCTTTTCTTAACTTGGATCGAAATACGTCATTAGAGTTTACTTTAACCAGAATCAGCTTATAACCCGAAATATATGTTATAACCCGAAATATATGATTGCAATTGCTATATGGTATTCTGTAAATCATTACCTATGATGGTTTTCGATGCTATCGTGTTGTTATTTAATTAAGCCTTTAACAATTGTATAATAATGCACCAATGTTATAATTCGCTAATATGTGTAGTTAAAAATATCGTTACACAATCTAAGAGAATCGAAGAAAAAACTACTGAAATCATCTCTAAACGCTTAATCCTTTTGTTACGGTGCGTAAAACTCAAAAGATTTCAGTGGTTGAATGCGTTTAATAGTCTTTAGTGTAATAAAGTTTTCGGAAGATAGAAGTAATCCATTTATTTTGAGATTTTGATATAATAGCAATATTTTGTAACTGATTTTCCTTGGATTTTTCACCATAAGGCGTTGGGGATAGTTACAAATACAATCGCCTTACCTTAAGATGAGAAAATAATGATATTTGCGCGCTAATTCAATCAACTTAATTTTATGGGGTGCATATGTTTTCGGACGCCTCTCGAAATCTTAATCAACTAATAGTTGTCTCCAAGTAAATCAACATCAATGAAGAAGCAACAAAACATTGACTAATTTATCTCGCACTCACCTCAATGTAACCACAAAGTGTGCCTAATTGGTCATAAATTTTATGCACTTATGAAGCATCAGACACGTAATCTTCTGAATCTCGCACAATCGTTATATAATGAGATCGCTATCACAGCATGAATGAAAAATTTAAGTCTTTGAGTTCTTATCAACAGCAATATCTTAACAATACTTAATCTTTATCAGAGTGAATTTTTGAAGAACTTCACAATGCACAGGACTTATTTTTTGTGTCATTCACCCAATACAGAAGCACAGACCGCACTTTCACTTGACCAGAGTAGACATGTCGTCGCACTCAGTGTGTGAATTATTTTTTACAGACCACTCATGCTGTTGGCGATATAATTTACAACGATAACTCAATTTAGCATAAAACTATTTCAATTAAACGTCTTGAATACATCAAGTCGAAATCCAATTGATCTATATTGATCTTTATGCCGGTTCGAAAATATCGAGTTTATGAGAGTGTGGAGTGGAGGTCGTACGAGTATGAAATTGCAAAGGGACTTAACCAAAAGAAAGTTAAGAAAATTCGATAAAGATGCAAGAGCAAAATAAACAATTAATGCAATTCATGCAGTTTATGGCATTTAATCAGCTCATCAATTTAATCAGCATAGAAAAAGACCATAGACGTGGTTCTGAATAAAATTTATTTGCTGCGTAAAGTCACTACTCATTTTGTATTGGATGGGTCGAAGTTGAGAGGTTTCTGCCCGTGGCTCGTAAGATAAAAGTATAGTTCTATGATAATTACACATTTTCCTCACTGAAAACGAGGACTAATTCTTACTTTGAAAATGATGACTAATAAGAAAATGAATTGATTGTGTATGTTGGTGTTGCATACATCAGACGATAGTGAACGACCGCTTGATTATAATACAATTAACAGCTAATGCGGACCAACAACTTACCTCAATATACCGCATCCCTTGAAAATCAGAATTGAACACCAGAAAAATACAGAACTCACCTACATGAAGACAAAATTCACAAGAAATCTACTGCATTGCATATGGTGTAGTCCCCATACATGCAACTTCTAGCCACACTGGCCAACTCAAATCAGGAACGTACAGGTCAGGTCTACATGGACTTCACTCGAACCCCATGAATTCCAGCTTCAAGGAACTCAAAAACATATATGCATAGCATATATTGAATAGCTGTACAACACCGGGTACAAAAATCACGACATTAACAAACTGAATGGACTGTATTAAACTTGACATTTACCAAACTAGACATTTACATACAAAAACAGCGGTATATATAACCTAACATGCAAGGACTGTGCGCCAATGTACATAGGAAAAACGTCAAGGAAGCTAATGACCAGATACAAGTAACATCTTCGTTCGTCCGCATGCAACAAAACGAACTCCAAATACGCAACCTGATACGATGACCAATTAAATGACATGACTTTTCAAACAAAATAGAAGACCAATACTAGACATATTTGAAAGATTGGAAATTGTATAAAAACAGTAAAATTATTATGGAAGAACAAGTCCAATTCTAACACAATATTTTTAGTCCTCGAACTGACTCTTACTAGGAAGAGGAAACGTTATGGACCAAACACAGACGTCATGGACCAATGTCATGGACCAGACGGTTCCAATAACCCAGAAAAATCCAAACATGCTAACTATCTTACGACTAATAAGCCCAACCCGCATCTTAGTAACGTCTTATTTAACCTGTACCTGTCTTCGCATTATACAAAAAACTAACATCTAAAAAGACGTCAGCCATGACAAACAAATCAAAACAACGAACAACTACCCGAAACCCAATGAAAAAGTAATTTTTTGAATTCTGAGAAACCTTTAGTTTGGCTAAACAGACCTGTGGATGCGCTTAAATTTTAATAATAATATTAAAACTAAACAGGGAACCATTGCAAAGTTATCTATAATACTTTGGGCATTTTGTGTAGCCTATTTATAGCCTAAACTCAATTGTCTGAGACTGTCCCTTGAGTCCTCTTAGATCATGTTCAAATAAACTCTTGTTTCCATGATACCTTCAAAGAAAAGCAGTTCTTCCACCTTGCGGTGGACATGCAGTACCAGACCACTACAGTGTTTTATGGTTGACTGTAATGTTTTTCCTAAATATTTTCAGCGCAGGAGTCTCGAAAAACTCCATGATAGTCTCATTTCCAACCAAGAGGATGTTTTCACAAAGCTTTTTTGGTTAATTTGCACGGTCCTTTCCATGTGCCTATCTTATTTCAATTTACAGTTTATGCTTAATTTCCTAGTTGCAATCCACTTCAGGAGCTTACAGGACTTCCTTATTATACGCTGAGGTGTCTCTAGTCTGAAGTTTTCGCATTTCACATTATTATTAAGGTTTAGTACTTATTAATCACATTACGCACTTTAGCGCGGATTTCCACTGCCGAAGTTTCTGAATATTCTCTCCACGGCTCAAATTTCTAGGGCGCATAAATTTTCGGTTGCGTAGGTTAACTGGGTACAGTATTTGGTTCAGTGTATTTTCATTATTTTACTTATTTATAAGTTTTCTTTTTGTCATTATATTTTGTTTTTTTTTTTATATTTTCTTTAAAAAAATCCTTCTGTGTCAAATCTTTCGGAATAATAACCAGTCTTGTTGGTAATTATTGGCCAATTTTTTGAAAAAAATCTTATTCCTTTGTTTCACTATTACATAATTCTTTTGTATTTATAAGCTTCGAGTATTTACTTTTTTTAAAAATTGGAAATGTTTACTATAATGTTTTATTACGAAGTGTTGACGCAAATCCTTTCATGTCAAATCTTATACATTTTTGGCAAAATTATCTCAATTTTTTTCCTTCAAGTGTTAAAATAGTGCTGAGGGATGCCAATTTTTTTCACGTTGATAAACAGTTTGGAAACTTAAGAATGTCGGAATTCGCTTTCGACTCTTCCCAGAATCAGATGTTTTCGAAATATAGTCGACACTCTGGCATTTTTTGTCAAGTAAACATGATTAGACGTCCACCATTCAAAAATTGTCAAAATTGTTTAGAATTGCGTCTGCGAAGAGTTTAGATAAACATGAAATTTTGCTCATACGATTGGTTCTGAGTGTTCTGAGAAATATTTGTCACTAAATTTGTCCAGAAACCCTGATGATGACGCCATTTCCCGAGGGCGTGGATCTTTATTTGTTTATTGGCTAAGTGAATTTTATAGAACTGTGATTTTCGCATACGTCGTTTGAAAGAATGTTAGCGAATACTGAAGGAACAGCGAGTTTTAGTGGAATGCTATGTTAAACTTGAAAAGTCTGCGAATTATTTATTTGCATCGGCTAACAACACGGCGTAAGGCATTCGTCATTAAGGAGCATAAAAGTAATTCCCATATTGAAAAGATTCTTCATGTTCAACCAACAGGCAATTTGTGAGTCAGTTATAGTAATGGCATTGACCTCCAGGTTCTCACTCTTGATCTCGATGGCATGAATCATAAACATTCTAAAATTAAACATAATTAATTAAACTTACTTGAAGCAAAAGGATTGAATCATTGAAGCCCAAAGAAACATAATTACTTGAGTTTACGCACGTATAATGTTCTCCGGATTTGAAAATTTCATGGTTACTAATGGAGGAAAAAGAATTAAATTTGCTAATTTATGCAAACGTCCCATCATGACGTAACGTGTAATCCATTCATTAATTTTCGCCCTGTTGTCAAGATGGTAGATCCCATTAGTACAGAGTAAAATACTTGTTGTCCTCGAAATAAGTGCAAAATCTTAAGCATGTAAGGCCCATAAAATTGTTTGATTATCAAGTGACATTAAAATTTTCAGCAGAAAGTATGCTAACATTGGAACTCCCCGAGAAACTGTTGAACGCCCGAAACCATAGTCTTAAGGTCAAGTTCCTTGATGATACTTACGCGTGTAGAATTTACTTTGTAAATATATACCTTTAGTTCCGGACAAACTTAACTCTTTACATTAGAAGTACATTCAGTATTAATGCCAATGACTGGAATCATTTAAATTTTCCAACTGAATGGGGGAAATCACTGATCCAAGCTGTTATATAAATGTGTTTCGGATTTAAATGTGTCAGATGAAATCTAGCAAAAATTTTTGTTGCTGGAATTTTCCCACTAGGTAATTTGTTTAATCCAGCACTTGGGATTTTAATATACACTCTATCACATATAACGCATATAAAATGTGTGTAATATAGCAAAGCAATTTGCATGACCGTTGCAGAGGTAACATCGTTACATCAAGCAAAATACGACGGCACAGGACAACAAACAACGATATAGCTGGTGGAAGGATGTAGAGACGTAACCGACCACCATATCCGGACCCTTTGAACACGAAGTTGCGCTGTGTACGGGTCGACGCCGAATCAACGAAGAACATAGAATAAAATGATAGTTCGTTTGAAAAGGAAAACGAACTGATGAGCTCCTAATCTTCAACCTCTGGGCTGCGAACCGAAATCTCTTTCCGACTGATATCAGTGACGACCCGAAAAGTCAAGAACTCTCTCGAAAATCCAAGCGTAGCCCGCGTCTATCCACAAAGCAATTACGACTAATGCGTCCCCGCCTTTTGTTTCTGGTATTTCCATCGCAATAGTAGCCCGCTCTGCGCCCTTGACGCTGTCCTCATTCTTTAAGCACATATTGTTCTAAAAAGAAACCTCAATTCCCGTTCAGAAACTATCATTCCCAACGACATTATCCTCGCTGTTATTACCAAACGAGGAGTCCGTTGCCAACTATATCGCAATGCGATCCGACTTTTCTCCGATTGATGCTTTATTTCTCGAGCACAAACTAACCAACGCAATTTTTAGGCCTCTTACCTTCAAGTAACTTCGCAAAACTTATTCCAGGCGCGAAAAATATCGTTAAGTCAACCCACATCGTAAATCCCAACATTTCGTCGATCGATAAAGCTAACTTTTAACCCGATCACTGTGTACATTCACAACTTTTACTTGACCAACATACTAACTACTGAACAGAGCCTAATTGTACTTTTTCCAAATGGTATCCTCTGACTTCGGGAAACGCCTTCAATTCACCAATAAATACTCTCTCAAACTTCAATTTTCAATTTCACTTCCTGTGTTCTAATCAATTTCGTATGAAAAAAATATTTTAAATTTCAAATGATTCTCGACCCAACAAAAATCGCCCGGAAATGACAGGTTTATTTTCAACATAATTAAACAATGTAGAAAAATCCATAACCCTTTTTTCGCCAAACTTCTGAACCACTAAATCGTAAATAAATATTTGCCCCACTCATGACGTCAGGCCATCATCATCGCAATCCTCAAAGATCGGGAAAATCCGTTGTCACCCAACAGCTACCACCCAATGTTCCCCCTGCCCTCTATTGAAAAGATTTTCGAAATTGTTATGAAGACTTTATAGACAATTACTTGGCTACAAAGGTAATCGTTCTACATTTTGAATGCGCAAGCCCTCTTGATTCAATTGACTAAGCTATCGTCATTCTCAAAACAAACATGTGTTCTAACCCATACAACAACGCACCTACTACCGCCTGACTTGTAGCCTTTGAACTAGGCAGACTCCTTTGAAATAGGCAAAATGGTCTATTTCACACAATGTTCTATACTTTCCACTTTTATCCCAAGTGATGTAAACTTCTCCACTATTCCCTTACCGAACGAGCATACTCGGTAAAAATTGGTTTCACTCTGTCTTGTCGTTTTTCAAACTTATCCGGAATTCCATAAGGTTCTGTCGTTTCTACTCATCTGTTCTCAATATATACTGCCTACGTACCTAAGCATAGCCCACACCGTAATCATATCCATAGCATCCAATTAGCCGATGATATAATTATTTATGTTGTCTGTTCTTTCGAATTCACAGACAAATCCTCATATATTCCTTGGCCTTACCAATTGAATCCCGTTCGACAAGAAGTTTGTTCTAATTGTTAATGTTAGAATGTGTACTCAAAGCAACCAAAGCCCGACCTGTAGAAGCTGCAAGACGATCAATTAAATTAGGTTCCAGGTTTCACTATTCAATCCAATCTTTTTTAAGCATCCTTTTTACGCTTTTATCAGTCAACAACTAAGCAAAAAGCGACCTGTTACCTCTTGGTACCTCTGGGCTATCTCTTTCTATTGAGTGTCCTGGAATTAATTTATTCTTATGAAAAGTTGCTTCAAGTCAGTTGATGTGTTTTGGTCAAAAGTAAAGTCGATGCACCAGTAAGTGATATTTTCGCTAATTTTATAAGGATATTCGATTGTTTACAATTTAAGTTCGCATCTACACATTTTGTTCATGATACAAATTGTTTGGCAACTCTCATATGTACACACGAGTTAGAAGGTGATATGTTATGTAAACAATCAGCGGGCTTGCATGTCAACAAAATGCGAGTAATTAGTAAGCTTTGGAGCATGTATGTTCTACAGTCCAATGAAATCCTCGTGATAGCCTTGTCATTTACCCTCTTAGACTGAATCATTTTTCACACCTCTATTTAAGATTTAGCCGACTTTTGTGTTGATTTGTACGTGTGACATATCCAACAATATTTGATCTTAGTTTACTTGCAAATTCCACTGAAATCGCAAGTCTACGCATGCTTCAATAGAAGTCTAATGATTAAGTGTGTTCATCAAACTGAAATGTGAACGCAAATAAAGATTGCATATTCATTCACCTACACAAATGTTTGATGAATGGTGAACAGACATAGAAAAACTGCATGCAACTGCGAAAAAATTCTTCTTTTATTTGCATCTAATGCTAACGCGAAATGTAAGCATAAAATATTGCGGGGAGATTTTAAAAATTGTTTACATCCTTTGCTGGCGTATGACTCACAATTCTCTGCGGAAATATTGATATTACAAAATGATTGTCATGAAAATCGTGTTCAATTCGATTATTTCGTGTTAAAGCTGAATATTTCCAAGAATTTAATTTTAATTAATTAGTTTTAATTCTAATTACTAATGTTTTTTGTATCTGTTCAGTAGACAAGACAAGTTTACTTATCCGTCTATCCACAATTCCTTCTTTTCACTCCACTCGAGTTATGATTATATCCGAGTTATATCCGTAAGTTTAAGATTTATAACAGCCAAGGCGGCAAATTGGAGAAGACAATTCTGACTTCAAAATTCTCTTGATTCTAACTCATAGAAATTTACAGTTCCAATTTTTTCGAGATGGCGGCCGAAGGAAGTTACTCTTAACCGACTAGCTAAGCGCACGGGCTTAGGGGTTTAAGGACATTATTTAAACCCTGATCCTTGCGTGTCACATACACACACACACAAAAAGAGCTTTCTCATTCTTATTAGACAAAACAAATAAATAAATAGAAATAATCAAATGAAAGTAAGTAAATATAAAATATTCAATTAAAATAATGCTGCGCTGATTCAGGCCACCTTTGCTTGATTTTGGGACATCAACAAATTCCGCTGCGCTGCGTTCGGACCTCCTCCGCTGCTTTAGGGGCTTTACTTGCGTCTGCTGTGCTGATTCTGACCACCTATGCTTTCTACAACGCGAATCTCCACCTCAGCTTGGTTTCGGGACTTCAATGGATTCCGCTGCGCTACGTCTGACCACCTCTGCTTAATTTCGGGACTTCAATGAATTCCGCTGCGCCGCGTCCTGACCACCTCTGCTGCCTGCTTACTATCTACTCCTATCTGCTTACTATCTTGGCATCGATCTTAATCAAAATGTTCTCTTCGGCTTTGTATTTGAAAGATTTTGCGACTCGAGGACTTCTGGTACTAAACACTTCACACGGCTGATAATACTTCTTGATTCTCTTTATTATCCTGAATACTTTATTCACAATTTCTATAATAATCAATACTTAAATCACAATTTCTATCATCCTCAATACTTAAGTCACAATTTCTATATCTACTCAACATCTTACTATCCTTCTTATAGCGATATGTTCACAACAAACAAGTGAATCATATCAATGGAAAATGTCTTTCCAAAAGCGTTCCAGGAAATTTTTTTGTTATTTTCTTCTGTCTACTGAGAATTTATTTTTCTGTGACTTTTTTTCTGACACTCTTTTTCCTGAGATTTTTTTTTTATTTGTTTTTGTTTGGTACTAATATTATTTAACTAAATATAACTTCATACCTAAATTTAATTATGCATTTTTTCATTTTAATTTTATTCTTTTTTCTACTTCATCTCTTATGATTTTCTTCTAACTTAAAAATATGAGTACAAATTAAAAACTTAACCAAAACTTTTTATTGTTATGTTTTTAAAATTAATTATTAATAATTTAATTTATTTATTCATTTATATATATATATATATATATATATATATATATATATATATATATATATGTATTTTGTTTGTTTTTATGTCGCCTACACATCGGAATACGTAACAAAGTATGTATTGAAGGCAGAAGAAATTTTAATGTGATATAGTTTAATGATACAGTGGCAAAATGTTGGATGGTATGGCAGAAAGGAAAAATTCTCTGCGAACAATACGGAAACAGATTTCGATTTTCGCTACAATAAATTTATGAAAGGAATTGATCAGGCTTACCAATTTTTACCGTATTTATAATATAATGAAATTGAAAAAATATAATGAAAAAAGTGGATTAAAAGAGCATTTTTTTCATTTGTGCCTTATTTAGAAAATGACATAAGGTGATATTTCACTAAAATTGAGTATAAAAAATGTTTACATCAAGTTGCTATTTCCTGACTTTCTGATCATGAGGACTCGTATCGGGAAAATGACCACCCTACACCTTCTCCAATCCCCAGCAATTCTAATGCAATATCCATAACCTAACTATAACATTACCATCAAAATCGATTTCTACTTATCGAACTAAATTATGATTTGCGTAAGCATCGATGCTTTGAATTAGCGATTTCAGCAATGATAAAATATCTTTAAAGATTCCAAAAACAAAACAAAAGAAAAGAAAATTCGAACTAGCTACGTATGTAACTCTAGCAATTTTCCTCTTCATTCCGGTACGTGTTTTGAAAAGTACCACTCACCTAAGAGTTATTAATTATTTATAAAACTAATTACATAAAAATAATGTACTGCCTCTATAAAGAAAAAAAAAAACACTTAGTTTATTTTTTAAAAAATTTATTAAGTTTTCTTAGGATTCTTTTTATGTATTAAATTTTTAATGCATCATTTTCCAAGATTTCGCTGAAAGTTTTATGACTTTCAACAACTCAAATTTGTTTTATGTAGACAATATCTTTTCTACAGATGTTGTTAAAAAAATTCAGCATTTGGTGAAAGGTGGTGGAATAAGCAATCGAACGAATATACGAGGTTTGTTCAAAAAGTATCGCTAATTTTGAATTTTCGCGGGCTACGTACGTTCGATTTTTGATCTTTCGGTGGGGTTATGTTGGTACTCATGACCCTCACTTATGTTGATAATTCCGGCCATTTTGAATGTCCAGTCAGTTTTTGACAGTTATTGTGCGTGGACGTGTTTTAGCTTGTCGTCGATTTTCGTCTATCCCAAAGAATTTGTATTAAATTTTGTGTGAAGAACAACTTAAAGTGCGCGGATGCATTCAGAATGTTGATTGTTGCATACAGCGAAGCTACTTTGGACAAAAGCAACGTTTATCGGTGGTACAAAATGTTCTTAGAGGGACCGAAAAAAGCACGCCAAGTTCGGTCGAATGTGAAAGTTTTGCTGACAGTTTTCTTCGATTGTAGGGGCGTGGTGCGTTATGAGTTCTTGCTGCAGGGTAGAACGGTCAATAAGGAATATTACCTTCAAGTAACGCGCAATTTGCGAAAAGTAATCCGCCAGAAACGCACGGATTTGTGGAAGAACAAAAATTGGCTTTTGCACCATGATAACGCCCCTGCTCACATATCGTTACTTGTGCGTGAATTTTCGGCCAAAAACAACAATCTAATAATCCCGCAGCCACCGTATTCCCCAGACCTGGCCCCCTGGGACTTTTTCCTGTTCCCGAAACTGAAGAGGTCCATGAAAGGACGACGCTACGCCATGATTGAGGAGATAAAGACGGTATCGAAGGAGGAGCTGAAGAAGATCACAAAAAATGATTTTTCAAAATGCTTCGAGGATTGGAAAAAACGTTATCACAAGTGTATAATGTCTGACGGGGACTACTTTGAAGGGGACAAAATATATATTCATGAATAAATAAATAATTCTTGAAAAAACATGAAATTCGCGATACTTTTTGAACAAACCTCGTATGTTAATCGTCAACATTTTTGGAATGTTCGAATGTTCAAAAAGTTCGTCAACATTTTTGGAGCTTCATCATCTTTCTTTTGCTCGGATGTAGTTTGCAATTCATTTGCAATTCATATTCTCATCTCGAGCTGCGAATTTAGTAAAAAATATGTTTTTGGAGAGATTTTAAGGAGCTTTTAAGGAATTTCAAACGAGGTGACTCGCAGCTTGTTTATTTGATTTCGATTAAATTCAACAGCGGGGATGCTCTGAAATCGAAACGTTCAAGATATTGAGGTCAAGTGAGTTGCGGAGCGTTTGAAGGAAGAAGACCGTGTCAAACCACTCTTTTCCATAAAGGATAAGATATAGTTTCGAAGTTCTACTTATCTGTTTGCCCATTGGAATCTCACTGGTTATGAAGCAACTTACTCTTATTGCGTGATAGACGCATCAGTAGGGAATCCTAAGAATTTGATAGAGACAAACTTCACCGATGTTTTAACATAAAAAATAACAAACTGCATGAAATTGTTGCTCTGATGGACAATTACCTCTGGTGGGACTGAATGCACTCAGTACACTCAATATAGTAAATTGACAACTAGGACCAGGCTGAAAATTTATCAGCATATCCTTGCTAATGAGATTCATATGTTTTCATATTCTCCACAGTTACAATGCATTTTTTGCTTTTTGTGATATCTAGAAAACTTTAATCTAAAGATTTGTCAAAGCCTAAGTTTTTTGTAAATACTACACAATACTCTTCAATAATCAAATCAGAGATTCGCAGATGCATATAAACATGGTCTTCATGGTCTAGAATCAGTGAAATTACTATGATGTTCTTCCAGCCGGGTACAATCCTTACTATCTATATTATTCATGACTATAACTATATGACAAGTTGATTAGATTATTTGAAGAGATATTTAAGTCATGGAAATAATTCTTTTGCAGTAGCAATACCGCAGTCATACCAAACATACAATGGAGGACGTTCATCGGCGAAATTCAGTATGGCCTTACAACAAGTGTTCAATAAATATGTCCAGTAAAATTTTCCACCCAATGACTGCGATTTCAACAGTAACTTTGAAAAGGGTTGAAACAAGGAAATAATTGAACCTTGAAACGAGAAAACGAGGAACGTATATAGATATCGGAGGAATTTACATTTCTCGATGGCCATGAAAACTTCCGGCTATACATGATAATTTTATTATCAATCTTTTTATCTTGCGGCTGAGTTTTTACCAAACATAACTCGTTAGATCATGAAAACATAGCCGTTGAACTTTGAACATTTGAAATTTGGATAGACTACTTTCAGTACTCACATTAAATTAAAAGGACCATAGCAGAATTCGTGCCACGTTCGCAATTTCCCCAATGTTAAGATATTTTTAGGCTTAGGCTTAACGTCTCTTGTAAACACGAAAAGGATTTTATGAATTATATTGTCTTGTTTGCGTTGGGGAAAACGCTAATTAGTTTTAATACATCTCTCAATATGTTCCACTTTATACTTGAAAGCATTTGAATGTTACTCAATACGAAACTTATCTAGTGAAATTGCCAATTGTCCGTTGTCTAAGGCTTGTGACATGAATTATGTCTGAAATTCCTGTAGTATTCGAAACTTCGTTTTGAAGTGCTTGTTACTACTGTTGAATTTATATCAAATAAAACTTAACTTCGATGGATAAATTTCAAATCAATTAACGTCATTAATTCAAGTGAGAGTAACGGTCATTCGCAGAAACTTTGTTCCTTTTTAACCGTTTTCGATAAATTCATTATCCATTACACCATGGATAGGATGGAGTCCATTTTGAAACTTACTTTGAAACGCGTTCCATAAACCAGACGCTGTTCATACTTCATGGTGTTTTATGTGCTTTGTCATAAAATCAATAGGGTTCCTGCCCAGCGGAAACTTAAATTAAATTAAAAAATGATTGACAAGAAATTAAGCAGCAGGAAGTTTATCATTTAAAAAGCAGACATTTTAATTTTATTAATTACCTAATGGAAAATAAAACAATAAATCATTTCTGATAGAATCAGTGAATAAAACATTGATTTTAACCATTTTTACTGTGGTAAATTTTGCAACCCCAAAGAAATAGTCATCCGTTGATGGTAACCAACCTGAAATGTATGCTAATGCTGATGGCATGGTTGAAGAAACATTGACAACTCTTGCACAGCGTGAAGATTGGTTTCACGGCTTTGCTGCACATTATGTACTATGAACTTTGTATTTATTTACACATATAAATTATACTTATATGTTTTCGCTGCTGGAATAAGCACTATCTTGATAAATATCGGTTTTTTAGATTTATTTTAAGTTTTTTACCGTCGCATCCTTCGTATGTGACGGTATATTTTATGTATGTTTGAAATTTTATCTTTACTTCTTCATATTATAATATAATGAGTTCCAAAACCATTTACGCAAATTTATTTTTTTTTTAAATTTCGAAATTTATGTTAGTTTGGTGGACATGGGTTTATCTCTGCACCTTCGCCCGAGATTTAAAATTGAACTTTGCTTAAAATGAGATGGGATTTTAAAAAGGTTTTTTTCATTCAAAATGAGTAAAATTATGCCAACACTTAGAATACAGTCTTAATTACAAAACAGCGAAAACGCTCCGTTCAAACTTTATCTGATCTCACAGGATACAAGCAAAGTCAGTAGTATTCTTGTTGTAGTAGTGAATATTTTATCGTTTCAGTCTCCGAACTTCGTTTAACCTCTCTAATTCTTTGGTCACAGATGAAGACACGTAGTTTTTTTTATAATTAGAGTTACTTCCCATACCGATAAGAATAAAAATTTGATAAGCATTTCTTTATGGACTACAGATTTCCTCAATGATGAAAGTCAACATTTTTTGATTTGACTGCATTTGTAATTGTTATTTCCGATGGTTGGAAATTTGAAAATTGTGTGAAGTTCGGCAATTATTATTGTTGGATTATATGAACAAGATGTCAGTATTTGATGAAAATGATTTCATATGCATGATATATTCAGTTTTATAGATTTTAAGAAAGTCAATAACAATTTTTTTTTTCAATTATTTTAGGAAATAATCAAACATACACATATGTGAACGATTGCGGTTCGAGGTTATGTTTTAAGTTGAATAAAATTGTAAGTAAATAAATTTCATTATTTCGTGTAGGCGTATAACTAAATATACAAATTTAAATATTATGTTGCAATGACAATTAAAAAAGAAAATTCTACTAAATTCCAAGTTATTATAGAAAGGAAAATAACGCCCATTCAGACCTTGAAGATTTGAAAATATTACCTTTGGTAATGCCTCAACAACGACAGAATTTCAGAAAATTATTGTAATGAACATGGAGGTAAGCCGCATAACAAATCGAAACGGAAGAAATGGGGATTCAAAGCTTGGGACAGAGCCTCCCATAGAATTCAAAACTCGAGATGCATCAAAAATAGTCAACTATCCACACACCATATGGTGTCGTTTGGTATACAATGCTAAGACTATGTGAAGGCTTGGAGAATGAAAACCCTAAACTATTTTTAGATAATGTATTAACACCAATACCGTTACTAAACCAACTTAAGACACAGAATATATTCGTACTATAATAATAGAATTTCTGAAGCGTCCCGAGAGTTCGTTGCAGAAACTTGTATGAAAATAGTGTGAATGAGGATCGTTTTCTGTTGCTACGTCCTCTGAAAATATTACTCTTCAAATGTGGCACGACAATAATTTCGTTCCATGATCTCTTCTTATGCCAGTTTGAAACCTAAGAACAATGTAAAAAGATGGGATCATAAACAGGAGGAATGCATATTTATAACAAGACTTTTTGCCATAAACATACACAATAAATTCCTGGAGGGTGTAGATATGTCTTATCGTAGAATTACACACTTAACTCACCCTAACTAAAGTCTAAAATTTTATCGCAAAATGATTTTTCAATATTTAAAATAGCTTGGTCAATTCATGGATTATTTTCAATTAAAAAAAAAAATAACAAAATATAAAAATATCAAAATGTCTCTTCTAGAGTCGAAAGCGTCTAAAATCTGAATTAAAACGAGCGAGGAAGTCAAAACAGTGCGAGATAGACCCATTGCAAGTTCAATATGTGAACAACCACATAATTTTTTTTTTTGCTTTTAGAATTCTATTAATATACTATGAATAAATTGTACAACGTACAAGTATAAGGCTCTTTACCCTAACAAAAAAAAAACCAAATATACTGCTCTATCTCTTTCTGCCAGAAGCCACCCGAGAGTGCTTTCGCTATTTGGTGTTACACCATCCATAGAAAAAATGCCTAGTCTAACTCTAGAAGTTTTGGTAGTTCAATTTATCCATTTTTACTTACAACTTTGTAAGTGATTTATACCCTTGCTAAGCTAATTCAGCGAAGACTCATGGGTACCTAATCTAACCTTTTTGAAATCGTAACAATGCCTTAATATAAGGACGAAGTCGAGGCGAAATATACAAGAATGCTTCGTCATAGTTCTTACCAATATACAATAAGGTATATGACAAATCACGAACATAATTTCGAAAATTACCAAAATATTCCTGTAAAGTGAGACCAGTGGCAATGGAAAGGGAAAAAAAGACAGGAATAATGACTGCATGGATTGTATTTGTTCGAATATCGCGGGTCTCAATTAGCAACCTCCCTTTTGCGCATTTCAGAGACAAACTTTTTTATATTCTGACAGGAAAGGAGTCGCCTTGCATCACCACATGAAAAGGACTGCAATTCAAAAACAATATGTTGAAAAGATCTTTGTAGTGATTTATCGCTTTTTGGAACATTAAATTCAGTCTTAAAATATATTTGCATTTATATTATGGTTCTCATTCAAAATTTCCACGAAACCGCACGACGCGTTTTGCCGCTCAGTTTTATCAAATTGAGTGCAAATATAGGACTTAAAATTATTTTGTTTTATAGCCTTAGTCTTAATTTGTGGAAATCCCTTCTAAACATATTAAATGTAGTAGCGTAATCCACTGAAACAACGAAGTAAGAGGTTCGTCCTTTTTTAACGAATTACTTCTGATTGGCCTACATTTTTTAAGAATAATGACGAAATCGGTGGAAAGAACAATATTTAAGTCTTTTGAATCTAACATGAACTAGTTCTTTCTCATGTTTCGAGCAGCTTCGTTGTTCTTTATGTCCTTGTTAAATCCTACCTATTTTATTCAGATTGATTAATGACCTGAGAAAACATTCCAAAAACATTTGTAAATATTCAGTCAGAATTTAACAGTTAACACTTTCTCAAGTGTTAAAATGAAAAGTAATAAGTCAAACCTTCACTCCTGTATTTAGCATAATGAGAACATTTCAATGGTAATTTGGTCATAAATTTTCGTATTTATTACACATGAATGGGTTTTTCCATTCGCTATGAGATGGACCATTCCTTCAAACTGCGTATACATATATGGAAGTTAAGAGGGGGTATTCAATTTCATATCTTTTACATATCAACTTTAATTCGCGCCTTCGATCCGAAGGGATTGTTACCCAACAATATGAAGGGTTATTAGTTACTTAATAATTGTTATAATTTTTAAACAGAATCATCTGTGACTTTAGTTTGAATAGAAGTCCCTGCGAAAATCGTATTGAAATTAGAAATACTTGGGCATATTCCATTTACTTGTAACTTGTTCACGTATGCACACAGTAAAATGGGTCCCAAAGTAAACATTATTTGTGATGATGCCTTCGTATGTTGGACCGGAACACAATACGTTTATTCGGAAAAGCCAGTGAAGCAGCCCAATCTTTAACCCCTTTTCGGATTTCTTTCGTCTTCCGTGGTAAACAAACTCTTAAATGTTAACAAATAACGTGTCAATCAAAATGTCGTATGCAAATAGACGACAACATGTTTGTTGTATGATTATGGTTTTAGTGGGCCATTGTGTACTTTGTCAATTTGATATGTAAACACTGAGGTTGGTATGAAACGAGATAATTCGTTGTGTTCTAAATCAGAAGGATTTCCCTTTGAAATAGATTTTTTCCTTTTCGATATGATCGTCTGTCTGCATGGCAATAGGAGGAAGAATGAAGAAATTTATTATTTAATATTTTAATAGCAAATGCAACTTTGAAGAGATTTTAAACCACCGGAGAACAGCCAAATTTCTCATTATTTTTGAAAAGTTAGAGAAAAAAATAACTATTGTCTTTTCTGGCTGCTTATCTAGCCCTGACTGTCTAATTGCTTCAGATAAAGGCAATTTATGTTGAATAAACTATTACTAAATACTCCTTATACAATGGAAAGTTCGCATCGAACGCCCATATGCTTTACAAATCAATTTTTCAACCTGGTAAGCTAACTAGGATATTACTTGGACATGGTTTTTGCCGTTTGGCTTTTCACTATAATACGAAGGCCGCCTGAAAAGTTATGAGCCTAACATATTAAAACACCAGAAAAAAATTCAAAACAAAATTTATTTTTCAATGTAGTCCCCGTCGAGTTCTAAACAATTTTCACTGCGTTTATATAAAGCCTGTAACCCATCCAAAAAATATTGGTCGGTTTTGTCCTCAAAATGCTTGTCAACTGCCGCCTTTAATTCGCCTTCACCTACAAATCTTCGCCCCCGCAAGTCTTTCTTTAAATTACTAAAAAGAAAGAAGTCGCTGGGAGCCTGCAAACTCCTTCCAAGTTGTCCTTACAGAGGTCCAAAAACTCCTGTGATGTTTGAACTCGCCGCGCTCCAACGCGCACTCACTTTTCTCATGTTCAAATGAGTGTCAAAATGTCATCAATTCATTCCTTACTAATGTCCAACTCCTCAGCTATCTGGCACATTTTTATTCTTCGATCGTCCAATACCAATTTCTTGACTTTGGCGATGTTATCATCCGTGACTGCTGTGTTTGGGCGGCCTGAGCGCGCGTCGTCTTCTAATGATTCTCGTCCCTGTTGGAATAGTCGAGTCCAACGTTTGATTGTTGCAGATGATGGTGCAGATTCTCCGTAAACCTCAGACATTTCTCCAAAAATTTTCTTAGCCGTTTTTCTTTTCTTCACAAGGAACTTTATGACGGCGCGGTACTCCAATTTCCTTAAGTGCAGCGATGACTCAGACATGGTGATGTTCACTATTTAATAACTCAGATAGTAATGATGCTACTTGCCTAAAAGTTCGTTTATATAGTCATTAAATGTTACGCAACTAGAAACTTATGACTCAAGTAATTAGCGGTAGTGGGGGTACCCTAGGCTCATAACTTTTTAGCCGGCCCTCGTATATACGAAGCAATAAGTAAACTTATGACTCAAACGATGAAACAAAGCGATGCTCCAGCCTGAGAAAACCTGATCATTGGAGACTAAAATTTTGAAAATATTAAACTTTGTGTATCTTAGAGCCAACCTATATAAAAAAGACGCAGAAAAGGACGAGCTTGGGTGCCGTAAATAAAGCCTATCACTCCGTACTTCTTATTCGAAGCTACTAATTTGTGCACAGACAAAACAAGTGTCGAATCGACAATTCTTAAGTCGGGCTTGTGCTGCTGGATGAAAGGCAGCCCTGGATCCTGAACTGAAGCATGGACTAGCGAATCCGAATAAGCAGTAGACAGTTTCCTGTAAAATCGACGGCCAAGGAATGAAAGGTTCAGAGTGGAGACCATGTTACAACGACCAACGACCTGTACCTGCTTGCGTAAAGCTACGCAAACATGGGCGGGCCATTTAGAACGTATTCAAGAAAACCAGCTGCCTAAAAGGACATTGAAGGCTAGAGTGCAAGACAAACGTACAGTTCGAACGGAATTATATTCAATCGCAAGAGACGATAAACGCTGACAGCCGATGTTTGTTGGTTGCGATCAACTGGTGAACGAGGTCGTAGAACCGTGACAATTGGAGGAGGTTTATTGTGGTTAATTAAGCCGGTCCTTGGGCTTTTGCGTCGTGGATGATGATGAATATTGATATACATCAATATAATTTGGTTAATTTTTTCCATAGTAATCTGTAATTCCCCGGTGAAAATTATTTTTAGTTCACAAGGCTGATTCCTGGCCGATCACGAAATGATCACGTTTTTCTTTTGGTTTCAAATTATATTCTAAAAAATAACATTAATCAATCTTTTACCAACCTTTTATGTTTTTGTAATTAAACACTAATTGCTTTTCGCATTCTTTTGTAATATAATATCTCAAAACGTCTCAATTCATATGATATCAGTAAGACTACGATATATAAAAAATTATTCGCTCAGAAATGGTTCGCCATTCTTTAATTCGATACAATTGAAATATTGAGGAGTTAAGAATCTGCTTCATCGATTCGCATAACAATCGATCGACTTTTGGTGAAGCATTGATAAAATTTCACTATTGGGTTTTTTGAAGAAGGATACGATTCATTGCTATTGAGGCCGAGATAATTTTTAAGTCAGTTAAATCTTGAAGATATTGCGAATTGCATATGCTGGGAGCTATTGAAGTGTTTCGTTGAAGACACGTTGATGTGTTAGAATTGACTCTGCAGTATTCGTTACAGTGATTGACTTTTCCATAAATCACTGCTATGGAAACTGACATATTCTCCCTTTTCTAATACGCAACAAAGCATCACTAATGTAACAAAGCAGAAGAAGAGTAACCTGTGATGAGCTTATACATGGATATTACCAAAAAAAATTAGTTTTTACTGAATGAATTAATTTCTTACTCCTAAACAACGAAGAGTAATTGCAAAACAGCTGCGAGACAGCTGAACTTTCTAACTTAATCCATATATGAATGCGACAGTCTAAAGGATTCCATCTCCAAGTGTACATGATTGACACATATTCGCAAATTTTCTCTGGAAAAATTACCTGCGTCGACTGTTCGGCAGGGCCATCAAACTAAGATGAGCTGAAAAACCAGAACGTAATAAGAAACCTTCGAATAAATTTTATCACATTCCGGCATAAATTTTAGTTGTAACAATTATTCTTTAATGTTTAGAAAATCAAATGTTATTCGAAAAATCCTGTCGATTGTGGCAACAAAAGTAAGTTGGTCTTCCTATTCAGTATTCGTTATAAGGAGATACAAATAACACAAAACTGATTAATACACAAGAGTTATTTTCGCAACGCATCACGGTGACTAATTTGAGAGGAAGCCTTTGCAATTATTAGATTTTGTTGTATGAATTCAACTTTAAATTGCTCTTTTGGAATACGTGCTGTAAAAGTCTACATTTTTATTACGATGTCGCAAATAAGACGACAAATTGCAAATATTAATCAAAACAAGACGTGTCACTTCGAGAGGTGATACACAAAACAACACTTTCCCTTTTCGAGGATCATTCAACCCTTTCGGCCGCCAACTGTCGACTCGACACTTGATTTTTCATATTTCTCACTTCTTGCAACACCTAAGCATCAAAAGGGCAATTTACCTGTGTACTTATATCTATCGTATTTTAAAAGCATACAAATCCCCATTTCGTCCTTTCTTCTACTACAATATGCTTTGTACGTATACAGAAATGATACAAAATAGCCTGTAACAATGCTCCGACGACATATTGTGCAAAATTATTCGATTGAAAAGGTCGAACGGCAGAGGTAGGCAGTAAAATGAGCGGGAAATTTACGACCCCACAAGAAATCCATTAAAGGTTAACAGTTTAGAAAATTCGCACGCAAAATACGCAGGATATTGATACCGTTCACAATTCTTTTATTATAATAAAAACATTAACATCCTTCGCCTTCAATAAAACATTTCGGTATTCTTTTATTGATATAATTTGTCAGTTTGTGGAGTTCGAGGATGCTAAGGGTTGCCGGGGTAAAAACGATTAATTTAAAGACAGGGCTGTGTTATTGTAAAATGTAATGTATGATATTCGTTTGATTCAAGTGTTAAAGATCATTGAATTTATCTCCAGCAATTTAGTCACTATTTGGATATCTTTTGAAAACTTATGTAGTTATTGTAAGTATTGATCTTGTTACAGATTATTGTAATTATTGTGTAGTAATTATAAGAATTTTTATTTGATATGGTCATAATTAATGTAGATATATAAGTATTGTTTTTGTTAATATGTAATACCATTTATTTTGTAGTCACCAAAAGCTTTCCCGACAGTGCCTGGCTCACGGTGCTAAATATTAATCTCCACCTTTGCTAAACGGCACGAGAAAAAGGAATCCATTTAGACACTTATACATGCATAAACACATCTACTCTATCCATTGGAAATAAGCAGTTCGGGGATATTTGCACCGAACATAAATACACTTTGTGTCACAATATGGAAGGAGTATGATAAAAGATTATGCGTCACCGCCCGGCACAACATCTGTTGGCGACATCTTTTAATAAAATTTTCATCTTTATTACGATATTTGTTTCAGATATGACTTTTTCAGTGGCCAACAATAGGGACGAAGGAGCGGATGAGATTCCGTGCGGCATGGTCACCCCTGTTTGGCTGTTATTTGTCGGGTGATAAAATAATTTACGTCCAGATGACAACAGGATATTCGCAGAAGCGGAATGATTTTATTGTTATTTGATTTTATTAAAAAGAAAATGGAGCTATCATGAAAGATGTATTTTGGCGGTGAAACAACAAGCAAAAGAAATAAGGATTTTAATTCTAATTATAAGGAAAAAGGTGAATAACCATCTTCAAATCGATTTTACGGTCTACGTATATTGGGTTGATAAAAGTTTATTATAATACATTCAGTGTATGTGTCTATATCGAGGTGAGAAGGCTCTCCTTCCGATATTGCACAATGGATTTGAACTATTATCGTCTCCATAGCAGTATTAATAGTATAAGTAGTAGTAGTAGCAGAAGTAGTAGTAGCAGTAGTCGTAGTAGTAGTAGTGGAGCTAGTTGTAGTAATAGTAGTACTAGAGATTTGGACATGAGAATTGGAAAATTTTTGGATTTTCTACTTAGCGAAAAAATTATTGAACGGCAAAAAAATTGGTTAACATTTGAATACCATAAAAATTATCATTTTCTTTTACGCAGCCCTTTGCCAAATGATTCCTCATAAAAAATTTGATGTATCAGTGAATTTAGACTGAACATGCGAATGACCAAGATTGATATGAATATGTATTTCAAAAAAAATTTATAAAAAATTGAAAAGAAATAAAATATGATTGATTTGTTTTCGGAAAGTGTGGAGTCGTTATTTGGTTTTTTGATAAGAACAAATTAAATATTAATGTTAATTGCTATTGTTAGTGTTAATATTAATGTTCATTGAATAACAAAGCAGAAAAATAAGAGTCCACAATAAAAATTACGATGGTCATATCTCCATAAAATTCGAAGAAAGCAGACATACACTTTTAAATTCTGTTCCCTGTAAGTGGTTCGCCTCTCGATACTTGCCTCCTCCTTTCAATCCGGTCAATGTGTGTGTGTGTGTCCAAAGAATTCCTATTTGATTTTCGTGGAAGCGTAAGTGGTTTTAAATAGTTCCAAGAGAATTAAACAATTTTTAGTGCGAGAAATAAGAAACAACTATCGTCATGACGCTTGCCTACAAGAAACTGCGCAATCGGCGAGGCATGCAATAGCCCGTTCATCAATAATAGTCTTTCGTTGCACATTCTTCATGTTTTGATCTTTAGCTGCTTTGAATCGTCCACATTGAAATAACAAGCATTTACCAAGTTATACCACTAGTGTACACCAACAACCAGAAAGAGAGACATGCATAATGAGTAAAACAGACGTATGTATGATAGAGAGCGTGATCATCAAATGACACAGGTTAAAGGAAAGACTTTAATTAGGAAGCCGAACGTGTTCCGAGTTGGCAATCAACCAACAGGATATGTACGTTTTTATTCATAGATGTAAGTTAGAAGAGAATATTCTTATGCATCCCATTACATCTTTGTATTTAAATACTGCTTTGTTGGAATTTCGTCTATAAAGACAAATTTAGTTGAATACCCTTAGATTAGGATTCTTGAAATGTAAATATAAATAAGTTAATGTGCTTCTTTGGATTAGGACTTAGGAAAATTTATCTAAACCTCTTTTCTTCCAGTCAAAGCAGAGTACAAGTCACGGACGCATGTACTTATATTAAAATGTCACATAGTGAAAGTCTGAAAAGTTGGTTGTGCCAAAAACCTGAGAAAGACCCATCTCAAAATGGATCGGTTTATGTAATATTCGAAAACGTACTTCTATCAGATTTTCATAATGTTTTGTTCAATTCATGTGTGAGAGTAGAATTTTCAGTTCCAAGAAATAGGACATATAAATAATAAAGAAACACCAAGGCAGCTTTAAAAATTAACTCCTGCATTGCGTGCATGAAAAAGTGCACAAACGGAGAGTAAAAACTGGAGTAATGAAATTCTTTTCATGTCATACGTGCATAGTCCAAAAAGCTAAACAAATCATTGTCCCGGAATGATTTCCACCAAAAATACGGATGATAATTTCACAAGATACTGAACGTAAACGTGTTGAAAAAAGAAAACTTGTTTACTCCAGCCGGATCCTTTATCGCTATCTGTGCTTTAGTGATAACAATTTCAGTAGAAAAAACTCAACGATATTCCTATGGCTGATGCCTGCGGGCCTCTTTGTGCACAGAACTACGAGTACATGTGCCTTGCTTGTACCTATGGACCTATGGACAAAGTTTTCCTGTTTCGCTTCCGACTTTCATATGGGTCCTCCATAAAAATTGTTCATGATTCCGCAGTCAAATTTCTATCTAGGACATTCATACTACATTGCGATCCTGAAATATGGCTTGGCTGTTGTTATTGGCGTTGTTTTTATTACGGTATTGTTGATATTTTTCCTTGACGAATGAATGAATATGCATGAAAAAGTTGCAACCATGTGTGAAATGGAAATTAATTTTTCCATTTATAGGCAGCAACATCCACCCTTCGTCGCTAACTGAGTGATGAGTTGAGGTTATATCGTTTATGTACAGGTTCCTTTTGGTCCATGGAATATTTCAATGAGTCACGAGATTAAAATAAAAAGTTTCGAAGTATTGATTCAGATTATTTTGAGAGAGCCAACAGCGTTCATATCAGTGTAACATTCATGGGTGATATGAATTTTCTATTTGAATTATTATTGGCAATTTGCTATCATTTGAATATGCATCGATTTGCGAATTAAAATCGCAATTGCAGAGATATGAGGTTGTGATTAGTCGAAAATCAAAATGACGATCGAGGTAATTTCTCGCTTGTAAATTTGTTTCGCGACAGGGTTTGCCCAAAGATGTCGAATGTCCGTTGGGACATATTAGTAAACACTGACCAATAGCTATTCACACAAATAGACTATATTCTGAATGTGAGACCCTGAGGGTACATGTCACTTTAGTTAAATATTTCGTAAAAGCCGAAACATTTCGTTTCGTGATGAGCTTATAGCCAAATAACCATAATGGCAGCACAACAATAACGGTTCTTTCTCATCTCAACACCAAATCATTTTTTGACAGCAGCAAACGATATGTGAACAACAACAAGCTAACTCGGTTGTTGCAAAAACAACAAATTTTTCACTTGTGGTTAAGGGAATACTTAGAAGTAAAGGTATACTTAGAAGGGTTCTTCACTTACAAAACAAATCTTTAAGCATGAAAAGAACTGATCAGAGCTAATCAGACGCGGTGGAGAAAACAGGATACACAAGGAACTCCGATGATCTGTAATAATCATTTCATAGCAAAGGAGATTAAGTCGAGCTGGAACGCAAAAAACCAAACAGAGCAAAATACTACATGGGCTGAAATGTCGCGGGATTATTCAATAGGTGGCACACTCGAAATGATTATGACTCATTTCGAGAGACTCATCTGTCACTAGCTTATGTATGAAGTTTCATGACATATCGTATATACATATATTCACAAGTTACAGTCGTTTGGGTTACGCTACTTTCGCCATCGTAAATAAAATGGAAAAACAGGAACATTGCGGCTAGATCAAACATTGTTTTTTGATGCGAAAAACTTCTGAATAATTATTGCACTGGTTGTACAAATAGTATCCCTCATCTGCTCCTTCGAGAACAAACGTTTATCGGCGGTTTAGTGAATTTAAAATCGTAAGACCACGGAAAACGACCCTCGAAGGCCAGAAGAGGCTACGAATGCGGAGTCGTAAAGCAAGTGCATCGAATCGTCTGGAATGATCGTAAAAAAGTGTTGTGCGAGTTAGGTGAGGCCGTGGACATCTCAAAAGAACGGGCAGGATACATTTTGCACGATATTTTCGAGATGAAAAGTTATCGGCGCGGTAGGTGGCACGTTTGCTGACCGTTGACCATAAACAGCAGAGCGCTGATGATTCAACAGCCGGTTTGACGTTGTTGCAGCATAATGGAGTAGACTTTTTTGACGTTTTTTGACGATGGATGAAACATAGGTCCATTTCTATACGGCTGAGTCCAATATGCGGTCTGCAGAGTTGCTGTAAAGGCACAAAAGCGGCCGAAAAGGCAACGCTCGGCCGGGAAGGTGATAGTATCCGTTTTTTGGGGAGCCTATGGCATAATCTTCATCGATTACCAGAAGAAGGGAAGAACAGTGACAGGATAGTACTATACAGTGGGATAGTATTATGCAGTACTTACTGAACGAGTAAATAAAGAAAATGAGTCCCATATGGCGAAGAAAAATGTTCTGTACCATGACGATAACGCACCTTCACACACGTCCTTGAAAGTGATGAGCTAATTTAAGATAGCTCATTTAAGTTGGTGATGAGACATTACATTTTTTATTGCCACTAATTTCATTCTGACTATCTAAAATGAAGCTAGTTAAGCATTCTGAGTAATTATTTTGATGGCTTTGTTCATCTGCCAGATCATTTCGAAATCTAATTCTAGTTGGATGTTGCTCTCACCTTATCACGTCCTTTATATTTCACGTAGTGAATTGTGGCCTGGACAATTTACTAGTCTTAATAACCTTGAAGCAGCTTCAAAAAACGTGAGACCCTTATCTTGATCACAAACGCTATCTGAGACCCTAGTGTTCACTCCTCAGAGTAACGATAAAAAAATATATTTAAGTCACTCGAAGGACATTAGTGAAATTTGCCAGTTGTTATAGTTTTGGCATAGCTCGATGTCCTCTTGTCTTCTACAATTGGATTTCTTCATAGGCATATTCCTATTTAATGTTTCTTTGGGGTTTGAACATTTTTGGATAAATTACTGCGTGTTGGGTGGCTGTATGAATATAACAATTTGAAATGTCTGTGACCAACTCCAGTGTATTTGATTTAAAGAAGAGGAATTGGATTTCTTCATAGGCATATTCCTATTTAATGTTTCTTTGGGGTTTGAACATTTTTGGATAAATTACTGCGTGTTGGGTGGCTGTATGAATATAACAATTTGAAATGTCTGTGACCAACTCCAGTGTATTTGATTTAAAGAAGAGGCATCGCTTATATTATTGTTTGTGGTATGGTTTAAAATGTCCTGTATATATGTCAAATAAATATGAAAAGCAAGGATCGATGTATAAATGTGGAATTATAATTGCTGGTCCCAGACCTAAACTTTGAGCTTTAATACAGCGCAACGCGTCATTTCGCGACTTCAACGATATACGAGAAATTAATTAGATCAGAATCATGGCGAATTTTCATTACTTACGTGGAGGTACCAACATAGTTCCGATCCACTGGTAGATCATTTATTCTTTGACCGCTTACAAATGCTTATTCAAACGCTGTTAATACTTGGAAAGTACTCGCTCTTTATTATTAAATTAATATCCCACAATAATGAACGCTTTCATGGCATCTACCCAGATGTCATCTGTATCTATCAGAGTCATTTATCGTTCATTAGGCTATTTAAAACTGGAAGCAGAGAAACTCAATAACAATAAGCGAATCTCCCAGTCCAGAACTGATACGAATTTCACACCTCGTTAGGAAGATTCAGATATGAGCTCTTCCCCATCCATAATGTTTCTTATTATCCTTCTGTCTTTGTCACGAATGTCACATTTGCCGCTTCATTTCCGTCGTTCGTCGGCAATAGTATCCTGGAAGAGTTAACGTACTTGGAGTCGAATACAAATGGATTTAGATTTCGACATTGTTCAATGTAGGGCAGGATAATATGCAATTCGTTGCACCCAGAGCTCGACACTACTTATGAGCTTCATGTTCATATCGTAAAATACATATTGCGCAATGCTTACAATGCATTTTATATGATTATAAAATTAGGCCTTTTAGGTGCTCTAGGGTGGATTTTCATACTGAGGGTGTCATTGAGCTCGGCGAAAAGTAGTTGCAATAAAAACAAATCAGTTATGGTCACGTGGCAATTATTGAAATGGGATTATTAAAAAAATATTCAAAACAGGATTTGATATGGTCAAAGATTTCATAACCGATTGTAGCCCATGAGAATCACTCAAGTCGGAAAGAAACGCTCGAGAGAACGAACATTAGTGAACTTCTATTCCTACCTGGAACTTGCTGACCACCCAGGGCCAGCAAATTTTTCTTGGTGGATAGAATTATGACTTGGATTTAGTTTTCAATGTTATGAAATCCTTAATATTGATTTGGCATATTGTTTAATTAACACAAGTTTAACAGAGTAAAGGGAAACCACTCTAGACGGAGAATATCTTTCTTAGTTTGACGGTTCGTAAGATTGATGTGTTAGTTTGAACTTGTGTTCCTGATGTGGTAATATCAGGCCACCCAGCTTTGAAAGGGAGCAGTGTGGCAATAACCAATTCGAATCATGATTCTGGCCAAAATCGCCGTTTCGTGCACCTTTCGTCTTGAAAACAATTGACTCCAACATTAATTGTGACCGTAGTTTTGTAGTTACAGGACTATTACAACAAGAAACATCTTATGATGGGGAGTTTTTTCCTTTTATGACGCTTTCAGGATGATTTTCGGATAAATAAACAAAATATTAATGCGACTGCTATGCACCTAAAATGTCCCAGACACAGAGAAACAGCATTCCTTAGGACATTTAATTTGTTCTAACCGCCGAAAGGAACCTAATGCGCGATAAACTCGCGGACTTCGCCGAAGATATGGTTTGCCCTAAAGTCAATAAAACAACGATTGTCGAGTAAGCCATACATAGAATTAGCGTTATCTTTCGTTTTAGAAACTTATTTCGACAGGTTGACAATTAATTTCCTAAAACCAGTGATAAAAAAGCCTGTTTGCCGATTCAAGCACTCCTTTTTCCCTTACGACTTCTTAGCTATTTGCGTGCACATCACACATTCATAGATGAGGTATTCCAAGGGCTAAGATTTAACTATGCGCTCATTGACGACACATTGTTTGCATTGGAATGCTTCCATTCATCATTGGAAGAATACCTTAACCATCTAGATATCCTGTTGCAACCTTTACATAAGCGAAGCGTTGTGATTTGTGTAGCATCTGAAGCATCTTCGGTCAAACAAGCGCAACAACACCAACTCAAACACAGCCTTCCACGACTGTAACAATCTAAGAAATCACACGTTATAACAGGGTGAAACAACTACTCGTATAAAGGACCATGAAGGAAGTACATTGATCTTATAGACTCAAGGAAGAAGATACAATTCCACCAATCAAAGTTTTGTGCACTTCGTTGTTATATTTCCTGGACTTTTCGAGCATCTGTTTAATAATCTGTCTGTATTTGATCTTTTGTAGATCGTCCACTTCGGAAGCATCCCTAAAAATCACCTGTAATACCTTTATAGTACGCCTTCAATTTAAATTCCTGATTTTAAAGGGCACTTAAAAATAAAACGTACAAAGTAACGGTGATACCTCTCAATCTCTACAACATAACATACAATTAAGTTGGCTCTCCTCCTGTATATAGGACAAATAGTACCTTTTCAGCCAGTGGGAATTGCTCCTCTGACCATATATAACCAGTCAAGCTTTGAAGAATTGAACTTAGATAAGGGCATTTCTCTGGATCAGTTCTGCCGAGATTCAATTAATTCTAGCAGCCCTATTTTTTTGAGATCAGCTAGTATTTAGTAATATTTTCACTTATTTAGTATTAAGTATTTGGTCGGTGGTGAGAATATAAACAATGACTTCTTCTACTGCTTCTGAACGTTCACCGCTTCAATTATTGCTTGGTAGCCTACAGTTGTAGGTGCATGATGTAGCCATCCGTTTTGATTTCGGCTTTGCCAACTATGATTGATCCTTGTACACTTTTGTAAAGACTCATTCGTGGAATGAAGCCTTCTATCAGTTGTTTGATGAAGGCATACAGCGGCCTGCCAGCACGCTACATGTTTTCTTATAATAGTAGGATCTTGGTATTGAAAATTAAGTCGCTTCCATTTTTTGACACACTTTCTTGGTCAGCGTCGTAAATTGTTATACGTTAGTTGTGTATGCCCTGTTCCTTTTATCATCAGCTGCTTCTGTTACCGCGGCTATCAATTTGTTTAACATTGTTTTGATGCCATTTCTATCTTTCCCCGTCTATGGAGGTGTGTTGATACGGTCTTCACGCGTTAACTTGTTTGTAGATATTTCTGAACTATCCTTTAGCGTGTGTTGCTAGTATGTTTTGATAACTGTTCTTTCTTGTTTGCAGCTCTTTAAAATGTGGTATTGGAACTTACTACTTTTATGGTGGCAGACCGAATCGCAGAGAGCCGAATCCGACCGAATCGCCTGGAACGAACGATTTTGAGAACGTGTTCAATTTGAATGAATCTGCAACAATCTGGGATTGCCCACGTTCCCTTGAGGAACGCTCAGTGCGGGAAACTTATTCAACTTACGAGTATTGTAAAGTTATTGCTGATAGCGAATTCCATCAGGCTTTGTCTATTGTCTTTGATGTCTGCATGAAGTTTGAGTGTTCTGTTATCATTCGATGCGCGGTTGGTCGGCCGATTTTAGTACTGAAGTCATCCAAAACAATTTATATGTTGCTTGACAGCAAGACATCTATCGTTCGTTATACGGTGCTGCAAAAAGCGTCCTTAATCGTCTAATTCTTTTCTTCTATAGTTGCATGAAAATTGACTAGGCAGAGGCATTGAAGAAAATTGTCGTTATGGAAGTCGTTGCCATTTTTCGAATCCGATCCGAGGGTGATTTTCTGCTTCAGTGCTTCCATACTAAGCGAAGCGTTGTCAATGCTGCGACCTTAAAACTTATCCTTTTCAATGGCTTGGGACAAACATCACGTCACCGCCACCTGATGTCATTATCTTACTATACGTAAATATAACCAAGGAAGTTTTGCCGGAATGTAATGATACTAGGAATTTTAGAACTAGGAAAATTCAATTTTCATTGATTATTAGAAATCCTTTCTGCCATGTTCTTTGATAAATATTACTCTCACGTCATGAATCAAACATGCACAAGCCTTCAAGGCAATCGGCACCAAGCTAGACTATTTAGTGACATAGATAGAAGTCCACTACATACAGAGATATTACTAATAATCCTGTATTATAAAAACCCAGCTCACAAAAACATCTTCATCGAACGTGGTTTCCTCCTTGTAGTCATCACAATCATCGCTGTAATCATGATTGCTATTATCTACGATTTGTGTCCACAGTCTTTCAAAATATCAATGTGAGAATCATTGGATGGCCTTATGGTTACTATTTCTAAAGACTTTGTCTCCTTTTCCAGTGTACTCAATTGCGAAGAAGAATCTAGCGGGCATCTGCAGCTCTTATAAAATATAACATGAAGTTGCCACATTTACAGGCAGATGTGAGTTTTAAATGAAGTCCGGGGACAGGGAGGGGCTTATCAGGAGAAGTCTGCACAAATATGCTACACCATCTATATACCAGAGTATATTTTATTTATTACAAATTGTTGTAGGTGCTTCCGATTGTTTTCGGGATTTTATTTAATCTTCTTGGATTGTTCAAGCTGTTTTTCAGCGAAAATATCAGATAAATTTTTGTTGCTAGAAAAAGTGTCAGGCAGAATGGGGGTTGGATTTGATTATAATGTTGTACATTTATTTTGAGCATTGTAAAGAAAGTGAGTTGAGTACACTTGATCTATTTCGTCTTAACATTTGGATGCAAGGGTGGATAAGTGATTACTAATTTATTTTTAGAATTAGAATCTGACTAGTCTCTGGCACCAGTGCATATTCATTGTAAATAGCCTGATTCGATTGCTCCCTTATTTTATTGGACTTGAAACTGATTAAATCCATACAGCAAAACCAATTGATAGTCAGTGTTTCTTTCCAGTAGCCTCCTTTGCTCAGTAAACAAGTGAAGGGTAAAAATCTTTACAATCATGTCATAATTTTATTACCCCAGTTTTTTCACCTTCATATTCGCCGAAGCTATGCATAAATACCCACTAAAATGTATTTCATTGTCAAGCAGTACATGAAAAGTGGGGGTGCCACGATTAATGCTTGCAAGAAACTATCCCAGCGTTGTAGAAAAATACAAGTGCCAACAACGTAGAATCATAAATAACCGCACAAAGGACTTCGTCTGAGAATACATTGCAAAGAATGTATTTTTTCGAAACCACGCCTTCATGGCTGAAATAACGAACCAGAACGCAGTGGAAAAAATCCTTGCGAAAGTCCAGCAAACACATCTACTTTTATACATGAAATACAAGCCTGTTCTACTCGCGCCTCTTACACGGGGGCATTGCAAACACATAAGGATTAAATTCTTCATCGTTATGAATCACAACGACTGCAAGCGTATGCGAAGTAGAAGAATGAAAGCGAAACAGCGTAAAGCGGATAGAAAGACGGAAAAAGTCCTATTTCCGAGCAAATCCAATTGTCTGCTTTTGTTCTGTTCGCGGAGCCATTCCCAATGAATGGTCGTCGAATTAACACTCGCCGAAAGGTCTTCGTACAATCATGTAAGGAGCTAAAGTTTTCCCCTGCAGATGTCGTGCGTGTTATAATAAGGAGACAGTATGTGCCGAGTTAATACATTAATTCGAAAATGGAGCAAGCTTCTGTGAAAATTGTATTGGAAATGATTGAAATATATTGTTGTTATAACTATTAAATATTCTTAAAACTGTAATTTTCTGCAGCTAAGGTAAAAAGAAAATTTAACTACTATATCGATTCGTCCGGAAGCATCCTGAGTATGAACTCAGTTGGATTTGTAGGATCATACAAGGAAACTAAGCCCCATGAAAGCTAGAACTATAAAATGGAAGTACAAAAAAAGACTGATGTCTTGAGTGGACATCGCTCTATTGCTAAAATTAATATTAAATATTTAATGCGGGGAAAATTTATTTTTTCATTGAATTTTATGACATTTCTTCCGTAAATGAAGTTGAATTCCAAAACCACAAATCATCAATTTGAACGTGTCTCGTAAGCTAAGAATAAAACAGTGAGCCACTGACTGTTGAATGTGGGATTCATTTCAAAGTCTAGTAAGGTCAAGCTCTGCCATTTCAGCGATCATTGGGGAATAATGATCTTTTTTCCAATCTCAATTCATTGGAATTCCCGTCAAGTTTCCAGGATAGTATATCTAGCCTTAAGTAAGATATCAACCAAATCAGGATCTTAGTTTATGTTAAAAATGGATTTTTGTTGGATATTATTATTATACACATCGAATCATATTTTGGGTTAGAAACAATACTTTGTTATTACAAAGCGTATTGGTATTGGTCGTGGTTCTTAACATGCTTGTGATGTGAGTGAATAATTACAGTTTATATTAAATTTGGGGATAGGAGACCTCTATTTAAAATTAAACACGCAATTATTCTAATAAAATTTTGTCATACACTTTCACAACCCAAAAAATTTCAAAATTTAAAATCTATTGAAACATGGGTTTTCCCCATAGTTTAACAAATCAGCAGTCGATATGTTTGGATTGTAGCCATTCGGATTGTGATACAATTACTAGGTAAGTCACTTTTCAAAAACTACAAGGCACTATTTTATTCTATTTTATTCTATTTATATTTTATTTAATTTTTTATTTTGTCTATTACAGATCTGTCCAGAATAATCAGCAAATGAATGGGTAACTTGGATGGTCATTTGATGTTTGGCAAATTATTCACTTCTTTCTACCATTTTATCCGTTTTTTGGTTCTCAAGTTGAAATCGGCTGATCCCCTAATTAAAGTCTAAAACTTCAAAGACTATGTCGTTTTGATTTACAAGACTGTTTGCAGTTTTTATTATATTATTATTTTATTAGTGTATTTCATTTATACTAACATCAACTCATTTGATGTTGACGTATGCTTCCGCATCACATGCCACATAATTCATCCTTCATGTATTGAGTGAAAATGTCTCCTGAAAAGAAAAGCACGAATTAATATTTTAATAATTAAAATGATGTATGTGCTGTATGATTGCTGCACCATCCTGTTTGAACCAAAAAAAATAATGAATTTTAGGGCCAGATTAATCTTGTCAAATTTCCGGTCTTGATGGAATAGAACACGGTCATTATTTATATCGACCTTATAATATGGTCCAAACCATTAGTTTTTAAGGAAATAATGCGGTACACGACTTACAACTGACAGACTGACAAAATTGGGAATTTCCCATATGTTGGGAAATCTAATGATTTTCATGGCTTCACAGAATTTAGCAGGTATAGTTCTTTAGTTGATAGGATCTGATTAGGATGCGGAGCAGAATTATTGAACGATATTTCAGATAAGTTTAGCAGCCATATATCCCGCTACCACAGGAATAATTCATTTATAAGTATGCTGATTAGAATTTATTTAAAATCAGATAGAGCCTGATTGGTGAGAGGTTTATTACAATTACAATTTGCATGAAGACATCTTAATGTTGCGATCAATGACTTCCAATCATATCATAATTTTATTATTTTACTTGTTTGTGAACGTGAGCATGAGTAAAGTGTTGATGTTTGAATTTGGACAGATCACAATAAATGTGCGTTTTTATCAATATAACAAATATTTATGTTGGTATTTCCAAGGAGGACATTTCGACTGTACTATTCTTTGAACTAGATATTATTCAGAGTACTTTTAAATAACGGAAAATTCCATGAATATGACTGGGAGTTATTATTTTGTTTCAGTTTAAAGTTTTGGCGCCTCATATGGTAAACCCTGTAATATATTAGCAAGCGAAAAACGGCATTGATTGAAATAAATTTATGTTTGTTTTCAAATGCAAACCAACTAAATGATTATTCCAATAAACGCGTGAAATATTAATCGCCGTAATAACCAGAAAAATTCATATTGATCTATGAAATAAGCTCATACGATTTGAAACATTGTTTATTTTCTTTATCAGCTAATTTGCATTAAAACTCAATTCAGTCGATCGAAAAGTCCATATGAAAAACCTCATCTCGACATCAATGAGCTTTCTCTTTTCATTTCCGTAAGAATTACACGTGCTGTGCTATTAATGGAACCCACAAATTTTCATAGCGTGTCATTTTCCCAACAAACACTGTATGAGCACCGCGAGACGCGTTTCGAGATGAATAGAGAGAGCAGCGTCTTTCTTTATCCAATTTTTCCAAGGGGCGGATGCTTGCTGAGGGATGGGTTTAAATAAATCCTGAAATTACACATATTTCAACCCTCAACAGAGCGCGCTCCAGACAATTTAGGGTGTGATGTATATGGAAATAATAATTCTGGGCATGTTCGAATCCTTAGTGAATCAGGACCTCAAAACCATTTCGTTTATCAGTTGAAAAGAGGCTGTTTGACTGTTTGCACATTACGCGACGCTATGAATACCTTTTCGTTGGTGAGATTGTGGCAAGGACATAATAGTTGTTAACGCGAATAGAGCAACTCATTGTATTCGCAGATTGAAATCGAGATTGCAGACGAGAACGTGTGTGGTGTCCGAACAGTAAATATCTACGAAGGATAATATGTCAACGGCTTTTCTAGTCGATAATATCCTAAACGATAAGGAGGAGCACAACGACTCGATCCTGTCGGACTGTGAATCTGAAACGAACTCTGATCTAAAGGATTCCATTTGTGATTCGCCGAGAAATGAAGTTCTAAGCCGACAATCATCGTTGTCATCGAGTGATGAACGCGATCGGGAACGCATCCTGCTGAATAGTTCGGAGGAGCGACATTTTGTGAACCACACCTTCAGTATGATCGGTGCGGGTGGTACAAGCGGTGATCGTGAACGTGAAAGATTAGAAATGTGTTGCGCAAAGTGTGGTAACTATTATCCGCTCGTGGCAAAAGCGCATATTTTTAGTAATGGCGACGGTAGTCCTTTGGACGATAATTACAGGTGTGACAAGTGTGGTGAGAATGGTGACATACGAATGGACGATCCGAAAGAAACAATGCTTAAGGATAATGCTAAGCCTGTGTTAAAGTTTAGTGTCTCTGCTATTTTAGGTGATACTAAGGAATGTGTTAGAGTTAGAAATGGTAAGCCGAACGCTACGACTACGAAAAATATTCAGAGTGAAATGTGCTTATGATCCATTCCTTCCATTGACACGCAATGATCATCTTATCTAAGTCTTATTGCAGCAGGGATGAAATATCATGACGGCATGCACTTTTAAATACACATTTACAAAATTTCCTTATACTTGTTAAATTTTACTTAGAATTGAATCCTACGAGATATTCAGTGACATACTGATCTTTTCAAAGAATCTAATATAAACAAACAATCTGTTTGTATAGCGTAACAGGATGGAAACATTCAAATTTTGTAAACAATCATTATGTCTCATAAATATATTGAGAATTAGATACACATGAGTATACAGTGATGCTGAGAAACAAAAGATGATTTGTTTGAATATAATCATAATATTAAACATAATAAATAGGGGCAGAACTTTAATTATCGTTTCCATTCATTTTTATACGTTCCTTGCGCGTAAATCGAATAGTTTTTCCTAATGTTTCGGTGCTCGATGTGGAAAATTTCTGTTCAACTTTTCCAATAGCCACTGTAGTGAGTAGTTTTGCCTCCTTACAAATGAATACGTTCATTAATTTGCTTACTTAACCGAAGATGTAAACAGACGAAATATTAGAGCGTCTTGAAAATTTATAATTATGTTTATAATGTTTTTAAGTATTTGTTCAGTGTACGTCATAATGTTCCATTTCGTCGCATGCTGGAAATTATGATTATTAAGGACGTATTCATTTGAATACTTTTCGAAAAGTGATTTATTAAACTGTGAAGAGAAAATGCAGACTTCCAATTATGTGAATAAAATTTCGATTGGTCACAGTGTCACGTATACAAGTATATGAACATGTAATTCTATGTCTTAAACCAATGATAACAACTGATGAGGTAATAAAGGAGTAAAAACCAAGTCAAAGAGCAGCTCATGATAGAATAAATTGGAGAATTTTGGCTAACTTTGAAGAAAGTATTTTGAATATTGCGGTTCATTATTAAGAAATATGAACTAGCTTGTCTTCACAAACATTAAGTTGTTCCATCACTCCACCAACAATGGATACTTATCAATCCAAAAAAGTTGATGTTTTCGGATAAATCCAACAAGATTTGTTCTTTAGTCAAACATAAACAACCTCTTAGAATCAGTAAGATACTACAAGTATCATCGAAATGCTGTATTGGGTATAATTTATTCACATGTTCTATAAAGATGTGTAACAAATGAAAACAAAACGAAAAACAATTCATGAGAAAGTCTGTTTTATGATTGTTGCGCCCGATTGTTGCAAGAAAGGATGAAAGCAAAGCTACCGAAGGGTCTAGCATACAGAGGTTGGTTGGCCAACAAAATAGTAGATTGGTTTACGACTGAAAACACAACCGAACACCGATAAGAGTGATAAGAGAGTTGGACGAATCTCTCAGGAATTAGATGAACTTGGCCTCGAATGAAATGGGCTCAGCAGAAATGATAGCTGGAAAATCCAGTAACCTTGACTTCATCCTTTAAAACTGAGGACCAAACAACCATTAAAGGAGAGCAGAAATGGTGTAAGGATCCTAGAAACATTCTAACCATGCCACAACCTTCTGGTTCAACGTACCAAACGATTGAAGATTTCGATAAGAAGAAAACTAGAAAGACTTTTTCCTAGATTGAATAAGACTGACTCACACGCCCGAACACACGTAGTGAGAAATCAAGTAACAAAGTTGGGAAATTTGCTAACTACAAAACTAGCAACTCTACCTGGTTTCTATTAGACGACTGTATAAACCAACTGTAAACGTCAAACCATATTCGTATAAAAGACAAAGAAGGCTCTAATGTCTCAGACAGACCACACCGTTTGAAGTATAGTTTTTGACGTGTAATGACACGAATGTTCAGAAATTGTTGAAGAACTTCTTCTGGCGTTAACGTGATCTAGTTCAGAAAGTACCATCTGTCCAAGGCATCAAAGGAGATTTCGAAAAAAATTGAGAACCTAAAAATAAGATTTAGCCCAGATATTTACAGAGTATCATCATTATCTGCTTCAAATCGTCTTACTGAAGTTTGTTTTCTAATTATTATAAAAAGTTTAATCAATCCATTCTTGTCAGTGGAACTCAAACTGTTAATCTTTTCCCAATCTACGTACTAACTTATTCCGTGTAGTCTACTTTTGATAAAGCTTGTAGCCAAAATGGATAAACGATGTTCTGAAAAGGCTTCAAATAAATAATTTTTCGAAATCGGGTGCACAGAATCCACAATATTTTCGAATTGAAAATACAGTGAGTTAAAAGGTTAAAAGGAGCCACATTTAATTGGCAACTTACTTAAATCGCTTTTAAACCATGCAAGCCATCCAACTTATAGAAGGTTTTTTATAAAATCCAGTATTTAAATCAGTGAGGAGAAATAAACTAATGTGTTTATAATACCGCCATTGAAAGTGACACAGCCAGAAAACATAGTCATACTACTGAGGGCAGAAAATAGTAAAACTTTGTTCCTAATTATAAAATTCTTTATTTATTCTTCCAAACGTATTTCGTCCACTTCAAAATAATCCCAAAAAAAAAAATACTCAAAGTTATTTTTTCCAATTTTCGAAAAAGTTGCCAAAGTCAAATTCCGGAATAGCCCTCAATGCGCGTAGAAATTAACGTTTAATGTCTTCAATTGAAAAAGCCAGAAGAAAAGCCAGAAGTCACACGGAGCTAAATCAGGCGAATACGGTGGTTGTGGAACGATATTGGTTGAATTTTTGGCGAAAAACTTACGAAGAATTAGTATATTATGCGACGGTGCCTGATCGTTGTGCAAAAACCAAGAGTGATCGGCCCATAATTCCGGCCTCTTTTTACTAATAGCTTCGTGTAAACGACACGTAGCACTCAAATGGTATTCTTTGTTGACAGTTTGGTCAGTTTGGAGGAATTCGGAGTGCACCATACCTTGATAATCGAAGAAAACTGTGAACATAGCCTGGATTTGTGACTTGTTTTGACGTGTTTTTTTCGGTTGCGGCTCACTTTTGGCACAATATTCGGCCGATTGATTGTCTGTTTCCCGGCCGTAAGCATAGATTTCAGACTCATTGCTAGTTATAATACATTTCATGAAATCCTAGTCGGAAAGCATTGTTTCACAGGCGTCAACGCGACGCTTTTTGTCAAGAAAATTGAGTGTTTTTGTAACCAATCGTGCTTTCGCTTTTCTACGGCCCAAAGGATCTTTTAAAATTGTTTTCACTTATCCTTCCGATATTCCAACGATGCCATTACGATCTTTGACTGTTAATCGTCGATTTTCGAGCACTAATTCCTTGATTTTATTGACGCGTTGATCATCGGTTGATGTTGATGGCCGTCTTGGACGTAGTTCGTCGTTAACGCATTCTTGACCCTCTTCGAACAATTTGTACCGAACATAAACACTTGCTCGCGACAAACAATTATCACCGAAGGCTTTTGCTACATTTTGAACGTTTTGGCACCAGAAATTTAATGGCACTTCTTTGTTGAATAATTTTACTGATTGTAAAATCGCCAAGTGCACTTTTTGTACTTCAGAAAGACAAGCGAATACTAAACACTAATAATAATTTTGGTGTGACATTTGGCACAGATGTCACTGACAGTCAAACCAACCTAGAATCCTAGCGCGGAATTTAAATGAAAAAGTCTTACTATTTTTTGCCCTCAGTAGTATATTTATCACTATCAGAACGCGGATATCATTTTAAAACAAGGTAGCAACGAGTGTTGGTGCTCCTTAGTAATCTGCAAGTGACAATAGCAATGATGCTAATATCGATATAAATAATAACTTTAATCATTTTTTGTTGTTGGGAATCGCGCGTAAGGCAGTCAGTCAGCTACCAACATAACGCTGTCAGATCCGTTGCCTAATCAACCTTGGTTGGAACTGCTTGTCACGTTTCTTTGTTGTACCTCTTTTTTCCAACGGATACCACTCTCAGGTCGGGGAAATAAATCCTTATTTCAGCTGGAAATGAAGGAAGTGGAGATTATTTTCAAAGCGAACTCGCTGCGCCAAAAAGCGAAGGAGGCTCACCTGGTTAGTATGGAAGATGGCTCCTCCATTTGTCTTTTGTCTTTAAATTTTGTAATCTTAAGGGAGAGAGCTCAAATTGGCCTTCATCAAGAAACAACGGAGCTTCTCTTACCCTCCCCTTGTGAAGAAAGTGTGACACCTTTCTCGGTTTGAAGAAGCACTAAGAATACCACTGATCGTTAGTTTCAGCTGATAACCAGTCTAACCATGCCTTCGGTTATACCAAGGCTTCAATTTTTGTTTTGCCAATAAACACAAGAGTAATAATAATAACAAAACACATGATTTCTAGATGTAACTATAATAAAAGTTTTATTTTACCGCAAATTTATTTTATTCTAAGTGATCATGAAGCTTTTGTTGACTTTCCAATTGAGACTTTAGGCGAGCTCAGGAATTTTCTAGGTAATGTCCGCTGCCGCGTTGTCTGTGGTCTATCTAAAAGAAAATTACCGATATTTCCAATTTGTAGATATCCACCATAGGCGATGTCACACAAACCTTGACCGAAAATAGAGCGTTACACCATACTTGCAATAATATGATTAATTCGTATTCTGCCATCCTCTATGTGGTGTTGACTGCTTTGGTAATCGATTCCTAAAGCTTCTAACAGATGATTCGAGACGCGAAATTTATCGCTGAGTATATAATAATCATAAATAGGAAGATAAATATTCAATGCTAGACTTTCTTGCGTCCGTATTAATACCCACATGTGCATTTATTGTAGGCATGTTTATAGTATCAGCTGTTTAAATCAGGTATCAAGCTGGAGTTGTTCTTCTAAACAAATCATTAGCATGGTTTAGGATGCAGACACCACTGAGGCGTCAAAATAAAGTAATTTTACATTCCCGTTCGAGTACTACCAAAAATTTTTCAATTCGGAACATCGAATAAAACTAAATTCATGTCATTAAACAAAAAGTCGTTAAAGCTGAATCGTGTTGTTGAAGGACTCATGCATGGTGCCGATTGCAGAAGATTCCAAGGCTTGATAACTCCAAATACATATATATAATCAACTTCATTCCAGCCCTTTTGCGTTTTGAATATGTTCATAGATTTCAATGTCTCCAATGTATTTTTTCATAAATTTTCGCTACAAAGGAAGTTGCTAATTGTCTTATAATACTAAGCTAACTCTTGAGCAACGTTTGTACATTTCAACAATCTTTCTACGATTCTTGCGTATTTAATTAATAAGGAGTACCCAGAATGTTAACACCACCACCTCAAGTCTAAAGGAAAGCGTCTGACAGCTTATTACAGTTCGTCTAATTGAGTTAAATATGATGGCTTTGTATTCACACATAAACTCTGCCAGAACGTTGCCTCAGGTGCTCCACATGAAAGCCCCTCACAATTAATTATCTCCCGAGATAAGTCAAAGGGTGTATCAACACAAGGAGCCGGGCGAGAACATTTAGGTGCCTACGTTCCATGCAAACCCGCTCGACTGCCTCTAATGACTTCAATGAAAGCAGCCATCATGGGCTGTTACCTCCAGTATAAAATGTTTAAAATGTCCTCCTTTACGTCCCTAATATACCAGTAAAGGATTAAATGAATTTCATATGTAAGTTGAAATACTCCCGCCCACCCTACTACACGTGCGAGTGTGCTTGTAACGCATGAAAATGAAGGTATTTTACCGGAGATGATGTGTTTTGTTTGAATTACTCACCGACACAAAGATTAAGGATAAACGTTTGTAGTTTAGTTTCGTGCTAAACTCTCGCCTAATGTTTAACACCTTGTTATGAAGATATGTAGGATGGCGATATGATATTGAATTTAGATGAAGGAGGCATGGAAATACAATAAAATTATAAGCGACCTGGAAAATCATAGATTAATGATTATGAAAAATGATAAAAATAATTAAGGCCGGGATACTCGAGCGTCATATGTATTTTTCAATAGATATAATGCTTTCTTGCTAACGAGCACATGTTAGAAATAGGCGAGAATAATTCTTCAAAAAACAAAAGCCGCAATCTATTCGATAAAATTGAGTTGGTGTGCTATTGGAGTCAATACATGCTTCAGCCAGATGGTTGATTGATATTTATTAAGACCATTCACGAACGAAAATTCCACCTGAGTCCTGTATATATATATACCCTTAAAAGTATTTGTGCATTGGTTGGTCACATCGTGTTAGACTTTGTTAGACTTTGGAATGACTAGCAAGGAACCATTGTAGTTCCTATCCTGATTACTGATAAAGGTTGTTGACGCGCCAGAGAAAAAGGATTCAATTGCGACATTTTAATGTTTGGTTTTAATCAAGCTTCAGGAGATTTATTGTCATGTTTATAGAAGCTTTATTGCTTCTTCGAGGAGACCGGTACATTCAATTTCATATGCGAAATGAAAACCAGGTTGAACATTTCGACAGAGGGTAAAGAATCGCCTTATTTTAGATCATTGGCTTCAAAACGCATTGTCATACTCTGTGCATTGTAATATCGTATTCTAAATCGTTGGGAGACTTTTCTCCAACAATAAGCTGGAGCTTAATCAGTTCGTGAGTTCATCAATCGGACAGAGCTCAATCAGAAATGGTTGTCATACCCGGTGCTTCCCTTGTGGCTGAACCACTTTTCTAGAAACTTTCGCAGAAGTGATAAATAGACAGTTTTGTTTCTTCAATATTTGGACGAGACATTCCAGTCATTGCAGGGAGCTCCTGACGAACTGGAAATTCACTCCGATGTTAACTTCTAATAATTTCTATGCATCGTCGAACTGTCAACGTCTCCATAATTACTCGACAAACAATGCTGAGCACTGTGGTCATAATTTAAGCATAGCTCAACAACGAACGCGTGCTAACACTTGGAATAAATTTCCAATCAAACCAGGTTCGAACTGAATTTTCTAGATACATTGTCATTTGCAAGGAAAATTCGTCAGAGAAAGGACATAAAAAAGGTGCGGTGAAGAGCATACGCAGGATCTCTTAAAATTTGTATCCTTACATTATGACTCACTACAATAAAACCAGAAAAATTATTCTCAAATAATTATTACAATAAAATCAATACAATAAAACCAGAAAAATTATTCTCACATAATTATTTAAGGTTAGAAAACTGACGACACTTGAAATTTTGGGCTGTCTATCTTGTAAAGCTCTCTGTGTTTGCCACATGGTGTATTCGTATCTCTTTCTTCGAGTTGTTCTTCCAGGGTTTAAGTGACTTTCAATGGCAATACTATGCTTTGAATGAGGCGATTTGATCAATGTTACCTTTACGGCAGATGAATGTTGTGAAGACTATATTTGTAAAGGTGGTAAACTACTGAATACCACTGAATACCACGTGAAAAGCCACTACTTTGACAAGTGTCCAAATGTAAGACCACTGTCGTTCGATGATTGCTGATGACATTATTATTTGGCATTAGTGGGTGGAGAAACCCTTTTCTATCCATTGTAGATCGTTTGTTGAGCGAGTTCGAAAAGTCACACGACTCGTTCGAATCCAAAATTTTAGGAATGAATTGAAGTTGAAATCTTTTTGTAACGACCGAACCATATACAAAGATTATTAAATTTTTGGCATCTTAAGCGATCCGTAGAAGTTTTAGCAAATGTAGCGAGCTTGGCACGTGAAAATTAAACGATGGAGTTGGTTGAAGAAATAGCGACGGCCGGATTTCTGAACTGAATTGCAAGTGGGAATGCGGCCGAATTTTATATGGTAGTCATGGTGTATGGCCACAAATTTTAAGAGAATTAAGTCGCCTCTGCACGCAGCGCTTCGTCATTTATCTAGCCAGCTTTGTTTGAGGTACTAATGCATCCAGAAGAAATCCTTTAAGATACGTCTGATTTTGATTTAGTGGAAGTGTTAGAGCTGGTAAGAACTGTGTATGTGATTCTACATTTGATGGAAAAATGAACTCTATACTACTAATGACTAGCTTTGTTTTATTATACATAAAAATTTGGTTGACAACATTTGGACAAAAACTGATGATGTGTGTTCTACACGGGTTTTGTTTAGGAATTCGAACTCCAATGATACGAATAATTTATTATTTTTAGGTCTCCATAAACGTAAATTTTCTGTTGCCTGTGACCGGTTCACTAATTAGTGAGCTATTTACTTTTCTATAATCGAGTTCATTTTCGCTTTCCTATTGTGGTCAGCCAGCTAAGTCTATGTGGATCTGACACCCTCGTTTGACTTGAATGTTTGCTGACAGTCCCATATCACTGTTCGCGGTGTCGAGGATTGGCCGCTGCGGCTATTTTACACCAACTCCTACTGAACCGCCTTATCTCTGCACATTTATTTCCTCCAGCAATCGGGAATCTTCCCATTCATATGCTCAAGATTCCCCAAGATCTCGTATTGATAATTGCTCGTTAACTATTTGGTATATATGGAATTATTCTATGGAATTTATTCTATTTTATTATCTATTCTATCTATATTATTATTTATCTATCTATTTACATGCCACATACAGCGGGATTACAGAGTTCTGTTGTTTATTAATCGATAAAATGCGAATATAATAGAAAAACATGTACCTAGACGTTGGAACTTTCTTCATGACTATTTGTTTTGATGCTCGCCCAAGTCATTGGTTGACCACCTTGTTCCTTGGTGGTCTTTGGAGGAACGTGATGATTCTTATGTAGAACATAACAAGGGACAATAATGTTTTCCGAGTGTTTTGCTCTACTTCAATAATTTACAAAGAACGATGTCTCCTAATTTTGATAATCTCGTACAAACCAAAAATGATTTAGGAAAACAATTGATTGAAACGAATTGTACGATCCAATTTGCTGCAATTTGCTTGATCCAAACATTCTTCATAATTCCATTCAAATATAACTAGTGTACACGTTCAATTCACACTTCATATAACCCTCTCCATTGGGCACTCAATATATCACGTCACTTCGATAGCTATCCATTTAATACATTGCTTGCAATTGAATTTTCCGTTCACTGAAATCTTCGAAAATAAAAAAATCGTAAAAATCAAATGTGGCTAAATCATAAATTTTCTCTCTTCTTTTCTGTTCACATCGAAAATCTGCCTGACTACTATCCAAACCTTAAACTTCCAAATACATATACTTCTTCACTTTAGTGTCGATAAAATGAAATATTCTTCCTGAAAATACTTTATATAAAATTGAGTGGCATAAAGCTGAGACTCTCATCGATTTCGCCAACTGAAAAACGTTGAAATAAGACCAACGTCCTTATCCGAATAATTCGAAAGAGACACGAATAAAAAAGCTCTCTTTTACGCTATACTGTAACAAGTGCATATGTATTTGGATGACTGCAATTTAATACGTATCAAGGAATTTCCTTCCGTTTATGTCGATATGCTCTCTCTGTTCTGATTATAGATATGCTTGTGTAAGTGAACCGCAAGGTAGTACCGAATATGAAGACTGGCAACCATTTAAATACGAAGTATTTTGGGGAGTGAAAAAAGGAAAGTTACTCCCTGAAGTTTGGCCTTAAGTGAGACTCCAGCTGTCGCATATCATCTGCAGATTATGGATTTTTCCTGGGGTGGAAGCCGGGCAACTTTTCAGATGTATTCATGGATTTTCAGGAATGTGCTGTTGTACAGAGCGAATTGAGTGAGAAAAGTTTTGCTTCAGTCAAATATATATTTTAACTTAATTCACAAGGATATAAATGTTGTAAGTCACATAGTTGTCTATGTTGCCATTTGATTCTGCAAGGCAGCTCTGTTGCGTCTGCGTTTAAGATTGTTTGTTGTTGTTAACATTGCTGAATCATTTTTGAAATCAAATTTTATAACAATAGGTATGCAATAACTAAATATAAGCATAATCAGATTTCGCAAGTAGCATTAAAACTCATAGAAGAGCTCCTGTATCGACTCACAACTCGTTTAACTTAAATCTTTCGCGAAGTCATGGCGTAAGGAAAGCGGTATATTCATATGTGCGTGCTTTTCATCATATTAACATGTATTTGTCAGGGACTTTATTGTACAACGGCCTCAGCTTACACGTAATGTTGTCCGCTGTTGGCGAATGCGTTATTTTTTTATGTAGAGCATTGGATATATGATTGATCCTTGTGGAGCGCAAAAATTGATGTTGATATTGAGAGCAGATTTTATCAAACTAAGTACTATCAGTACGTCAAAAAAATTCCGACTTTCGTCCTTATTCGTCCTATCGCTGGCTGTTAACTAAAAGTCTCAGTATTTAAAAATGTTGTGTTTCAGTTCTGCAGTATAGACTAACGCATAAAAGACGCTTACTAGCTTGATTCAAAATGTAGCCTTTATTCAGAGCGGGCAAAATACTCCCTCTCTTTCAATATTCGCTCGATTTCTCTCGTACCCTCAGAATCCAACCGCTTTCGACCGAGTTGACTTTAACATAAAATTTTCAAAACATTAGGCATGTTAAAATAACAAAAGTTCCGAATCAAATTGTATCCGATGTAAATTTTCTACCATCATTTCCATTAAGAGTGTTGCGATTAAACGCTTGCGAGATTATAAATATCAAAGTGATTATAAACAGGAATACAATAGACAGCAAAACACTGAAAACATTTTATTCTCAACAATTGACAATGATTTTTAATGAGAGCAATCTAAATTTTTGTGGAGTCATCTATTTCGTCTGCAAAAATGTAATATTTCCATTTTTAATTTTACAAAAATGTATGATCCTTATTCGGATCAGTTTTGCATGAAAAGGTTTCTTTGCTGCGTGATCAATCGAAGTCTGAAAATTTCGTGAATAATGACCGAATTAAGCCAGGATGTTGATGTGTTTGCATGCAATTCATTAAAAGGCGCTTTTGGTTTGCTTAGTCCTCCTATCATGTCATGGGGTTATAACTATTCAAGTGGCCGAATCGAACACGCATTTGGGTTTTAAGCTTTGCAAGTAAGTTTTTTCCACCTCCATCGGAATCTTTTCATATTAAAGTCTTCCCCTTGTCATAGACTTCGTGTAACCAGGGACTTTTCAAAATAAAATATTTAATCGTCCCCTGTCATTTGGTCTCGTGAAGTTCTAGGCTCTGATTTTTCTGGATAACATTATTGATTTCGGTGTTTGGTGGCTTATTGAAAAACATTTTTTGTGCATCCTTCTCGGAACTAAATGTCTTCATAACCAAAGACTTCAATTGTAGACATCAAAAATCCAGTATGTTGACGACATAATAGACACTTATGAGAGGTATATTTCGATGGGTCTCAGCCCTCAAGAAATATGGAAATCACCGAACCATTAACTCCGCCAGAACGTTGTTTCGTCTGGACGTAATAGCAGTCTCCTTGCAGAGCCCGACACCTCGTTTTTGGCAATTTGACTTATTCACTCCCAAAATATTCCAGAAATTAGCCTAATCGGTGAATCAAATATTGGTCGAAAATATTTAATTTTGCGCAGGCTCTTCAAAAACCTTTCGTCTGAAAAGTCGGCCATTCGCAAAGTTGTTCAATCTTGAATTTGAAATCCTTATTCACCTTTTAGTAAAATACGTCGAGCTATTGCACACGTCAATCCAAGCAGTGGAAAAATGACGATGAATTAACTTTTTAGTGATTGTCGCAAACGCTCTTCACTACCGGCGCTGTGTTTCGTACGAGTGTAGTCCTATATCAGCTCTTTTCCTCTACTTGTCGTAGCTTGCCAATCTTAATGATAAAAAAGCAAGTCCTTTAAGCAATCTGTTCTTTTAACGATGAAATCCGCGTGGGTATATGAAAGTCCTGGCAGTGCACTTTTTCTATATCAGAATCGTAAAGTCACCTCTACGTCTCTATTAACCGTCAATTTTTAAGAAGTGACTGGTTTCAGAAGATTTACCTGGTTTAAGCAGCCAATTCTACATTCGTTTTCTTGACTTGATCTTTCAGGAACCTATTATGGTACTTTACTCCCTAAAATTTGCGGGATGATTGCCTAAACCGTTCAAGAGCTTTGGTCATGCTCCTTATATAATGTGCTCCTTATGCTCCTCCTAATTATGTGAAATGGTGAAAGCAATTTCATTTAACAAATGGTATATAGCATGGTCTCGATATATTTAAAAATCTGCCTCTCTGAAAACATGAAAGCAGAAATATTGAGAATTTCGGTTCTGTTTGGAAAGATTATAGCCTTGAGAATATTTGAGTAAAATTTACCAATTATGATTTTTCAGATCAATTATCTTGTGATGATAAATTCCCGAGCTCCTTGGGGTTTCTGGATATTTCCAGCAAAGTGACCCATGTAAATTATCAATTACTACATTCAGATCTTTCGTAAGTGTTAAGTAGTTGCTCGTAGCGAGTCATTACGTATATGAATTGTATCAATAACTTCCTCATCTGTGAGACCTAACTATGTTAGCGTGGCAAAGGGCATAGCTCACTTGTTAGTTTAAAAAGAAAAACAAGTTAGTTACCTTGGAAATGCAAAACTATAAATTAGAAGCTTCTAGAATTCCAAAACAAAGTTGTAATATTTCTTGAAATAAGTTATCATTTCCTGCAAATTCTAGTGATGTTTCAATGCTTCGCTGCAGATAGGTATTTTCCATGCATGTTTCTGGGAAAGCATGATTTTTGTGGACTGCTTCACCAACTATTGCCCTTGATCATATTCAGAAGGCTAAGCACGAAAGTAAATTGCTCAACAACAATTAATAAAACCTGGCTGATGTTACCCTGTATAAGTATGATTTTGTAACCAAACGACAAAGGCTAACAACACCAGTACCAGTAACTTACCAATAATTTCACAATGGAGCAATTAGGAATAGCAGTTAGTAATAGATAAGGTGAGCGTATTCTGGCATTAACGACAAACGAGTTACGCAGCTTCTTTGACATTTCGCTCATAAGCAGGAGTGAAATACATACAAATCACTTAATTTTCACTTTGCAGTCTTGTCTTACTCGTTTTCCCGATATAAACTACATTTTTCAACGACATACTTCATGCAAGTATCCTACGCGTACAATAAGCACTTTTTGCGCGAAAACCAGCGATAACCCGATGAAATCGTTAACTTCTTGGCACACGGTCTACGTCGTTATAAACATTCTCCACTTCGTACAAATCTTCGCGACAAGTTAATCTGACCACGTCATCATTTGACAATTTCGTTTGAAAACGAATGTACAGTTGCGAATGGAGACTTGCAGACCTAATATTATACACATATAAAATCCCAGGGCGGAATTCACCATCACACGAACGCTACCTGGGAGGTCTTCAGATCTCCAATCCAAAGATCGCATTTTTTCTATCCAAACAATTTCCAAACAAACAAAACGCCAGTGAGGGAATTGAGTTAAGTTATTCAATCGCACCAAATCCGAGAAATCCACGCTCCATACAGGGACATGCGTATTAATCTCATTATATTGTAAATCTTTTCCTGAAAATTCAGCGTAGTAAAGTTGGAAAAACTAAACTCAGTCATTTTAAATTTTCCGTTATTTATAATCCATTGAATTTGCTCTTATGTCACATCGCTTGGGGGAATATTTCTTTGTTTCAAAGCTCACGCTCTTTTTAAACGTTTAAAAAATAGCTCTAAGGAAGGGAGGAACTTACTCCCGAAGTTTAAATGGATTAGAACGGGAAAAAAGTTATTATTGCCTTTCCTTTAAAACGTTTTGAAACGTTTTAAAGCAAAGGCAATCATTTATTAATTAGGCAAAAATTTCTATCTGTCCTTCAAAGTGCAAAAATTTTTTAAATTTTTTGATAACGCTCCTGGACTCTCGCAAGAATTAAAAGGCGCATACCCTGGCTCAAAGAATAAAATTATGTTATTTACAAAGACAATTATCATTAATTAAATTGATTTCAGTTCTGAGAAGCGTGAAACAATAGATGTCTGTTGAATAATTTCTTAGAAATGTTCTGTTTGACCTGTCTTTCGTCAAATCAAAGAATGAAAACAGAATTCACATGATGAAGGACAATAGCTAATTGAAATCAAAACATAAATTCACTATGAAAACAAGTTCGTCTTTTAAAGCCCATTCAAAATGTTACCCTTGAAAGACCCATTCAACCTATTGCCGCAAAGCCAACGCACTCTTCAACAAGCCTGGATTTGAAAAAGTGAATAGAATCCCAAAGAATAACATTGAGAAAACACAAGACCTAAGCCTTCCTAACACCAAACATAAACAGTGATATTATAGTCCTTATTGAAAATTTGTAATGCGCAACCAATGTATATATAAATCCCCTTGGAAACATTTTCGCAACGAGAGAATCGTTTAAGATGAACTCCGCTAGGGATAGGGATGGATATGAGAAATGAATAAAAAAGGATGAGCAAAGGCTGTAAAAACATCACCTCCTAATCATGTATAAATTATTGTTGTGGCAATGTCCCTTCGGCTAGAAACCAAGCCAGCGAGGCAGTGTGCCTTGAAAAGAATTCCATCCAGGATTCTTTGCCACCGAGGAACAAATTGTGGATTAGAATCTTGCGTTTTGCAAGTAGGAGGTTCTTATTGCGTTTTATTAACTGTTATTATCATTGCTGGTAGGCCGGACCATGTGATCGATAAACGGGCTTAGTTCATTGTAACAATTGTCTGTTCCTTTTGCATTGCTGAGAATTTTTTATTGATTTCAATGGAATAAATCCTGCGTGTGGCATGTTATTTTATGGGATTATAGTCTATTAAAAAATAAATGACAACAGAACTGTTGTCGGTGGTGATAAATGAGTTTTTGTTTAATTACAAAAGGCGTCTTTTTTTGGAAAAATAAATGGGAATATGACAGATTTAATCCCGTATTATTTTTTTTCGAGTAAAGGGTGGATAATGGGCTCAGGTCAGCAAACTTATAACATTTTCTCCAATAAATCGCCTCAGATCGACACAATTCTCAAAATGAACTTTTGCTTGACCCATTTCAGAGTTTATACAACCCCAACATATCTGGCCTTATATACAACATAATTTTCTTCATCATTCACAAATCAACCATGCTGCGTTTCTTGCGAATGGTAATAGTTGTCAGCCTCAGTCGACATCATCACCTGGCAGCACAATTAGTGATAGTGACAATCATTCAAACGGTCTTCACAGCAACAACAATAGTAACAGTCAAGGAGAGACGGTGGACGAACGACTGCAATGTCGGGAGAAACAGGTGATAGCTAAACCAATGCCAAGTCGACCAACACCTTTTCTGCACCATACACTCAACCACCCTCACCTGCATTCGTTACTGGCACATTGCAGAAATCCCTACATAGGAGGTTAGTATTTTTTTCAAACGCTCTAACCGCAAAATAATTATCGAGCAAAAAATTTACAGTGGGGCCACCCCAAGTATTTCCATTGCCGCCTGGTCAAGGTTTTCCGTGGGCACATTCATCTCGTGGAAAGCCACGACGAGGAATGATGCGAAGAGCTGTGTTTTCAGGTGAGTGGAAATTGTATATAAAGTAATTGCCTCGTATGCAAACAGTTCTTAGAATATTAAACGAAATCATTGGACACAGGATGGAAATTCTCGGAATAGGAGCGTGGCTCGTTAAGGTTATACAGAAATATTATTTTCGTCTATTAACAATCAGCATTTTGAAGAGGAGCAGACAAATCCGCGAATTTTGTTAATCTGATCGGAAACTGAAGGTTTTTTGCTTGACCCAAACTACTCAACGCATTCGATCCCTTAAGGTTGGTTTGGGTTCAAGTTTTTGTACAAGTTTTCAAAGGAGCATGCAACATCCGTCTTGATTTCGAATTTTGATCCACTCGATATATGAGATTAGTTGCAGTTCAGCGCTGTTATGGAAAGATATGTCTAAAAAGCTGGAAATTCTCTCCAAGTCCAAAATGTCAATTTTTATCAGAGCGATATTCTCTTAAATTCATACAAAATAACTAAATTAAATTATTTGCTGAGATCCTCGTAAACATACATTAAAATCCTCTTATCTTCGTCATGTTTTTAATTCTTGTTGACTATCAGTCCTTTCATTTGTTGCTCGGGTGCTTTTTTCTCTTTCTAATCCTTGCCAACAGTGACTGTTAGTGCTAGTTTTGTTCCATACTAAGGACATACTCCAGCATCAAGTTACTGGAGTTCTAACCTATCCAAATTAGGGATATATGTTAGGAGCTAAGAAATTTATATATTTATCCAATCAACCTCATCAAGTTTTGTATTGTTTCGGGTACACAGCACGGTTAGTACATTTTCAAATTACACCATACGGAATGTGTTTCGGAAATTCCCGAGCTTTGTTCATAACCCCGTGTCAGTTCGTTTGAGCAAGCTCTATGCATGACTTCATCATAATCACTTGGGTTGCGACAATTGACATTGGATCGCAGGCTTTCATGGGAGGGCGTTAACAGAAAAGTAGGATAACTCTAATGGTATCCCGAGCCTATAACATTTCTACAATATTTCAAAGTGCAGAAATGTAAGTATTTAATAAAAAAGGCGTTTGATATTGACAAAAAAATAACGTATTTGTCTTCAACGAATTGCTTTGATCTTCCAAACCAAAAAGATTGCTTTCTTGCCGATAGTTGTTCTTAAAAAAGCATTGACAAACATGTCATTTTTAGCCAATTTCCCAAGCATTTTAGATTTGGCAAGGAAAGATCACTGAAAACCACTTTCGGCAAGCACAATGGATGTTTCATTTCCAAGAACCAAACTGTCATTCTAGAATTGGACAATTCAAACTTTTCAGATTCCCGTCTTGAAATGCCTGCTTGGAAAGTGTTTATTTTATATTTCAAGGGAGAATATTTGATTTTGATTAGTCAGCCTCGAAGAATATGTCATTATTTGTTATTGACTGTAAATATAGTATAGGATACTATTTGTCATTTTTTGAACTGTTTTGAACTGATCCATTCACTCCCGTTAGTCGTTTTAACGTGTTAACCTATGAGATAATCAGCTTTTGCAGGTGTTCGGACTTGATGAAATTTATTGATTCTTGCAACTGATTTTTTCAATATAGCAATTACAATATGTCTTTGTAACTCTTCCAAATTGACAGGTTTTCTTTTATCGAAATTGAAAATTGAACCATGCAACAGATATATCTAAATTTTTCTAATCAGTTCATTCCGAATCGATCCGGAAATTGGTCCCGAATAAATTTAAACAATTGTCAATACTTCGAACACCAAATATTGAATTGCCAAGGACATTTTGAGCGGCCACTGTATCAAATGTAAATGCAATAGTTGCATATATGGAGTATAGTTTTTCACCAGAAATATTTTCATATTTACATCAAGTGATGTGTAATTCGAAATTCCTTTGTTTCTAGTCAGCTTGCTTGTGTGCTAAGGACTTATGGTTTATAGCGAATCGTTGAATGATTGAGTTGAATTCAGTTGAATCGTTGAGAATTGTTATTGGATAGTAATGTTCATTGATTTACTTAAGAATCTGAAAGTTATCTAGATTGACATCATTAAATTAAAAAATTTCTTGCCTACAATAGTTGGAATTAAAACTCATTGCATAAACTGCTAGGCCCATGTTCATAAATTCAATAAAGATAATTTGTCTGCAGGAACCTTAAATAAAGACTGAACCTGCATAATTCATTAAAATGATGTGCTACACATTTAATTCGACCTATCACAAACGTTAATCTCAGTTACGATAAAAATTAGTTTTACACTCATTTGAACATCAAGTGAACTCTTTAAGGATTGAAGTCGTAGGAGAAAACTAGTTATGTATTTGGTAGAAATTTTCGCATCTGTAGTGAGCCGCATCTGTAGTGAGCAAAGTATTTCCTACCTTTAGATACGACATTTCCCATATTATCAGAAATTATGATGATAAGGATCGATAAATTGAAGAAAAGGCAGCAGTATTTTCCATTACCAGAAATATTTAGTCGTTGAAAAGTGTAATTGTTTGCAAATTTTGAATTTTATAAGAAACCCTGAGGATAGAAATATTGCGTCTTGATTAAAACAAATGTCCTCTTACTTTTGATTTTTGATGGATATCGCTCAATCTTCATCCTACAAACAAATTGCATTATATACCCTTCAATAATTTCAGATTCACAACGAAAGGGACTGGAAAAAAGGTTTCAAATGCAGAAGTACATCAGCAAACCCGATAGAAAAAAATTGGCCGAACGATTGGGCCTCAAAGACTCACAGGTGAGTGGCAATTTGGTTTGGGTGTTCGTATAACTCCCTTTCACTTTAAGTATGTCATAATAATAAATAGCAAACGCCAGTTAATTTATCCATCATAAAAATAAGTGCCTTATCAAACGATAAAGATGCCATGAAAAATCTAGCAGCATATAATAGCGAAATGAACGTCTCCTTCTCTCATCAGCTTTTCTTGCCAAGCACTGAATGCGCAGAAAATATTCGTAGACATTATTCAGTAATAAAACTCCGCCCTGCCCGACTGTTTCATCGATAAAGACTGTGATTGTATTAGTTTTTCTTTTCACACTGTGCTATCATTTCTGTTTTGTATCCTCACGGTTCAGTTCAACGTTACCACCCAGCGCCTTAAACGCGCAGAATCCTTTTGTCTTATACTTATATGATGTTCTAGAAAGAATTACAACCCCTTGCATAAAAGTGGGATGAGATGTTCCTTGAGTGAAAATCACGCGATGTTCGTTGCGATGTTTCACGTGTTAGTTGATCGGGTAGGAATGTGTAAGACCTAGTTTATTTACTCTCTTATAAATGAAGTGCATTACTTTGATTTGCTGCAACGTTGCCCTGCGCTTTAGTGTTGTGCATATTGCATTTCAAATGCAACAATAAAAAGGACGATTGTGGTTCGTGTCAGACTATGCCTGCAAGTAGGCTGGCGTTATAATACTCTAAGAGATTTTGAATAAATCAATTGGTTGATTTAAATAAATTCAGTTATAATCATCTCATAATATTATATGTCGCTTCTACCCAATGCGGCTTGAAGTTGGTACTCAATGAATGAGTGGGCGAATCCTTAACCTAGTTTTTTTCAGACATTGTTTTCAAAATTGATTTTCGGTAGAGGTTTCCATGAATTATAAGGTAGTTCAAAAATGAACATGCCTTTCCTCATCTGCTTGCACACCGAAACAAATTTGAACCACATTCAGGATTCATCAAATCTGACTATTCAGCCCTTGATAAGGCACTGATAATCATAATTGCTTGCACAATTGTTTAATGCCGCCCTTATAGGCTCCTATCGATACGAAGTATTCTCACTCGAATTTTTGTATCAGATTTTTTTTTCGTATTGAAGGAGATTGAGTTTGATTGAAAAATTTAGAGACGTCAGTTGTACTGACATGTAATCATTGCTACTTCCATCATTGTAATTGGTTGTGTACGTTTATGATGAGAAATAAGAACACTTGGATAAGATCCTTCGTACGGATCAACTGTAATGGTAATGGTAAAGAAATAGACGGTAGACAGTAGTTTTTAAGGTACGAAAATCTAGCTGATAGCCGCTAAATTATCATAACAAGACCGCGTCAATCACAGGATGCTCCCCCAGAATATTTCACATAGTTGCACAATGAAATTTAAACAGCTAATCCCTTCTTATAAGATTGTTGATATAACCACAAAATAATTATTCCAGGACATTTTGTTTTAAGAGAAATTGTAATCTTTACCAACATTTGTTGCGAATTGTTGGTAGTTAGAGGAAATACAGAATGCCCGTCAGATCGCGTCAATGTTTTCTGAGTGAACTAGATGCTATCTGACTTCTAATGTTTAAATAGGAATTTCTCGAAGAATTTTACTTATTTCGTATAATATCTGAAAATCTTCGAGTACAACTCTTTCTAGCATTATTCAAAAAAGCACTAAGCAGTGGTTGGATTGCAGTGATAAGACATTTCTGCTCTGTATTTATTCAAGCGTGAATCTTGTGTGTGTACTCATATCTGTCTTTATTCAAGTCACTTTATTCCTATTTCTAACATAGACTCAATTTTTCTAAAAGCATCAAACTATTACATAAAAACTTAATTTGTCTATGTTAAATTTTCTATGATTGCTTTCGCATTCAATATTTGATTGAAGAGGAAATAAAACCAGTTTTAAGAAATGTGGTTTTTAAGTTTGATGAAAATGAACAAATCAACAAAAAAATAAGTAAAAGATAAAGTCAAATAATATCTTTATATAACCTCATTCTCTGTTAATGGGGAAACTATTTCCCTGAGAGGAAGAATTACAAGTTTCAAGTCTTCAAAAGTTAAAGATTGAAAATATCTGCAAGTTCTAGATGTTATTGTTGTTGGAACAAAAATTATTTCTCACTAAATTTTCAAACCCCAAAATCCTTGGAAATAAATCGATAAACACCAGTTATTATATTTCAACCTTATTCGATTTTATTGAGTTGCTAAACTCCCAAAATCTTTTTCGATTTCACCCGATCCCACTAGCTGCCACCAATAAAAAGCCAAATGTAATGCCTCCTTCACCCTGCCAGTATTCAGAAACACGGAAAAGAGGATGAAAGTCATACAATCTCGATTTGATTTGTAATCCTCCTGCAGTTGACATTTCTACTTTGATGTATTTTCGGGGGGTGAATTCGTATTAATCCCATAAAAAACATATTTTCCGATTTAATCTCGAAAGCAGTGAAAAGTCATTGAGGGTTGTGAAATTTCCTTAAGATGGATGGTAAACAAACAATGAACTCCTTTTTAACTTGGTGATTGTCTGACTGGGTTTATGTAATCATTACATTCTCGAAATATGTACGAATCGGAAGAATTGTGGAATAGTGTACCGTGAGTTATTGACAGGATATTGATTCTTGACAAAATCTCTGTGAATAGTGGAGTCCAGTAACCAATTCGACTATTCTGTAAGTTGGACAACCAAAACTCACCCCTCTGTGATGATTGATCAAATAGCAACAGCAACATTATAAATGTAAATCAAGGCAAACTTAATTTCAACACAATTGATGTTAGGCCGCTTGCGGTTAAATGGACCTTTGAGGCAAATTTACTTGACACCCTCATCCTTTTATTTGTGGCATCATACACAGCCGAGTGTTTTTGTCCCGAAGACACTCGGAGCACCACCGTCAACAATTTCAGGGAAGTTTCCACGAACTTCCCTTCGCTCATCCCTTTGTTCAATGAAGACCAAGTGATTTTTCAATATGTTTCCTTAAACGGTTTAAGTCCTTACGGCGCAGGATATATTACCAAACGACCATGAAAACATTACCCCAAAATTTAGTGCTGACTGATTTCGAGGATGGTTTTCTTGGAACTGGGAAAAGAGTGCCTAGCAGCCAAACAAACTGTAGATGTGCACGCGTTTATACCAGCAATGCAGCATTGTTCGCCTCCATTGAAAAAAGAAATTGGGGGAGGCGAGCAATCAATTTATCCAGCAAACCGTTATTTAACATGGGGAAGGAATGACAATTGGCGGTGCTATCAAAAACATATGTTACGGCGTACTAAAGATTATATCAAATTTGTTTTTGGAATAAGCATAAACGATAGGAACTTATTAGTAATTTGGACACAATGCTTTTCACTTAAAGATGTGATGGCAGTTGAGATGATGTGCGTAACAATTAATAACTTGAGTATGGGTTAATCAGGATGCATAGAATAATCGGTTCGAGTGCTTGAACTATTCAAATTTTCAATTCATAGTTTTTGGCATGAGAGTAGGCTAGTCAGAGGATATTGCAAAGCGTCCATACTTTCTTTTTTGTTTAATGTGAACCCAGTGGCCTGGTGAATAAGTACCGTACGTAAATCAGGATTTAAAAGAAACTTGTCGTACATATGACATATGACAAAAGACATGTTCGATAGCCGCTGTCTCATTTTGTTCTTATGTTGGATCTTGATAATTGAATCCTTTGAACATCCAATGCTACTACGTCCTTATCTGCCGGTGCTCTAATTTGATTAAACATGTTCATCTTCTTGCCAACTTGTTGGATTATACATCCCAAATCGTTTATCTGTATTGCACCAAACCTTGGCAACTGCTTTCTGGTCAATTTGACCATCACGGCTTTTCCAGCGGTACGTTGGATTCATGATCGATATACTCGATCGCTCAATACAGGACTCTACCTAGTAATAATCATAAAAGAAATAAAAAAATCATAGCAATAATAGTAAAATTAAAAATTATCGTTATCATAGTTTTTTTTTGTGCTTGAGAGGGGTAAGTCATTTACGCACTGACTTTTGTACTTCTAGTGGCACCAAATGACTTGACTGCAGACTGAACGTTTTAACCTGTTACACCGATTACTTAGCCTGGAACTGTTTGTATGGTTGTAATTTCAGGTTAGGCCTCTTTATTCTCGCCAATGGGCAGCATCGGGTTAGGGACGTCAATCTTTCAGTAGGGATGAACAGAAAAGGCAGGGACCACTGGGAGTGTGATCTTCTTCCACTCAACACGGACAAGTTATCCGCTATCAAATTAGTGAAGATCCCTCTTTCTCCATGGGTGCATGGAAATATAGAGGATTGCTATCAGAGAAATCCACCTTCCCTCTGCACCACCAAGCGATCCATGATGCCCTTCTTTATAAGTAAAAGTCTGCATATGTAATGGGATACGCAATTCCAATTGTCTTTTGATTGCATCATTTTTCCCGTTACGCTTTCTGCACGTCCATTTTCTCCGAGATTTGTGAACGGAGTCTTGTTCATTTTGCACACGCAAAGAACGTGTGGCAGGCATCATCTGTCATCCCTGGGCAGAACCAACAAGCTGGGGAGGGTAGCTTTCCCAACTTATAAAGGTAAGGCTGCAAATACACGTGCCCACTGAGTAGTTGCGTCAGGTAATAGTCAGTCTCACCATGCATTCTGTAGAACCACGGCCGCAAGTCACACGAGGGATGCTTGGTCAGGATGACGACCTCGATCTTTTCCAGCGCTAGGCTAAACCCATGGCCTGTCATCCATTCGCTTAATCAGTACCTTACGCCACCCCTGATGTCACATCCATTTTTCGCCGGCCTCCAAATTTGTCATAGACGAGCTTCCGGTTTTCGGACAGGATCCGCGTATCATTATTCGCGTCAGGTGCTTCGGCACCCTGAAATAGTAACAATAATAATAATAATAATAATAATAATGAAAATAAGAATAATTATACTTGATGGATATCCCTACAATATTCCAATCATAACCATGTGTTCTGATAGCAGCTTTCCAGGAAGAATAGCTACCATTAATATTTGAACCCGGGACAGCAGAAGTAGTTCAAGTAGTTCCAAACCAATAGTTCCATACATTTCAGCATACTGAATTGTTTTTGTTCATTTTAGAGTTACATATTTATTCTTTTTATCTATTAACCTACATTAAATTTAAAAACAATTTATTCGCATGATCATATCTCAAATCAAAACAGTGCATGATTTGTTATATCAATAAATAAATAATATAAATAATTCCAGGATCATATAACTGAATCAGTGTAACTAATTCAATGATGTTGGAGTAAACATGACTATATATATGAAATGTGGCCAAATTAATATGAATGCTAAATTTCTCATAATTTGTTAAAAATTATTCATTCAATATCAATGATTTTCTTTTAATTACATGTTAATGCATTGCAAACTGCATATTGTAATTTGAGCTGATTAAAATGCAATCAAATCATATTCCATTTAGGCAATGCGATTCATTGGCTGCATACATGTGTACACATGTGTACATACCCACATATGTATGTATACTGCCGCGTGTAGCATGTAACTTGTACATGTTTTGAAATGGGGCACTCGGCGACATGTATACCAAGGCGGATTTTACAAATTGGCACACATGTGAAAATTCGCAAACCTATTCAGTTACAATATTTGTTCGTAAATCTCGTTTTGATTGATTTACAAGAGAAATGAATCGTTTTTAACCCCAAATAAAAGGTCATATTTCGGTGTATTGCTATTTGCTTCCTTAAGTGCTCCTGATAGCATTCGATTAATGTATAAATGATGGCAACAGAAAATTTGTTTTCTGCTCGGCTGTGGCTTCTTTAGTTGAATATTTTACGACAAAGCGTAGATATTTATCCTTTTATCAAATAAATGAACGGGAAATAAAATAAAATAAGAGATTTTAAAAAGTCGAACACCAAAAACCAATTATCATACATGGCTCAAATAATTTTGAGAAGAACACTTCCTTTGTCCTTGCCAAAAAAAAAAAATTAGATAATATGAATATGTCGAAATTGCGATTCATTTTCGTATTTGAATTATCAGGTAAATTTTTGTGTTTACGCTAAGCAATGCCCAGGGAGCCACGACCATTTGCCGAAAGAGGGCGTGTTTATGGTTTCCTGAAAGCTCATCTAGTAGTGCTTTGTTTACATTAGTAGGAGAATTCATCTAGTCGGCAATAAGGTGTTTGGTAACAGTGAAGATGTCGGTGTCAAACGTGGTTATTCACTGTATAAGTTTAAATTGGGCACAAACGCTGCCGAAGCTACCAGAAAAATTTGTAGTGCGTTTGGGCAGAATACAGTGACAGAGCGTACTGCACAAATCTGGTACAAAACGTTCAGAAGTGGTGAAACGACCTTAGAAGATCAGCCTCGCTCCGGTCGGCCACCTTCATTTGACGAGTCGCAATTGAAGGAGATTATTGTAGTGGATTCAAGTTTAACATGCCAGAAGTTAACGGAAAGGTTCAAGTTATCCGATGAAAACATCTGTCGACACCTGTATGAACTTGGAAAAACGTGGCGGCTCAGTTATTGGGTTCCCCACAAACTGACCGCCGCGAACAAACAGCAGAGGCTCGCTGCCCTCTCGTCACAAGAAGCAACCGTTTCACGACCGCATTGTTACGTGTGATGAAAAATGGGTTCTTTATGATAACAGGAAGCGAACGTACCATTGGTTGAATGTATGATTTGAAATTGGCGAGCTTTTTATTTTGACAGATAAAAACCGAAAGAACTTATGTGGTTGCCTGGTATAATTAAAATTTAGATTTGTTAATATTCACAAAATGAGTAAATTTTGATAAAATAACAAATTCCAGATCGTTGAATGAAATAACATACAAGACAATTGTATTGATAGAAATATACATATATATTGATAGAAATGTTATTTGATTCAACGATCTGGAATTAAAATTTTATTTACCAACAAATAATATCGGAACAAAAAAAATTTTTCTTCAGGCTTACATAAGAACTTAAAATTCGCCTATTCATTGTGCAAGGCCAGTTCATTCCGGTCGGAATTTCATTCTAGATTCATTATTTTGACCATTTTAGATCCATCTAATGCAGATTTCTGAATTGTCTGATGCTGTCAAACTCATGTGTGTACTACAGTTGTGCTTTACCCTTGTTCCAGTCTCACGATACCTCCAGAAGTCTCTTTTCATTGTATGATTCAATGTGATTTCAGCTGCTTGGTTCTGTGCGTCCACGCCTGATCAGAGTAGAAATTTTACTAAAGCTTCCTTGCGGACGTCCCCCTCCCAGTTTCAAGGATCTTCAAAAAGTACCATAACATGGTCCGCAAGACAATGTTGCAAGACACTGAGGTAGCCGGGCAATACTCATAATTAATCATAATTAGAGCAAGTTAACGGTACTTTATTGATTCATGAACCCATCGGATAACGAACGTTTTAGAATGTTTCCCTTTTTCTCGTTAGTAATTGAATAATTTTCATTAGTTAAAAATAAGAAATTGACAATCAAGTATTCATTATAGATTATAGGGGTAACCACAAATGGGTGATTGTGAAGTTTCACGATTGTTAGAGCGAGTATTTAAGCAGTAAGCGGGTGTAGAGTGAGGAGTCCCCAACCAAGGGAGTGAGGCTGCTGATCATTTGTGACAGAACAGTGCAAAACGCATTTCGATCACCAGGTGAACACAATGGGTTCTCTCAGTTCACAAGTAATGAATTGAACAGTCAAGTTCCTAAAATCATTGTCCATAGTCATCATTGAAGTTGGGTTTCATTTGAACAGGTAGAGTTAAAGGTGTAGAATAACTCTCCAGACTTGTGTGTATCCTTCCTAACAACCTGGATTGTCATAGAAAAACCAGCAAGCAGCAGAAGAAATACAAATTGTTCCAAGTTGTTGGGGAATAGAAGTTTTGAGAATTTTTCGAGCAGTGCTAGTCTGTACGTTGTCTAGGTTAATCATATTCCAGGAATGATTCGAGTCGAACGAATTGAAAAAATTACAAGCAAAATATATAATAATGATTTCTACTCTGTTTTAGATCTGGAAAATCTTAATGCTTCTTCACATCGCTTCCAGTGATCCGTGGGCGATACATAAAATTTTTGTCGAAATATAAACTTCAAATATAAACTTTAACCTATTGTTCAAGCGAATTCTATTCTCAATACAAAACTTAGGCATATATTGCAGAGTGTTTTGACATATTCGAAAGCCTTTAGTATCAAATTAGTTTTTTTGCTTCAGCTTTTAATTATTAAGTTACGAGTCTTCAGAGTAAACGATTCGCCTGATATTAGATCGTATTCGAGTATTTTAGTGTATGGAATCATAGGTTGGTCGAATAAATTTGACTGAACTTCAAGAAGATTTCTTTCAACGGTTTCTAGTGGTAGTTACTTGGCTTTTTATCTCAGCAATTCTGATTCGAAATATTTAGATTGATTTGAAGCATTAATTCCGTGTACAATTAATTCCGGTAACTTTTATCGCCATTTATTTAATATTTTCTACGGAAAGGCCAGTTCACTTATGTAAGCATACCACCACTGTCCAATAAGTTTTTGATTCAAAGGTTTTCGCGCATTGTTAGTCTACTTAATTTCTATAGTATTAACCGAATGATTTTCGAACGTTCTCAAATTACAATGCCAACTCGGGAATTGAAAGATCCTGAAACTGCTGATGATATTTTTTACCCATAAAGAAAGTTTTTCTATTAATTGAATGTTATGGTATTTGTTTTTTAATTCCCATTTACTTTCACTAAAATTTTAAAGCTTCGAACTAAAGTATCTACTAGTTAGGTACATTCGGAAAAAGTATCTTTTTATAAAACGAAGATGACACTTCCGGCAACCTTTAACAGGAAATATGATGCTATCTCAATATCAATTACTAGCTTAAGATTTTTAGGGGTTAGCCTACCCTTATACTTGAGTACTATTAAAAATCTGAAAAAAGGGAAATGTGAATGTCTTCATCTGAACTTTTTCCGAAAAAGTAATTCTGCCCCGATTTTCATTATGTGGTGTTGTGTATTTAAATGTTGACAAGGCTGAATTTAAGTTTTCCAGATTTGTTTCCAAAGTAGCATCAGTTTTAGGAAAATTTTATTCAATTGAAATCAGGTTATAATAATTTAAGTCCTTTTCATTTGACCAAATAAGGTAAATTATTTCACAATTCTATTTATATAAATTATATTTGAAAGTTGTAATTTCATAGCAACCATCAGTTTTAAAACCGTCTAAAACTTGTTGAATGAAGTAGAAGTTGAAATTGAAATTGAAGTGAACCAAATGAAACAGAGAAGATTTAATTAGTTCAAGTAGTGGCGGACGTTTAAACGAAACTGCTTTGATTTTTATGCTTTGCAGTTGTAATATTAAACTATCGTTTTATAATATCCAAAAAAATAAAAACGAAATATGTTTGGCATGAGATCACAAATATTTCAAAACATTTTGTGGTTTCGTGAATTTCTTGAAGCACGTTCCTGTAATTTATGTGACAAAGTCTTATTTCGTTAACACAATTCCAACATTACTTGGAGACCAAGCGATATGTGACTGAGATGCGCGATAAAACTCGTATAACAAAAGTAAAAGTTTTGCCACGGATGTGCTTTGTTACTGATGACTTTGGAGGTTACGTACCATAGCTTTTGCGATTAATATACGCTTATGCAGATTACATATGATTGATTGAAACAAATCATTTCAAAATTCTTATTTTGCGATGCTTAGAAAATCCTTGGAAAAGAAAATAATGTAGACCTTCAAGTTTGCAATCGCTTCATTTAGGGTTTCCTTATCTTTCCGAAATAGAATCAAACATTTCAGAGAAAAATGATGCTGTGATCGTTCAGTTGTTAACCAAATTATTATCTCATATTTCTACGGGGATGGCATACCAAATGTTTTGAGATAGCCCGTCTAGTACCCAGGCGCAACTAAATGACTGTTTGTGATTTTTGGGCGGTTTACCGTCGTATCTTCACGCAAATTAAACCAAGTTTCATAGAATTTGGATGGAACAATTACACACGATGATCGATGATGCATAGTGTAAAAGTATCTTTCATCTGAATGCACCAAAACACCTCCTTTATCGATTTGCACGCTGCCGTGTTGTCAACATTGATATAATTGTAGTCGTTTATCTACTGGCAAATGGAGACATGATCGATGAATTTTGACACTTTTGGAAGGACGAATCATTTTTCGGAATTCGTTACGCAAATTTGTATCATTTGAGTGAAAATCCTTTTCATACCATTCATTATGTCATATCGGAATAGTTACGAATGAGTAGATAGCGAGTGTATTATGCGATTAACATGTCTGCTAGCATCTATTGTTGGAAATGGGTTTAATGCATCTGCAATGATGATGAGAAAATTTGTTTTGTGTGCTAACTTTTCCTTCGTATCCTGCCATCTGTTCGCAATTGACATGGAGTGACTTCCATTGCCCGCCTGATTCTATGCTATGCGAAAAGAAAATCCCTTTGCCTTTGATAAGGAAACATAATTGAAAAAGTTTAGAATTTAAATTAAGTTCTTTTGTGGTTTTAAGACTTCTTGCAGTTAAAATAATGAATATTCAAATTGAATATAATTTCATTGGGGAAATGACTTGCACACCATACACCGACTGAACATGTATTGCAACATTGATATACTCATTCCTACTAAGGGCACTAGTAGGCATTATATATATGATTCAAATTTAAGTTTCAATTCAATATATTCGTAAATTTTTCATTGATTTGAGCGATACGCAAGAAGAAGTTCACAGAATAAGAAGAAGAACGTACAGTTTACTGGTTTATACTTCGTCCACGGAGTTCAATTTTGCATTCGTTTCTTCCCAGTTTGCTGAGAACTCCGAAGGCAATCTTCCGTATTCGTGTCGAGTTGCATCACAATCTAACCAATTATTCAAGATTCTTCCGACCGGACATTCGGTAATCAGTAGTTTAATGTCGGCTTGCATTACATCAGTCAGTAAGAAACCTACATTTCGGTTCTCACTAAATTTTTAGTAAGAATTGATAAGTATATTGGAAGCGCAGATGATATAACCTTCGAAGGTTAGAGTATGTCTTCGAGGTCCAATTGAATACTAGAAATCTGGAAAACATGATAGAATTGCAGTGAAATCAGATAAATAAAAGTAGATACGGGAAGATGACAAGAAGAAGTGAGAGGAAGTTAGAGGAAATGATAAGTGGGAAGATTACAAGAATCTAATCCGTGGAATCTAAACTCAAAACTAAAATTATCTTATTGTATCTCTCTCTGGAGGTTATGTTTCGAAACATTCAAACGGCGTATAATCAACGAGTATAATTCACAAATCGGCATACTGACTACTTTCGATTTTAATTAATGGCCATACTCAATATTAACAATCGCCGCAAAGTGGCCACCGCCGTTCGTATAAAAATGATGAATAGCGTGAATTTACACCACAAATAAAATCAAGTGCACAAGCATACTTGGGCTCGATTGCAATCGCAATATACGAAAAATGCCTCTCCTAGCTGCAGTCCAATAAAAGTAATTGCATATGCGGCCGTCCGTACAGCGCCCAAGGATATTTCTAGTATTTTTATCATCAAAGTTTCGCCCATGATCCCAGCGTCCTTTGAAATGGCATCCCGGGTGCGAGTTTTAGCACCATTTTCAGCGCGGCGAATTTCGTTGTGCTGCCTGCAGTCTGTTCGCGTTGAGTTCGTCTGAGCGATATTTTCTGCTGCCCGTAAATTCTAATTGACAACCGCAAATGTATTTGACAAATCACTTTTAAAAATTTCAGTTATCACAGGACCAATCCACATTTTTTTCATCATCACCAATCCAATGCATCCACAAGAGACGATTGCATCGGCGATGCGGCGGTTGCCTTTTTCAGAATTGCATTTGAAAGTACAATGAATGAATGAGAGAAGGACTGCATATATGAATTATGATTTCAGGGATGAATTTGATTCATGACAATTTCCAGTCTTTTGTTGGTTTGATTGCTGTTGTCAAGTGACAAACTCAGAATAATGTACTCCAATGAACAATGCGTCTATTATAGTTTGTTTTTTAAATACGTTATTTGTTTCGAGATACGTTTAAAACTCAACCTTTATTTGAAATTTGAAAGATTGGGTAATAATTACTTCCCGAAGGAACTGAAAAGATAATATCAAAGGACATTCTAATGGTTCCGTACTTATTGCGCGAGTTAAAAAAATCTTAGATTTCTATATTGCCTTCAAGCGTGATGGGTTGAAACGTTTCGATTATAATTGATGGGAAATGAACTTTTGACAATGCTTGAAAATTGGAATTTGTAAATCATATTTTTCTTGTAAAATGTATCTTCCTTTCCAATCAATGGTGCGTTACGAGCGCTATGGAAAGGTCACGAGCACACTATGTCTGTTATTCTGATATTGATCCAACATTATGATCCCACATATTGTTGCTTCGTCCATCCCACAAAAGTGAGATGGTGCTCATGCGACATCATAACACATCATAGATACTATATATATTCGCTTTGTGTGAGACAGTTGCAATATCAGTTTATTTTTCACGAAAATCTATTCAAAGCTTTAAAGTTGTAAAGGTAGAATTAATTTCGAGCTCCGCCGTAAAAGGCAAACGCCCGTGTTATCATTTACTGATGCATAACTATCGCTAAAACATTCGATCATTTTCCAAATTTATTCCCTTATCTAAATTAATAATTTTTTAAACTTCAGAAAATGTATCTGATTCCACTGGTTGCCTAAGAAATACCAGAATAAAACCACACATCGAGGAAGAAAAATTGCCGATTATTGTTTGTAAATGATCCAAGGGAACTGAAGATAACGACGCAATTTTGTTCGGAGAACGAACAAATAATGACTTTAACAATAGTACCGAAAGTCAAAATAACAATAGCAATAAAACAAACTTCGAGATCTTATTTTGCTAAATGAAAGTTCATTTAATGCAATTTAATATTTGAAAATCATGTCTGAAAATTAACAACCACGACTAGCAGTTACAATGCGTGTTCATCGAACCCATTTTTGACCAGGTCTTACAATGCAGATGGTCTTACGTCGAATATTTTTCTACAATGCTGCCAACGTCGTTGGTTTGTTGCTTTAAGTCATAGTCTTGCCATATCATCAAAGAAAATAATCTGCAAACGTCAAATCATATGATCTTGAACGCGAATTGTCTGAACCATTTCACGAAATAATGTCCCGACATTTCATTACCGATAAGCCGATTGTCTTAGTGGCTTTGGAGAATCTAATACCATTAGAGATTTTTAAGAAAAATAATTCTTGATATCGATGTTATCAACGTTTAACAAAATAAATTCATTGAGTATGATCCAATAACGTCAACGATTTTCTGTATTCTTACATCCTTCACCGTTATGAAAGAAATATGAACCGGGGAAGTTGCATGCTCTCCAAGACGAGGTTGTCAATTTGAATGGATTGTTGCTGTCACTCCATAGATGGCATTTTTGCTTGTTGACATACCCAGTTTATTCACAGAACTAAATTTTATGGACAGAACAAAATCTGGATTGATATCCAATTAATTGTGACCCAAATATGATGAGACTGAATATTATATATCGAAAACAAGAATCAAATAATCATATTACTTAAATAATTGTAGAAGTTAAAGTACTAGTAATTGTTATTTGAGTCCTTAGAAATATACCACATGTTTCTTTCCCTTTCACTGAAGATGTTTTTCAATTTTTCTTCATCACCAAATCCTTCATGTTCAATCGGAAGAGAAAATTAGTAACAATTATCGGGAATCAATGTTAGGAAAACGTTGTTAGATTGAGAGAATCGCAGTCAACGCAAAGGTGTTTCATGGTCCTACCGCTTGACTTTCAATTTTGATTTAATCAAGTTTTACGTTAGGTCGCATTTTCAAATTTGAGCGTTTCTACTTGTTACAGATTCTTTGATAACTTTGAAAATTACTTGCAAGGCGACCTTGGCAAATCCATATTGATTATCCATTAATACCAATATCCATATTGGTAATATAAGACCTCAAAGCCGAATTAATAGTCTGAAAAGGACTGCAGAGAACAGTACATTAACATTTCCAGATGAATTATTTTCTCACACGGCAAGCGGACAGCACGAGAGCATACATGGGTTGGATCACATATTGCAGGTTTTTTCAATTGAATTTCCCTACATACTTTGTTCAAAACCTTTTATGTTGCACTTACAATTAAACGTGAGTCCACGGCACTACATAAAAATAATTATGTAAAAACTCTTGACTTTAACAAACGAAATGTATAAGCAAACTAGTTCACGCGATTTACGCGGCGTTTTTTGCAGGATTGCATCTAAATTTTAGATAGCGATTTGAATCAGGAAGGAATCAACATCCTCAATTTCGTGGAAAATGTTATGGTTCTGTGCCCTTTTTGTATCATTTTCAATCAATTTACCTGTTAGAAAATTCGGTATTAATTAGTCCTGCGGGGTTAAATCATACAATTTCCATGCAAATCAGAATCTACCGTAATGAGTTTTTTATCTAACGAAGGAAGTCGAAATCATCATTATTAATCCTAACTGATCCTTATTAAAAATTATTCTTACCAGTAAGAACAACATAAACGTAATTAGTGGCTCCTTAAAGTCAGAACTGGGGTCTCTCATTGAGTTTGATTCCGAGTCTCTATCAAGAAAATATTCACGAAACTGAATTTGTCAAAAGTTTCTCTTTTAAATGCTTTCTCTGTTATACAGAAAAAAAAGGTTGCTGAGAAGTTGGTTATCTTCCATCCGTTTTAAGTGTTCGGCTTCCATATTGAGATGAAGGAGAGTTATCATAACCACATCAGAACACAAATTATCGTTTTAATGATGTTCGCTATATCTCTGGATCGAAGATCTTCCTTAGCACTTGCAAAGCCTTTTCGTCTCGCTTCCGTACGTCAATTTGATGATCCTTTTTGCATTTTTACAGCTTGTATTTCTTGGTTGCATCTTTAGATCTAAGTATGGAAGCGCACAGAATGAATTTTGAATAGTTACCTTCTTTCACTATCCAAATCTCATTGAAATCGAAGTCCTTGGGCTTTTTACAATCCTATATCAGTAGTATACCCGTTCTCTTCGACATTCCAAACTTTCTGATATCTCTTGGCCTTGGGACCAAGAGCATAGCAATCAAATTAATTGTACCTATAAAATCCTCCAACTGAAATTAAAATTAAAATCCCTGAAGTCTAGATTTCGGCTACCGACTTGTCGCAATTGACATTCTTATGTATTTGAAATGCTTTGCAAAAGAGCGCCGCATCATTCTTCACAATCCATTTATACACCTATACAAGTTATTTGCCTGTTTTCGCTTTATACTTATTACCAAAAAGGACTCGATTTTTATCGTAACTTCATCGAATCAAGCGGAACCCCATTTAATCTGCTCATGACGTTTTCGATAATCGCCAAGCACAACTCTTCCTCGAAACCAATCAGAACTTTTCACAAACACACAATCCCTGTTCGTCCTCATTACCCTCCCCTACATTCCCTACTTCTTGTTCTTCCCAGGCTACTTCCAAAGAATACAATTTTAATTAAATTAAACGGAACATGGTCCGAACCATCGGCCGGAAGGTGAATTTACTTGAGAACAACTCTCAAATCAGTTTGAAACGCTGTCAGCTAAGTTTAATAAGTTGGCAATCAAAACATAATTTCTTACCTAGATACAGATATGTATAATTTATGGTTTCAGAACTAGCTCTAATAATCGGTTTCGAAATACTGGAACTGAAGGATATCACATTTAAAGCAAAACGACTGTAGCGAGGACATTCTAACGATGGTCGGTTAGTAGATAGATTATTTCATGACTGATTATTCAAAATAGTCAGTGCCGATTCTAATCGCTGATCATTTTGCAGGACTTTTCAATTTGCAATCTTATGTAAGCTCATCGAAGCCCACTCATTCCTTACACTTAAGATATCAGAGAAACTTTTAACGAATTCGTATTTCGACCCAAGGACTAAGTTTGGTTGCAAGCAAGCAGCAAAGTAATAATACATCTCATCTACACAATCCATCGTCGTAGCAAATTGCTGTCCCAGCACATAATCACAGTGTAACAGAAAGTCCTGTTTTTGACAGATACGAGAAAAGGCGGGTATTATGTTAAAGGACTGTTTTTGAGTTATTGCTGCGTGCGAGGACTCTCTGAAATCGGCCAAGTAATTGAAGGTAGCGCTTGTTCGTTGCATAGGATTGTACACGTATGCGTATGTAATGATACGAAAGACGAAGTGACTGTATGAACATGTCCTGGAAATGCTCGCAAAGCGAAACAATCGCAAAAGATGCCCAAGCACATTTTCATGGATTTGCCTGGAGGAAAACAAATGCATTTGCGCTTATCCTATGAGAAGCATGCGCCAAAGTCCTTTCCCATTCTATTTCGTTTGGGGGAGACACGTGGCCACTTTTAATTTCATTTATTCTTGGTCATTGATTTCTTTCGTGAAGGCGGCAGTTAGATTAATGATTATGAGGTCCGCGAAGTCTGTTTGTGAAACAAATTAATTGTTTCCACCGTTTTAATGGGATTAAGTGGATTTTCGAATACTTTCATCTGTAGTTCGGTGGAACGGAGAGAAGTTTTTATAGAAAGTGTTTAAACAGAAAGAGAAAGTTTGTAGAAAAATTGCTGGAAACACGTAGAAGGACCTTTTTGGATTCTGATTGGCCATTTACGTATATAATTCAGAGTATAATTGGTTTTCAAATATAAGAATCAATTATATACAACATTGGCAGTGCTTGAGATTTCAATGGTTGTGAACTGTGCAGATAATCACTAACTTAGATACAGGATACAGAACTGAAAGATACAGAGCTGTAATCAAAGTTCGGTTTGTTCTTTATAATTTATGGTAAATAATAATGGAACGTGGGTGTGATTTGGGAAATTGTTTTTGAAGGCATGAAAATGACGAATTATAATGTTTACTTAAGACTTTTTCGTTACTTCATTTGTAGTTAAAGTTGATTTTCATTGAATTTCTGTTTGTTTTTTCAGGTTAAAATCTGGTTTCAAAATAGACGTATGAAATGGCGAAATTCTAAAGAGCGAGAACTCCTGGCAAGTGGCGGTTCTCGAGATCAAACGCTTCCAACGAAAAACAATCCTAATCCAGATTTATCAGATGCACGATGCGATCGACCCCCATCGATTTCACCACCTTCTTCTCCCACAGATATGACTATGTCCAACCAACAGCCACTGCAGCAACAATCAAATTCAACTAATCATACGTTGCCATCGCTCCAACAGCAAAATCATACGATTCAGCTACCACCTCAGCTAACAAGGATAAACGACACCGCCAGTTTTTCACCCGACTCACATCAAAAACTCAAAAAGGAGTTCGTAGAGGGAAATTTTAAAGTAGAACTGGAGGAAACAAGGCAACGAAGGCTTTTTAGTAATCTTTACGACTCCGATCGAGATCATGGAGGCTTTGGATTCAATCAGAGTCCTCCGGAGCTGAACGAAAATGGCAAAATGTACTATGACGAATATGATTCGAACTCGGATAGTGATGAGGAAATTAGCGTAACATGACTAAATGAATGAACCGATCAAAGACAAAACTAAATGGATTACATGTAAATAGATATTGGCTTCATATAAATTGGCTTGTATAGATTTAATAGTTGACTACTCAAATTTTCGGATTATTTTGTATAAAGATACTAGAAATATTTAACCTTATACTAAGTTCATTGTAAGTCTACTTGAAAAGTATTAATATATGTAAATTATTTGAAAGAATATTGATTTACTTCGTTTTGCGACACATGTGGTGTGCTCTGGATTCTTCCAAAAGTTGGAAGTTACTTTCAGGACGCTCCACAATACAGGGAAGCAACAAGTAACAACATTGGGTTGAGCTAAATTGCTTCGATCTCCCGAACAATTACATCATTTAATTTTCAATTTAATTTTCCTGGTATCTTTTCAGCGCAATCGACCCAATCAAGTGCCATTGATTTCTTAAGCATAAGCTCATATGAAAGTAATATTTAACACTGCAACACTACCTAATTCAGATTCCCGTGATTCGAGAACTTCCGCCCGAATGTCGCTAATAAAAACAAAAGAGTGACGATATATTTAGAATGTACTTTATTTTAAGATAGAAATTAAAATAAGAAATTAAAGGTTAAAACCAGCAATATTCAGTAAAGAAAAAAAAATCGTCTGCTGGTGTTAATGTATTGTTGTTGCACTGTTAATGTACTGTTGTCTGGTGTTAATGTACTGTTGTCTGGTGTTAATGTATTGTGACGAGTTTTGAATCCATTTGTGAATCTTTTAGTAATGATATACATTTGAAGTATAGTTGGAGTGTGACGGAAATTCAATTTTGGAGAGAATCAACAGCAGATATAAAATGATATCTTTAATCTTCGATATTGGTCCTACACAAACTGACCAGCTGAATTAATGATCCTCAATAAATATTGAACAATCTTTTGTTGAGGCTTTCGTACTGAGCGCAGGATATCATTAATGAATTTTTAAATTGGAATAAAACAGTAAGAATCCAAATTATATATTTGAATCTTCTTTAACTTCAGACAAAAAGTCTCTGGCTTAAGAAGTTTTTTATGCCTAGTTTGAAGCAGTTTGAAAAAACATACAACTTGCTTTACATGATGTGTTGGTACTGTATGAACATGTTCTAACTAATTGATTGCATTCAAAGCACTTTTCCAGTTATGGAAGAACAATCGAGATGCAAAAGATTTTTTTACCAAATCTGTAATATTTCGTGAAGAAACCGCCATCTTTCTTTCGCACATCCTATTGTTGCTGTAGGATTCTAGTAGATTGCTTTGCTTTCGACTGTTTCGTTGGAATAATTCGTCCTGTTGCAAGCATTTCTCAACCTGAACAGTTTTTGCGTCATACAATGCTTGCGTAGTGCGATCTTGTTCATTATTCTCCGTAGTTGCAAATTTTCTAAGTATATTTATTTTCTGTTGCTTACAGATCAATAACTTTCATAACGATTATTGTTATCATCTGCCCTGTTGATTTTGATCTCACTATGAAGTGAGTTACTTTTATTTCGGACATCTTCCAGTGTCTTAGCAAAGCATATAAGCTGTCGGTCCATCAACATGCTGTCGTTTGGACGTATTAAGACTGTACCTATAATTCGTGCAACCATTTTTCTACTCAAAAAAAAAATTTTCAAACCTTCAACTACCATCTAATGCCCAAACCAATTCTAGTGACTTCGTCATTTCGGGTGAAAATTTTGCATAACCAGAAAGATCCTAGCGAAAATCCCCGATCTTGCCTTAGTCCTGAGTGAACCTCCAAACGTAGGAAATCACAATACCAAAATTTATTGCATTCAATACACCAATACAACACTACATATATACAGAAATAGTTGTTATACAAGAATTCTTGTCAAAGTTGGCTCTGTGTGATTATGTCTTGTCCGCATCTTGATTTAGTATTATGGTTCTTCCGAATCTCCACTCATTTTGAACTCCATAATGTGTATTGTCTTGCGTTTAGTCATCCTGTCATACATTTATGTCAAAAATACTTTTATCAAAACTTCGATTAATACGAATTAAGATTGTTGGACAAAAAGACTGTCGATGAGATTTTGCTTCTATATTCTAACACTTTCGGTGTCTGTTGAAAAAGGAATAAGATGTCTACCAAGTTTTGTTGGATGGACAGTTTTTTGCCGAAATCTCCTTACTGTGGTCTCTGGCATTTCTAAAAATGCTCGATACATATTTTACTTTTTCCTTGGTCCAGAAGTTTGTGTGCTCCTTCAATAAAAGAAGGCGCATTTGTTTGTCTGCTTATTTTTCCTTTCGCACATTGACATTCTGCAATTTAAAATCAAAAAATCAATTAAAAAGCAGGCGAATGGCAAAACAAGGAAAAAGCGTGCTCGTAATGAATAACCTCCTAGCGCTTAGTTCCCTGGTCCTCCTAAGATTAAACTGGGTTCGTTCGTTGGTAGCCTACTTACTCGGTTCGTCATAAACGAAACACTTGGTTATGGACTTTCAAATATTTTTCTTGCTCATACACAAATTCTTCTCAACAATTCCCAATAAACATGATTTAATTTTATCTTATCTCGGATAATTATTTTAAAACTACGTATAGTTATTTGTTTCTCATGACAATGTTCCTGGCATCATTTAATCCTTTTGGGGAAAAGACGCACAAAACTACCTCAATCCTGAATTCTATGCACACTTTTTTGAATCGTTTGGAACATATAGTCTAGCACGGATACTGACGGATTCTTGTCTGCTGCCTCTTCGTGCAATTTCTTACATACTTTCTCATAATGTAAAAATTGATATACTTTCGCTGTTTTTATGAAGTGCCGGCACTATTTCTTTTGTTAGTCTCAGATGACATATGAGTTCAATTAACACATCATTTGAAACAACCATTATATACTTATTTTTCAATTGACACGTTTTCTAAATCATAATAAAATTGGTTTGGAAACTCCCAAAAGCTTCAGACTTGTTTGCAAAAATCGTTTTGTGACCGAGTTGGTTATTCTATGCCAGCACAAATAATCGCAAGTAATCAGCGAAAAACGACTGAAGTACGGTGGATGCGCCAATTAAAATGCGCCAACTTATAACCCGCGCCATCTTACACCACCCAACCCTATACGCTATTGAAGTGATTGAAGAAGTATCATAACTATTCGAAAAATCAGTGAACAGCGGCCTAGTTTGCAAAGTCCCAAAAATATCGCTTTTTAAGCCAAAATCAGATTTTGTGTTAATTGCATAAACACTAAACATTGTCTCCTTTTTCAAAAGATAGTCTCATCGTTACGGAAGTTTTACATTGAATCGTCTGCCTTGATTTGCAGTCTGTCTCGCCTCCAAATGTTTAGAACTTTCCATTATGTCTTCAAATTTTATAAATAGGGAAGCTTTTTGATGTTTTCGTCGATAGCACCGGTCCAGACTTTTCAGTGTGTCCCTTCGTGTTCGTTCTTCCGGCTTCCCGCCAATCGTCAGTAGCCGAGAGTTGTTCAAACGCTGCAAGTGTCCTCTGAAATTTTCGCAACTTTTGGATACCTGTGATAAGTCGAAATTCATCTCCATTTGATTTTGCATCAAAGATTTTTCGGGAGACCTAATTCTTCGATCACGCTTAACATTCCCACAGCCACCGCGTAACACACGCCTTGTTATAAGTTTGCATACGCGAAGCTTCATTTCCTGTTGATGGAGCTTGATTTCAAAATTTTTAGGACCCTTAGGATTGCTAGATTCATTGTTTGATTTCGAAAGTTTCGCATGTTCTATTTCACTGCAAAATATGGCAAAATACGGCAAAATATTTGGCGTGTGAAAGTTTTTTCAGTTTTTTATTGATATGGATTTTCTTCGAACTATAAGTCATAAATTAATTTTCCTATTTCGGCAGCAGGTAGCACTTTGGAAACCTCAATATCTGGACTAAGAAAATAAATCATTATTGCATTTGCATTTTAGTTCTCAAGCAAAGGTAGCAAGACAAAAGTGAGGTGATAAATTGCATATTAGGCATTGTCTACTAAATGAGTTTGTTATCAGACACCGCACAGAGTGCCATCTGAATTTGCATCAAAATGCAAGGATCTCATCGAAATATAAGCAGAATTCATGGAGAAAACGAGACAATAGACCACTCTCAACTGTTGTTTCAAGGCTTTCGTAGTGGAGAACAACAATTTGAAGATCAGTCACGATCAGGACGGTCCACGGAGGTCAAAGGTGTTACTCTATTGAAAGTCATACAAGAAGGTGATCAAACATGATAGCCACAGAACTTTCGGAGAAGTTCCAGTTCATCAGAACCACTAGAGAGAGAAGAACTATTGCGCTAAGATATGCGTGAAAGTTGGATGCTTGGATACTTCACGAACTTTTGGATAGAAAGAAAGGCCGACAAAGTGGCCTGGTGTCTTTATCATCTTGCTGGTCCAACTAGTAGAGGTTGCAAACAATGCATGTCATGTATGAGTCAATCGTCATCACGACAATGAGTCCAACGCAAATTAACGAGGATTCGCTGGGAACATTTATCCCACCCTACTATATTCTTCCGATCTTACTTCAACAGATTATCAATTGGTCGGATTTGGTCCAGGAATAACTACGTGCAACTGCAAACCGAAGAGGCTCTTCGTACAGGATTATCAAACTTTTTTGAGGGTAAGATTGAAAATGTCTACAGAAGATGGACACTAAATAGATCAATGAAAAAATTGGTATAGAGGAAGGCCGGTTAGTATGAAGTAAATAACAAAAAGCTTGAATTGCATTGCTCACTACTTATCTTTGAAATATCTTTGGAGGAATCAATTTTTCCGTCTCTATATTTCCAATTATGAAATTATTTGGAAATATATGAAATAAAGAATTATTATCAAAGGAAAATTTTCCTTACATATTTCTCATTTAAATAATTTAAATTTTATCAAAATGTTCAATGATCTTTAAGGTGGAAAATTTAATTTTTAATGCGTCATGTTCGTGCAGTATAGTCAAATCCATTTTAAAAAATCCAAGAAAACGTTTGACAACACAAAATAACAAAAATTTTTGCACAGACTCATTATTTTCTAGGAACGTTAGGATATTATTTACTCTTCATGAAATACTACGTGAAGTTAGCGAAATACTTGATTGCCGTTTTGAAAAGATAAGCTGAGGAATGTTGGGAGGTGGTTTACAATGTTGATTTTTTGACTTGAGAAAAGCTTTTATTTCTCCTTCCTCTGGGAAGTTTGTTGATTTCATATTTGAAGAAGGCCTCATCTTTCGAGTGAATTCATCGACCCATTTTCTTCTCTTCTTCGTCCAAGCTGATCTGCATCGATCGGAACAAATGGTAGTCAGAACGAGCAAGGTCTCGAGAGTACAGAGGTTGATCAATATGTTCCCGACTGAGCCTTTCTAATTTTTCTTTAACGACGTTTGCCTGATGAGGTCTGGCATTGCCATGATGGAACAGAACTATGTGGTGTTTTCGAGCTATCAATGGTCGTTTTTCGTGGTCTCACCAAATTTACAGCATAAGTTTTTGGCAATAAATAAAGTGTTTTGGTTGTGAAATTCATGGTTGGCCGCGATCAACATACGATACTTTACTCCGAAGCAAGTTATTTTTCGCGTTTGACACAAATTTCATCCAGTAATCCTTGCACATCTGCATCTTCAAATTTTTCTGGCTGACCTGGCCGTTCTTCGTCTTCCAAGTCAAAATCATCACTTAGGAACCATGCAACCCATCGTTCACAAGTTTTTAGAGATGGAACATGTTCACAGTATGCTTCTACCAATAATCGATAACTTTCAGCAGCGTTTTTCTTCAAATGAAAGAAGGTTATTAATCTTCCCCGCAAAACAAATTTTTCAGGCTCAAAATTCGACATTTTTGACGCAAGAACAAGCTTTGGTGTTTACGCTATTTCGTTCAATGACTAAGTGAGAGTTAATGACAGATCTTAATCCTCCAAAATATCAGTTGCGCCATCTGTTATCGACATTATTAACCGACACTCCCAATATATAAGAATCTGCAACAACCGAATCAGTCCGAAACACTACGCAAGCAATTTATAGGTTTGAAAGTTTGTTTAATGTTTTATTCCAAGCTGATTGCTAAAAATTAACGGAGAAAGAATTCGATTGAGTTCCTTCATCGACGCCAGAAGAGGAATCCTGCCGATGCACATCCAGTGGAGACTTTCTTATCCAGCATCTTAATCAGACCGAAACAAATTTATGAATTTAAGGACAAATAAATGGCTATTGTTGTAAGTTATTTGTTGCCTTTGTTTCAAATAGATTTGAATAGAAAGTGCAATTGAAGCTTGCAGCAGACCGATTTTATTGAATGGATTATTGAATAGCAATAACTGGATACTAACTTAAATAAAATCGTCTTCAGGGACGAAGTCAAGTCATATTACTATGACAATCATCAACGACATACATCAGGTTCTCTTTTTACGCGAATTGTATTTACATGAATTTGGTTTTACACGAGTTGAAGATAAAAATAAAAATATCTTTTTAGACGAATTGGCTTGTTTTGATATTCTATGAATTCTCAAATTCTATGAATATTTTCGAAATTTCATAGTGCAACTAGAGTTTGGAAAATCAGCGTGGAATTTTCCAAACCATGCGTTGAATAAAGGCGTGATGCGTTTTTCTACGAAATTTTGTTCGGTTTTGAGAGTTGACAAAGAAAGATGTTTACTTTTTGTGGATATTTAAGTATCATTTCATTACTCAACACCAGAAATTAAGCTTAAAGTTAAAGTGGTCATAGAGGTTTATTTGGTAATTTTGATATAATTTTCAAACATTTACATGATTAATATCAAAAAATACTCAGGTAGCCTCAACACAAAGTCACATAATTCACGTTTAATAAATGGACAGATGAAAGCGAGCAGTTTAGATAACTAAATTGAAGTTTAAGATGTAAAATTAACAAGGAAAGGTACAGAGCATGTAGGTAGCAATTTTGGAATTCATGAAACTACTATAAGAACTAAAAATCAAGAAAATTGAAATCGCGATAAGAAATTTGGTGTGTTCTGGAATTAAAGTAAGTACTCAATCAACTATACATATAAGACATGCTATCAAAGAAAAGATGGGAAAAGGTATGTTAAAGTGGAATGAAGATAAATCACAAGAAATATTAGATGAAATTGCAATCAAGCAAACTGCATTAAATGATAATTGCTACGAATGTATTATAGAGGTTGAGTCAAGCACTTCATCGCACCCAAACTTCTTTTCGCATCTGAAATCGCTTGCAACAGGTTGACTGGCTAACAGGTTTACAGCTCTCTGTAATATCAAAATAAAGGAAGAAACTGCGCCTGCAGATAAATTGTTTGCAAAAGATTTTGCTGCAATTTTTTCGGATACACCCTATATTATTTTGGAATGTCGTTGAGCGGACAGTACAGCCGTGAAATAATATCACATATCACATAATTCTCTAGCATAAACATATTTTAAAAGTTGAGGGGAAGATTTTGTAAAGCAGTTTTACGAAAAGGTAGACTGAAAAAAAGTACACCGCAAACAACCCCTTCTAGGGGTCCATAACCTGTACAATTGACAATGAAATTAATGAAAAATTTGTCAACGTACTATGGCTTAGCAATCCGTCGCCACCCAGACTCTCTTGAAAACATGCGAAAAGAAGTTTGTGCTGGATATTACCATAAAATTTCCACAGACGAAAATTCGCAACATTTTGATTGACCATCCAGCATCCGACAGCATTAGATCTTGAAGTGCAAGAATTGGCTTTGGAAATTGGCTTTGAAATTGACCCAAAATAGCAATGAGAGCTACAATACCTGCGTGTGGAACCTGACCCCCAAACACACTTTTTCCGGCAAAAATACCATTAAAGTTTCTGCCAATACCTCTGCACGCATCTTCCATCAAGGATTCATTACAATTTCGATGATCATGCAAGCTGTGGGACTCACAACTCGCTCGCAAGCCATGCATCACATGGAGGTTGTTGCCGCTGTTCGAATCAAGCAGGGGAATTGCCGCAGCACTGAGTCATGTAAAGAAGCGAGGACTGCTCGCAGGGATGAAAAATTACGTTTGGAGGAAAAGTATGAGCAAGAGGAAAGATTGTTATGTGACCCAGGCATGGCCGACTAAATTTAGGTAACATTTTGTATAAAAATTATTGTTAAAAACTTTAAAGCGCTTTTTCTAGAAATCACATATTTTGAATTGGCGGGCGTGATAAAAACAACCTACTGGACTGATCGTTCGGAAATATTAATATGTTATTGTACACATATTGTACATATAAATCTGCAGATTGAATTACGAATAGAACGATCGGTAAAGTATTTTTTGGTTTTCAAGGGACTTTTTAGTCCCGAAAATCGTCTAATTTCAAAATTTAATTCAATCTATAGTGACTTTCATGCTGATTAAACCCCGGATATTTTATTCTGACTTTTCAGTGAGCCAAAAGCACGCCCGCCTTAATTTTTTAAATGTTCTTTTCATAAGCCTGCAGCCGCCAAAAAACATGCTGAAAAAACCCAAAAACAATTTTTTTACTGTTTTTTTTACATAGAAATAAATATGTAAAGTTTCAATAAGATATCAATTTCCTTTCTTTAAAAAAATTGCATTTTAAAAATTTCATGTTTTCAAAGTGCAGGGGTGTACTGTCCCCTTATAAGTGGCCCTTAAAACTCCCCTTAAAAATGGTTGGAAAAAAGGAATGTTGCGAAGAATTTACGTTGCTAAGTCGCAGAAAACCGCCCATGGCTTTAAGAAACAAAGAACCGTGTAACATTGTCGGTTGATTCCAATGATTCAAAGAAAGATGTAGATTGGCCACTGGTTAACAAACAAAAAGGCCTGGAAACCTGAGTGCAATCTTCACAGAATGGTTCAAGAAATATTTCTTCCCAGATGTAAGACGCTACATGAATTAAAAATGTCTAGAACCAAGTATCAATTCTTTTAATTCTAGACAATACATCTGGCCATCCGATCTTGGAGCCTCTATATGGGAAACTCGGCTTTCTTTCGCCAAACAGTATATCCTTTATACAATCACTAGACCAAGGGATTATTGCTAATATTAAAGTGTAGTACATAAAACGTTTGCCTAGGGACGTGTGCTAGACAAACTAGACCACCCTGTGAATCAAACAGTCATTGGCACGTGAAAAAAATTTTCTATTATGGACTATCTCAATAAAGTTGGGTTAGTTTGAGGTTCAAGCCATCAACCTTAAGCTCATGTTGGAAAAATGATTAGCCAGAATGTGTTAACTGAAAAGATCCTGATCCTGTCATCCATAATAACGGTTCTTTTGGTGGCAACAAAACACTGGCACATATAATTGGTATAGATGGATTCAATGATATATCCTTTTCCGATATAGAAGAATTACAGGTTGATAAAAGCTGAAGGAAAAATGAAATTGTAGACCTCAACCTTAAAACACAGAATAAAGCGATTATGAAGAGGAAGATCCTCCAATTTTGAATGCAACTCCAATTAAATAAGGTGTTGATCTTGCCAGGTCAGTGAAGGAAATTACTTTGAACCACATTGTCCTGATGTGGAACGAGCTGAGAAATTATGAATATGAACTGAAATCATTGATGGCATCTTGCGGAAAACTTTATAACATTTTATCACGAAACCAATCTTCAATAACTGATATCCTTTAAAAAGCTTATAGATATGTATATTGAGTGTATATTGAGCTTATAGCTCAATAAACACAGGAGAGCAAAGATGATAATCCCGAAATAATATCACGAGATTAACAAACATATGGCTCACAAGTGATAGCTCTGATATTGTAAGCATACCAAAATATATGTGTTAATTGATTGTTAATTGAATTGTTAACATAACATTTTGTTATGTTTCCAATATTTTTCTTTATTCTATATTTATTAATTTTTTAAATAGTGTTTTTCGTTCAATTTGAAATTAAAATTTTATGACACATTTAATTAAAAGATTTTTTATAAAAACAATTACTTTGCTGTTTCGACCAATATATATTTTTTTCTTTTTTTTTATAAGTTTATAAAATATATAATATATTATAAGAGTATAAAAAACTCCACAGACCTGGTCAAAAAGTTGGCCAATCTTAATATTCCAAATAATTGCTCTCTTATCGCATTTGATGTTACAAACATGTTTTCCAATATTCCATATAAAGATTCTCTTGATATAGCCAAGAACCTTTTGGCCTCCAAAAACATTGACCCGGTTGTAGAAACGGAAATAAGAACTTTACTAGAATTCTGTCTTAGTGAAAACTATTTTCAGTTTGAAAACAATTTCTATAGACCGAAAAACATTTTTAGAAAGCCCATCTTCTCGGATGCAACTATTCCAGCCGATTCATGCCACCCTTGGTCCCACAAGATATCAGCTTGTAGATCGATGGTTGACCGTGCTTTTTTCTCACCTCTTTCTAAGGAATTTCTGAATACCGAAATTTCAACCATCAAAGAAATAGAAAATAATAACGGTTTTTCGAATCAGCTAATTGATCATCTGATTAATAAAAAACATAAGGATGAAACTATTTATTAAATTTATCCGAAGATAGAAGAAACAATTCAGCGAAAATTTGCACTCCTTTCATACGCAATTTTCCTTTAAACCATAGAGTTTATTTAATAAGTTTTTTTAACATATACCGATATTTCGGAAGACAGTTGCTTCCTTCCTCAGTGCTAACTGATTCTTAACTTGGAAAATCAACCCTATATATACATGCCAATCCTAATTAAACTTAATTATCCCCTAATTAACAAAAGGAACCATTAACAAACCGACCATTGTAAATTATTTTTATTGGCAGTATACCTTTATCTAACTTATTTAACCGTAAGGCTTAATCCCTCATAAGGTTATTATTTTGGGTGAATTTGAAAAGAGATGAATAGGCGTTACCTTGATCTTGATTCATCCTGTTGGTTTTCGGTATTTTGAATATCTCCAGGCTTTCGATGACGTCTAATTTTTGGTACTGTCTTACCTGTTTTATCACTTTTAGATCCTCCGTCCTGATCTTGTGTCCCGTTTCCACAATATGTTTTGCCACCGTTGATTTTATTTCCTGTGTGCTTCTTTTCTTTTTCAACCCGTTCTCTGTTTCGCTAAGGTGCTCCTTGCAGCGTATGATGGCTAGACGTCTAGTTTGTCCTACGTAACATTTGCTGCAAACGGGGCAGGAGATTTTGTACACCCCACCCCACTTCTAGGCGAAGTGGATCCTTGACTGACCTGACTCGGCTTTTTATTTGGAGTTTTCTACTCGTGGGTATTAACTCTATACCTGTTGTACTCATTAGTTTTTTGAGTGCTGCTGTTGCTGGAGTGTGTCTGATCGCAGCTCTTCTTGTATTTTCGGCTTGTGTATTTTTCCCGAAGAGTGTCGACAAACTGTGGAGCTCCATCTGTCTCTCCTTTTTCCTTATTATCCTTTTGATGGTATTACTATTGTAGCCATTGATTTTTGCTGTCTGCATAATATATTCTTCCTCTTTTCGTTTCTCGTTTGTTGCAAGCGGTATGCTGAGCATTCGATGGATCATAGCGTGGTATGGGGCCATTCTTTGGGTAAATGAATGGTAGTAAGTAAGTTTTTTTGGTAAAAAAAAAACAAAAATTTACAATGGTCGGTTTGTTAATGGTTCCTTTTGTTAATTAGGGGATAATTAAGTTTAATTAGGATTGGCATGTATATATAGGGTTGATTTTCCAAGTTAAGAATCAGTTAGCACTGAGGAAGGAAGCAATTGTCTTCCGAAATATCGGTATATGTTAAAAAAACTTATTAAATAAACTCTATGGTTTAAAGGAAAATTGCGTATTTTTCAATAACTATCGAAACCAACCATAGCAAAGCAGTCCAAACAACTTAATATTACTCCTTTCATATTTTGGTCCAATATCCGATAATATTTCTCGAATTTTAACTAATGACAACATTCACATTGCCTTCAAGCCTAGTCAAAAAATTTCCATCCTTTTCTACAATGCCAAACAGTCTACGAGCAAATTTTATAAATCCGGAGTCTGTAAAATTACATGTGGAGAATGCTATTGTGGGTATATTGGCCAAACAGGTACATAGATCCTTTAAAGCCAGATTTAATGAGCATTTTAAATCCTACATTCACTAAAAATCCAATTCTAACGTAGCAAACCACTTCCTAGAAACCAACCATGAATTCCCTTCAATTGAAAATTTACAGATCCTCCATAATTTATCTAAGTCCCATAAACTCAATATTTTAGAAGCACTGGAAATTCATAAACACCTTAGAAATAATAATTTTACTGTCCTTAATGACCAAACCAACATATTTAAATCTTCCCTCTTTGATGCATTAGCATAATTACCTTTTTACTTTTTTGATTTTAAAGGATATAAAAGGTAGACTTAAGTCCAAAATTGTTCATACACTTCATAATGCTGACGAGTATCAGCGAAACGCGTAGTGTGTAAAGGAAAAAGAAAAAAATTAATAAATTGATCTAAACAGCAAAGTAATTGTTTTTGTCAAAAATTCTTTTCTAGAAATAGATCAAAAAGTCAACGGAAGTTACATCGACCTCTTGAAATCAGCAAACATTTAATTAATTAAAATCTGTAAGCACGAAATCAATTTGAATGTGAACTCCAACAAACATTTTGTGATCGTTTTCATTTATGTCTGCATTTTGTTTCATCGCATTCTCTTTTTGCACGGATTTATTAATTTTTTTGTCGGGACTGTATGTGTCGTGTAAAAAACAAATGAGTTCTGCATGGATATTCAGAACTGCCACTAAAGGATTGGTAAATATTTGAACATATACCTGACGAATTTAATTCATGATTGAAAATAAAACCAATACCGACAAGAACAACTTGGAGGAACTTTCGATACAATGATTTCTATACAGTAAACAATCTTGTGGTATTGATTGTGAAGACAATTTGAAATTCTTTACCCCTTAGAACATTAAGTCTTGTTTTCACCGAGCGGAAAAATGAATAACATACGTTAACCCTGTCCACCGTTCCACATGTGGGAGATGAATAAATAACTTTATCATAGAAGCAAACCATGCTTTACGACATTGAAAATAACGAACAACCTTAGTCGAGACAACATCCGCTCAGATGTAGACGAATGTACCGAATACACAGCAGTACTGAACGAATACTCTCAAGATTCAAATAATTCAATTATATCACGTACTAGTCAATAGATAGAAGATATTTAGTTATGACATGCGTTAAGGAGAAGATTTCTGTATAGACATTAGTAAGGCGGTTTGGTTCACAAAGGAGTTGCAACGTGAAGAATCTTTATTGCATCTTAGTGATTGCAGTCCGAAATCGGAATAATTTTCAATCAAGACGTGGACACTGGATTTTCCTTTAGTTGTTTAGTCGACTTTAGTAATGCTGATCACTTTAGTTTATGGTCGATATAACCAAAAACTTGTAAGGTAGAGTAGAATTTACATTTGCATTTGCTTAGACTCTAAGCCTTAGAGTATCTAATGATCAAAAAAGAATGGGAACGTAAAAATAAAACGCAAAATTTCAGTGTTTAATAAATTTCTGTATTATCCCCTTGAAAATACTCTCCTACTGCGGCAATACATGCATGCCAACGTTTGGTCCTATTTTCCATACATTTTTATAGGCCAAAAAAGGTATGGCCTTCGGCTCACGCAGAGGATTCTCTTTTGGCAATTTGAGTATGTGAAATAGATGAAAGTCACACGGTCCGAAAATTCCGAGTGTTTTCTTCGATCTTAGTGGTATGGTGCACTATGAATTCTACTATGAATAATCGAGGCTTTATCAGATGGCGCATTAGTTACGGGTGTGGTTCCGAACGTCTGAAATTTACGCGAAGAACAAGCTCAACTTCTTTTGTTGTCCTAACTCGAAATTTAATTTGACCCAAAAGCTGCTTCTCCTTTTCAAAACATTTCCTTCAATACTTAAGTCTAATTGCTAACCAAACAAATATTATGAATACGAATTTTCGCCCTTTTCGGGTCGTTTTCAAATCTTATCTATTTAAGTAACATTTTTTAATTGTAAAATAAACATCTAACTCATTATCGTGGTGTAAAATCCATGAATTGTTCTTCCAGTAATCGGGCCTTTTTGCGAATGGTGTCACGCAAACGACGCGTAACGCCTAAATAGTATTTTTTATTAACCGTTTGGCCCTCCGGAAGGAATTCATAGTGCACCACACCACTAAGATCGAAGAAAAAACTCGGCAAAACTTTGAATTTGGGCCGACTTTGGAGCTCTTTCTTCGGTTTTGGCTTATTTTCGAAGCACCATTCGGACGATTGTTGTTCGGTTGGCGTATCCAATTTAAAAACCCATGCTTTGTCACCAGTCATGATGCGTTCGATGAATTTTGGGTCGCTCTCTGTGTTGGAAATCATCTTTTTGGCCTGATCAACGCTACGCTGGTTTCAAATTCAGCTTTTTTTGGCACTGGCGACGCGTTTCATGCGCAGAATATCAGTAAAAATGTTTTCTGATCCATATGAGATGCTCATCAACACTCTCTAATCGATACATCCTACTCCCTCATGCCTGCTCAGCGTAATAATATTTTGGGATCAATTCCACAGAAACAAATAAAATCTTTACCTTCTCAACATTAATTAAGGCATCATTTTCAGAAAGGCACGGCGTGATTCAATGTATAATAGATCAGTTGGATCGTAGAAGTAGTGTTTATTACTTATTCAACTTCAATTTACTAGGATAAAATTACAATTTTTGTTGACTTAATATTTCTGGAAAAGGGAGTAGACAATGCATGGTTGCGAGAAGTGCAATTGGTACTCCCCTCCAGGAACTGCCATTGCTAGCTGCACTTGGGGTGGCATCAGCAGTAGTTTCAAATTAAATTGTACCTACAATATTATGTTTTTTTTTTATTTTATTTTATTAAAGTCATATTCAACTTTATGTAATTCACCCGCACCACTACGAATTTACTATTAGGTGCGCAACGAAGTTCCCGTTTTATTTCAAGAGATGGCTCCAGTAGTATGTGCTGGTCGATTGTGACATAACCAAATAGTCATGGACCAAGCTTAGACATATGGCAAACAAACCGCTTCGACACATAAGTGATTTTGTTTTTGTGTCATATACTTTTGGCTGTGTAAAAATGTCGAATCTTGTGCCAAATAATCGTTGTTCTTTCATTCAAAGAAAACGGCGGCTGAAGCTCTCCGAGGGCTGCAAAAAGTTTGTGGAGATACTGCTGTAAGTAAGACAACGTGCCGTGATTGATTCCGTCGCTTTAAAGACGATGATTTTGGTGTTGAAGACCATTTGTGTGAAGGAAGACCTAAAACCTTCGAATACGCTGAATTGGAGGCATTGCTCGATGAAGATCCATACCAAACGCAATAGGAGCTTGCTTCAGTATAAGGAGTTACTCGCCAAGTAATTTCCAAGCGCTTGCATGCGTTGAGATTGCGATTCAGAAACAAGGAACTTGGGTTCCTTATGAATTGAAGCCAAGAGACGTTGAGCGTCGTTTTTTCACCTGTGAACAACTGCTCCAGCGGTAAAAAAGGAAGGGTCTTCTTCATCGCATCGTTAAGGGTGATGAAAAATTGATTCATTATAGTAACCCGAAGAGAAGAAAATCATGGGGACTGCCCAGTCATGCTTCTACGTCGTCGGCTTGGCCGAATATTCACGCTGCGAAGGTTTATTTGGTTTTTGGTGGGACCAGGGCGGTGTTATTTATTATGAGCTATTGAAACTGAATGAAACTATCACTGGGGAACGATATCGACCTCAAATGACGTGATTGACCTGAGCACTGCGCGAAAAGTGGCCACAATACGAGCAGAGGGACGAAAAAGACATTCTACAGCATGACAACACTCGGCCTCATATTCCCAAACCCGTTAAAACCTACTTAGAAAAGCTCAAATGGGTTCGATGGCGCATGGTCTGGCTAATCAGCAGTTCTTCTCATATGAAGACATCTCAAAATGGCTTATTCATGGATAGCGGTTCCTCATATAATAAACGAAATTAATTCTGACGTTTGGTCTAATTCCATATTCTATTAGTTATATATTTTTCAAATCTTGAGAGTAAAGTTCAAGTCACAAAGTCTGGTATCTTCCTTAAAAAGTGGGCGGAATTTTCCACAACTTCCTTCGGTATACCCGGAATGTGCAAATCAATGACATCAGACTTATACGGGTAAGGTTACGATTTTCCACAAAAAAAAAAACCTTTTTTCGATAAGTTTTCTTCATAAACGGAAAATAAGATATCGTTTTGAAATTTGATACAGATATTCATTATCATTTGAAGTCTACAGAACATTTTCCAGAATCTTAGAAGCTAGTTTTAAAGATATTAAGAATTTTTTAAAGATATGCCTCGAATTGATGTTTGACGTGATTCCTCGATTTTAGAAGATCTGAGAAAATAAAACGTACACTAATCCGTGTTTTAACTGGCTATCGCGTGAAAGTGATAATTTTTTTCAAACAACAAAATGGTGGCCATCTGGATAAAAATCAGTTTTTGAAGTTAGAAAATCGGTTGGATATGAATGAGTGAATGATATCTCCGATCAACATGATCCTACTTCATGCGATAGGCCAGATATGCCTCCAACAACATATTTGGGTTCGGCCAAATAGTTTTTTTTAAATCATGATCGCCTACTCAAAAAACATGATTTAGAGAAATTAACGTTTAAATTTCCATTTTTTTAAGTTTCCTCACTTTTTTGTACAGGTTATATATGTAAAATATGAAGTATATAATATATGATCCAAGCATAAATCGAAGTAGATGTTCCAAAACGAGTGGGAAGCCAAGAAAGATGAAATACGCTGGAGCTTCCTGATAGAAACAATAGCACTGAAGAATGGAGTAAGTAGCTCCCGAAATGCACATATGTATTGATAACATACAGATTGCAGTCAGGAAAAATTGTATCTTGTACAAAAATTCGAAAGCAACCAAAAACAGCTGTGGAAATTGCACCGTATTTTCGATTGTACTCAGAACCAAAATCAGGGGAAAAAAGAATCTCAATTTTTTGAAACCTTCACCTTCATATATCTTATCGTTCAAGTTTATTTACCATCAGACGTTGATTGGGACTCATTGCAGTATGAAATTTAAAAAAATAATTTCCTCCGCATATGATCTTGGCCAGACTACAATTGTCTATAGGTCCTAGAAAACTCCTGCTCCAATAGTGTGTGCCGTTTGATTGTGAGAGGACTGGGGAACAAGATTGGGATTAAAAAGAAGGAGAGATTGAAAAGAAGAAATTCGACAGAGTTGGGAAACAGCGTCTTGTTAAAACGTTTACCCATGTATCAATCCACAATCCCCTATACCTTCTGTCAAAAAAGTACAGTGAACATGTTACTTAAAACGCCCGCACCTAATGGATCTTGAAATTTGGTAGGACTGTCATTCATTACTATGTCAAGTTTGAACGCGATCTGTCAACCAGTTTGTTTAAAGCAGTTGGTTAAGTCAGTCAAGCTTATTAGAGCGTGGCGATTTTGGACATGAACGAAATTGTTGAACAAAGAGTTTCCCTTAACTTTTGTGTTGCGAGCGAGATTTCTTTTGCTGATGCATTGAAAATGTTGGAAAAGGCTTTTGGTGATTCAATTTTATCCAAAACCCGTGCATATGAGCGTAAAAAGCGTAAAAGCGTAAAAAGAGGACCTTGAAATCGTCGAAGACATGCCTCGTTCTGGCACTTCCCTCAACATCTCTCACGAGTCTGTTCGTATCATTTTGATTTAGCATTTGGGCATGAGATGCGTCGCTGCACGGCTTGTTCCAAAAGAGCTCAATTTTCTTCAAAAATAAAATGAATTTGAAACTCTCACCAGTCAACAGGCTTCCAAATGGCGCGCTAAAATTGAGTCGAAACCGAAAAAAGCTCGTCAAAATCGGGCAAAACTTAAGGTGATGCTTATTGCTTTCTTCGATATTCGTGGGCTGGTTCACCATGAGTTCGTTCAACAAGGACGATGAGTGAGAAGTTTTATTTGAGCGTACCAAGGCATTTACGTGAACGAATTCGGATGAAACGGCCGGAATTATGGGCAAACAGCACGTGAAGTTTTCACGGCGATAATGTTCCGTCGCATCGAGCTACAATTGTGAACGGATATAAGGTAAAAAACTCGACAAACATCGTATTCCCCTTATTTAGCCCCATGCGACTTTTTTCTGTTCCCGAAACTAAAATTGCCCTTCGTGGAACACGTTTCGAGTCCATTGAAGCCATCAAGCAGAATTTGGCGCGTGAATTGCCGGCCAACCCAGGAAGTGGTTATAAAAAATGTTTCGAAGAATGGAAAAAACGATGGCACATGTGTACAGCCTCTAATGGGGAATACTTTGAAGGCGACAAAACAAATTTTGATGATTAAATATAAAATGTATGTTTTATTGACAAATTCCCGGTACTTTTTTGACAGAAATAAAAGTACATATTTGTTGATCTGTGTGTTTACTGGTCTACCATGTCTACATGCCGGGATATCGTCTCTTACTTTGAAAGCATGCTTGACACCTTTCGTCGTACGCTTTTTCTCAAAACTTGAGACTTCACATACATCTTCTGGGTTACCTGAGGATTTAAGTAAAGATTTAAGCTTTGTCTACGTTTAAGATGTAAATATATAGAACGAATATAATATACAGAATAGCACACAGGATCTTTATCAATGCTTTATCAACGATAAGGAACTTATTCCTAAAAATACGGAGTAAGTTTTGTCACATTATGTATAGATTGCTTTCCAAGGTGTTAACATTTTTTAAAGTTCATATTAAGATGCCTACATTCTAACGTGTGCAAACACGACTTCATCGATGCTAAATATTATTGACAACAATAAATCAGGGGCAGATTTACCTTTTTAAAAGCAATCATTAAACGAAACTCACATTAGCTGAACGCGATACACGTAACCCTTTGCCTCCTTCACCCCAAGCAAGCCAATCCTTTTGGTTGGCAAGAAGAAATGAAATTCTCAAGTCAAACAGCAGTCATGCAAACAATTTAATTTATTAATTTGTTCGATTCACTGACGGTGCACGAGTCAAAATAGCACATAAGGAACAGTAACCTTTTCCTCAAATTGCCTGCTCCTTGCATCCAGGTACACAACTGATGAAACTACTTTATAGCATGTAGTGCACACTCCTTCCACCATTGCCTTCCTCCTGAAATACCTCGGTTTTCTTAACTTCCAAAGGACGAGAAGGACGAGCAAGGAGCGCGATGGCTCACTAATTTCTGGCTCGAGCTACCGTCCTGTTACCTTGGGGTGCGGTCCCTTTAACGTTTCTAAAGTCCTCCGATTGCGGATGTTTCCCATTTCCGGGGACGATAAAATCGCAAGAGCAAAAGTTTCGCCTGCAATTGAGAAGTTTCATATCACGCGTGTTGAAATTTCCATTTCGTAATGTGAAAAGTTTTTCTCGAGGATTTAAATTAACTTCACCTACACCACAAGGTTAGTCAGAAGGGCAGCCCTTTGGCGCCGGAAGTAAGTGTTGCCACAGAGTGGGATTGCATATTGGAAAAGGTGATTTACATTCAAAAACGCCACTTGCAGTTATAGACATTTGATGAACTATGGATCAGCTAAATACTCAGATTTGGTTTAAAAATTAAAGACATAGACAAGAGTTTATGATAAACAGGAGCGATACGCATCCAGAAACAGATAACTGACTCGTATGTGGGAAAAGGAATTACAGGGAAAATTCATACCAAGAAATGATGCTACTAGATAAGCTTGAAATCATGGGGAAAATACTTTTGAAATTTAAAATCTTCAAAAAAAAATTTATCGGACTATAAAATGCTAAAAACAAAACAACAAAATTTTAAAGCCTTTGAATACTGCCCAATCGTTTTCAATGTTCATTAAAATAAAACTGAATTTAACAGAAATTAAATTACAAAATGAAACTCAATTGGTTTGTTGCGAAGCAATCTTCGACCTGGATTACACATAATTAACGCAATAATTAATTAATTATTAAAGGGTCAATTTTGCATAGGTTGTACTTTGTGTAGGCGACAGGGTGGATATTGAAGGCTGCGGTTGGAACTGATTGGCATCTTTATCTTCTGAAGAAGGCAAGTCTTGCATCAGTAGCCGTAAAACACGTAATAATTGGGTTGGAAGTCTCCACACGCTCGCATCCACACATGGCTAGGCTGGCTCGTCGCGAAAATTTGCAGGGGAATTTCGTCGACTTATAGCTAGGTTTTCGGAGAAAAAGTGACAACCATACGCATAGGACCCTTGTTGAGAGTGCATGATGAACAAAGTGATGTGATTGTTTCGAAGCTAAGTTTGTGGCAAGTGACTGAAGTGAAAGTTTACGTTTGCTCGTACTTATGAGCGATACGTCAAGGTTCCTCTTGACATGAATAACACATCAATAACAATCACTGAAGAAGGAGGAACTCTTACTTCCAAGAAGATTAAAATGTCTGAAAACAGAAAAGATCAAAATGCTTCTTACTGGCAACAAATGACAATTATCAATCATTAAGTTATCGCAAATATCAAAATGAAGTGTTTTACCAATTTACCGGGAAATTACATCTCTAATAAGTGATTTCGGGGGCAAGTGTCACCCCCGAAAGTGCTAAGTTTACACGCATCAAAGAATGGCTATCAGAGGAGTAAATATTGATTGACAATAGACCTTAGTATTTGAATTGGGGAACGGCAGCAGGCATAAAATAAGATAAGATGTTTCAAATTTTGATAGCATTTATTCGGTTGTTTTAGCAAGAATCTGATAATTTTAGTTAAACATGGAGTGAATGCGAATTTGATTGAGTTTTAATTGAAGAATTAATCGAACGCTTTTTCGAATATCAAAGAAATAATTCCAACAGACAGCAACTACTCGTTCCAGATTGCTTTAAGGTCCTGAGTCGTATGATTAACAATATGATTGCTGTTCTGCTGATGGCATTTGTCTGAAGATAGAGTTTGGGATAATAGTTAGTTATATATAAAGTTAGGGTGAATGTTTTGCTAATCAAGAAACCGATTAACAATGAATTTATCCATTAATTTATGTATTGTTAATCAAAGGCTAATTTGCCTATTGTTATTGGTGAGCCTATGATATCGGTTCCTATTTATTTTCGGAAAAGAAATTATTAGACTGCTCTTCAAGGGATTCACCCTCTCCCATATATTAAAAGAGACATTCAAAATTTCCTTTCGAAATGCAAACGGGTTCCAAGGGAGATTGTCCAGGAGAATATTGAGTAATCCGTCTTGACCCGGTGATTTGTTATTTTTAAGCTTATTTATTAATTTGACTTGTCCTCTTGTCTTGACTCAACTGTTAATGGGAACGGCTGTAATTAAGGGTAGTTAGAAAATATTTGTGGTACACACAGTTCTGTTATTTCGCATTTGGTAATTCAGGTATGTTATGATCCTGAAAGAGATGGTTTAGAAGGCGCTTGGGTTTGCTTTGGTTTGAAAATTCTTTGACATCGTTGTTACCCTGCCGCAGTAGGGGAACATAGATCTTATTTCCTTGGAACATACTGATTATTCTCCTGAATTTTCACCGGCAATTGAAATCCAATTCGAGTTGCAGAGATTGAAGTTTTGTTAACAAATCGCTGTTGTCAGACTACCAACTTCGACTTTTACTTTGATGTCCCCGAATCTTTGCCACTGTCTTATGAGGGAGTTGTTAATTTGGAAGAGTTTGTATGTTTCGGTGTGTCGTTGATGCCAGTAAGCCAGTGCCAGTGATCTTTTTGGAAGTTCTACACTGGATTGTGCTCCGCATACTTTTATTGAAGACTTGAATCTGCTCACCAATTTGATTATAGTTTGAAATCAACACTTGAGTGTTTCAAATTAGTGTTGTAGGCTCGCATATGAGGTTCCGGTGTATTGTCCAATTTGTTTTATTATTTTTTTTGAATGAGAAAATGCTTGATGGACGGTCTTCTATTCGTTAGTCTGTTTAAATTGAGAAAGGTAGATGAGAGAAAAGGAATGTATTAGAAGAGCTTCGAGAGCTTCGAGGAATGTGAACATTCGAGGATTCCGTAAAATATTGTTGATCATCCGTATAGGCCATGTATAATATTGAACAAATACTTTTGAGAGAATATAGTGTTGGTTCCTTTATTAAATGGAAAAATCTATGATTTGCAAATACTTTTCCTTAGAGAATTTTACCAAGCTTGCGCGCAGTTTCACTGTTGATGTTTGGCATTCTAGTCGGCGCAAAGTAAATACTCTTCTTTATTATGAATAAAAATTTGTACACCTCCTTCAAAACCCCCGAACATTTCAGGATTCACTTTGGTTTCAGAAAAATAAACAGAATAAATCTTAATTTTTACACCTTCAATCTTAATACTTAATTACTACTGACTCGTATGATTATGTTTGAAAATGTTTTACCGATTTTCTCATGCCCAAATCTGGTGATAATACCAATTTTGGATTTTTGGTGTTTTTTGTATATTACATATAACGGATGTGAAGCATGTCATGTGATCGTTCATACAATTATTATATAATATAATATCATACTAAGATATTATAAATAAATATCAAAATATTATTCAAATTAAATGAATAATCCAAGAAATACGAACAAATCCACATAATTTCGAAATTGGCAACCCACTTGCGAAAGGATAAAGAACCACAAATTCTTCTTTGACAATGTTAGAGACGACACCTAAAAATACCCTTCTGTGCGCACTCTTGTCATTTGATAGATCAGTTTCACTTTGCTTTTTAAATACACGGCGAGGAAAGCATTAATACAATGAAAACTAGGCTTTATTGCAATAGGAAACCGCGAACCTGATCAAAATTTCGGTTAAATTACTTTCTTCGCTAGGTAAATAGCTTAAGTTAACATCTTGCTATTCCATGGGGAGCTTTAATGTGGAAAAGTTACCAAATGGCTTAGATCCAACACACACAGGAACATATACACGCAATATTATTGCCAGCGTCAAATTGTTCTTGTAAATGGTTCAACGTAGTTTGAAGCTACCTTAAAAGCAAGTGAAATCAACATTGTAATTAGTTTTGCAGCCATTCAGGTGTGACTAATGAAGGATATTATAGAATAAATTACCAAAGCTAAATGTTACGAAGAACCATGGCTTTTCACTATATGCCTAATCTTACAAAAATTGATTTCGACTCTCAAATTTGATACGAGATATGAGAAATACCCAAAACTTTTGACTCGTTTAGCTATACATGCAAGCCGAAGTAATTCCATCATTATTTAAGGATAAGTAAAGATAGCAAGTCCTAATTTTAAGCACAATGAAGTCCTGAATCCTTGATATAAATTGTAGGTGTGTTAAGCATATGGATTAAGACGAAATGAAGTGTTTATTTTGCTATGCATTTGCGCATTCAGTTTAATTCCTTCTGCAATGAAGGTTATTATTGAAAAATGGGAAATCTTATTAAGAAAGTTCTACTGCAACTGAAATACAAAACTAAGATTGCATTTTATCAAACCTAAACGTACAACATACATGTCATAGTATTGACTAAGTACATGATGACATAACTTGCTACCCAAGTCATGTGAATTCGTCCGTCCTGTCCTAAGAGCTAAAGAGCTAAGTCCGCTCTTTTTCTTAAGGGTTCGTATTTTCCCCACTATTTTTGAGTAAAAAACTGCCTTAACCCTTTGCGAACGACGACTTTTTTGGCCGGATGCGGTAGCAGTAGGGAGCGATTTTCGCGAATGCGTTGAATGACTTACATTATGCAATAAAATGATTTAAAACTTTATATTTTGATTTTTTATGTATATATCTTTGAAATTACTTACAAGAATAACTATCTATATAAGAAACTAACTATCTGAACAAGAACTGAACTTAATAAAATGATCTTACATAATTCATTTGTTTATTTATATTTACATGTTTAAAACTAAATATTTATATCTTTTAACCTTACAAGAATAACTATCTATACAAGAAACTAATTATCTTTACAAGAATAACGATCTGTAATGTTGCTTTGTGTGAAACGTTGTAAAGCATTCACTAAGATGCATTCGTAGTTTATCTGGACATGTATCACAATGATACGTCGTCTCATGTCTTCCACCTGGTTTGTTATGGGTCGAACAAACTTTCCAGTCCATCTTTGTTCCCGTAAGAATTACGTGATGTTTTCCGTTCGGACAAACTTCGTCAAGGTTGGACGTCGGTTTTGAAGCTCACCTTCGTGGTTATCGAAAATCTCGTCTCGATTTATTTACTAAATTTGTTAGAAACTGTAAATGTATAAGCAGCTGTTCGTTTCTTTGTCTTTTGATTTCTTTGTACACAATGTACGAGTTAAAGATGCACATTTAAAATCCCCAAAAGAAGAGTTTGCGCCACCACTTGAGGGACTTCCTCATAAAACAATACGTCGAACAATACTGATCTGCGAGGTTAATGACACCCATGAATCGAGTGTAATTTGTGGAAGCATTGGTTTTTTGGAACCACCGTTTGGACACCATGCCGGAATATTCGTTCAACGGTACTCATTTCTGCTTTGTTATGATTAGTCAAAATTGTGACGATCCACTTATCCTTCCAAGCCAAAATCGTATCATTGTTTCAACGGTACGCTATCATCGATTTCCCTTTTGGAATATGTGTTCTTTTCTGTTGGTTAGTATTGTCCCAGTAAAATATCATTTTAGTTGTACTTCCTTAGCTAACATGTGACTAGTATAATATCGATCGGTAAACATGCGATACCCCTCCGCATCTGGAATTTTATTTAGCCTCATTGTATAAATTAAATCACCAAGGAGCAAATTGGGTAAAAAAATACAACTTTATTGGTTGAACTCTAACAATCGAATGACTTAGTTTCCTAAATTATCTAACTCTTCAACTCCTAGTTGCTGATCCCGCACAACGTGATTCCACATTTGATGGGTCGCACAGGTGTAAAGTTCTCCAAATCGCGACACATGCCGGAAACGCCTCGAATGCGCTTTTGATGGGAACGGAAAAGTGCAATACTTTTGATGGGAAGAAAAAGTGCAATTCGTGCAAAACTGCTGGGAAAATTTATCATTGGTTGAAGATGATGATCTGTGCGTTAACTTATATAAACGTAAGGGGATCCTTGTCGAAACTGGAAGGTCTAGTTTTAGCAACTTTTCCGTTATAAGGCTGCCATGTTAATGTGAAATACCGCAAATATAACCAGTCTTGGAATGTGCAAGTGTATGTATTTTTATCCCCCATTTAGTCGGTCTTTGGGGATTTTATGTGAAAAAGAAATTCGACCTTTGAATTTTACGACGGATTTGTTGACAGAAATTTCTTGGCTGGGTGTAAAATAATCCAAAAGTCTTGAATTTAATAATCAAGGTAACCAGTGATGAGCTTCGAACGTGTTATGTTGCTACATTGTGTCCCTTCTATTTGTACATGCAACATCCAAAAAATTTGGACAAGAAAGTAAAGGTGTTTGCAATAAATTGAATGTGGCTTATTTCGTCTGTTGACTAGTATTCTTTTCTGATCCCGAGTGGTATTATCTCCGTATTTACAATCACTGCAATAAATGCCCAAAATTCTTCCTTCTTGACATTGTACCAAGTTTTCCAGAGCGCCCTTGATGAAAGTGTCTTTAACCCTGACTTCTTGGCAGGAAAATTATTTGTATCTCTTAATTTTCGATCGACTAGCTCTTATTCAAAGAGCATCTTGAAATGTTCAAACGTTCTCTCACATCGGAGTGTGGAGTGCATGGAGGATGCATCGGGGTGTGTGTGGTCCTGCAGATCTTTCGCTCGGTATGATTTTTATTCTGGATGGGACTTCCTTGGATTCATGACAAGCTGTCCATTCTGATTTATCGGAAGTTTCGGGGGCATCACTATCACTTTACGATTCGCTTTCAATCACTCGGATTTTTCGAGTTCTTGCGTCTACTTTATCATCACCTTCATCACTTTAGACATCTTCCGTCCTACTGATTTTTTTATAAATACGTTGAATTTCGTCATTCGAATTCGTCTCCACTAGAGCTGAGATCATTTGTGAAATCCATCTTTATAGAGGTTCTCACAAAATCACGAAACGAATTCTTTTGACGCTTTTGTCACACTCGCCAAGTCTCAACTGAACTCGGAACTGTTAGAACTACACTTTTAAAAACATTTCATCATCTTATCTCTGTTACGATGTATTATTTCACACATCCTATATAAGGATCTAAGCAGCTCAGTGACCTTCTTAAGAAACGATAGTGCGATCCAATCGATTGGAGATAATGGGAACAAAAATTTACACCGATTGACGCCTCCCACTCGCCACTCGTCCTGTCGCACGAAAAGCCGTGGCGATTGAGAGTCACCTCTCGTCCACAAACGGGTTAAAGATCCTATCTGGTCAACATGAACCAGCACTCTACTATGCATAATCCAGTGCATTGGATTAGGCATAGAAAAAGTCCTTGACAATTTTGGCTCGAAGAATTTTCCGCGTAAATCCTTTATCTGTTGTAAAAAACAGTGCTGACGCAAGTCAAAATAAACTTTAAGAAAGAAATACCGATTTAAATACTTTTCCAACTGAAGAAAGAATATTTCCTGAGGAAGTTTAATAAATTTATTGATAACAATATCAGAGAAGTTTATTTACAATGATTCGGTTTCCAATGGCGGCTGAATTATTTACGGAGTGTACACCACTAATGCTAATTTTTAATATTCAAACTAATTTGTATTATAAAATAATAGCTGAAATCTTATCAATTAAATTGATCGCTCAGGATTAATATATCATAATAGAGACCACTAATAGGACAATATGACATAATATGACTGGTTTTTTCTTCTGTAAATTTTTTCTACATTTATGTTTAATAAATTGAAACTTGCTCCGCAGAATTGAATTTAGTGCGGGATAAATGAGCAATTCATAAGATGACCCCAAGGATTTGTGATTTAAAACAATTGGATTGCTTTCTATGGGACTTTATTGAGTCACAGGATTACGACAGGAAACAAAAAACAATTGGTGAACTCAACATTCGATACCGCGTTTCATTTCAAATACCTTGTTGGAAAGCACTTTACGATATATCGTTTTCAATTCAAGCAATTTTGATTTTATGTTTTTTTATTTACCTTGCGGAATCGATTTTCGACCGTGATCGTTCGGTCTTCATCAGCGACCGAACGATCACGGTCGAAAATCGATTCCGCAAGGTAAATAAAAAAACATAAAATTAAAAGGAAGGTTTCTTTATTTCTAGCACAAAAAAAATTTTATGAAGATGGAAGCAATAACAAATTTTGATTGTTTTTGAGTTATGTCGTTGAAGATTGAATATGGATTTTATGTTATAAAATATGGTATTAGAACGATTAGCAGAACGAAACCACACAACGATGGATGGCACAGCACCGAAACGCGTATGTGAACGTTCCAAGAAAACAAACGGGGAACGGCGGAATCTCGTTCGGATAACAAACAAATAACATGGTATTATCCCTTATATTCGTAAAACCAGTAACAGTTTATTTTTAATTAAGTTTTCCGCATGTTATATATATGCTGTATAACATCCCAGCATTTATTTGTCTTGTTGATTTTACTGAAAAATCGTAAAAATTACGGTTTTCCGTTGTTAAGTTTTTCCGTACTATTATTACTATTCCGTATTATACTATTACTATTTCGGAAACTCGGTTGCTTTTCGGTTTTGAAAAATTTTTGCTTATGTGATAGCTTTTCTTTTTGTGTTGATACGCTATTCGGAATAGTTATATTTAGCAGTTTCCGTTTTTCCGGTCTTATCGATTGCGAAATGCTAAAGAAAGAATTTTTCATCGATTTGCTCTCAAGCTGAGCTAAAAGTTTTGTATCTAGCCCTCATCGAGTCAGGTAAATGGGTGCAAAAATAATTATTACTTCCTTTCGTTTCACTTCCTTTCTCGTTATTCCGCTACTTTATGAGTAAGAAATTATGAGGTTAGGGAATGTCGGACTTAACACTAAAAATATGATACATACTTTTTCTTACGAAATTCAACACCTTAATATCCTTTCGGTGAATTTTTTGTAAATTTTTATCAACTCAAGCCAAGTTATGTCTTCAATACCTTTATCTACTTGACGATAGCGGCCAAAAGTAAGTAAAACTTATCTTTAGATATCATCTATTCAAGCAACCATTTCTCTATTGAATTACGTAGCATTTCCACAAAGCGCACACAGTAAAATTTCCAGCAAAATTAACTTTAACTACAACTTAGTAAGCTTAGTTCCGAAAAACCTTAATATTCCTCGCCACTTTATGAGGAACAAAAGCAGGAAATAAGGCAAGTACAATGTTACAGGGATACATACTCTCAGTTTAGTGCTTCGTTCCTATGTCTATAATATACGTTGTAGGTATAGAAAGATGCCTGCCGCAGAATATAAGACTACTAGATTCCATCGTTATTCGCTGTGAAGCGAATGGTAAATCCTGAAGCAAATAAAAGCTTAGAGTATTTACGTTTGACTACGTCCGCCGCAGTCCCTGCAGGCAATGTTTGTTTTTCATCTTAAGTTATTTATTAAGGAGTTCCACGGAAGCGCATTTTGTGCGTTCTCTATTGTTTGGCGCGTTATTTTCCGTTGAATATTTAACCAGAGGGTAGTGATGAATGGACGTGAATGCAACTTGAATAATTTTCTATACAATAATATTTCAAAGAGCAGCAATAAAAAAAAGTTAAATCAATTCGTGGAAATATTTGCATAGATGCGGCAAAAATATTATTGTAAGAAATTCCAACAAACAGCGTAAAATCTTTATTGTTTTCTTGCTATAGTAGTAGTATTCTTGCTAAAGTTGCTATTCTTATTACTAGTGTACACATGTAATTGACTACTACTTAACCTAAACGATATTTTTATTACTTATAATTATAAATATTTGAACAGCTAGGTAAACCCTTTTCCTTGGTCCGCATTGAGTAGATCCTCTCCTCTGCACATAGTTGCGGAGAACCACAGGATCGAAGTAGGAGACGTGAAAATCATACGCAGCACGAGGGATGTATGAAAGCTAGATGTAGAAGAGAGTATCGAGATCTGCAAAAACAGAGGAGAGGATAAATAAAAAAGAAAGAAAGAAATTGAGGAGCATTCTTTAGTTGGGTACGCACTGAAGAAGGCCGAAAGTCATAGCCGAAATTTATATTTGTAAAAATTTAAACAAAAACCAGCTAATAGAAAGTATTCAACGTGTTTGTATTAATATTAATAACCCTAACAAGGTAACAAGAGCTCAATTTGAAGTTTCTTTATTTGGAATATTCAATAAAAATATGCCTGTTTCAAACTGGTGCGGTCAAGTAGGTTCCAAGTTTCCGCATAAATTAGGAGTAAGGCTTTGCGACCATAGTTTTCTTACGGGTGGCATATGTAGTAAGTATGGGTTGAGATAAATAAATGACATATGTCAATCAAATCGTTTTCGACTTAATAACACCACTTGTATCTTGCAAAATCCCAAACGAATAGGAATCCAAACGGATGACACCTGCCGAGCTTGCGGCGAGGAGGAAGAAAGTACACTTCCTGGCCAACAAACGCCTTACTTGGCTGAGGTGTACTGGCGGAAAAGAATTGGAACACTTGGCGACCACAGAACTGGGGGAACTCCTTGGCTTCTGTAGTACGACAGGATGGACAATCTGTAAACAAAAGTACTACACACAGGGAGCTAAGGGCCGATTTTTGGCCTATGCTAATTTCCAGCAAGTGGACCCCAGTACAATAATAATAATAATAATAATCTTGCAAAATGTTTGAATTTAAGCCAAATTCTAGTCATTTCCGGGAGGTTTTACTCTACTTTAATTTAAAAGATAATCTATGCTGAGGCTTATCGAATTTTCATGAGTATTCATGGTGAGACTACTATCAGTGAAATTAACATGTCGAGAGTGGTAACAACGCTTTATGAACGTGGTTCTGCTGTTGAAGATCGCCATTGTGGTGAGAGAGAGTAAGCTTTGCTGATGGCGAAAACAAAAAATTATAGTTACCACGAGAGGTACTAGCAACAATTCTTCTTTGATCTAGACCACAGGAAAAACATACCATAGGATCGTCTCACCATAGCCAAGCTAAACAGAAATTCTTATCTGAAAGTTTTGTTGATGAAATGCAAAATTTTATTTAAATACAACTGACCAGTAGTGTACTTATTCGAAATATGTGGAATATGCTTCGACACTGCCTTTGTTGGGAGAGTATCAATTCTGCTTCGCATTACATTCTCACCGAGGTATAATTAGAAAGGCAAGAGGTCGGGAGAAATTAGAATGTGTATTTATTGACCAGTTAAATGTTTGCAGTGAGTTTTGGAATTTAATTCTGACTAAGTGTTTGTCAAGGATATTTTCTGGTAGTTAAATTTTATCTCTTCTTATAACCAGTTTCTACGGAACTGTAATTGCCATTAGGACTAAATTTCAATTGAAAATGAGAGATAATTCCGTTACCTTTCCTTGATTATAAAAAATTTGCTAAATATTCTAATTTTCTTTAAAAAAAAGAATGCTTTATTGTAGTATGAAAGCAAGTTTTAAAAGAAATGGCATAGTTCCACTTAGTTCAGCAAAGATTTAAACTGCTCCAATATCGTCAACACTGCAAATGAGAAAAAAAGGATAAATTCAACCCTCCGAATCGACGCTGTTTCTGTTATATATTCTTATTCATCCTTTCATATTTTCGTTTTTATGCGCTTTGTCTACACCCAGAAAAACACTGGAAATCAACATTCTGGATGAAACAGCATGTTATTCGCGAGTGTTGTTAATATGGGTTTTCGCCAGCCCTTAAAAAAACCAATGTTCCATGGGTATATTTAAATGAAATAAATCATAGTATGTGCTATGAACGTTATCTTCGTCCTCCTTTTCTATTCCACCTTCACTACAAATGATATTTTTGTACACAGATTTTGCCTCCTGAAAACAAATCGCAATTAAAAACCGGCCCGAAAAATTTCAAATAATAAATATAATTAATAAATCAAATAATAAAAATAATATTATAACTACCGTCGTTCAAAATTCCAACCAAGTTTTGAGGATTTCAACTTATGACCTCGTTTCTCCTTATTTTTAGATGTAGTACCAGAAAACCAGATAGATACCATTCATATATTATGGCAATAACAAATGATTGATATAAATGGTAAATAAAATATATACGAAATGTTGACGGATTTCATTTGAAAACTCTAAATCTAATCGTTGGTTCATAAGTTTTGCATATTATTCGTCGAAACATCTAACAAACTTAGACATTGGGATCAGCTGTATCACATGGCAAAGAACAAAAGCTTATACCCTCAGGGAACATCGAGCCCTCATTTAAAGACTGACGTGCGAATACGCTTTCCGGAGATTCCTAAAACGGATCACTTTGTCCAATTGATATTCATGAACTCATACAGGATCTTTTCATGAAGTTATTCGTTGAAAAACTTGTAATTTTCACTGAATGATCATAATCCGATTTCACTAACCGATTTTGTTAAAATATTTGAAATGAACTACTCTCATTGAAAGACATAGCTCAGAAATCGGTCAAAACTAAGCAAATAAGTTTTACTAGCAAGCAGGTCCTTTTAAAAGTATACAATATTTATTGGAACTTGCTCCATTCTAAGTTTTTTATGTTAGGAGAGGCATGCAGATGAATTGTAGGCGTACAGTAAAGAAATGGTTTTTTTGAAGAATAAATTCCATAGAACCGAGGGAATGCAAGATAGTACGCTAGCAGAAAAGGACGAAACGTGTAGAGGGTTTGATCGAATGACCGGAATGAGGTGTTTGGTTTGATAATCTGATCTAGTGTTCCATGTTATTCCAACAAAATTATTCGAAAAAGTCCTTCAATCAGCAAAACCTTGCACCATTCTATAACACGAGTTACATAACATAAGTCTTAGTCTGTTCGCACTTACCAGTAAAGGATTTTATAACGTTAAATATGCGCAATAATTTCCCATTTATAAAGAAGCAAAGATATTGCCACTTCACAAATGTCCTCTTGGGATTAGTCGCTGTATATTCAAATTCACATACTCGGCGCGAAACACTAACCCCAATTCGAATTTCATGTCTGAGAGTGGGCATATCAGATGCAATTATTGAAGTAACAACAAACAGCGATATGTATTCGCTTATAACGGTAAACCGACATAAGGAATTATTGAAGCATTTTATTACTGGTGACCGGCAAAATGTATTATCACCGGGATCGCTCCCCCTTTTATTAAAGTTTCGGCCTTATTGTGGGAGAAGGAAGTCAGGCGAGCTTTTGCTGTTATCATAATTAAATCTCACTTGAAGCGAGACCAATTTTCATTCGTTTCGTATTGTGAACATTCCCCAAGCACTTGCTTTAGATGGACGTATACACCCTCACCCCCATGCCAAACTCGTTCTTCTTTGAGACATTATTAAAGCATACTCCGTTTCTTGATTAATGGTCAATTCACATTTCCAGTGGAAAAAGTGCTTATCATCACTTCCACTTTTCTTGATATGCAGCAAATTTTCCACGGCTGTGTACTATAATTTCTCTCGTGTGGTCGGAGAGACAGGATTTGCATGTTAATGAAGAATGTGATTTACGAGCACATTTCAGTAGCTGGCATTCAAGGAACTTGGAAGGAGTTGAGGAAAGAACAAACATAAATGCTGTGCATTGCGCAAAATAATACCAAAGCTGAAGCTTGCTTTTGTTAAGTGAGTATGATATTAATAATTCGTTTCTCGCAAGAATTAACACATAGCTACAATATGGTAACGGGAGGAAAAGGTACATACTTTTTTAAGTTGCCATGTTTGTCCTATTCAAACAATTGGCGAAACCAAAAAAAAAAACCTGGAGTACTGTCATTTCAGCAGTGTTCACTCAGAATGAAGCAAACACATTTATATCCACAACAATATTACAAACACGTTCATATCTATTTTATCTCGAAAACTTGAAGGTTAATCTACACCCGAAGAACGATATCCTTCGAGCGTTTGAACTTCATGTTACCAGGAAAAGGTCAAGCAATTTCGGCCTATACAGCAGCCTTGTAGTTTCAAAACAATAATAATTGCTACTTGTTGCATTTCCTTTAGACTTTTTTTCCTACATCCTTGGTTATTAACTTGGCCAATTTTTCATTTTAATAGCAGAAGCGTCTGCTATGGACATAATAAGTTTGTTAAAAGTTAGGAAGCCTAAAATGTAAATTACCTCGGGTGTAATTTATTGAAAACTGAAGGGTATAAAAAGAGGATAAGAAAAGTCAATGAATAAAAAATTATTAATGGATCGAAACGAAGTAGGATGGGAAACTCAATGCTTGGTTTTTACTTCGGATACAGAAAGGACATCACAGTACATAATATCGTTATAATGCGAATACCTATTTATAGTATTAAGATATGTGTAACAATTATTGTGTCATCTAGTTAGTACATAGTCTAGTACTAGCTCATACAATTGTGGGTGTTTCTTATTTGTGTATAGTTTCAGTTGGTGTTTGAACTGGGTGGAAACTGAGTTATTAGAAAATGTTTACTCATGAACAGAAGAAATCTTTACTATTTTGTGAAACTCTGCGGATTCTTGTTGTTAGCTGTTTCTTTCCTTAGGCTGTTTCCCCTTTTGTTTTTCCTCTTATATAGAGAACTTCAGTTTCAAATTTTATAAAACATCATTGCAGTTTTCGCTACTGATAAAGAAGTAGTTTTAAGCAGTAAGTCAGCAGAATCGAAAAAAAAACTTCAAGATACGACTATTAACGCATATTAATATTGAATTAAATATTCAAAAATTTTGAAAGAATTATAAAACAGAGCTAAAAGTTCGTTGCCTGAAATCTAAAGCTAAACAATTTCTGATTTCTTTTTTTACCTTTAGATGAATTACCAGTAAAAATTCTGATACGTGCATTCAAAGTATCAGTTCTTTCCTTTTTTAAAAGCAAAATAAGTATTTTCTATTTTTTTTGTTCTCCTATGTCGCTTTGTATTTGCTCTGGAAATTAAGTTTCAACTGAACGTGATGGTTTCGCTGAAAGTAGTATTATTACTAGGGTTCTCATTATGTTGTTATCTACACATCCTCTACATACTTTATCAAAAAGTGTAATGGATCCAAATGACCTTTATCTTTCATCTGTATTATATATGCCTTGAAGCAGCAACGTATCAGTTATTCGTATAAAAATGGCTTTAAATACTTTTTTAGCCTATTAGTGGAAGCCGTGCAGACTACCATAAGTCTATCTCGCAAAACTACCCCGCCCACATGCTTGTTATAATCTTGGACAGAATTAGATTTTCTTTGGCTTCTTCCTGTCTTTTCGTCATTATGAATAGTACTCAGAATCAATACGTTTTTTTTATCGTAATCTTACTCCGTGTGTCTTTGTGTAATTTTGTTTTTTTTTTTATTTTATTGGGGACTGTAAATTTGTGTACCCTTTTGTGCAGCGACGTTTTTATTGTTTTGACATAAGACGTCAGCCAAATGTATTGATGTAAACAAATTATCTAAGTAAATCTCATACCCATTATTCAGTAAGTCATGTGTTAACTCCATTACAATTAACTCTGGGTAGCTTGGGTCCGCCGGGCCTTGCTTTGTGGGTCTCGAGGACGCGTTTCGGCTGCATACAGCCATCTTCAGCTCGTTCCATGGCTGTATGCAGCCGAAACGCGTCCTCGAGACCCACAAAGCAAGGCCCGGCGGACCCAAGCTACCCAGAGTTAATTTTGGCCTGCGGCAACACCAAAACGAACTCCATTACAATTCTTGTTAATTTTCTTTGTTGTGGGTAGTTGAAACCATAATTTTTGCCTTTGTTGGTCTATAAAATCCTACTTTGTACGTACTGAGATTGGCTTCTACTCAAATAAAACAATTTTAATCCAAATTCAGCACTTTGTCTGGTTAAATTATGGAAAAGGCGAAATACGCTACGTATACATCCGGTTCACAGACATAAGACTTTTGCATTTTTCGAACAAATTATTAATGACTGAATGAGTTTTATGCGTTTTTCAGTTGGATGGGTAAAGGCCAACACACACAATCTGCCTAAAATACAAAAGCTTATTACCTGTACAAAAAAATTTAAAGGAATTTCAAGAGATGGCATTACTGACATTAAATCGAATCGGGCAGTAATACAACCAACTTCATTTTGAAGCGTCATCATTAGGCTTTTCTTCAGTATGTGTCGTTTCTCTCAAGTGTGAGCAACATGGTATGTCTGTGCTCCGAATATGTCAAATTTTCTGCCGACAAAACACAAAGAAAGATTGAGGATGCGGGAACGATTACTTCTTTGCTTTCATTTGAAGAAATCTGCAGGTGAAAGTCGCCGTATACTGCATGAAGCCTATGGGGATCATGGTCCATCGAATTTTACTTGTAAGTACTGATTTCGACGTTTCGACATTATTTTAATACCGATGACACAGAGCACGAAGGACGATCAGAAAAGTTTGAGGATGCCAAATTGGAGACTCTATTGGATGAAGACTATTCACTTAAAAGCCATGGGAATGATCTAGAGATAGAATATTGGGTGCTGTATGAATTGAAGCCGAGAGACGTCGAAAGACGTTTTTTCATTTGTGAATAGCGACTCCACCGGCAAATAAAAAAGGGATTAACACATTTTATTGTAACTGGTGATGAAAATTAGATTCATTGCGATAACACCGAGCGTAAAAGCCACACGCGAGCCGGATATAATAAAGCATAAAGGCGGATATTCACAGTGGCAAAGTCATGCTCTGTATTTGATGGTACCAATTAGGCGTGGTGTACTATGGGCTTTTTAAACTAGGTAAAAACACCACAAGGAAATTCCACCGACTATAATTGATGCATTTGAGCCGAGCAATAAAACAAAAACGGTCGCTATATGAGCAACAACAAGATGAATGAAGAAAATCAAGAGAATGCTTGACCACATGTAAAAGGCCAGTCAATACATGCTTTGAAACGTTAAATAGGAAGTCCTACCCCACCGGACATTGCCCCTTCCGACTACTTTTTGTTTTCGTCAACGCCACATACCCTTAAGGAACAGCACTTCCGCTCCTTTGAGAACTCAAAAATTGAACCGATTCAAGGATAGCCTCAGAAGAGTCGTTCTTTTGACGAGGAATCCGTGTGCTACCAAAATGATGGGAAAAAGTAGTGACTAGCGATGAATAATGCTTTGAAAAAACTTTGAAAAATGAATTTGTGACAAATTTCAACACAATCAAGTGTTAAACTTGAAAAAATCCTTTAAAATTTTTTTGTATATGTGAAACATAATAATCAAAATCTGCTTTCACTCAAAGTTTTATAAGAGAGTGGAGTCTTAATCAAACTTCATCCAGATGAATAGAGTTCCAACGCTGGCTTTCTAATTATTTCTTGTAAAACTGGAACTCCCAAAAAGTCTTCATTTCTGTTCCATTTGTATACTTCCTTTTTTAAAGTGGAAATAGCGCTTTCCATTTCAATAGCGAAATGGGGTACTGATTAATTAATTTGTTTAAATTTATATCGAGACATGTATGGACGAATTATCCGTTGGTTATTTGAATAAATACGTCCCGCCCGTCTCAGGGTACAACATATAGTTCTTATATTTCATTTTTGTCCTACCCGTAGTTTATATTGGCAACGTTTGCCGATTATCGGGTAAATTTATAATAAAATATTAATTTCAATGATCTAGAACCCAGTCAGCAACTTAGTCGGGGTTCATTTCATAGTTGTTATGTGCAAAATTAAAATAATATAACCATAATAAATAATAATTTACTATTATGAAGTGTATTCCATAATTTAGTAAATCTTTTTCTCAGCTTCACCCGATTTAAATTTGAAAAAATTGCAATGTAGCAAATTAGAAATTATTGAGTTCCAAATATAATTTACGGTCTTGAAAGGTCGACTACATAACACACGTGAAATATATGGCACCACAAGCATATCATAAGTATCAATTCCTTTGAATCTAGTTGAATTTTAAACAAACTTAGAAGCTCTCAATATCAATATCCTTTAGCGCTCGGAATCGGTACTCTAAAGATCCTAGAATATAAATATCAAACACGACTACTACTGAAATTCAACGACAGTGAAAATGTAATCACATATTTTATGTGAAATTATGCATGCGGATTAAACCCAGCACAAAAATAAGAATATTCAGATTAATTTCATTACATACCGCAATCAATAATTTATCCAGGTTAATTTACCCGTATCTGAATTCCCATTGAAAGTTCAAAATGTTTCTTAATTATCGCAATTAACGTTATCGCTTTCAGTAAGATGAATTCGCCTCGAGCAACTTCAATAAACTAAATCTCGCAAAGTGAAATAAATGGGAAAATTATTCACCAACTTCTATCTGTTTCAATGAAGTTATTGCTGGTATATCGTCAGCCAAATCCGTATTTCGCTATTCATACGCGCTCATCTTGGTACTCGATACATCGCATCCTCGGAATAAAATTAGCTTAAAGTGTGTCCTTAGATAACATCACCCAAGAGAAGACGGAAAAGTGTTTCGGTGGAAGTAACATTTTTCCAAGCAGTTGAACACATTTCCACGCCAACTTAACAGACAACGACGCAATAAATTACGATCGGTAGGCTCGAGTTCGGGTGGTAGGCGAGGAGAGGCAAAGAAAATTGGTGCATAATGCCTGGATGCTATTTCAAAGGAAATAACTTAGACGTACGATATTGAAGACTGGTAGATGAAGTGGACGCAAATTGACATCAAGTTATCCAGTTGCCAAGCACTTCAAAGCAATCACACGCATATAAAAGACCGCAAAATCCATTTCGTACAATTTTTGTACTAACGCCGAATAAAAAGTGCCGAATTAGTCGTTAAGGCAGTGCTTCCTCAATATTGCCACCACGAATTATCCCTTGAGAGACATACATCTTTTTCGGGATTCCCCTTGATCATTTCTTTCACATCTCACACAATTTCGTCCCTGTCGCCAATCTTCGGATTGACATTGCTCCTACTGGAAACATCCTACAGAATTTTTATAATGTGTACTGCGACGCATCGTGCCATCAAAATAATGGAACGACAGTAGAAAAGGAGACATTGTCGCACATTCAAGTGTAATGTCTTTAGACGTGACGAAAGACTTGCCCAATATCACTTTAAATGCTAATATATACTTGCAGAACTTGATAGGGCGCAACGCAATTGTATATCACAAAGTCTACGTGAGAAATGGATATGTACGTATCCTGATTGGAGGGAATTCAAGGAATACACTGTACATTATTGAATTAGATTTAAGACATAATTAAATTTTACAGAGCTTTATTAACTTGCGTGGCTTCAATTTTTCTATCCTGCGAAGAATGTTAGATATGATGAAAATGTGGATTCATTAGTGGGAAACCGTGTTGAAAGGTAATATTTCCATTTTATTTATATTTTGAACATATGGTTTGTTCCAATCATCCATCTCAACTCGCATAACTGGCTATCAGGTACGTATGTATATACCTCACCTTTTTGTCACAAGTGAAGCTGAGGTCCATAGCGAGATGCCATTGCGTTTCTTAAGTATTTCTGGTTTTTTTTGTCAGATGTTTTATTTTCTTGATTTGTTGTAGTGTCATTTGGCGAATATTAGTTAAGTCCGCTTCAAATTTGATCTGAAATGATGTCCTCTTCAATGTCCATTATAATTTCTGACATTTTTCACTATACCTTGTGAGCATGGCGCGAAATATCGCCTTTATTTGGGCGCAAGCAGCGTCATAAATATTTTAGCCAACACAATATTCTTTCATCTGGAAGTCAACTGCATGATTTGTCTAATAGATTAAAATATTACGTTCTATCGAGGATAATTGAAAATAAGTTTCCCGCCATATAATTCTGTTGACAGCTTAGACAAGCGTCTGAAGTTTAAGCTAAAGTTATAAATGTGTGTTTTAAGAAGGTGCTTAGGTAAACCAATACTTCCGCAAGTGCATTTCAATAACTAAAAGTGTGCTAACCACACCATTCATGATCGTTCGGAAAATTAGTATTTCACTTGTCAATCGTTACAAACAGTTTCTCATTATGAGAAAGCAGAACAACAAATGCTAACGGCTAAGGATAAAGATACAACAAAAGCATTGGTTTCACTAGATTACCGATAGAGATAGAGAGAGATTTCCGATGTCATTGCATCGCTAAAATGTTCTTATTCCGAATTAATAAGACACAGGACTATGGACACAAGAACTATGAAGATGAATCCAAGTCCTTGTTATGATCTTTTGCCTTTACCTCTCAGAAACCAATCGCAAACTATAAAAAATTCAAACGGATTTGTTGTAAACGCCTTCTTGGTCGAATTCAATCTGCGCAATTACTAACGCCTTGATATTCCTTTTAGTAAGACTACTATCGTAAAACCAGCAAATACAAGTTAAGCAACAGGTGAAAACTGAGAAACTTAGAGTTATTGTCAAATTCCTCAAACTTCTTGCTATCTTCGATGAATCCAATTCTCAGTTCAAAGGAAAAATCTAATATCCCATTTCGGAAAATTTTCATTCATTATCTACAGATAATTTATATGGAAACGTGGGCAACAAATTGCCTACAAGACAGGATTAAAGAGTCGACAAAAAAATTATAAAAATATTTTAGCTGCATGTGTTCATTTGAGGGAAAAGGAATAATAATGCAAATTGCCAGTTACTTGGCAATATGCACGCGAATATGTTCGGATAAAAAAGTCAAGTAAATGTTACTTTATTCGATACTTTTTATAGCCAGGAGCTTCTTTCCTATTTCCCAGTCAGTAGAGTATGCATAATCACACATCACTTTTTATTCAAAGGACATGAAGTATATGTCGGCTCACATGGATTCAGTGATTGTTCTCGACGAAATTTGATATTTTTCTGCCTCGTGCTCGAATTGTTCATCCTGTGTCCGATTTAATGTGTCCGATTTAATGTCCTTCGAGCGTTTATTTCATTTTGACAGGATATAAAATGTTGTTTATTTGTCCCAAGAGTGATTGAAAATCGAAAGAAAAGATGCAATTGAACGAAATTATAATACAAATTTCCCCAAAAAGATTGATTTCGAGTTCTAATGAGATGAGAAACATGTTTATTTGAAAAATAAACTGGGACCATGGAATATCCTTGCATTGATTCCAGCAAGTTCTATACAAATAAGAGGAATTTCAACAGCAAAAGGTACATAAATTGCGTAGCGAAAAAAGTTGAAGTTTTTCTAATTGCTCCTTTACAAAGAGGACAGCAAAAAACAACAAATGTGGAGAAGAATCTAATTCCCTTGAATTTTGTGTTTACAAAATATATCTTCGAATAATACCTTTGAATATCATTTACTGACATATAATTGACTCAAATCACTTACCAAATTTTAAATACTTGTCAGCACAGGAATATATTCCTTCATTTCATCCAAATCAATTCTGATTTTTTCAAGGTTTTTGAATATATTGGTTCGACCGTCGCCAAATTTTTTTGTTTTAATAAATTTAATTCATGAAAAATGCAGAACCATGTGACAGCGAGTGAAAAAGCCACCGATGTTAAGGTGTTATGCAATGAGTCTGGAGTATGAGGTATATGGAGTGAGTGCAATTTAGCACCTTGACTCTGATCTGTGAGCATTATATGCCAATTCACGATATCGCAGCCTGTTTTAAATTGTTGCGGGCTCTATACTCCACTGTGTTATTTGGCGGATTTATTTCGGAGGTGTCTTACGAACGTCAAGGTACTGTTTTTGTGGTTGTCAATTGTGTCCAAAAGCCTTAGTACCTTGCCTCGTACGTATTTTGCTACCGTTTCTATTTTGAGGACATTGTATATGTTTCTACTTCTGATGTACCATGGAGTTCCCAAGACTGTTCCGATTACTCGGTTCTGGAAGGACTGGAGTGCTTTTTTGCTGGTCTTTTTCGTTTGTAGTATAGTAGTGTCGGTCGTATGGATCTGTTTGTAGGTTAGCATCCGATTTTTTAAGCTGAGTTTCTTGAATTTGAAAAGTGGGTAGAGTTTGGATAGGAGACTTATGCAGTGTTCTCGTTTGCTTTTTATGTATTGTATCCAGGTTAGTCTGACGCCCAGAGTAAGTCCAAGGTATTTAGCTTTACTTTTCCATTGTGTAGGCTCGAAATCGATTGTGATTGTCTGTGGAGTTTATCGTATCTTCCGGTGAATTTATGGATATGGCTTGTGCCTTGTCCGGGTAAATTTTAATTTTGCATCTGCGGAAATTATCCAAGATAGTGTTTGTTGAGCGTTGCAATTTTGAAGATCTGACTTTTGCTTGTGGACTTGTAGTGAAAAAACAGGTGTTATCAGCATACAGTGACATATTTACTGCTCGGGGCAGGTTGGGAGGGTCTACTGAGTATATGTTGTAGAGGACCGGGTGATCGTTGATGAATTCAAGCTTCAATTGGTCGCAGAACTCATAGGCGGTTGTCGATTTTGACATGGAATGTTCTGCGCTCGAAGAATGTGCCTATGATTTGGGTGAGCTGCCAACGCAGGTTGACTTCATGCATTTTGAATAAAAGAACTACATGTCAGACTTTTTCAAAGGCTTTGGCTACATGAAACATAACCAGCCCTGTTGATTTTCTGCGCTCTAGACCTGTTCTTATGTCTTGGACTACCCTAATGGAAGCTAATGGACCTCCAAATTTTGTGGAAATCTTGGGTCCTGTTCAGGCTTCGGAAACACAATAATCGTGGCTGATTTCCATTGTATGGGATATTTTTGCAGCTGGTGGATTGCATTTATTAAGTTCGTTAGTGTTCGTAGTATGTTATCTGGAAGCCATATTAGCATTGTGCATGTTATTGTGTCATGCTCCGGTGCTTTGCGTTTGTTTAGTGCATGTGCTAGTCCTTTAAGTTCATGAATATCTATCGGCTGTATTGTGCAGTCATTGTTTACTTGTGTTCTCTCATTGATCATTTCTAAATTCATTTATCTTGTCACGTATTTCGTTTGTTAGCCGGGTGATATTAACTTTTCATCTAGGATCACCTGTAAACCTTGCTCTTCTCCGACCTTTATTCCACCTCCTTGTTAGTTTTTTGATGTTCTGTGGCAATTCGTCGGGACTCGTTTCCCTTCCCGGAGTTGTGATAGTTTTGTCCTCTTTTTTAGTCTGCGTGATCTTGTTTGTTAGAGATTCGATGGTTTTCTCCCCGTCGTCGGCCGTTTCTGGTGTTTGATGGTATGTTTCTTTGCGATGCATCTTAGAAAATTGTCCAATCTGTAATTTTTCTCTCTCGTATGGGGGCTTCTAAGAAGGTGTCTCCTATTCGAAAGAGAACCGGCTGATCTGATGATAGTTCATCGAGGACTTCTAGGCGAACTTCAATTACGAAACATGATGTCTATTGCGTGACCACTTGTTATCCCGTAATGGGTTGGTTTGTTGGGGATGTGCGGGCTTAATTGATTTGCTGTGATGCACTTGTTTAGCTCGAACCGGACTTGGTTTCTTCTCACGGCTCCCCATAGGCGATGTTTGGCGTTCAGGTCTCCGGCTATGAATAGTGAACTATCGAAAGATATCAGTGCCTCAAAATCATTGGCATGGAAGTAGTTTTCTTTTTTCTGGGGTTCATATGTGGAGATCTCAAAGAATTCCAGGAAATCAGTCCGCACTTTGATAACCGTGGCTTCCATGTATTGGAGGTGGGGGTGTTGATAATATTGTGAACCGAATTTCCCCTCACGAGATTGTCTGTGCTGCCTCCTCTACCCGTTAGTCTATCATTTCTGTAGAATTCGCATTACACTTGAGTATGGAGATGTGTGATGGCATCCATGTTTTTTATTTGCAGCGTTTTGTGTGGCGGTGAATTATGTTTGGATCATGTTTGCCATTGATTTTGAAAATATCGGACTTAGTTTTCATTGTGCCGTGACCTACAATGTTTACTTAAAAACATGCCGATGAGAGACAAGAATCCACTTAAAAATGACTAGTTATGCATAATTTTTTTTGTATTTGTGTATTGTAACATATTGAAACGCTATATGTGTCGCATATTAGTCCACGCTTCAACATCTTTTAATTAGATACATTGGATTATACGCGCTTTTGCTCCATTTTTAGGAACGTAAACATTATTGGTTACTGTGTAAATTATTTTATTTGTCCTTTGTGCTTTCTAGTGTAGAAAAGCCTTTTCTAGAAAGGCCAAATCTTCGGAAAATCTTTTGATTGTATGCTAATTCGTGTGAGTGATAAAAATATTTCTAGAAATGAAACTTGGAAAAAATCGTAGATGAATTCAAATTCCACGTTAACCACAGATATATAGGATAGATTCCAGTTAGCATGGCTTGAAATTTCCTTGGCTGAGGTGTTTAGTATTCTGCGAGCAGATATCTCATTTCAACAATCAAGTTAGAAATATTTAATTATAGTAAACAATTTTAAGCCTTGACTCTCTTTCTCTCTCTCTAATGCCTTTTCGCGTTATAACCAAACATAATAACAGATTCCAATAATTTCAACAATGTGTATTTTCGCAAATTCTTGCCAAATTATCGGCTTTCATTCTAATCGAAATTACGAATTTAATGACGCAAACATAATCCTATCGTTAAATACATATAAAATTTGCGTATACTTAAATATCCTATTTGAAAAAGCGAGGTCGAAGCTTATAATACCAATCAGTGTCTAATGGTGGTAGCTGGGAGCTGTTAATGCGACAATAAAAACCAACATGGAACGCTGCTGTTGGGATGATTTGGTTGTGATGCTGTAAAACATGAGAGCCAACGATAATAATATTTGCCATCACAGTTTTATGGAGTACAAACAGGCGACTTTAGTACATATCTCATTTGTGCAGCAATTCTGGCTGTTGCCTGCGGCTATTGTTCCGCCACTATTTTATGATCCTGAGGAATGGTTAAATGATCAGTTGGATTATCACGCTATTAATCGGGAACAATGTTGATAGTCGTCAATAGGAATTACGGGGAAAGTATATGGCGTGACGAAGTGGCGCCCAGCCAGGAATGATAAGCAAGTGATGGCCTCCGACATCAGAAGACTCCTGTGATTAGGCTACACTGGAATGGGAGTAGACTAGACACAATACTATAGAGAGAATGGCGAGTCTACGGAATCGGAATGGGATTCCATAGATGACTTTTGCTCTGGGAATAGTGACTGAGTGATTTGTGTGAACTTCCTAAAACGATACAAATTATCCCTAATTGACCTTATAGAACTCATAAAAGCTGAAGGAAAACACAACTATGGAGAAAACAGGACACGCTAATTGTGCGCCTTTTACCTTACTATCATGTGCCTAATCTAATTAACAATTCGTTGTTTCCTACGACAGTGCGTGGGACTGAGATGAACTATTGTGAGTTAAGCATGAACAGGACTATTTTTTCTTTGAATTTTACTTTCATATCGAAAACAAAGGCGATGTTGTTTATTATTTCCAACACCATTCTGAGGCAAACGTAGTGCTTTTCATGTTCAACAGATGCGACCCACAAACGGCTTGTCAAGGTAGTTGAAAAACTCTTGCTGCAGCTCTTTGGCACCATTTTGATGTACACATCATTAAAAATCGCCTTTGAAGTCACTTTGAAAATGTGTCCAAAACAAACGTAGCTACATCAAGAAGTTGTCACTTCGCTTGAGTAACAGAAATTGCTAGAGTAAATTTTCTGTCAATCGATTTCACTTGAATTTCATGGCTAGATTTCTCGGAGATTTAAGAAAATTAAATTTGTGTGAGTGCCACATAGAAATTGTTAGAAAAATTGATTTGTAGGTTATTTAGTCATAGCAGATAAGCATCGATAGGATATAGCCATTTCACGCTGTATATTTAATTTTGAACTCTTATTGGTTAGTTTTTTTGAATTAAATATGAGAATTAACTAAAAGATTTCCAATATTATTTACTCATTAAAAATGTCTCATTTATACGCTCCAGATGAGAATTCTCCTCTTAACAAACTACAACAAACAATTTTTTTGAATTCTATACACCAAACGTAATTTTACCACTTCCAATCTTCATCCGCTGCAAATGATATGAAAAAATTATTGCAATGAGGAAGAACATAATAAGAATCAATTGCGAGCTTATTTTATCACGGAGAGGTTGGCTTTATTATGATAATTAAGAGTGCTGCCATATTGAAACAAACAGAAAAAAAAATAGCCGCTTAAATTTTACATAGGGAAATAATAAGGTTTTTAACAGAATCGTAAAAATTTTAATGTTGATTTTGGAATCCCTAATATTACTCAATGTATGACTAAAAACAGCCGTAGCGTTTCAGAAAATATTCATAGTCCACAGTAGAGTGTTAATGATGGACATAATATTAAGAGCTCACGTAACCCGTCAATAATTTTGCCGCGACTGGCATTTCTGCATTACAGTCCTTGATAATAAATTTAAGATCACTTAGTATGTTGCACAAATTTACGCTTATGCCACGGAGGCATCCCTTTTAAAACGATGAAAAGATGCATCAATCAATTTCTAATAAATTAAATATCATTGTGTCTTACTACTTATATTTTGTAATACCACCCTTAGTCTTAAAAACCGCTATTATACTTACAAGCATACTATCGACGCACTACAATCATATCCCTTATTTTTTCGCTGCTTTCCCATATTGTAAAAATATTTTCCTTCGATATATCAACAGTGGGACTCGTTTGGGCATAAATTTCAGATTTTAGGAGGCTCTGCATATTTTCAGGATTCAGGTGGGGGAAATCCCCAGTCTATGGAAGAACAACGATACTGGTGCCATCAAACATATCTCGCAAGGACTGAGCACGAGGTCGTGGAGCCCAATCGTGCATAAAAATGCTGAAGCTTCCACTTTATCTCAAAACATTGTAACTTGGAATAAATACGCCTTGCATGGCTTCAGAGTGTTGGAAAGTAGTTCTTGTCGCGTTGACAATGTACGGTCAACATCCATCTACTGAAATGAACGACCATATATATAGCTTATAATTCCTTAGAAAATATTAAAGTTAGCATATACAAAGGGACTCGCAAAAGTTGTGAATGTGCAAGACAAGGAGACGGACCCGGACTTATTGGTGCGTTGGGGAAAAATATTTGACGTAGAGAATTTCTACGTATGACATTCGGTGTACAGGCGGTCCACTCTATTATCCTATACAAATCAATGCATGTCCTTTGCTTCGCGGTCACCAGATGTACACGAGTAATAGTTTTAACTATGATAAAAGTTTACGATTGACGATCGGACAACCTGGAAAAAAGAGAACTAGAAATTCATTGTCTATATCTCGATATCGCTTTCTCGATATCTCTATGTCTTTCTGAATGTTTCGCAAGGTGTGAATCGATCTGTCATTTAGTAGCATTATAAAGCCACTATGTTCCGTATTTATTATACAGCTGTAGATCAGTAGGGTCTTCTTCCTTAGCTTCTATTCAAGGAAGATCGGGTGCTGGTCAGACAGGCTAAATATGCATAGACAAATTCTAGACGTGATAGTCCTCCAGTACCTACGCCGTAGTTGAAGCGATCAATTACTGTCGCTTAGATGGCCTCAATAGCTGCTGGCATTATAATTCTTATATAATTAAACTAATTGTTATACTGAGGTTAATTTTTAACTGTCCGCGCCTGTCGTAAAAATTGATTTTTTTGCTTTTTTTACTTTTCAATTATATTCATAAGTAGTTTGTATAAATAAGAATGCTATTTCATATATCACCCACTACCTATCTTTGAGTCTGATTTTATGATGATAAAATATATCGTTGGAAACTATAAGTAGTTTGACAATAGCGGCATGATCTGCGAGAATAAAATTTCAGAAGTGATTTTTGTAGAAATATTGAATACAAAAAATTTGATCTGAAACTCAAAAGCATCATCAATCTTCAAATTTTTTCATAGGGAAGGGTTCATTGTAGCAGATAGTGGCAGCCATATTGCTATGGTAGAATCCGTCTCATCTATCATTTATTTATTTAAATTTTATTTCTATTTACTTATTTATTTATTTATTTTTTAGTCATACATGCCAAATTAGCATGAAAAGTAACACGATTGAACAGCACATTGAAACGCTGAAACTTTAGTATCAAAGTGAGTATACCTTAATGAAAAAGTTTCGCGGGTTCTTTCCATTTTACGGCGAATGCAGTGGGCCTTGATGTTAACTTTAAAATTTGATGATAAAATGCAACGTAACAGGTTGGATGAACAACTGGCCAAACTCTGTTCGTCCGAGGAACGCCTAATCATACGAGAACATGATCGCGTTCTTTGAACGTGTCCAGTAGACCCCATAGCAGTCAATTCCTCACAGTACTCAAGAGCTGGTCCTTTTATAGTCTTCGATATGCCAAATTTTGCGTCAGGACTTGGATCTACACTCAAACAAGGTCTTATTAACTCAGGAACTCAATTGTGGTGACCACAGACAACGCCGTTTGATCGCTGACACGGCTTTGGAGCTTTTGGCGGACCGACTTTTGAGCCAAGTTATCTTTAGCAATAAGACGCTTTTTGAATGAATGGCGAATGATAAGCGTCCACCCATATGAGGCTCAGCAGGTGGTAATGTATCCACAAAAAGTTTGAGTGAGCGGCTTATTGATCTGCACTTTTTTGAAAATGAAGTCAGTGGGGCCATCACTGCTACGACCAGTGCTATGGAACGATGACAACCGAATTTTCTGTGCCTAAATTAAAAGATGTTAAGGTAGCTGATATTCAGTTGCTGCATGGCAAATAGCAGATGTCACGATGTATATTCTGCAGTATGGATTTGGGGTATGACAGATTTCGCAGATGTGACGGGAATTGGCGACAGAAGTCATTTGATTCGATATAGTTAAACTTTATTTTGTGCGTACTCCTGCAGTCCCAGATGTATGCCAATAATCCGCAAAAGACCTATTTTCATTGAAATGCAGGAGACTGACCAAACCAAATGGTCATCGCAACTTATTACCCATTATTTTTATCTGTTTTAAATACTTCCCAATTTATTTAACTTCAGGGTCGATTGCTAACTGCATTGTGATAACTACACTGGCACCAAAATGATATAAAGTGAATCCATATATAAATGATTGGTTAAAAATTGTTACTAATAAATTGATGTAATGATTAATATATGCCGATATAAAATCTGGTCTGAAATCTACTATTTCTAAGAAAAATGCCTCAATCACACATTTGATTTTCTTCTGGTTTCTTCGTGAAAGAAAGAAGAGAATAAATCGGGATATAATTTCAAGATCCCTTTTTCCCTTTGACTCCAGTAGCTGCCATCGATTCTAGAAACATTTGACTTCCAAAGCTCACTTAAGGGTGCATTTTTCGTGTGTATCCTTGGTCGGTCACATTTAAATCCTCTTTAGATTATAAAGCGATTCTCAATTGATAAATTTTGATGAAAGGTTTACAACGTATGCTATAAGAGTGTAGGAAGGTATTGTGAATAAAATTTAATGTTTCAAGACAATAAAAATATTAAAATCAAATGAAGAATTAAACAACTTGCTTGTGGTAAAAACGTATACGCTAGAGCTGATTGTGGATACGTTTCAATCAAGATTGACGTAATTATGATGGATGAACTCAAGTTTGAGACAAAATGGTTTACCTTTAGGATAAATGTGATTGCCAGGAAACATGTATTTCAAGTACATGTTCAATGATGGTGCTTCATCGAATATATCGACGTGCAAGCTCTTCTAGTTAAGCCTGTCTCCATTCTGCCATATCAGCAACCGCAACTTTTCAGCTCGAGCAACTTTTGCAGAAATGCATGCACGAAGATGAAATTTAAAGTTCAGATTATGAATATGACACAAATGTTGTTCCATCACAAGATGGGCTACTAGTGTACTACGTTTCTTATGACCCTTCTGCAAGATTATCCACAGGTCTTGTTCCATTCCGAACTAGAAAAGTTATAATAAACGACTCCACTTTCCTTTGACTTCTTTTTCGGATTGGTAGGTGCATGAGCAACTCGAATGTGGTTACGTGACACCAATGCCAATGAATAAATGCCTTTATTTCCGACCGACTATGTGCCCAACAGCCAACACTTCCGAAAGTGACTATTTCGTTTGTATATAGCCCAGTAGAAAAGGATTTTGTCGTAATTTTATCGCCGTGGGATTTTCTGTTCCGCAATTTTCCCTTAAGTACTAGAGATATATCTTGATGGTGGGCAATACTCATATTTCAATTATATTTAACATTCGCCAGTCTAACTTGAAGGGGAAATTGCAAAAGTCCACTACGGTTCCGAACACTCGGGCGCACTATCATGCCAGGATATCTCGACAAGTAGCAATTTTAGTAGAATTCTTTTTTTATGGACGAACTTTTAACGGACAAAAGTACTAAATTCTGTTTTATGAAAACCATTTTGAAGAGATAAATACAATGTTAATTACGTACGCGTTTTGTATGAACGGCAGAAATACCAAAATGGAGTGGTAAAATAGAATTTCATTGGAGCGAACTGTTCTAGCCAGTCCAGGATGGATTTGGTAATATGAAAAACAGTAGTAATAGTGTTTGTGCGAAAAAAATTGGATTCAAACGAAGACCGTATCAATATTTAAAATCTTAGAATTTTCTAGAAATTACCAGTATTTTAGTCCTTTATTACCAACAAAAATATTTTGTAGAAAAAACCTGTTGATCAAATGACAGACAATGCTTCCTCCCTGTCGCGTAGAATCGTGCCAATTTGTCGATTATGAGACGAATGGCTGACATTCTGAACTGTCAGTTTGCTTCCTGCAGCTATGGAGAGAAGTATAGTACCAACCATGCACAGAAATAGGATCTTATGGTAGAATTTCTAACAAACAGAGAGATCATAGCCGAGAATGACATCGTGATTCTTAGGAAATGGTCAAATGGGGTACAACATAGGAGGGTATAGTATCATCGATACTAGAGTTACTCTTGTTAGTCAGATGTTTAAATATAAGAAAGAAAATTAAAACAATGTGGCTTACATTGATTACGTAAAATTGATTAGGAAAGTTGCCAGAAGTACTGTCTGGAACGTTAGCGGTGAAAGAGTGACTACGACTCTCTTCACTACATAGAGACCAGTGACGTGCAGTGAAAATTATTGATAGGCAAGCAATCCATTTGAAATAAATATTAATAGACTGAATATTAGAATGATTACAGCCTCAAAAACATTTAATTCAAGCGGCTTTGCGCCTCATAGAAGAAACCAGACAAGTGAATAAAATATATTTGCGGATAGACTTACAATACAAATACAAAAAAATTGATAACTTAAGCAGATCCTAATATTTATAAAGAATTGTGGAAAGAGCTCAAGCTGGTTTCGAACACGCGTCCCTGCCGCTTCTCATCAGGTGCCAACTCACAGGCTGGGACGCGTCGATTGGCACTACCAGCTTAGGTGGATGTCGACTGGTTATTTACTAGTTATTAATATTGCTCTACAGCTTTGAACTTTTTCCTATATTCCAAATTGCCTTTGGTCTGGCTTTATCAATTTCAGAAGTTTTTGGTAGAGGTATCGAGGTACTCGAAACATTTGATCAGAACTTCCGCACCCATGAATCTTCGCTGAGTTAGCTTAGCAAGGGTATAAATCACTTATAAGTTGTAAGTGAAAATGGAAAAATTGATCTACCAAAAACTTCTGAAATTGATTAAGCAGATCCATCGAAATATAAAACAAAAATTAACTTCAATAATGTATTGTTTTAAACGAATACAAGTTTTTATTTATATTCTAAGTCTATTCGCCTTTCCTTACGTAAAAACTCTTTAATAATATTATCAAAAAAATCGTTTTCTCTTCGCATTTGTATCAGAAGTTCTTTCTCGACAGCAATTAAAGCGAGTTCAGAAAGTCGATCTTGAGACTGGCGATTTCTTAAAAATGTATGCAAACGTTTCAATGTTGAAAATGACCTCTCTGCAGTTGCTACTGATACTGGAATCGTAGCTATTAATTTAGCTAAAGTGCATATTTGTTGAAAGCCTGTAGCGACATATGGGCGACTTAGAAAATATGCAAGAATTTTATTCGCGTTTGCGTCTTTAAACTCATCGGATGAATAAATTACCTTCAGCTGATTTCTTAATTGGGTGTTATCGAAAAACTCTCCATAATATTCTATAAGTGAATGAAAACTCTTTTCTGGAAAATTTTGTTTGAATTGAGAAAAGTAGCTAGGTTCGAGCAATTCTAAAAATAATAATTGTCTAAAGTTCTGAAATCTTTGACGAATTTGTTGAAGAGCAATGTCTATGATTTCCCTGAAGATTCTTCGAAGGTTTTGCAAAGGGTCTAGTGCATTTCTGATTTTTTTTTCTCGGTGGTTGATACTCTGACGTGGTAGCTAAATAAAAATCATCAAATTTAAGAGAAAAGTCATTTTCAACCCAGTTTTCAAATTCTATAATTTTTTGACTAGCATATGCAATATTTACTACTTTACTTTGAATAAGATTGAATAACATCAGTTCTTGAAAAAAGTTCGGAAAAAATTAAAAGATAAAGTTGAAAATCACAGTCGCAAAATTTTACAGAATAAATATCGGAAAAAGTTAAGGAATCGCCATCCCAATGGGTCGAGTCGTTTGAAATTGTATCGAAAACCTCGGCTATTTCATTTCGATTTTCAAAAATAACATTTATTATTCGCGAATGATAGTGCCATCGAGTGCTAGAAACGGAAGGCAAACGGCGTTTAACTATTTTAGCAAAAAGGTTCGATCTTTTGGTGGAGTTATTAAAAAATGTTGCAATTTTGCTTATGTGTGCAAAAAATACTTTTATTTCTGGAATGAATTCAACCGCTTTAGACAAAACAAGATTTAGTGAGTGCGCATAGCATGGAACAAATAACGCTGATTTATGCTTCTCCCGAATGAAAGTTTGAACGCCTCGAATTTGTGAGCTCATAACTGCAGCGCCATCGTAACATTGTGCAATTAATTTATTTTCAATATTAAAATTATTCATCCGTTGCAAAATTAAGGAAGTAAGCACTGCAGCTGTGCGGCTATCACTGACATCTAAAAATTCAATGAATCTCTCTTTGATTCCGTCAATTGACGTATATCTTAAAATGATCGATAATTGCTCACGGTGGCTAATATCCGGAGTTTCGTCGACCATAATTGCAATGAATGGAGCTTTCGTTATTTCTAAATTGATTCTAGTTTTAACTACTGTGGCTATTGCGCTTATTATATCATTTTGAATTCTGTTTGATAGACCAGAAAAAGCTGCATTGGTCGTAAGAGATGCTATATGTGATTCTATCAAAGGATCGTATAAACTTAAAAAATTTACTGTTTCAATAAAATTTCCACGATTATTAGAAGTCGATTCTTCATTGTTTCCTCTAAATGGAAGTTCTTGTTTCGCAAGAAAGAAAACGGAATCTATTAGACGTTTCAAAATGTTACGGTTGCGCTCCACTTTTTCATTATGCAAACGAAAAGAAGATGCTACTTGGTCATTTAGCATAAACTCTATTCGTTGCGATCCAAACGTATCTAATTTAATCAACGATTGCAAATGCTTCTCCGTACTAGAATGCCTTGCAGCTGATCCCGTAAAATTATTTAAGTCACTAAACCCTGCATTGTTCCAAACCGATCGTTCACTAGCAAAAAGGAGGCACGGCCAACAAAATAACTTGTTGACTTTGCAGCTCCCCGTCAACCAAACGTACTTTTCATAATATTCTAAGTGAAACTTCCGTGTGAAATTTTTTGTTTTAAACTCTAAATTTAACTTTGGTTTCGGCCTATCGGAATTAACAATTTCTTTTTTCTTCGTGAAAGAAACAGTTGAAAATGCCGAACTTAATAAAAAATCAGTCGCGCAACAAAATTCCGACATAACGAAAAGAAAACTTACCAATTCTTAAAAATTGCCACTAAAATGAGCACTTAAGCACAACGCGAGTTATATATCTATAATCGCTCTATTTACCGTTGAATAGTTGAAAACTATCGAAAATTACACTAGTACTCTCGTATGATTTCTTTTCAGAATGCAGAAAGTAACAATTTCAGTTAAAAGTGTTCTAATGGAAAAAAGCTTCATGCTCCAAGCTTCCCCACTTTTCTTATTAATATTTTTCCTTATTCAAATATGAATATTTTCATTCATAAAGTGCAAAGAAAAGCTTATCAAATTAAAAGTTTACATTTCCTTGCAACATATTGCTGTTCGAAAAACTGAAATGCATATAAAATGCCCAAATACTACAAGCAACATTCTACATGGCAAGAAACAATCAGCTTCAAAAGCGGGTTCAACTTTGCTTGCCGTGCCCATATAAAATTCAGAACAAAGAGGAAAAAAAATTCCAGCCAATGTATGGCTAAATTCAAAGAAACATTTTTAATGGAATCCTCGCTAGCAACAAGCAAATATGTTGAGGCAAATCGTTGCTAGGAGTGTGTATTCGCTTGCAGATACACAATACAATCTATAGGCCTGTAGATATGCAATACAATCTACAGTCTAAATTCATATTTTAATGAAGAATAAAGCAATGGAAAGTATAGTTTGTATTTAGAAAAGCAAAATTTTTATTAAAATAAAATAAGATATTTTAGGTGTAGATCTCGCAAGGCAAGCAGTTTGGAATCGCTTAATGTGACTGCACGTCACTGATAGAGACTGACAAACAAAATGTGAAGCCTAATACTTACTTTTTTCAACAAAACTGTGTCATTGCAATAAGAACAATGAAAATTCACAGGCATTAATTTTGTGGTACGCGCCAACAAGGATCCATCCGAAATCCTACGAGACCGATGCAGGATAAATAGAACAAATAGCCCGCTTGAGCTTAACCAGCGCTTTTGATTTCGGACACTCTAAATCTATATATAAAGTAAATATAACTTAGTGACACCGTTAGTTTCGGGAAATTGGTACGACCCAACCTGAAAACGGCGTTGAGAACGAATAACGCCGATAGAGTTGAAAAGAGATTCGTTTGAAGATGTCATGAGCCAGGCAGTGAAAAACACAGCCGGAGCGGAGCTATAACCTAGGTCGTCCTTTTTGGAAGTTACCGTTCAGATATTCTAATTAGCTCATAAAAAACATTTTGGGTCATCACATTGCCCTAGGGAAGAAGGAATTTTCTATGCAAGATTACGTTTTCTAGAAGAGTTGTAAGTTCTTTTGGTTCTACCAGGAGCCCGATATTGCAGTTTTAAATGTAAGTCAATATCTATTATTTCATGCGAAAACTATATCATGTTCGAACCAATCATTTTGTTTTCCAGACCATGAACCATTATTGACGTTTATACGATCAAGTTCGAAATACGATTAAGCTCGAAAGCCCATCAAAACCTAATCTTTTGGATGAATTATCGAGTAATTCCTGGCAATCTTTCGTATATGTTATAGAGGCGTCCATATTTATTGGTTTCTTTCCTTTTCAGAAAAAATTGAGTTTCTTTAAGTTCCATAAATTTTGTGAAAAACAACTAAAAACGAAGCATTTGTAGATAACAATACAATTTCTTACGCCAACGCTACTAGAATTTTAAATAACATTTCAGCATGAACGATTCAATGTGATAAAATTATCCTTAATAAGCACAAATTGCAAACTTTACACGAATACTTCAACGCCGCCGTCGAGAAAAACATTTTCACTTTTCACTTTCCTTTACTCTTTTCCTCGATACGTGGAACATATGCTCATATGTATGCGGCACAACTTGATCATCATCATCGTCATGATCATTAAAATGTTTAGTCTAAAAATTATGTGAAACGTTTCACAATTTTCCCTTTTTCGTCGGCTTTCCAGAGAAAAATTCATTAGCGACTGTGTAAATTATTTAATTACTAACACAAGGAACGGATGGGTTCGAAGTAATTTGATGATTTCGCTGGTTCACGTTGTGTTGGGAGATTTCATTCAAATTATTTAGAAGGGCAACTGGTGAGACTTTTCACCTATTTTCTGGAATCGCGGAAAACATAACGTATACACAAGGTCTTGTGTTGGAAAATAAATAAGTTTACAGTGAGTAAGAGATTAAAATTGTGGATTCAGTTGAATCCATAGATTGAAAGATGTACGTCAGGAAACACTTCCCAATTGATTGAAAATGTTTGCGAAAAATAAGAGGTGAGGATCAAAGTTTTGGTACTAGTCGGGAATTGGTAATTACTGCATTTTGAGGTGTTTCGCAATTTGGTTAAGATTCTGGGATTTAAGGTAAATGAAATGTTACAATGGATCATGTGTAGAAACCATAACCATTATGTGCACATGTATAAAATTATTGATCCCCCCCCCTCCCCCATCAAACGCTGGAATATTTAAGTTTTCATTGATATGAAACCTAGTGCTAAGGCTGACAATATGTTACTAGATTGATTTGAGTGTGCTGCCTAGAGCCAGACGTTGAAGTACAGAGTCCCCATAACATTCAATATGCAAAGATACGATAGCTTTCAATTGTTACTACTCTTTTATTAACTTAGTTATTAATTGGTTTGTTGCAGCGGTAGCCTTGGCCACCATTTTGTTCATCATGGGAGGGGTTTCTGAATGTTCAATCCGGCAAGGGGATGAAGATACACTGTGGGGAAACACGAAGATTTATTGAAAACAATTTTGTGGCACCTGCTCTGCGCGACTTGGATTTTGGATTTTCAGACACGAGCGCATTCACTCCAAGCAAGAGCCCCATAGTGTATTACAGGCAGGATTACCCTTTTGACAATAATGATTTTGTTCCTAGTATCAAGGTTAGGTGTCCGGCTTAGCAAGGGATATTATGATGAAAATGTTTCAGAGCCTTTTTTATTTCCTGCATCTATATGATTTTTTCAAGTTAATTTATTGTCCAGAATTAGTCCAAGATAAGTTATTTAGTTAGAATTACATTACCTTTATCCCTCTACTAGATGACAAGCTGCCCTTCCCCTTCTTTGTGCAGCAGATCACCTGACTTTTAGGGAAGTTAATTTTTAATTTCTATTGAAAGAAGTATTGATAGCACTTTTTTGCATTCACTTTTACACTTTTTTGGGTATTTTTTCTAGGTTTGCAACGATCTCGTTAGGATCTAAGCGCTCAAAATATGAACATAGATTATCAGCAAATGCCGATATGCGCAATGTTCTTGCGTAAGTAAGTCTAGTATATCCTATATCTACCGTATAGGTAATAAAAAGTAGCGGCCTTAGGCAATACTCCTGAGGTGCACCGCCTGTTATATTTCGATACATTGATAAGGTGTATTTTGACCGAATATTTTCGTTTATTCAGGGAAGAGGAAACAATTTTTACGAAATCTTTCGGATAACAAGTTGTATTAGTTTAAAGACAAGTTGGGTTAGTTTAAAGATAAAGCCGCTGTGCCGTTCGGAGCCAAATTCTTCTTCAATATCTCCAAGTAAGTGTTTAGTACATTTCTTATGTCCTTAATAGCACGATATCGTTGGTGCTCAGTCTAATATCCATGCCTAACACCAACTGCAGTTAGGATAAATGCTGTGATTTTCTGCATGCTGATTCTTTCGCTTTAGTATTAGTTTCTCTGGCAATTTACGGGACCCTAGAAGGAGGCTGATTGATCTATAGTTACTAGGAATCGTAAGATTTTTACTCGGTTTTTGAATGAGTCGGGCATTCATAAAGTAAAGGGAAGTAGGAAATTTTTAGGCAGGCATGAAAGCTGTGAAGGAGACGAACAACAGGTTTTTTGATTTGGAAAATTTTTACATAGCCATGTTAGGAATTTAATCATCGCGTGGTGTTTTCGAGTTTTTCAGTTTTTCAAGCAACTCCATTAGCTCTTTTAGTTTAACTTTTCCACTGATGGATACCAAAGTCTGCTGAGGGAATGAGCTTAAACTTTGTCTATTCTTTGTCTAATCATTGGAAAAAAACGTAATAACAAACTGGAGAAATATAGCAATGCTGTAGACACTCTTGCGTCATAAAATTCCATACTTCATAGTACAGATATTAGGTTTTTGCCATTCCGAGTTTGAATAAAGTTATCTTAGTTACAAGAATGGGTCGTGTTTGCTTTCCAGTTGAATTGCGATACAACTTTAACGAAAATATTTAAAATATGTGCCTGAATTCAAAAATGAATGTTAGTTACTTTCTCAAAAAATACTACATCCAAAATAATCTTACATCCCTAAATGCCCTCAAATATTTCTTATCTGTAACCTCTTCATCATATTAATTTTCTTCCAAGTCGTTGTTGACTTTCTCTTCCATTGATTCATTCTCACAATGCATTCTGGAAAGGGTAAAGTTGCCCGGCTTGCTGTATGGAAAAGCAATTTTCCTGATCATTAAGTTTTTTGAATAGGAAAAACAATCATAACTTTTTATCTTCTCAATAAGTTTTTGTGGCAGCTCCATCTTTAAGTCAAATCTATTCACCCATTGACGTGCACTTTCCATCATACTGATAATGGAGGGTTTCACTTCCTAAGTTCATCGTTTCCAATCGAATTATAGAGTCTAGGCTGACTTCGATTCATGATAATTCCGTTTATCCGTAATTTTTCTGGTTTTTCCATTTGTTTTACCTTGATGAATTTCCTCGATTGAAAATTTAATAGAAATGAAAGATGAGAAACAATAAAGTTGTGCGATAAGTAGTGATTCGAATTGTAATATCCGAATGTATTTCATTGCGCTTTTGTCTTAAGAAATTTTAGATTTTGAAAGTAGACAAAAAATTGTCCTTGTAGATATTGTAGTCATTATAACTGATTGTATGGATTACGTAACGTACCGTCGTATGAGCGATTCTTTCTAAGATTATTCTGGGAAACACATATTAAGTTGAGTTCAGTTGAAAACTGAACATTAAAATTCCAGTGCAACGAGTTTATAAACAGGAAGGAATTGTTTTTTAATAAAAATGGAATTTTGACTGTCACGCATTGCTTTTAAATTGATCTTTTTATTGAAAACATAGTTCACACATTTAAGCCAGATTAAATGGGTAATAAACATACAATTTTAGGGTAATGTCCTTTCATCTCCTAGTACCCGAGTAAACTATCCGAGCCCATGAAATAATGTTGCGAGACAGACGCAAATTATGCTTCAAATGTGAAACGTTTTTCATTATATGGACTCAGAGCTGTACATTAATGTGCAAGGACAGCAATACAAAAATGCGATATAAGATGTATTCGGAAAATTGGAAATGTCTCCCGACGACATTATCGATATTATCCCGTTATAGTTCGGACATCCTCGCGAAAACTACACTCTGGTCGATTGGTTGTAAAAGACTGGTTGTGTTTGGTGGAAAAAATATTTTTTTTTAATATTGTCATCATTTTCATCAAGATCAACAAGCAAAGCAAGCCTTAGCTTTACTTGATCCCTGATTTTATGCGTTTTCAGAAGAATTATAGGTCCTCCGAGGCATTCTTGTTATGAAAACCGTCATTGGGTCTATCTTGAAAATTAATATGTCTGCTGCATCTGCATTCGCGCTTTCAGCGTTCAATGTAAGGTTATGTGTTATGTGCCCGCTTACGAAGCAACCAAATCCACGGCGGCTAGCTTTAAAACCCTCTATTTGGCCTTGAAAATAATCAAATAAGAACTAAGCTTTTTCCTAAATTAAGGTTGTATTTATGGGAACGTTCTTTTAAGTGAGGTTTTCAATCCACATTAATAAAGATTTTTTTTTGGTTTTGATCATAAAATCTTTTCTTTGTTATAACGATTTTCTCTCTACTGGCGCATATTTCCATATACGATCGAATGTTCGATTCATTGACACAAACTGTTCGCACGGGTATCCTAAATCTCGTGCATTGTCGACTGCTTTCCGCCTTTGCACTCTTCTAGTATCTTTAGTGATATTTTTGGATTATCTTTGTTTAAGAAACCCGTATTTGCAATTTTGTTACCCATACAACCATCTGTAAAGGCTCAGCAATAATTATTTCGACAGACTGTCGCCGGGAAAATTCCGAACCCAAAATTTCCCATCATAATGATATAAAATAAGCAAATCTTTTACAACACCACGTGCAGTTTACCGATTCATTAGACCTTTGTTTTTATTGCACCTAGGTACTTGGGACGCTGCGACGTATGTACGCATATGCGTTAGAGTATCAACATACAGTTAAAAAATTACGGGTAGTGATACGCGTTCAGACAACACGCGAGAATAGTCGGGTTAGAGAAGCCTTTACGGATGGTTTGTAACTTAAATTTATTAATGAAAATTAGAGTCTAATGAACATTGTATTGTTGAGCATTGTTATTAATAAACTGATATTAATTAATTAAAAATATCCGGATAACTTTAATACAGCGAAGCTAGGAATTTTACTAACGATCGCAAACAATCTTGATTTCTTATTTGTCGCCTAATAACGTCACCCATGCATTTCAAACGTTTCTTTAAAATATTATGTTCACTAATCACCACTAATAAAACTATAGGGTCCTATTTTTCAAACCACAATTGCCACAAAACAGGAGCCGAAACAAGAACCTTTCATGATGATACTAAGAACACGGTGGAAAAAGCGTAACTGTTGCATATAAAGTGCTTTCTATTGCATTCGTGAGAGTAAATAAAAGATGAGCATGCCACGTAATTTGAATGTGAAAGGAGTGCTTGACTTAATTGAGAACGACGTAAATGCGAAAATGCCTGAACGGGGACAGAGACATAAGCCGGAGATTCCCAATATTTGCATCTCAATATGGGTTATTTTTATCTATATTTGTTTATTTTCATTCTGTGCTTTGAATTGAGCGCGAAAGTTATTCCACTTTGGTAAATCTCCATCGGACTTCAGTATCGAATTTCTGGGTAAGTTGGTTGGGTAATAAAATTAAGAAGCTGATCTTTAATTTATTATGTTTTATTGTTCCTGTAACCTGTAACGTTCCTGTAACCAATGTTCCTGTAACGTTCCTGTAACCGATATTCAAGGAGGACCGTTGACATGCTCCGTTCCGAACGAGATATATGCAGATTCGAAAAATTGACAGGAAAAAATTGCACTTAATTGAAAATCAGTTCCCGGTGCTCCTTATTTTTTTCCTGAAAATCCTCAAATTTTCGAATACAAGTTTGATGTATGTTAATAGCTCGATTATGGTACTAATTTTGATCTATTAGCAGACTTGCTTTGCAATTGCCGAAATTGAGTTAGCTAGCCTTGATGGCACCACGTTGGTAATTTAAAATTTGACGTTCTGTATGGGTTCTGCAGCGCTGATTATGGCATCCATTTTATTCACTTGTTCAAGTCCTTCTTAAAAACGAATTGCAATTTATCACTTAAAATTATCGGTTTTAGGTCTTTAAAATTAGGTACAATTTGTGCGATCGATATTAGTTATAATAAGGGTCACTGTGTAATATATCCACAATCTTGTTTTTATGTTCATGGCGAAAACTTACTCTTGGTTGAACGGTTTCCGGAGAACTATGATACAGCGAATGTTATTATGTTATCAATATCAATCGCAAACGAGGACTAATTTTCTTTAAACTGTTTTTTTTATTTCTGGACCCAATCTTAGAAATCAGGATAGCGAAAAAGTAGTACAGAAAATTTTCAACCAGGTCCAATACATTTTTTAAAAATTGAGGTAAGTCCTGTTCCGATAATGCTATGAACTCTTCGATTTCTATGAACATCAAATTTGAAAGCGTATTTAATGGTAGCTCAATTTCATACCACATTGAATAATTGACTTGATTTGATTTTTGTTCCTTTGCATGACATGTCCTTATTGAACATAGTTTAGCACCTCCATATGCGAATTCCCAGCAACCTGTGATTTGCATGATAGCCTAAGGTAATTTGTGGTCTATAAATTGTTGGTCAATAAACTGTTCAATGGCGATGGGTAAGTAGGGTAGGGTTTTCCTTTTATCTAGTTGGCATAGGTTATCAAAGTTCCCTGGAATAATAACTCAATCATAAGCAAAATATAATATTTTGCTTAACCAATTGAACAGTCTGCTATTTTACGATAGCTTACGCTTATTTCCCAATTTACTGAAAATTTCCCACGATTTCGCAAGTAAACAGAGTGAATTGCAAAAAGATGTGGAATTTACTTTCCAGAAATATTTCGAGATTTTATCCTGACGCTTTGCTTGGGCATCCCTTTGGCTTACCATAAATCGAAGGACTCCATTCGACATAACTCAGAATATTACCACGAGTCAATTCATGAATTTAAGTGTCATTAATAAATTGATACTTTCTTTGCGCCAGCATTTATTTATAGTCTTTTCAGCTTGCAGCTTTGAATTCAATTGGTGGCTCTTCTATCCATGGTACACGTGTGTACCTTGTTGTGGTCGATACAATTTATTTATATTAAAGTCACGTCCCTTTCGCAGCTACTTTGCAGGAGCTCTTTGTCCATTCACATCGCACGAAGCTAAGTGCACAATCATTATTTACTTGACGTCCTGGTGGCTGTTAACAACCGATATACCAACTACATTTAACGCTTTATGAGCCATTCGAATGATTTATTCAGTAGTGATAAAAAGTTTATATCCAATTTTGCTAAATTCGGTTTAAGATGTCGCTATCGATTAGATTATCGTCTTAGCTGAAAGAATGTTGACTTGCTCCTATATTTGAGATGAAATGCGCTTGGATTACGGAAAATATTTGTCAGAGCTGATGGAATTAGTTTAAGACGAAATATAAAGTTAAGTAGCGCCATAAAGTATGTTCGGTTGTACATTCGTATATTTCGGGGTAAGGACAATGTGACAACGAACATTTCATGAACTTTTTCTAGGGAAAGGATAACGTTGATAGAGTATGAGAAACCTTTTTGGAAGTAAGTGTTTTCCTAGGTAGGTTTTAGTACACGAGAAGAAACATTATGTTATGCCTGTGTTTTTGTTGTTATTACTGGTTTTGGAAATTATGATAGCATTCACCTTAAGCAGAACAAATAACATTTTGAAAATATTTGAAAGAACCAACAAATTAGGAAATTCAGCAATAAATTCCAAATGGAACCGAACCGATGTTATATTATATCAAAAAGTTGTACAAACTCCAATTTTTTATATATGTAACTGTAATTTTCAGTCACAAAGTCAAATATTTATTTATTATTCTTTTATAAAAAATAAAAATCGCCTTCTAAATTTAGGAAGACAAAAATAACAAAAAAAAATCTAATTATTTCTTTAATATGTGTCTAATATGGATATATTCAGCGGTAATGCTAAGAAAATCAAAAAATTGTACGTCTAAGGAGTTTTATGTAACAAATTAAGAAAAGTTTACAGTGAGTATGGTACCCTTATTTTTGGATAACCTCGTCAACCTCGGTTCGGCATTGAAAAAATAAGATTAAGGGTTTCGTCAGCAGTAATTTTATGCATTTCTTCGAAAATATTTCTCTTACCACACCTTGTGACGCGGTGGTCATGAAGCTGTCGTGTCAAAAGGTCTCAAAGGAGCTCATCGGATTGAGATTTGGTGACCGGGTTAGGTGTTGACAATGTTGACTTTTATATAGTAACCTATTTTTTACTAGTTGAGAGGAATGCTTGGGATCATTGCCTTGAACTAATGTAATAATTTTTTTTATTCCAATTTTGCTAGCACTTGATCTACATGAAGTTTTAGAATGTCCAAATGATTTTTCTTAGCCATTGTTGTACCAATAAATGCTACATCGCCAACCCCATCCCATTACGATTGACATTTTAAGATTTTTTAACAGTCCAACTATTTTGGGACCTTTATTTAAGGTCTAGGATTCACTTTACATATGATTGTGCATGTTGTGGTTGCTGATAACATTTTTTTGAAAGTACGTTTTATTAATTAAAAAAATATACAATATAAATATAATTCTGCTTTTGATTTTTTAAAATTTGGGAACAATGTTTGTCCAATAATTAATAACAATTATAATAATTATGAATAAAACAATAATCAATAAAATAAAAATAATTGATCAATTAAAAACCGCATAATTTTGCTCTTCTTCTATAAGTTTTCTAATCAACTTTTGTCATGAGTTACTTCATTGTGAGCTTTACCCACTTTTTGGAAATTTTTTTAAAAAAATAGCCCGAAAAAAAATATTTAAACGGTTTTAAGCCTATTACAAAATGTGAAGGAAATTTACTTTTTCTTTATTCTGTGAATTTGGACGTACAATTTTTTTTTGATCTAATTTTCCTAGAACTACAAGTTTAGAAAATTAAGAAATAAATACTATCCTTTGTGATTGCCAATTGCATTCACATGTTCTAAAATTTGTTAAACATGCAATTTTTGATGTAGTTTAGGTGAAATAGAAAGTATAGAATGGATGAACACAATACTTGAGAGTTGAGGAGCATCTACTTCAAAAGTTAGTACTGTAAATATATTGGAATTTTTCTACTTCATACTATTACAGAAAATTTCTAAACATTAAATTTAAAATCAAACCATATTTTGTACTCGTAATGTGAAGTATGGTGAATCATGTCACGCTAATTTAACATGTGTAAAATGACATGTTTCTTGCGTATACCTTGTGTGTATTAAAACCGTTCATAAAATATACCCTGCATTATTCTTTTTATCTCACGTTTACGCTACGAATCCTTTTCTATGAATAATTCATCAACATACACTTATAACAATGCCAATATAAACTAGCTTATATGAGTTGCTTACGGAAAGTGCATTTGCATAGGATTCGTTCGCATATATTTCAATAAATTTCTTCATGAGAAAAAAAAGGAAATATCGGCATCGATAGATAGTAGTCTTTCCACAAACTTTCTGTACCATATAAATTATTAATAACTTCTGCGTTGTTCCGGTTCATCTGCTCGAAATTATGACAAATAGAAACTTTTGTGACGGTTGCGGAAACACTTCGAAACTAAGATTCTATTGTGTTAAGATTTCGAAAACATTTCTTAGCTGTTACATTGACTCTAAGCACGTCAATATGCTCGCAAAAAGCTCCCGTTGTGACTTGGAAACTTAGGTTTTTGGTTTGGTTGCAGTATTTCAAAGCTGCTTTCAATCTTGAGATTAGCTAAGTTGAGTACTAAATGATCAAATCATTTGACATGAAGCTTTGGAACAAAAAGTTTACAACAAACATCAAAAGGATTATGAGGATTATCAGGATGAGTTTACTGTTTGAATTTTTGATGAACATTAACTTTGTATATAGATAATTAATTCCAGACGAAAGCTCAAATGAAAAAAAAAATATTCGAAACGAACTGAACTACTATAGGATGGACTATAGGATGAGGATAAATGAAATGGATCCTTGAGCATATTTTGCACAAATTATGGGTACATGAAGTTATGCAGCGTGCTCTTGATAGTTAGTGAATGAAAGTGTTCATGCACTTTGAATAAATTCCCTTTGCTATTCTTTTCAACGGAATTCTCTCGAATATCATTCATATCAGTGAAAAAAACTATTTTACGAAAAAATAAATTCGAGGAGATGTGAAAATATATTCTGTGAAAACGAAATCTCCATGTTCGTTTACGAGTCATTATACGAATGCTGACAGTTGAAGTCGATCGAACGTTGCATTTTGACGTGATTGAGAGTTTTTGGTTTTTCGGAATTGGGACTGCATGACATCAATTATTTCGAAAACCATTATTGTCTTTTTTGTATTGTTTACGTTATCTTTTTTGTATTCCGCAGTTGACACGAATGTTTATTGAGCACAATAATGTGCTTGACGAAAATCAAGTTGGATAAACCCGGCCAAGAGTTTTGGAACTTTTTGCACATTTACTGAAGCATGAACAAATTTATTTAAGCTTGAGAAAAACAAATTTCTGAGAGAACTAATGAAGACCTATACGAAGTTCCGAGTATTTCTCTCCAGAAACGAATTTTATACCGTTATAAAATTAGGTTATCAGATCAATCACAGAATCAGAAAATAAGGACGTTTAGATTATATATACCTCGAATAGATTTTGAAACTCAGTTTGAAAGATAATTTTATGAACGTGTTTTAAATCTAGATAACCATCCTATTCCTCTAACAAGGACTGCGTTCTTGGTGCTTACCGTTGATTTGGCAGAAAAATACGAATTTTTCACAAACAAAGGCAAGCGATTGTCTGGAAATTACAGTGATTTGGAAAATGAAATCCAGATATGGCATTAAAAACTTTGGGACAACAACGACGATGCGCGTGACAGGATTCAAAAAACCTCAAGTTAATCATTTTTATGATCTTCTTCTTAACCTATATGAAAAATTTAATTTTGAACTTTTCCAGGTTTTCAATGCTGACAATACAAAAGTCTCAACTGTTCATAAGAATAATAAAGTTTTTCCAATAAGGGGCAAAAAATATGTTAGAAAAGTTACTGCAGCTGAACGAGGTAGTTACATCATTATCAAGATCGGGTCAATTTGTGTCCCATATCCTCATTTTCCCTAGAAAAAAAAATGGCTAAGAATGGCCGTCTAATGATTAGTGTTCCACCAGAAAGTATCGGTATTGCCTCCGCAAGCGGTTGGATGAGTGGTTCTAGTGTCTAAAAAGCATGTTGATCTTTCTGAAGCTCCTCCTCAACTGTCTACTAATATAAGATGGACATAATAGGCACAACAAACTGCATGTTATTGAAAATATTCTCTTAGCATTCAACTACTGAGCACACAGCATCAGATAACACATAGGCTTCAAAAGTTAGACGGTGTGTTTTCAGACCTTTAAATAGGCATTTGGGTCACAAAATGCACCAGGGATGTGTTAGATTAGATTAGATTATAGCAGCTTGAACTTCTTGAGAATACTCTGAAACGGAATTCTGAAGTTATTTCATTGAATCTCTACCTTATTTCAAAATACAAATTCGTCAATTTTCGCACACAACGAAAACAGCATCTTGGATAATATACAATTTCACTTGGAATTTCCTTTTTAAATGTTTATCTCAAATTATCCATGTTATCGCAATGACTTTAAACTTGAATAGTTTTGTAGAAGCTTCTGTGCTGTTGTTGAGAATCACTAATATAGCACTCTGACTCTCGTACGTTAAGACAAAACTTCCCAGTCTCGTTATATTTTTGAAGTTAAAACTGATCTTAGTTATCAAAGTTCACTTACGCAATTTAAGCTGCTAGATTCATCAAAACGAAACAAACGAATCCATAAACTCTTATTTTTTCCCAGAAATTTTTCACTATATCTTCGCCTCGTTGGGGGGATAAAATGCTTTCGGAGTCGGAAACGCTATGATTTGTTCTGTTTGGTACTCATATATTGTTTCAAAATGATGTTCTCTGCCTTGGAAAGGAAACGTAATTTTTCTACTCACCATCGCTTTACGACCCATAGCATTGACCTGTCATGGACTTCTCTAAACTCTTTATCATGCTTAGCCAGGAAGAGGCTTATCTTATGACCGTGTGTCATGAACTAGGAGAATGTACGCCATAAACACTAAGGATAAATGTGTTTGTTCGCTGTACCATAGACGTGAAGTACATGTGTTGGATACGATTCGTGTTAAATGGAAGGGAATTACATTTACTGAAATAGTTTTGTAAATGACTGATTAAAAAACATCATAGCATAGTCAGAATTAAACACAAAATGCTGCGCATCGCGTGTGTTTAATGTCAAATTCGAGAGAGTATTTTTCCATGAGCTTCAGGTCGAATATATATCCAAATACTCGTAGTTTATGTAAGTTCTAACCTAGAAAAAAAAAGAAGCCATCCTAGATTCAGCCATCCCCAATTTGTCTGCTTTATTATATGGGAGCAGCAAACGCGCTACATAAGCTTTCTGTAGTAGTGAAAACAATTTACATCTCAAAAAAAGGACCAAGCAGATTAGTGCTTTCCCAATGCGAATTCTCTATTAATTTTTATATATTGTTATGAAACCGTTCCTGAAGAAAGTGCTAAGATGGATTCTAGGCTTGTTAACATATCCTGCTTCAAATGATCGACCTACAAACCTTTCATTCACTGCCAGCCTTCTGAAAGAAGGAGTAAAGCAAATCGTCGTCATAAAATCCAAAGACAATTATCCTCACAAACTTCTCATTTTACTCTACGTCAGCCAAACATCATTTGTATTTCCTCTCATGTTTCGCGGGCAAATGATTCAATTTATTGTTATTCGATGGCACCATGTGCATTGCTCTGAAATATTTCTACTGCCAAATATTTTCATTTTTTACGAGCCTGTCGTCAGCAACACATTGAGAGCATACTTAATTTCTTCTTGATGTTTAAGGAGATCTGTCTCGTGCTCGAATCATCTCCATTGCAGTGCCTGATCCATTGACTGATTTCCCACTTATTTATTTATGTGTAGAATGAACGTACATCGCAAGGATAATTGGTTTTCGTTATTTCCCCGGTGAATCATTTCTCAAGATTTGCTCATGAGGTTCCCCAAATTCCTCGAATTTCAGTTACGAAATACTTAACAAGGATTTACTCATAGCCAAATTGATGGACGTAGTATTTGCGTAAAGAAAGGAAAACTACATAATAGAATGAATAATTAATGTTACTTCCAATAGAATAACAACATGATAATTTTAAACAAACGGCAGCGGTCACGACATCGCTGATTTTCAATTAATCAATGAAGATTTTGAATGTTTTCCATTGCACCCAGTGCACCAGTTTTCACTGTTGCTTTTTAAAATTGCTACGAATTAGTGTTTTTGCCGGAGTTTCCCACAATTGCGTTAAGTTCGGCGTTGCAGCCAACCTCCTTGGCAATCTCTTTACCGAATAAAACAGAAAGGATATTCCATTTCGATTTCATAAGTTAACAAGTAGTCTCTGATATTTTTTCAAAATTTCTTTAACTTAATAATTATTACGGCCTTTATTTTTTTCATTTTTTAGGATAATGATTAGGGATAATTTACCGTTAAAGAATCTTCAGAAATCCATGACCAACAGATTCAAAAATTACAGATTTGAAATTTAAATAAATAATTTGATTTGTTTTTTACAAAATCTTTCCGAATTTGATTGGACCCTGATAACAAGGTATGTAAGTTCCTTGAACTGATGTTGAATTCATATAATCGTGATTGCTTATCGACGACCTTAATTATGAACCCTGCCGATGGTTTTATTCAAAAGGAATTATGATCTTCAAAATCATTGAACCATCCTCCCTTCTAAGGTCTTTTAAAAAATGTCAATTATAATTTTATTATTAATTATAATTATTCGATACACGTAAATTCTTACGTTTTATTTTGATTTTTAAATACTGAACGAAATTAATGTTCTTAAAATTGACAAAATTTGTTCCTCGAAAAATGCTGTTTATTCTTCTATAGTAAAAATTGGTACACTCAAATGAAGCATAACCAAGTCAACAAGTCGACTTAGTCCAGAAATCTATTGAACTAGAGACCACTGTTTTCGTGTATCGCAATCTTTCAAATGAATATAAATGAAATTTTATAATACTATTAAATAAAAAATTTATAATACTATCAACTACATGCGTTTCTAGCCGTTACAGGTAACTATTTCAATTATTTCACTCGACGCTTTCTGATTGAGGTGAATTGGGCTTTATGATTAAATTATGGTTATGGATAGGCCAAACCAATTTGAAAGATAAAAGTATTTCACGAAAAACTTCCTGAGTAAACCACTTTAAGGCGGAGTTGGGAGACACAAACCTGACGCACTAGTTGTGCATGTCTCACTCTTAGAAGAAAAAATGCACGTCCAACTTTTTCGCATAAGTGCTTGACTTTAATTGGCTACTCATGTATATCGGTCCTCGAATGTTTTCCAAACCTATTTTATTCCTTGGGAGCTCAGAGGACCGTATTCATGCTTTCTGAATGAATATTCATGGCAAATTACGAGCGATGTGGACGGCAAAGTACTTGCGGAAAATAAATTCGAAATAACCACGTTCCTCGCCTGTTAAATGCACAATAAATTAAACATACATATTTACCTGTCTCGGACTATTAATTTCACCTTAATTCATCGGGAATATATGGTAGCTTCCTGCTTACAGTCGGAATTAGGGATGTAAAAAGGATTAGTTGGGCAAGAAACCATTTGCTTGACTCCGACATGTAGGTGGAATAATAATTCAGATTCTATACACCTGGGCAAGCCATCCACCCTCTGGTACGTGCCTTGGTTAACGTATGGTAACGTTTGCTTGTGTGACGATCTCCTTCATTTTCAGGTCATTAAATAAATTCGTGGATTGAACGAGAAGACAGAATAAATTCCGGAAGATTAAAAGAATGTATGCAGAGAAACAATTTGCAAAAACGCTTTAACCTACCCCAGTCATCTTACTGCAGAATATATTACAGTGTGGTGTTTAAGTTTACCTGAAGGTTCTAACTTTGGAAGGTGCACCATGAAATTGCTGTTGCCGTGTTGCCAATATCTTATTCCAAGATGATAAAAAACCAGAAGGTTTCATGCTTGTTTGCAGACAAACGGAATAGAGGACATAAGGACAGTGTTCATGTATAGGATAGGATAGTTCCAATTAATTTCTGCTACTTGCATACCAAAACTTACAAATAAAATGTGGTAAACAACGGGAGGACTGCAATGAAATTTTCTGGAATGCACTTGTCTACTGCACGGAAACACTTATCTTGCATTAACACTAAACTATTCGTACCGCAGCATTCGTCGTGTAATTTATGACCATAGTTGTGTTACTAAATTTCCTCTAATGGGACGCAAATAATGTGCCTTGCAGAAACTAAAGCCTGAATTATGAATCTTGTTTGATATTTTATTATTTTTATCTCGAATATTTGAAGCACAAACATTTTTCCATGTCATTTATCTGAGAAGACGGCGAGTGTGTGAAAGTAGATTAAAAGAAAATAACTGAAATTTCGTTTCCATGTATGATTCTAATTGAAACATCACACCTCCAAGTTACTTGGAGAAACAAAGGACCTTTATAATTTATTTAGATTATCTAGGTCGCATGCATTGTAGATAAGTAGAGGAGAGTGTTATTCTATCAAAGCATCGGAACTAGAAAGTGCAATATTTTCACAGCTTTCGAAAAAAAAGCGCGGATTTAGAAAAAAGTTCAACGTGTTTCCACCGGCTACCAAATTAGTTTTCAAGTATTTCATACACGATTTTATGTACACCAAAATAGAGTTTCTAAGTAGAGCAAAACGCAATAAAAGACTGCTAAATGAAATTAAAGTGGGCCTTCCAAAAGAATTCCTATGATTATTATTATTATTATAATTATTATTATTAATTCCTATAGAATTTTTTGAAAACAACGTGTACCGATGTTTCTCAAAAATGTTTTCTTGGTAACTTGATCCTAATAAGAGGACTATTGGCATATGAAAAGATAAATCAACTTCGAAACTTAATGAACACATTAGTTTGAAATTACCATTAATGCTGTTCGAATTACACACTTGTAATTATAGAGGGCGTAATTGAAATTGAATTTATCTGTTCAATTTCAATTTCAATTAGCTGCATTACAACCCACAGAGTGGCACATAGATCTTCTTCAAAAAACATCTACATATATTTCAAGCTTCTTGTTTTCTGTCACGGAAACTATTCTACTTCCTATTTTATTCACACAGAATACTGGTGAGCCGATCCGTATTCCCGTGTACAGAAAGTCACAGATAAACCATCATTCTCCCTTTCGATTCTTGTCCTGGCGTCAGCCCCAAAAGGGCGAAATATTATGTTAGAACAGTAGGGATTTAATAGAAACCCTTCCCTCTCTCTTCCCTCTCGTTTAATGTCTTTATAACTACGGGAAAACTTCACATTTACCTTAAAGTATTTGACATGGAATCTGCTGAAAAGGATTTATATGGATAACACCTTACTAGTTGTGTGGCGTTGGTTGTGGATGATAGGAAATGTCTCTTACATAAAAAACCATCTACAGATATTGATTAGATCTCTTTCCGCAGTCTTGAAATGTTTTAGTGAATAACCAAATATGCCATTTTTATTAATTTGCCGCAGAGCGTCTACTTTACATTTTTATCATAAAAATGAATAAACTTGTTTATCCAAACTCCATGAACAATTATAATTTGGAATAATTTCCACGGAAAGCGACTGAGTTGACGCTGAAACAAAGGATGACCTATGTTTTTTGCATGAACCTACAGAAAAACTTGTAGAAGTTGAGTGATTTCTTTTGAAAGCCATTGCAGACCAGCATCAATGAAGCACAGGACAAGGAACGATCATGAATAGGGAAATCCAATTCTCTGAAATGCGCGAACCAAAGAGCTGGGACAAATAAATATAGTTGGCTTCAGCGAATGAAAATGGTGGACATGGGAGCATTTAGCACTAAAAAAGAATCATCACTAGCGGGAAATATTCAAATACAATTGAAAAGCCTCTTCCCAATCATACTTCACAGAATCTATCAATCAGGTTAAAGGTTTAGTAAACTTGTTTCAATCGAATTGTAATTACTTTAGAATTTTCATTTCTCCGTGTATTAACGCGAATACCAAAGTCATACTAGGATACCAAGAACAGGCAAAGGAATTTGACTGAGTAAAATGCATATTCAATGCATTATCAAATTGCATTTAAAACGCATTTCAAAGTTTTCCACGTAGCGTGAGTATAGGAAATTTGTTGCAACGAATCCAAAAGGTTGCGTGAATTGTATTCGAAAATTATAATAAATGTTGCACGTGTAAGACCTGCATAATGGTAGCAACAGTTAAATTGGTTGTCCTGATAAAAAAGCGAAAATCTCAAGAAAAATGTTTAAATAAACACACAAGGACTACTGCCATTCGTCACATTGTCATAATCCCTAGCCGAAAGCGTAACATCTCGTCTTGAAATCTGCGCACCTAAAATACTTTACGAGGCTCGTCTATAATTCATAAGGAACACATAAAACTACGGAAGGTCAAAGTGTTTACGAGTTTTCCCTTTTTATGGACCTGTAGCTATCATCATCGTTCGAGTGGAAACGTTGGTATAAAATGAAAAATCGTCACGGTCGCTCCTTCAGTTGTTTTATTGTATAAGATAAACGCCATCTCCGAGCCCATTCTATGCCATTTTTGCAAACGAAGGGAGTTTCACTCAAATATTTAATAAATTCTGGGTTAGCATAAATTTCCTACGAATGGAATGTGGGTGAGATCACAAATGACATATCGTGGCAATGATATGTATGTATTAAAGAGGGTTGAATACCTTTTTCGTTTTAAATAAAGAGAATGGCGATAAGCTGGCTGATGCCCTTTCGAATTGCGATAAGTCGAGATTTTATGTAAATCCCTTTAACATATTGAATCGGTTATGAAATGTAAGGCTTCACTGAATTTTCCAAGTGATTGAGAAAATTCATATCATTCTGACAAGCTTAAAAAAGTCAACACTGCAGAACTGTTTCCGATGATCGAATTTATCATGCTGATTCCTAGGTGTGGAATGTTAAAAATTAATTGGTAAAAATTCAAAACAAGCCGTCGCATGCCCAATCTCCAAATTCACGGTCAAACAATGTTACACACTTTCTTTGAAACCATTGACTTCGTTGATCAATATTGAAGCGCTTGAAAAATAATTTGTCATTTTTTTAAGACCTTACAGTGTCAAAATTAAAAAATAATCAATAATAAAAATAATATAAATAAAAATAATAAAAAATTATTCTGGATTTTAAAATTTTTATTACAGACCGCGCAAAAAAGATAGCACAACTAAAAAATATCTCATTATTTCCGAAACTACTAGACGCAGGTCTGTAATATGTTCTACAAACCAAGCAGATCAACTAAAATACACATTCTTACCTGAAAATCATCACGTTAATAACAAAGGTTGGGGCTTTTGAGCGAATTTTATAATTTCTAGGTGCGCAAAAAGATAGCACACCTCAAGGGAATAATTAAATAAACAGAAAAAGATAAGATAATATAGCCTTTATTTAATTACTAATACTTAGTCGAACCTCCACTCTTTTTAAGTAAATCCTACATCCTTTTTGGAAGGCTTTTGTATAATTTTTTAATGTATTTTCGTGAAATTTCACCCCAAAATAGAATTATTGCTGTTTTCAGCTCATCCACTGTTGCATACTGCTTTCCTTTGGTGTAAACTAATCGAGCCTGCTGTCCCCAGCAATTTTCGAAGACGTTGGATCGGGTGATCGTGTCGGCCAATCGAGAAGTTCGATATCTTTCCCTTGGAAAAAAGATTTCACCTTTCTGGCGGTATGGACAGACGCTCTATCTTGTTGAAAAATCGGCGGAGTATCTGCGATAGCCATTAGACCGTCAGATATCTGTTGTTCCAACAACTGTAGATATCGATCAGAGTTCATTTCGCCACTGATGATCTCTAATTCCGACCGACCGTTACACCCAATAGCACCCCAAATCATCACCAATCCTCCACCATGCTGCCGCTTGCGTAAAATTATTTCCTCCTTACGGATGTCGTGAAAATAATATCTCCAGCCATATGGACCATCTAAATTAAATTCGTCCGAAAATATCACTCGCCTCCACTTTTTTCCATTGAATATGGCTCGTGCAAAACGCTAAACGCTTCTCCTTGTGAAGAAGAGTTAACGGTGGTTTTCGCTTTAGCTTCCGGCGTTGAATAAGTGGCGACTTTTGAATCTCGTACTGTATGTTCCGTATCTTCGTATTAACGCCAGCTCGTCTGCCAATTTCCCTTGCACTGAGATCAGCATTGGAAGTCTCCTGCAAAATTCGACGCTTTTCTCGTGGTGATATCACTCGTGCTCGACTTGGTTACTTCTTTTTCCCGTAATTCTCCGAATTCACAATCAACTTCATCACTACTTTTCGACTTCTACCAATGATTCGTGAAATTTCCGCAAAACTTTTTTTTGTCGCCGTAATTCCAAAATTCCAAAAAGTCAACTGTGACTATTGATTGAAGCTGACTGAAGTTGATACTATTATAGATAGAACTTGAGTCGTGGCCATTGAGCAATCAACATCAAGGTGAAAGGAACTATCTGAAAGGAACAAAAAATAAAACAAGGGTAATAATTTGTCACAGGTTTTCTGTCTTTGTCAGTGTATATGAGGGAACGAACCGAGGCTTAATGTGTTATTTCTTTACCAAGGCCACCAAGGAGCTGCAGATAATATTAATAATAAAATATTTATGGCCGACGCAACCGAGGTGGTTTCCCCATTTGTTGCAAAGAAAAGTAACCCCTATAACGTTTTATGGGGCTAATACATCTAACCTGATACAGAATTACTCAGATTAGTCATAAACGAGATGTTACATATCGCTTCTGTTTTGATCAGAAGATCTTAGATTAGCTTTCGGAACCAGAGTCAATAGAAATGAAATCCGTCCCGCAATTTTCTTCCACCCAGGGAAAGGATTTTCTTTGGCAAAAACCTAGAAAGTCCAAAAACAACATACTCTGATCTTTTCATGGTTTAATTCGTATCGAACCAAGCCATGAAATTTTTGTTTAAGAAGTCAAGAACTTATTGTTTTTTTAAATATTCATGCAGTACACGCAGAAGTCCTTGGTAGACATGACTATTATGACTCTTAGGGAAAGAAACTGGAGCTACCACAATGGCAGGTTGAAATTTGTAAGATTTGTGACCCAGGATAATCGATTTTCGAAAAGTGAAAATTTTCGGATGCGGCGCAAATAAATTGATGTTTTTTTTTCGAAAAGCTTCACCAAAAATACCCTACGTTGTAAGGCGAATCATCATCACTTCACACCATCATCGTTCGGGGCTGGAAAATAATGGACCTTAGGCATTCAGTGCATTTAGCCAATGCATGACTTATGGATGGAAAATGACTTAACAATTGGCAGGAAAAATGATTTAACAATTTAGAGATAATGTCCTTAAGTTTTAAAAGTATCACTTTCTCAGGACGATTGCGAAACGCCATTCAATTTGCTTTCTTCCTGTTGTAGACATTCGAGCGATATTCTACAAAGTTTCTGCCTAAGGAAAAAGACTGGAGCGTTAGTTCTTAACTCTGGGTGGCTTTGGCCTGCGGCAACACCAAAACGAACGTTAGTTCTTACTTTGAACCTATCGAATCCTGCAAGAACAGAAGATCAGTTTCAAAGAACCTTAGAACCAGATTCAACTTTGGCCGTTGTAATTTAAATGCGAAAATGACGGGGATACCTACGTAAAGGATACTAGCATAGATCGGAGTCTATTGAGATCATAAGGGTTCAGTATAATAAGAGATTTATAGATTAGCAAAATTAAAATTGTAATTGTTTCCCCTTTTTAATTTTGAAAAAATCGTAGGAAAAATTATTCTGGGGAAAGATATTTGAAAAGCCGAAATGTTGGAAAAATTGTTGAAAGTATTCCCATTTGAATGCTATCAGACAACGAATAAGGCATAATTTTAATGATTAATGTTCATTTAAAAATATTTCAGGTTATGTTTCACTTCATTTCGAAGTACTTAAGCATTTGTCATGTCGTCTTCACAAATTCTTAGACTTACACCCGAATCTCAAATGCTGTCACTTATGATTCAGCGAGTGTGTCCCTTCGAAATTTTTCCACGGTCGCGTTTCCTTCATTTCTGGTTTTTTAAAAAGCTTCACATTGGCAAAACTTAACATTCCTTGTACGTATGTACGTTCTGGTGTGTACTGTTATGTTTTATTGCCAAAATAAATATTTGATTATAATCAGCTTCAATATCCCACAACTGGTGACAACATATATCATCTGCTCCTCCTTGAGACACAATGTGCCATTTTGTTTCCGTTACAGTCATAAGGGGAGTTCGGCGAGTGTCCTGTGTGTATTGAGTAGCATTTTATAGTATCTGAACACCAAATCTCTTTTCCTTCTTTCGACTTTTGATTGTGTTTTGAAATTAGTAACGTAAAAGCTCTCGTTTTCAGCGCATGGCAGAAACTGGTGTGGTGAGAAGATCGGATGAAGACAACAATTACATTGCATGGGGAAGGACCCATTCACTCGGATACCAGCGAATGTTGGCAAAATTTATGCTATATGATATCTACAAGAAGGATGTTCAAGTTGCGCATATTGTCCTACACCCAACATTTTTAGTATTCATTGAGATTTCATTGAAATCAGTTTGGCTGGATTTCGAGTGTCTCGCGTTGGTTTGTTGAAACTTGTAAAATTATCCTTGTTTGATGTTGGTTCAAACCGCTATGCAACCAAATCGAATATTCATTTCTAATTTGAATGCAATTTTTCATTGACAACGCCCGGAAAGAAATGTTTCTGACGATGTCAACGTAGTAGAGTGCAGTTGCAAGGACGATTAAAATTTGTGGCTACATTCGTGTATCAGTCAAAACAGGGCAATCAATCAACCGATAATTGATACATCATCCCCGTCGATGGGAGTGACGATAAGTGAGAAGAAGCTAATTTAATATTGTGTGGGAAATTAGGGGCGCGTTTAATTGGAATGTTTTGTGACTAATTAGTGAAGCGGGAGTGCGGTGATGTAGCGTGTATGTGAGCGGTCAATTGTTTACAACGAAGATTTCATAAGTGAGTGCATTTCCGAAATGGATAATTGCATTATTAAATAAAATGCTACGAGAATTGAAAATAATGTGACGTAACACCAAATCGCTGTAAGGGTTTCGGAGTGGTTTTGCTACATATGATATTGGAATTGTTTGTTGTGAACTTTATGCCCAGATATGATGTAATTAGTGGGACTGTGATAAAAATATGTGGTGGCTCAACACTATTTTAATTCTATACTACATGACTTTAAATTATTCTACTCAAGGATACTTTTTAGATAATCAAATGCATGGAATCGGTCGACATAGACGGAAAGGTTAGTTTGCATCAAACGTAGAAAATATAGAAAAGTAAGAGAACAGTTTTGTGGAGGAAATCAGTGCGTATGATCATTAACATTTAATCCTTTGGATTATGGCTGCGTGCTCAATGTCTAAGCTACTGCAGCGATTGTTTGATTAGAATTGAGGTCCCTAGTTAGTTTTTTTGAAGAATATAACAATTATTTCTTGAAATACTTCTCTGATAGGCATTGGCTACTCATAAATCAATACGATAATACATTGTTAGGCAAAAAGTGCAATCTGTAGTTTAAGGAGAAATTACAGGAATCTTAAGTGATACATTGACTTCGAGAAAAGGTCATAATTTGAATTTTCGTCATTATTTTCAAAATACAAAGTGATGCTATGCATCTTTGAAAAAAAACTTCAGTGGCCCTAACTTTGGTGAAAGACGAAACATGGAGATGGAGAGCAAAAGTAATGCCGAACAAATAACCAAAGGAACGTAACTTTCAAATAGAACGCTATTATACAAAATAACGCTACAAAATACAACTGAACAATATGGCCTGAATTTTAAATTAGTTTTTAACTATTTATAAATTAAAACTCTTGAATGAAATTTCCAAAGTACTAACAAAAATGTCAATGGAATAATATGCATCATCTCAACAATGAGGAGGCGCATGTTGAAAAATAATTCTATTACAAGAAGTCGAAAATGGTATAAGGAAAAATATTGTTGTATTGTTGTTTGCGCTTATGGCAAGGAGTTCAAGTACAAACAAACCATACCGCATTCGGAAATGTTTTGATCAAATTATACATGATTATTTTTCTTTTTAATTTTTAAGGTTTCAATCATTTTTCGTCGACAGCACATCAAAATACACAAATATCACAACCAAAATAGAAAAGATGTTAAATTTTTCGAAATTATGGTCTTCTAATGATCCTTCAAAATCAAAAAATTTTTTCTGTTACATTGGTTTAGATAAATAACCTTACTCAGTAAAATTTTGATAATGCTTTTTGCCAGGAAGGTGGACAGATATCTGAGCGAATTTAAAGTTTATTTGCATCAAAGTAAGAAGTTCAATGGAACCTAGTCAACAAAATTTTATGTGTAATAATTTACACTTCACGCCTGTTTTCAGGAATTCACACACAAACAGAATCACGATACATTTGTTACATGTGGTATTCACACAAATACGCATAAAACTCGCCTCCCATAGTTTGGTACGAAAATATCACCTCTGTCATTTTATGAAGGACTTGCACGAAATGAGTTTGATTTGTTTTCAATTCTGAAACTCATAGTGAAGCTGCTCTAACCACATTTCGCACAATACGATTTTACGAATTTGAGTTTCTGTATCTATAACATTTTAAATTCATTGAGAAGGTACTCTTTCCGGTTCTTACTAACAAAAAACAGAACCCCAAGAAAAAAGTTCTCATAATTTCCACAATTTTCATGCTTATCAATCCTCTATCCTTTGTTTTCACTTCACCAAGTTCTACATAAGATTCTGTAATCGATTCAGTGAACGAAACGAACCTATATTCACCTACCAAACCGTATCAACAGCTTGAAAAATTACCATAAATACACTTTATCCTTCGACTAACGACTATTATTTTAAACGTTATTGACGATTCATATTTGTCAGATTTGCCAAAATCCTCCTGTGGATGCTTGCCAATACCGTTCGAAAGGAATTCCTTCACATTTTTCATTCCTGCTTTGAGATATTGTCGTTTTGAATACATTGTCCCTCCACATTCCAAGCTTTATGCGTGTGTTGATATACGTCAAAGTAAACATATTTGGGCCAAACATATCTGAGGCAAATATGGTAGGTGTCCTTGGAATTGAAAGAAGGCTTTCTTCTTTCCTGATTTGGAAGAAAATACGTATTGCGTGTTACGCCAGTACATACGACAAACCGTTTCCGTTGATACATATGTCTAGTACCAACTCGTGTGCCGTTGCTATCCTATTGAATTTATATCCAGCCACATTCTTGTTTGGCAAAGCAAAGAGGATGCTTTCTTTGAAACCGAATATCATTTTAGGATCCTGCTCTGCTTGTGGGGAGTCCCATGCACTTGAAAACTAAAGGGAACCTAATTGAGGTATATCGTTGAGATCAAAATCAAACTTGCAAAGGAGTTATCATGATTGTTGGTTATAACTGAGACATTGGATCCACCAAAAGATTTAGGGTTTAATCTGGGCGTCAGGAAGATTCACGTTGTCATATATATCAATCGAGGAAAACGACAATGATTGCAGTTGTTATTCAAGAACGCGGCGAGCATGTACTGAATTGAATCCTGGGCTGGTTGAGTTAGTGAATGAAAAAGGAGAAATCTATATGACTCACAGACAGACTCATGCCCACTCAGAATTAAGAATTAACAACTGGCTTGTGTTTGGAATACCTCCTTTTGGTTCGAATTTGGAAGACTTACAAGACTCAAATGAATTGAAATCCCATTATGTGCTGGCTATTTATATTGAATCTTTAGAAAAGGGATGCAGACTCTCAGAATTGAAAGTCCATTATGTATAGTTAAATTGAATGCTCGAGTTCGAGAATGAATAGAGAGTATTTTTGAGGTTCGCTCCTCGATAAGCCTTTTGCTGGGTTAGAGGGCATAAGTAAGTCGTTCAATAGATGTTATTCAATTTTATTTCCTGAAATTGTATTCTTGTTATTTCTGGTTCAAAGCACCTAACAACAAATATGTTCATACGATAAATTATAAATGGTAGACGCTTTCACATCGTCAATTATAATTGTCATCAAATATATTTGAGTACATTCAGTTAGCTGCTGTTCTAATGCAATGTAAGTTTTCAAGTTTCAAGTGTAAGCAATTCAATTACATACGATTGAATACCTATCAAAAACAAACAGGAAAAATATGTTTAATCGCAAGGGTTAAAATGAAGGTATGTCAGGTTCTTGCATAAATGATTGCTGTTATTGAAACACGTGAAAGAAAACAAACGATGAGCTATGATTTCGTCTGTTATTATTTATTTTTGATCTTTCATGAACTTCATTAATTCTTAATAATATCTGTAATCATATATGTGTCATTCAGAACATAGTTGGTTGATGGCACAACAAATCTACAAAAAATTCATGATTCATCCAAATCATACAACCACCAAAAAAAAAACAACCCGATGTATTCGAAATTCTAGTTGCTCGTATTCCTTAAGAATGCATAGTTTAGTACGTCAAAGATGATGGCAAACCCCGAAGATTGAAACACCAATGATGATTTTCATAAGAAGCAACCTCGAAGTTCCGACGTTCCTCAATTTAATCAACCTTAACAGGCGTATCAACAGACTCTCAGAACAGAAGCTCATCCAATCCTTTTATTGATGGTCCGTCAGATAGGTACATGGTCAGGAGAAAGCACAAATTTTTTTGTATATGCCAATTGCCAATTTTTTGTATACTCCGCACTGCAATGCATTACCAAATATCTGCTAGCGCCTTAGAAGGTCGAGTATGCCAATTCCAGTTTTCGCTCAGGACAACTGATTTGTACGGCTGCTCATTAATATTCAAGAATATTTGTGTACCGACTACTGCCACGTTTGAGCATTAATTTATTTTATTTTTTAGAGAAAAAAAACTATCTAATGAGATAACTAATAAATTTTGGTAGCACGTATCAACAAATCAGCTTCACCAACGCAAACCTTAACTGGGCTACTGATGTGATGGCCATTGGCGCACTTCACACTGGAAAGAGTAGTAGGGAAAACTCTTAGCTTAAAACCCAAAATCGGCCCTTTGATATATACAACAGTATTGACACTAATAACCATATACGGAGCACAGGTAGAGTGACTAGCACTACAAAATAAAATGACTACAAGGAGAAGTTCAGCAAATGACTTACCTTGGCTTCACAGGTGCAATTAAGTCGACGCAAACCGCTGCAAAGGAATGCCACTTGATAAATTCGTCTTCAGGGAGGCCTTACGTGCGAGCATCTCCTTGATATCTACAGATACGATATCTCACCACCTCCAAACACGACAACCCAACTTTTCAAAACGCGGAGGATGACCCTGTCAGATAAAAGAGAACTGGACACACAGGATTAGAAAAGAGAAGATTGGGAAACGGTGCAGAATTTCACGTCTGAAACTAGAATCGCGATAGACACCGATGACTCCAAAACGAATGAGGGAAGTGGCGCCGGAATTCCCCTTTGAGATTATTAACAACACAACCGAAGCTTCAAGATTAGAAGCCATGCCGCAGTTATTCATTCAGTATTCACAGTGAAAACGACTACAGAGTAGGCAGCAAATAAAATTCCCTGAGGACTACAAATATTCTCGGACATCAAGGCGGTACTACAAACGCAGGACCATAACGTTAATACTAGGAAGCGCTGGGAATCATAAAAAGCATCTCAAAGAAGGATATATGTAGACGAAGGTGAGTTTTGCAGGTTTCGCATAGCGAGCTCACAAATTAAACGACGAAGATGAGCGGAGGGATCGCGATGGTTAGCTCCTCAGCCTAAATATGCATGAAGAAAGCTTTTCCCACGTAACAGTAAATGGGAGTAAAAGTAAATGTAAAATTGTGTATGATAAAGAATTTAAAACAATATTTATAAGCACCCTTCCACATTTTTGGCTTTATGTTGTGTCTGAAACAAAAACTACATGCAAATACGAATCTATCTGAAGAAATGCAGTCGAATACCGTGTAAATGTGAGTTTGTTAGAAGTTTTAACGCTGGTTAGTGATAACGCTGTGTGCTGTACTGTAGGCTGACCCTCAAGGCCGAACCACCCGAAGATGCCACTAGCAACAGTTAAAAGGATGGAACATTTTCTTCTCCGAACAATTTTTTTGTTTAATATCTGGCTGCCCTAAAGTGTCAAAGTTCAGTCATTGAAACAGATAAAAACTCAATAGCAAAAAAAGACACGAAGTGAGTGTTATGTGTCTACCTTGTTGAAGGAAAAGCGATGGATATGAGTTTCCATCGTGAGGTGATAATTAGGATCTTTTGGGAAAACTATACTTTATTCTTTATGCTATATACTTTATACTATATACTATACCACAATTTTTCAATTCCTATTTTTACACGTCAAAATGTAATTCTATTATATTCTATTCTGTATTCTATTCAATTCTTTCGAAACGCAATGTCTATTGAAGCCAATTTCGGTATAATTCCCATATTGGCTGATGATGTAATATCGCATAACTGGAGCGTGTGACTTTCACTGTCTTTGCTTTTTCAAGAATTTTATGCATTTACGCAAATGTCAACACTCTAAAAATAATTTTATTACTATGGTTCCTGACCTCAACATTTTTACGGATTCGATGAAGCCATCATAAATATTTCATTTAATCTAATTCTGCTCCAAACTGAAGCAGCTTGATGCACGCTATTTGAAATTTCCAAGAGAAACCACAACCTTTAAAATTCACGTTCACTTGTCAAAAATCACGTTCTCGAAAATCAGTTGACGTTGTTCATTCCTCGCTCAATTCGACATTTCCATGGAAATGGCGACATCACAATTTGATAGTTTGACAAATATCTGTCAACGTTTTTATGATTTTTTCTTCTTAAGGATACAAAAACAGTTATTGAGATTCACAGATACTTCTGTCGTATCTGAGAAAATGCAAATTGGGTTTTTAAAGCTTTTCAAATGTTTCGTGTATGTTAGCCAAAGTGGGAAATAGAGACATTTAAGAAATTTTTTTTTGGAAAGTGGGTCGTTAGGGAGAAGTATGCAAAAACATTATTATGAATTCCGCAAGCGTTTGCAGCTATTGACATCCTTTTTTGGATTCTTATAAAAGTGTATTTAGTCAACGAAGTGAACGTCTGTCATAACGAATTTAAATTGTCCTAGGATAATGCCAGTTTTTCGTTTTCTGAGGTAAGCAACATTTGATGAAAACTCTCTTAAGTCTTTGTGACATTCGATGTGTATCCTTTTGAATTTATAATATTATTTTTATAATTGGGTCGAATAAACGCGATCCTTTAATGAAATTAAAAGAAAATCTTCACTATAACTTTCATTAAAGAGTCGTAAATATCAAACAATCTCTCGTTACATACATGTTGAGTTTTCACGACATTACTTCATTTTATTTACCTAAATTGAAATATTCATTTAAATTTGAGCTCCTGCGAAAACCAAACAATTCCGTCCAAGCCCTAAAGGTCGAGAAAAACTGCAATCTGCTTTACTCTTGGCGCTGAGCATTTCACTTCACCTTTTTTGCTATTGTATATGTGCTCCCGTAACATTCCATTCTCATTATGAAAATTATGATAAGTACGTAAAGGCGAAAAACATTTCGTTGTCTTCAGTGGCGAAAAAATGCTGTGAAGAATATTTCCCATGAGATGCCGCAATGCCTATAATTTCCCATGCAGATACAGGCACAGGAAGGAGAAATGCCACATTTTGCAACACCGTAAAATGTAAGGACTCGCACATGCAAAATCAGCAAATCCGATTACCTTTTCGTTTTCACCAGAGTCCTACCACATCCTAGCATTCGTGAGTGTTAAAATAGGGCGAGAAAATATTCAATTAGAGAATTTACAGTTTAAAGAGATAAAAAGTTTTCCTTTTTGCGGGGCTTTTACAATTTTTACTTTTTCGTGTTTCGTCAACCATTTACAAATTTGCCTTAAACAGTGGGAGTGTGCAGCTTCTATGATATTAGTATTTAATTGGGAGAATCCCATGAGCATCCACTAGTAGAACGTTGAAAATTATTATGGTGGCAGAAAGGAATGAGTGCCAAGAGGATTTCCCCTATGCAACGTTCAAAGGTATTTTGGTTAAGGTATTTTGCTTAAGGAAGTCAACAAAATTTTCTGTGGTTGTTGGTGGAGATTTAGGCAATGAATTGAAGCAAAATGATATTTGCTTTTGAAGGAACAGAGGAACATTTTAGTGAGAATGCAGGCATAAGATATGTCCATGAAGTAATTGATTTGTTAGCAGCCCCAATTTCACTAGAAATTAAAAAAAAATAAATTCAAACAAACTGGATATACTTCGAGAGAAATGTATGATCAAAAAAGATTATAATAAGTTCATATCCTGCGCTTTCAAACAGAATTTTCCATAAGGAACTGTACTTTCAATTGTTTCTGAAAATGAAATGAAAATGAAATGAATGAAAAATGAATGAAATGAATGAAATGAAAAATACAAAACATCCGAAAATATATTGTTTAGCTGTAAGTTCAGGCACAATAAGCCTATATGCAGGCGGGACCGTCTTGAGGCGGGTTTCATTCTTGGACAATAAAAATGTTATGCAAACCATCGATATGTACTTCACTCATCAATTTTAGAGATTGAATATGATTGGTTGAAATTGTTGCATTGGTTGAAATTGATTTCGTAGATGATGCACAAAAGTAAAAAGATATTTATAAAAATTTAAATAAACGCTTATTATTATCAAATAGAGATGGAAATTCGTTGTAAACAATCGAAAGTAAAAGGATATTGAAACAATACTGTCTCCAGTTGATGTTGCCGGATTGTTGTTGGTATATTGCTTTATTTCCCGACACTGCAGATGCTTATTTTAACGTTTCCCCATAAATGTCCTAGGAAACATATATGGAAAATCCTAAGTCTCCAAAGTCATTGCAAATGTCCTATATTAGCACAGTAATAACTGTAGAAGACATCGAAAAATCATTGACTAACGATTATAGTACATGGGCTGAAAAGTTTTCGGTAATTCATGAAGTAACATAATCAGGATAGCACAGGGATGGCGTCATAAATTCGAAATCCCGCAATCAATCACCATCCTCAATTAAGATGCTGTCAAATTTTAGATACTGTCAAAAATACATTTCAATGCAGTTGGTTTACTCATGTTCAAGTAAAAGCTTTCCAAGTGACACTACCTCGGAATTTTTTAACCAATAAAGAGAAGTGAATTTCCTGTTTTGACAAAAAGTTGCTTTGGATAGGTTAAAATACGGTGCGAAAAAAGCATTGGTGCGAAATAAACAATGGTCAAAATATGCACTCAACCCTAAACGTATGGATCGAATCTTTAAAAAATGAATTTTATTTAAATATGTATGAATGAATCAAATGCCTACTTTGAGGGACTTGACGTGGAAGACAGACATTGAAATCATAATAAAAGTGAAAGATACCTTTTATTTGCCCTTTTGTAACCCTTAAAAAAATAAGTCAAGCTTAATTGTTCCGAAAATTTGAAGGAACTAAAAGTGTAAGTTCGGACTTTATTGTATGTTCAGCGTGCAGTTCTTACGGAAAATGAGACCTGTCGCCCTCATGAACAAAAGGTCTCGACGAAACCCCATATATTTTCAGCCACGAAACGCCATTTCAATCAATCTCGGCTTTTAAGTCCATATAAGACGTAATCGACGAAGAGCGTGGTTATATTTTTCCTAAATTTGCCTCCTCCTAATTTGTATTACCAGTGATGAAGAAGAATATGGTGTTGCTGTTCGTCCTTGCAGCTCAAAAGACTTATATGTAAAAAAATCCCTTCAAACTACCAATTTGGTATAAGTTTAATCGAGTTTAAAAAATCTTTTTTTTATTTCTTTTCAGAGGACGCAACAGATTCACGTGGTGTACATAAAAACCTAATAAGTCCCTCCGATAGTCAATTTATCACCAAAAATAATACTAGGGTTGTTAGTCAGCGAGGAGGTCTTGCGATATTACCATGCACAGTCACCATGTCATCACCAGCCACTGTAAGTAAGTATTTTATATTATCAGTATGTATAAAGTGAAAGGCTGAGCAATTTTTAAGAGTTTTTTCCCTTTTTAATAATAGTGAAAGACATGCTCTCAAATTCGCACGTGAAATAAACGAAGATTTAGGATCATGAAAGGACATGATGAAAAATCTGTTATTAAGTAAATTTTCAGACGCTCCACCTTTATTCTATAACCTCCCATAGCTTAAGTTCATACAGCGCTAAAACTTCGAAAAAAAAACCCCCGATCAAATAGTAGGCGACCAATTTTATTTAGATTGGTAAATTTCTTCTCTTTTTTAGCGTAAAGCAAGCATACGTCTTCTCAAGGTATTGCGTATTTGCGTATTTCCTCTGACAGAGGAAAATTCCAGGTAAATGTATTGCTATAAGTTCTTACGGTAGCCATGATTAATTTATGACCTCCCACTTGAGACCATAATTTGTCAAGTTCATGCAATGCATCAGTTTGTGCAGTTGCAAAAAATATCATATGAGAAAATTTATCTCCCCACATCTCTGTAAAGATGAATTTTCTATGTGCTTTGAGCAATTCTCGTCCGAGACTGTATTAAATTTCAAATTTCAAGAATTTAAGTTAGTTTTAAACATTATCTGTGCATCGAGATATCTTGAAAAGTATACGTAGAATCGATGAAAATTGGTTGATATTGGACCTACGTTCTGTGCTTCCTCACTGACCCGTTTCCTTGTTTATCCCATGTTGAAGCGCTAGACTGTGAAGTAAATCGTTCGAAATATTTCCATTCTTGGAATTTTTCTCTCGTACAAGGACGGTTACAAAGTAATAAAAATGTCTGTGTAAGAGAAAAGAAGGGTATAATCTAATTTTATTTTTCCACCTAATTATATCCAATCGCGCTTTAGGCTAATAAATTGTAAATATCTTTTTTCAGAGCTAGAACATTCTTCTTAAAAAAATCCCTTACAGCTTCTAATTCTTTGCCTCTTAAATATTCCTTTAGCCGATAAAATAAAATAAAACTATACCTAAGGAGCTAAGTCTGTTTAACATAGGGGATGATCGAGGGTTTCGCAGCCAACATAATGGATTACTACCATGGCAACTGCAGACTTGTGTGCCGGTGCGTTGTTTTCATTGTAAGGAATCTTTTCACGAGCTTTTCTCTGCGTTTCTTACAAATTTCTTCAAGTAATTTTTTAATTGCTCTGTGTACACTCTTCCTTTAACAGTGACACCATGATCAAAGTAGTCAATCGTTACAACTCCTTGGCTGTCGCAAAAACAGTTTATTACTGGCGGACGATTTCATTTTGAATTTCTGTGGAATTAGAGATGACAGTCTATTCCATGCTATCAATTATTGTTTTGTTTCAGGATCGTAATGTTGAAGCCATGTGCCATCTGCTGTTACGAATCGAGATAAAAAGCGAACAGGATCTTGTGAGACGATTCCAATGAGTTCTCCGAAATCTTGAGTTGTATTTGCTTATGTGTGTCTGTGAATATTTTTTGGGGAGTCAAAATGCGGCAACGATTTTCATTCCCAAATTATCATGTAAAATATTATATGCGCTTACAACCAAGATCCTTAAGTCTTCGGCGCTAAAATTCACTATCGCACGACGATCATCCAAGACAATTTTTTCGACGTGGGAAACAGTCGTTAAATGTCAGCACGAGTGAAGGTCATCTTGAATCGCTGTTCTTCCACGTTTGAAATTTCCACAACACCTTGCCACTGTTGAAAATGGCAGAGCATCCTCTCCTAATGTTTCTCCTAACTCTTGAAAGAGTTCTGTAGATAATAAAAATATTTTATCACTGCACGAATTTTAATTCTATTCATTTTGATCAACATTCAACGACAAGTCACATATAAATGCGTGCCATTTTACTCGGCACCACGATAGCGAACTAACTATTGTAGGGTATTCTTACAAAAATCTGAGCTATACTAAGTTTTGCTCATTTTCTCAATTTACCCTCCATAAGTATTGTATACGGTTCTCATAATTTGTGAACACCCCTCGTACTCACGTTACCATTGCGATGTAACTGACTCGTAAAGTTACGAAACCTCATGAAAGCGAACCCAATATACACAAATTAGGATATTATTCATGTAGCGTCAGAATTATTGATCTCAGGTGATTTGAACTATGCAATACATACGAGGATTGCATCTACATACCAGCGCAAAAACTACTAACAGAAGAACGCTCTTTACAAAGACATAATGAAGCTGTTTCCTCATTTTTATTGGTGTAAGCTAAGTGTTGGCTCCTTTTATGACCGGGCAATTATGAACATCTTACAACACCCTATAAAGTTTTGTGTTTCAATGTCCTATAACTGTAAAACAGCATATGCCCTTGCTACCATGTTTAGTCTGCCAACCTCGCAGAGTAGATTTCACATCCCTGGGAAGAAGTTCTCTGGAACATATTTTGCATTTCAGTCCTTCATGGCAATAAAGTCATGACGTAGTAGTCCAAACTTACTGTTGCAGAATAGACAATATTATAACTTTTATCTACACGTGCAAGCGAATAAGTAAATATTCGATTCTTTCTTTTTTAATGCATTTTAAGGTGTCCTGGTTTCGAAGAAAGGACTTCCAGCTGCTTACCGTTGGACTTTCAACGTACAGCAGTGACGATAGGTTTTTAGTGGAGCACACAAGGCATTTAGGTAATTGGGCATTGCGGATAAAAAGTGCCCGGAAGGACGACGAAGGATTCTACGAGTGCCAAATTTCAACACATCCGCCGCAATCGATTTTCATCGAGTTGAAAATTGTTGGTAAGTGAATGGAAGAATGCACGAACGGTTGGATGAACTCTCGAAGCCGTGAACGTTTTCTTTTGTAATTTTTTTTTTGGTATTTTGTATTTTTCCTCTTCAGTTGAGCTCAACAGTACGGGATTTATTCTTGAAGATTGATTAATGATTTGATGCTTGAGACGGTTTTTCTTCACACATTACATTACATGTCCTTCCTTGAAGGCTTTCTCGACATGGCATTTTGCGAATATTTATTGCCGTTAATGATTCTTCTTTTGAAAATTCGAAGATTACAAAGAAAATGTAATAACGTCTGCTTTGTTTCCATGGTGTGCAAGATGAACGATGTTTTGGAATTTAAAAATCTTTTAGCAAATGAAGTGTGCGGAAAATGGGAGCACCCACGTCTTCTTCTTCAACCTTTTCTACATTAACCTTTAAGTGATTTCATTTTTCCGCCTTAAGATTAATTTGTTCATTGGACGAACAATTGATTGACAAGTTCAGATATTACCCTTAAGGCTTTTAATTTAGTGTATTAAATTAAATTGACGTACGTTTGGCATTATAATTTTTGAAGGACGCCAGAGGCTATATGATATTTTGGGCTTTTGTATAGTGCTAACGATTTCTTTCGTTTATTCTTTTTTTTCCACGCGTTTCTCTGGCGGACGTTTTGATAATCAGAAGCGGTAGCTGAAATCATAGAGGCTCCTGATTTACATATAAATGAAGGATCAACACTGAAGTTGGAATGTAAATTGAAGCGAGCCACAGAAAGTCCTCTGTATGTTTTTTGGTAAGTATTGTAAATTTAAATGATAATTTCAAACCAAAAAATTTCAAATGCTAGCATGAAAAATTGACGTGAACGAAAACTCGAAATAGAGGTCAATGCATCGACAACAGTTTCATTTTCTTTTTCAAAAAAGAAAACTTTAAATATAATCGAGCGTGTGAAAAATCACACATTTTAATAATATTAGATTATATTTATTTCAGAGATTTGATTTTATCAATAATTGAATCGATTAATTTTCAAAATCAGAGTAAAAACCAATATTTCTGGATTACCTGATCGATACAGTGTATTTAATTGTGCAGTGACAAGTTATATAAGAACAAAACATATCACAAAGAAGTATTTATTTGGAAATTGCATCTAATTCTTATTATGTGGGTAACGCATCTGTTTTTAAATGCTATTCTGGCCATGAATGTCGTATAAATAACATATTAAAACCTTGTCCTTATAACCTATGCACTAGATAATATTGCCTTACTATAGAATGCTATATTACGTAGTACCTATGTCGAAAATAGTAGCAGAAAGACGGTGTTCGAAACAAATTTTGAGTTTAAAACTTGTATTGTCGTAGCTAGCTTCGTGTTTTCAATAAACTAAGTCCTTAGCTTAACGCAAGGTAATGACAGCAAATGTTATTGTCCTCTTCCTTCGAACCGAAAGTAGCGCAACTAGTATTGCAATCATTTTCAATGATATTCTTTCGTTATTTCCCAGTTTTGCTGTCGATTATTGCTCTTGTCCTCTTCCTATCACAGTCAATGACAAAGAACTCATAAGGATAAGAACGGGTCGTCAATTGTCATTCATTGAACGACTGTTTATTTCTCCCTTCTCTTCATTGCTGAGATCTAAATCACTGAAATACTCGGCTGGGTATCATGCACGATGTATGTTCACTTACTGTTGAGCTTATGTACATATATACATACTTTTTTTTTAGTTCTTCTGTCAAATGTTAGTACAAAGCATTTGGCTGTTCTTGTCTAGCTACAAATACAGTCTGAGTTGACTCTGATCCTGATTCTTGTCACAAATAGCTAACCCAATTTTATTTGGAAAATTTTTGTTTGATAAGGAGCTCTACAGAAAAATACAATATAACAACGAAAAGGAGAATCATGCAAAGGTGTTGGTTGGAATTTTGACAGAAATGGAAGACTTCCATGAATGTTGTAACGACATACTGAGTAATTTTTGAATGAGCCAGTGATTGGGGAAAGCGACAATGGCATATGAAACTCATGAATTTCGTAGATTGACTCTTCATGTCAGAATCTGTCAATTTTTCGTTTCCTATCAGATTTCATGTGTTGCATTCACTTTCGGCAAATTAATAGAACGAATTGAACTGAACTAAAGCCGAATTTCAAAATAACGACATCTGTCCTGCTTTATTTTAGACAGAATGGATTGCAGGCAGAAAAGCTTTCATTAATTTCCGAACATGAGGTCTTTACCTAGCAAAGGAATGATAAATATACCTGTCGCCTTTCGATAATTGGGGTATCCGTATAGTTAGAATAATGAGTTGCCGATACTTGTCAGCACGAAAATTGGTTTTTAAAAAATTTCGAAAGACTGAGATTTTTCACTGGGTCATAGGCAAGTCTTTTCGATGCTTTATTAGAGCCTATCAATTAAGTAGGAGTTGTAATGTTTACCCTGGTCAAATACATTTTGCCCAGAGGAGTCCTCATAGAATGATTGATGTCGACGCTCAGCAGAGGTTTTCACCGGGCACACCTAATGAATTTTCATGCTTTGAAATTTCGGGGATATTTTTATACATAATTAATGTTTATACGTCGAAAATTTTCAAATGAAATAAATTGATTTCCACTAAGTTGCTCGATATTTCTCACATCACTAAAAAATGTGCTCCACTGCTTCAGTGAATGGTGCGTTCATTGTTGGCGAAAACAAGTGGCAACGTTTTAAAAAAAAGTTGTGAATTCCTCAGAAAAATTTAATAACTTTTTGTCTGCAATCGATTTATGGTTAACCATTCGATATGAACGTAGCACAGTAATTTGATTATTGAAAAATTTTGAAACTACTGTGGAGATGTTACGAAGCAATATGCCTATGTAAACCATAGTAGCTTTCGTTGTTATCCGGGTTATTACTACCCTTACATCTTTCAAGAAATTCACGCCAACCAAAGGTTCGTATAATGGTTTCAGAGCTTCTTGAATTTCTGAATCAAGTGTCATTTTTTCAATTCAGTAAGACTAAAATTCGTTAAGAGTTTTCATTTTTTAATCCTTTGAGCAAAACATCGACGTAAGTATGGGTTAGAGGAGTGAAATCCAACGAAGGAGCTCTCCTTTTTGCACTTTACTGTTGGGCTTTTGAACCTGATCGTAGCAGTGTAGAAGCTCAGCTAGGAGGAGGAATTGATTAGAATTCACAGCGTTAGATGAATTTCATGATATCTTGAACTGATCTCTCAGGAATCCTTCTGCCCGATAAGAGTTTCGGGCTGTTTTTCTGTTCAGAACAGGAGCAGGGATTTCAGTTGAGAATTTTTGAGATCGATCGAAATGATCCACTGACTACTTATAACTCCATTAATTGACCAAAAAACTTGTAAAAAAAAACTGTAGAAGCAAATTCTGTTTTAGGCCACCAATAAGTGACTTTGATGGGAATATAGAGATACCTTTTATTAACCGTTGAGGATTAATTGAGAGTTGATGAGCAACTTGGCTGTTTCTCACAGTTTCCGGTCAGTCCACGATAAGTCTAATATCTTAGGATTGGAAAACAAGAATACAAAAACCCCAAAATACCTTTAATATTTCCGCTGAAGTTGGAATATTCGACAACTTGCTAACATTTCGAATGAATCACCTCTAACATTGTCCGCCTTAACAAATCTGTATTAAATCCAAGTTATAACGTTCTTGTTGCAAAATTTCTTAGTATGAAGGGTAATAAAGTGTGTTGTTTTTTTTGGAAAAAAACTAATGCATTGATTTAAGTTCATTACGAATTTTAATAAATTTTGGGATAAGGGTTTTCTTTATGTGGGCTGAAATGTCGTCTTTTTTCTTTGGGATGTTATTCTTCATTTTGTACGAAAATCGTTGTACAACGTAATGACATTTCGCTTACGTCACCGCAGTAACCCCAACGTAAGAACTTTTGTAAAAAGGGATGTTGCTGATTCTTGACTTACTCCAAAGTCTCTCAGTCCAGACAATGCCAATTGAGACATTTTTAATGGACCAATGCCAGCTCCCAGTATCGTTACATAGAAGGAATCTTCAAAATACCCTTTATTTACAAGAAACGCATTTCCTTTCTTCTGTACCAATCGAATGATTGAAACAAATGACTCAGGCGTATAAATGGGCCCACATTTATGTGCTCTTTTCAGCTCCCTCTCTTCTAAGGAATGAGCTGAATCACTTTAATTTTATGTATGAGCTTTTATCAGATATTTGTGGACTTTTGATTTGATTCCTAGATGTCTTGCCGCGTACCAATACCGAGCGACCATCAATTTTTGTGATTTTGTGTGAGATGTGGTTTACATAGTGGAAATGACACTGTGTATTCTATGGACTAAACTAACTCTCCAGTCTATCAAAGCAAACAATTTATATTTCACGTGAGGTGAGAAATGCGGTAGATTACTATCTATGTGTGATGAGAGCATTCGCTTATGTAAAACTTCTGCCATCATAGCATGAAATCGTACCGAAACGGTGGCCTAAAATCGATTTATGCATCAGTATATGCAGTCTATCTGCAACAGGATAACAATGCGCCTGTTATGTCTTTCCGGCTTCCACATGTACCTTCGAATTTCTGCAAATTTCTTAGTAAGCTTCGTATTAGTTTCGCTTATTTCCTCTCGTGTTAAGCTTCGGTTTGGCCTCGAAAATCTGATCATGATTCTCTAATTTATTGTCAAGGATTGATTTGGTTAAACATGCATTATATGTGGGTTAATCATTATTTTATGTGATCAACTCAAATAATACAAAGCAATGCAAGGATAATCCAAAACGTGCAATAAAAGAATTTACACATTTATTTCTCCAAATATCATTTCTATTCACAGGTACCATGAGGATAGAATGATCAACTACGACTATGAGGATGGCATTTCAGTGTCAACGGGCAAACTGACTTCAAGTGTCCTGACTGTACGAAATGCAACCATGAGACATGGAGGCAATTACACTTGTGCACCCGCCAATGCCCGGCAATCGAGTGTTTACGTACACGTACTCAAAGGTAAGCACTACACACTCACACTACAGTCTTGCATTCGCATGTTTCAGGATTCCACTTGTTTGCCTGTTTTTTTTCGTATCCATTCAAACGAACCTTGAAGATTTGCGTAGGTAGCTTTCAAGAGGCATAAAAGGTATTGTAAGGACATGAAGACTTTTAACATCTCCATAAATACACGCTAAGGTACACTTCAACACTTATCAGGGTAAAGTGGGAGCTGTTGAAAATAACTGCTTTGTTGCGAAAGAAGCAGATCAATGAGGAAAATGAACGGATGATATGCAAAGAAGGAGTAAAAGAGAGGTTTATATAATCTAATGTTTACTTGGAACAATTACAACCAAACTTTATAAGGTCACACCTAAATGTTTTAATTTTTACATCAGGAAAATTAAGTCTTTAGCATAAATTCTGTAGATCCAGTTGAGCTCGTTGCTGAACAAATCACGTTATAATTATTCGTAGCCTCGAATGTATTTTAATGTATTTCGATGAAAGCTTCTCCCAACAGAGCAACGTACAGATAAATTTCCTGAAATTTGATGCGTTTGACATTAACAAACGATGGAACTAATGCTGTCAAGTATTATTTGTGACAAATTCCGAGTTCAAGCGTTTCGAACAACAGCACCTTGTAAAAGGTGACACAGGCTCAAAGTCCTATTCATTAGCATACATAGGTCTGTCACATTTTAATTACTTACTGGCATACCGAGCTTCCTCACTTGAAGCCATAATTGAATTTGCATAGAAATGTATATCATGTTGCGTATGCCAGATAATTACAGAGGACATTCAATAATGTATCTATTGCGGTTTCATGTGATATCGGTGGGAAAATACCAATCTTCTGTTTCGTAATAGAATAAAATTAATGAAATGGTCGCAGTGACAGTTGAATTATATGTTTTTATATACAAACACACATACACCCATCCATACATATATTTGCGAAGATTTGAGGATGCCAGTATATATTCTGTACATGTCTGAATGTTCATGATTCCACTGGAGTGGCGCTGAGATCTAAAAAGGACAAATTTATCGTAGTATGCAAATGTTTGTAGTGATATATTAAATGGAACATAATTGCAACCACTGTTGATATTTACGGTAATAAACATTGTGGAAGCCGAGCTTATTACGATTAATATGCAGAATATTACGTGAAGTATGTATAATCAGAAAATTTTTGCACCCCATACGTATTTTAGAATTGTAAACAAGGATACCTGCAATTTGTTGACCTGAAATACTATTCACCTGTTTGATAGCGTTAGCGAGGTTATCCTGAACATTGGAGTGAAGTCAGATTTGTGATCGTATGAGTAAATAAAGTGAAAAATGCTGGCACAAACCTTTAGTATAGATTTATGATTGCTTTATGATGCTCTAGGAAAAATATTCTGTGCTACCTACTCCTCGCTAAATACACAACTAATCTCAATAGCGCATAGAGGCTTCATACGAATCGCGTACTTCATGCAATGCTCCTTGTTTCCTAGAACTAAGCAACTAGCACACTATGTCATTTTTCACAAAGTTCCAAATATAAACAAACATTTGTTAATAATTCGTCGAATCAGTAGTCTCAACAACGTTCTGATAAGAGTCGTAGTGCACGTTTTTGCAGGAAATTCTCACGCGGAATCTAAGGAATGTATTGGGCCGATATAACAAGTAGAAAGATACGATGATTTACCGAGAAAAAAAATCGGTCCCATGTCCGATGCCTGATTCCTTGAAACTTATGCTTCCCAGAAGAGAAAGATAATCCGATTGGAATAAAGCGCCGATGTAATGAATAGATGGGGGCATTAAGGATCTAATGTTATCTATGTAACATAAAGAAAATAGAACAATGGATCTCCAAATTATGCGTTTCAGAGGTGTTATATTAAATTATATTTGAATAATGCTTGAATATTAACGGACCACTTCCAGAATATTCATTAGGTGTCGTAACTTGAGAACAAAGGCGACATGCCCGTGGCGCAAGAGAATAATTGAATATTTCAAACAACAAGCAATTTATTATAGTACGAGCAATGTTATCCGTAGTCCTAGCGGCGGAATTTAAATAACGTAGGCGTTAAAGACATAGTGGCCGGATCACTTACTGCCAAACCAAAATCTCAAGAAATAAATGCGGAAGCTCGGCGCATAAAAGACGTAAAAGATGATTCGAACTTTCGTTCGTAAATGAAAACAGGAAGAAAAGAAGACGCTTCCGAAAGAACTTCAGTGTAACAAGCTGAAATTATTTGTGAAACAGAACTTGTAGTTAGCCAGGTATTATTTGGTTAGCGAAAACACCAATTTATGATCAAATTAATGCATTTTTGTGCGCCAATGCTACATTTAGTCGGTTAATAATCTGAACAATTACTTAAGTCTTATGGTCGCATACAATGAAATGCAAACTTTATTCGTAGAATACGGTTGAGTGCTTGTATGAAAGCACCTTTTGTTCTAATGCGTGTTTAGTCAGTAAAAGAACAAACTTCGTAGGAAGTCTTGTGAAATGCCCAAGGGCTATATACGATATGAAAAAAAGTTGACCGTGGTTTCACCATTCATTTCCATTGCAACTGCAACCTGAGATAAAGAACCTAAAGCAACCATAGCAACCTAAAGAATGGGTCTCCAACTTGGCTACGGAAAAGGAGATGGATGCATGATTATCGTTATTAATCTCTACATTACGTTACGTACTCTGCAATAACTGTCGCTCAGGAAATAACGAGTGTATCCCTACACAACCACAAACAAAGAGAATGTAAAAAAAACGGAGATCCATAATAGATGAAAATTAAATGAGTTTACTTGGATGCGCAAATAAGCAATGTGAATCAATCACTTACAATCACAAATTTCTGAAAAGATATTATACATTAGAAATATTAAATGCTTCATTGGTCAATACAACAATTTTTTTTGCATTCCGGTTTCGAAATTTGCATTCATTGGAGCTTTATCATCAAACTGGTGGATGGATTTTAGGATTCAAGAAGTCCATTTTCCAAAAACAAGATATCAATACAATCTGCAAATGTTGAGCAACAGCATTTGTACTATGGTCTCCCGCACTATGCTCGCCAAATATATGGTTATAAGTTAAGTCAAATATAAGTTACCAGAAACATGCATAGGCAATACAAGTGGAACCCGATGGACTTCACCATCTATCGGACTGAGAAACAAGAAGCACCAAGAAACCACGTACAAGGGAGATATTCCAGGGAAAGAAAGCAGAAGAACGCAAAGAAGAACGTAAAGAAAAAATTCATGGACGTTTTCGCGTTAAATACCACGGGAAAATAAGCTCTGAACCATCATAAGCTTAGTGCGAGAGTGGTATTTTAGACCTTTTATCTTTGAAATATGTTACTCATTTTTATGCAGAACTACTTTGACCAGGTTATATGAACAACTATACTCAGAATCAAACGTATTATCACACACATATTGTCATGTGTAGTGGGAATTTCTTATTTCAAAGAACTGTCAGTTGGAGTATAAGAAACAATTTTTGAAACTGATTGAAACCTTTTCGATGGATTTTGAAATCTTTTTGATGACCACGAATCGATCCATGCGCAATGTTTTTCCTACGGAATGACAGAGAGAATTCAAAACAGGCATTCATCATGCAAAAAATCTTCAAATCTTGAAAACCATAATATGAAGGCTTTGAAGTCAAAGGAATCCATTTTTTCCAGTCAATGAATGTTTCTGTGAATATTGCACCAACCTTTTCAAGAAGATCGCGATACACTGAATAAGACTCAAGACTTGGGCAAGTGAGATGGTGATCCAAACTCCTACTGGTTGGGGAGCAGCCAATCTGGGAGTAAGCCATGTGGGCATACCACGGAACTTCACAAGAACTTTACACACAACACTCGAACACGAATGCTTTTGGCGAACTTTTTCAGATCATGAACCGGGTGCATTTTAATTTTCTGCTGGAATTCCAGGAAAAAACGACCAATCTTATTGTGACGAATAGAAGAATAAATCACGCGGTTTTATCTTTAATAAAGATATAATACTGTGGGGAAAAAATAAATTAACGGGAGAAAGGAATTTGAGTACGATTACGGTAGTGTTTTTCAAGTTTCCTAATGTTAAGACACAAATCATTAGTGAAGGGATGATAATATGGCTTTAAAGACGAATAAAAGCATATTTACATTTTTTTCCGGAGATAAGAACAATGTTTATTATTTGTTTCAACAACATGTTATAGTCTAGCATCTGAAATATTTTTGGTAAAATTTTTGATTGAAAATGTCAATATAATGTGACAGCGAATCTACGAAGGAACCTCAAAAAAAAAGTTGTCATGCGTTGACTCCTTTATCGTGAAATACTGTTTTTTCAGGATATCCAATGCATCTTTGTGCTCTTGCCTACTTTGGATTCTACCCTCTTTTCTTGTACGTGCAGCTTGTTCGTGAACTCTGGTTAATCGAAGCGTGTCGGATGATCGCGCCTATTGTGGACCACTTAGGTCTTTAGAGATGCTCACTTCACAAAAACGATCAAAAAAACAATAGATTTTCTATCGAAACTACTGGAAAATGAAAATTCTGCTACATTCGCTTCAATTTCAGCAACGATTGAATTTAGATTTTGATTTTAGGGTGATTTTCCAAATACGTTGTTGCGACTCTCGACGTTATTCTGCGTGAAACCTGAAAGACATCTCTGCAAAGTGTGTCCTGACTCAAATCTTCGTACATTGGCTTTATGGCTTCTATGAGATCTGTAGGAAGAGCTCAGTTGTTTTGTTTGAATAAATCCAGTGTGTTCATAGTTGCCGCTTTTGCCACTCCTCCTCATTGCTCGTCATATGTCGTACTATGGTTTGTCATATGGTGCGTTATTGTTGGGATGTCACCCAAATTGCCTTTCCCATTTTTTTACACAATCGTGGTCTCGTCATCTGGAAGTCCATAATATACGGCCACTTTGTTGATCTCTTTTGCAGTAAGTTCATCTTTTGTAGAGAAGCTTCTCCTTTTTATTTTTATTCCTGTTGTAGTTTCATATTCGACCACAATTGTTTTGTCTAGTTGATGTAAACGAGTATCCATTAATTTCTGCACTTGTGCTGTAACCTCTTTCTTATATACAGTTAAATCGTCACGAAACGGAGTACTATTTGTCCTTTCAACTGTAGGTTTTCACCATCTCCTATTTAATTTGTCAAAACCATAGTAATATTCTAAGGTGCGTTTAAAAATCTGTGTATTGGGGTTTTTCTCAAGTTGCCTGATGGAGTAACAAGATTTGCCTTACGGTTTTTGCTGACGTTGACGTACTGACTTTGTTCGATTCTTCGAAATGGGAAGAATTCAAACTTATTCTCCCAAGTTTTGATTGGTGGCAATAAGAATTCTTTGAAAACACATCATTAAAACACATCAAGATACATCATACACTTTTCCTGAATGGCAATCGGTCAAAGAAGGGACAAGGAATAGTGCATTAAGGTTCCATCGTCTGTTACTGTTAATTTGTAGGAATCTAATAAGTTATTTGCTGTGTGTTTTATCCTTTCCCCTTCTTTTATTACAACAGGAAAAAATCATTTCGCAACATTATTTAACAGCGTATGTTTCTTCTGTATATTTGTGTTAAAACTTGGTTTTGTAAAGAGACACTCAGCTAAAATCACCAAACCGCAAAACTTATCACATCCTGTGAAACCTAAGCGCAACACACGCATGACAAAAGCAAAACGAAAAAGAAAGAAACAAAAAGGAGAATAGGAAAAACTTGAATCATAGTTTTTTCCTTTTCTCGATCCACTCAAATCATCACAATTTTTCTGTCGATCATGTCGTGTCATTTTTTGGCATTTTAGAAATAAATACATATATTTATCAATAATTAGGTAATATAATTGAAAAGTGATTTGAAAAAGACAAACGAACTTGATACAGCTTCCAGGAATGCGCGTCACACAGTTGTCGACATGTTTAAACATCGAGCATGAGAGTCTGTCATAAATTTTGACACACTCTTTGACATACTCTCATCATGTTTTTCGTAAATTGAATACCCTACCCCTTCCACAAATGACATTGATGATATAATATGGAATGGTATTGTATTACCATGGTTTCGCTTTTTTTTGGTACAGCAGTGACCAAAAAATAGTGATGCAGTCATTCCAAGAAAGAGGTAGCTGAAATTCTTGTACATTCGTAGACTTCTTAGTCACATAGAAATACAAGGACTCAGAAAGTTAACCAAATACATACAGGATAAACCCCTTTTGACGCACAAATGGCCCATAAGGCCATTTATATTCACGAATTTATCTGGGATTTCATGTATCTAGACACTAGCAATTTTTCAATAAAACAGAAAAAATAAAGGATATCGACAAGTGCTACTAGCACTCCCATTCAACAGCCGCCACTGCCAAACCTGGGGCAGCTCAAACACCTATTTCAAATTATATTGAGTCAACCTATATTTCTCAACCTGTGCGACATTGATGTGAGTTTTCAGCTCGATCCGACGGCTTTAGGCGCTTTTTTAAGGATAAAAAGATATAAGTCATAATGGCCGATTTAAAATTATTCTAGAAAATTGCCAATTTTTGTATTTATTTTCTCGACTATAAGGAACTAATTGGATCATAAGTTCCCGACGTGAATCTGATTAAAAAAATTAATACTACCATCCAACAATGAAAAAATTTCGCATTCGATTACAAGCCTTAAAATCTATTCTGAATTCTGAGTCACACATCTTGGAAATTTTACATGTGACTCATAAATAATACACAATACAGTACGTCTGCTAGGAATTCCAGCTACCATATGAAAAGAGTTTCAAAATTTAATGAAAATCTTGGATGAAAATTGTGACTTATTTATTTATTTTGTTGTTGCTCCCCAAATCCTGCCTCCTTTAAATGAACAATTGTTCACCAATTATTTTTCAAAAAAATTTATCTCGGCCAATCGAGCACCATATAGCCGGGTTAGAGTAAGCAAAAAATGGCAAAAGGACTTTGAGCAAGCTGTAATTGGATATGTTTTCTTTCCAGGAGAGAAGCCTGCAGCAATGCAACATCCCAACAAGAGTTCAAACGCGCTGCCCATGGCCATATCGCAGGGCTCGCCGCCATCTGAAGTGATATTGTGTATACTTACCTTTTTAATGTTATTAAGAAATTTCCTGGTTGTATAAATATTTTTTTATATGAATATGTAATGAATATTAAATGTAAAAAATTTTAGTTGTAAGAAATTTAGAAGAAACAGCCAACCGTCACCGTTTAACATCAAATGAGGAAAAGCTTTTCCGGTTCCAGTTGGATGACACATCAAAAACATGAAAATCATTCGAAAGTGTACCGTTCTGCATAATGAAAAACTGGAGTTAAGGTGGGCGTCGCCAACTCCAACAGCCACAACATCAAACACTTTAGCTCGTATCTTGCAAAGGTGCAACGTTGATATGAATTTGAAATGATGGCAAGACAGAAATTTAATTCGGTTAAAAGCATAAACCAAATACAGCATACTACTATTTAATGTAAATACCAACTCAAAGATATTCCTTTTCCAGTAGCAGAACCGTCTCTGAAATTTATGGAAAAATTGAAATAGAAACTTTTTGTGGTTCCTACTTTATTTCATGTGTTCTGTCTTGTTTTTCGTACCAGCCGTTTGGTCCTTCCTTCGCCTCGGTATGCTTTTCGTCATTTTCAGTTTATTTTCTGAAAGCAATACGGACTAGGAAAATTGTGTTCATTGCACTTGAAAACGAGTCTAGTAAATTGAATAACGAGAACAAGAATGGCGAGCGTATCTTTTCGGTATGGTGCCTAATGTTTAAGTCACTTTATATATTACGAACAAATATTTGATCTGAAAATTTGTCCGTCTTGCGTTTATAGCATTTTGATTGTGCTGTGTTTGTACGAAGTAATGAAATTTGTCTTATTTTTGTATTTGTTTTACAACACAGTAATCCACTCAATAAGATGACAAAATATGAAATGAAAATACATAAGAAAACTTGTAATATACGAGAATTAAAAGGAAAACGAAAAGAGATGCTGGTCTTAATTTGATTTTTTTGAAATTTTGTGAAATTTTGTGCAAGTCGGGGATGTTTGGGTAAGTTATGATAATCTCATTAAGGGAAAATAAAGGATGCTCTGTGTAATAAGTATTTTAAATAACTCAGGCAAGAACTATTGAAATATGGTGAAACAAAACACTTTATCGTAGACCCTAATTCATCAGAACATTCTGCACAGTCGTTTTACCGGTAGTGGATTTCAAGTTGATTGTCAAATCTGCAAGAACATAAGAAGTGTTTTATTTAAGTTTTTGAATGTAAGTCTTAACAGCTTGAACCTATATTTGATTTTCTGACTGCGTTTGGTTAAATAGAGAAAGCAAAAAACTTTGTCCTGGCAACGTGGAGTGAGAGGAAACTGGCTTGGACTTTTCTAAAATTAGTGATTTTCTGGAATTTGCTTTACTCCGGATCAACATTCGGAAGTCAAATAAGTTCTTGGTTACTTTTTTCCATCCTAAGTGAAATTTGTTGGCCTTTTCTGCAATAACGAAGGTCTAGGTATTTTATTAGCGGTTCAATACGATCGTAACATTTTCTACTTAACATGAGCTGAACGCGAGAAAACTCATTTGCCTTATTAGGCTCATTTTCATTCAAAAAAAGCGTAAAGGAGTCTCGAGGCAGATAAATTTCATTCTTCACTTTTCTCTTTTTGAATACATGAAGGCTTAGGCAATTATTCAACACTAGCTATCCCATAATTTTCGGAAATTACAGCGAATTATCAGTATTATTAGACTCACCGTTTAGACTATATTAGATTTGATTAGGGATTAGATCTACCATAAGACTCTACTGATTATGGTTTCTAGTTTATTGCGTTTAGTTCACTGGGGCCACATTTAGACAATCTTTCTTGTTTGTTCATATGATTTAAACCATTTTATATTCGTTTAATAGTTTGGTAATAATGGCGCTTCTACGTTTCCATTAACAATGCATCTAACCTGTATGTATTCCTTTATACCCCTCTAACTTTCCGTTTTACTTTCTCATATGAACAGGCTTTCCTGATTTCAATTTGTCCTAGATTGTCAAGCACTATCGTTGTAATCAACCATTTTGTCCCATGTAAGTTCCTTGGATATATTCACACATAGTCTGATTTTTTTCCTGTTTTTGTCCATTCATCCTTCCAGGTTTGAGCTCGGTTTTGCGTTAAGGATTGAAAGAATTTCGCAGTACTACTATGCATTCGTGACTACTCCGACTATGTGGCTATTCGTTTTTTTTTTCATGTGTTCTCTGCTTGATGGATAATCCGGACTGGTTTTGCTGCCTTTCATTACTTTGCTATTTTGGGTGCTATTGAGCTGCATTTATTCGACTCAGTGAAATCCGAAATAAAATAAAGTAAAAGAATACTATATATATACATGACTGATATATATATATATGTATTTATCCAGTGACAAAAAATCTCTACACTTGCATTTATCAGTTCCCATGACATAATTGAGTTGGAATCTTGACTTAATAATAATTTCTTCGGAATATCTTTAAGCATTCTTTCAAATCTATTTGCTAGTTGGTGAGAAAGGGATAAATATTATGTATTAATAAAATAACAGGATTTTGAGACTAATTTATTTATATCTGTAGAAGCTAGAAATCTTTAAAAATATCTAAAGATAAATATATTCATTTTAATTAGTATTAAGTTGCTCCTCCTTTGGTTGAAGTAACCGCGGAAGGCATAAATTCATACAATTTTTCCTAGTATTCTCTTGGGGTCTCGGCTCTCTCGAACCATATTGGTTTATTTAAATTCTTCAGGGAATTCATTGTAGGAGGCTTACTGTTCCGAGTTCTTCTTCCCATATGAGCCTAAGCATTCTCAATAGAGCTAAGGGCAGAACTGTTTAACAGTGAGGTTACTCTAAAACCTCTTTTACCTAGAAAACTTATTCGAAAACATAGGAAATACCATATTGCAGTGAAATTGATTGAATTCTTACAGAATGAGGACGATGTCATGAAGCTGGAGCTTCCTGATAACAAAACTTCGTGGATACCACTTTACAGTTGCTGCAAAGTTAGAATGACGCCCCCTTTCAATGATATCTCTGTGCTTTGCAGCGCTCACATACTCACCTACTTATGCTCCAACTCTCATCGACGTTATTATTAGCTCCTGCTACAATACTAGGTAAATGCTTTACTATGGGTATTATACACTCATCTGAATACCTTTTGCCTTTTCTCCGTGAAACTCTCGCTGTACCGTCCCATACGTACCCATACGGTTAAATTTGGATTCATCTGAAAACATAACTCATTTTCAGTCCTGAACTATTCAATGTTCCAACGCATAGTGCTTAGAATTGCTGCAACCTCATTCTTTTTGTAAGTAGAGGATCTCCGTGAAAAAATACCGAGTTAGTTGAACTTTCACTGAACATTCCGATCACTTTATTTTACTCCCGTGGTTTCTTCTTGTTGTTCACTAATAGTGGACGTTGATTTGAAGTACTAACGTAACGAAAACCAAGTGATAGTAATGGTCTTCTCTAGGACTTGTACATTTTCATCCACCACTGCCACTTTTTCTCGCTGAATTTCCTCTGTCGGAATAATCTGGTATTTAGCATGACATTGTCTAATGTTATTGGTCTTCCTGATCAACAAGAGTCAGAAAGATCAAAATTACTTCCTAGCTCGGATCCAAGCTGAAAAAGTAATCTCTGTCATTTAAGAACGTCTGATGTACTTGGATAAACTTCGCAAATGACCTTGGTCGCAAATATTGTGTAACTACTGTGGGGAAACTCAAAAAGCATACGATGCCTGATATGTCATTTGTCGCATATCTGTCGGGTGGCAACACTGACAGCTGAGAGATCGTTGCCTGCAACATGATCGAAGGGAGTCGAATACGAGAGCTTGCCGCGAGCATACGTGACTTCGTTTCGTCCTTCGTAATTATTAAATTCGTTCATCCTGAATACTGAATTTTATAACGAACCTTTTCAATGAATAAAGATTATTTTATTATTCAACCTTTACATATATATTATTCAGCTGGTAATATCAAGTCATAATAACCATAAAATGGCTTTGGCGCACTTTCTAGAAACGTAATAAGCTGACAAATGACAATGAAATATCGACATATGCAGAAACGTTATAACTTTGCGGTCTTCTTAGTGTACTGCCTCACTCCTCCCACTGGGCCAATAGACCTCAGTAACTATTCATATGGAAAGCAGCTGCAACTCGAATTCTTGCATTAACCAAAGCCGAACATAAAATCGCACCGCCGAACAGCTTTGCAAAACTCTTAGAATTAGTCTGCTATTGGACTACATATTACAAGTCCTGCAATCTATGAGCTCATGAGAATTTGTATGCAATGATACAGATGAAATGATTGCTTCAACTCGCCAACAAAACTGAAAACATTCTCTCCATACATTTTTTCGGATAGCATGAACTTCGAAATTCCTCTTTGAGCTGAGCAATTACTCAGGCAGGATGGTGATTCGCAAGCATATGATTCCTTGCCGCATTCAAAGCGATCGTAGACCAAAGCAGTCTTAATATTCTTACATAGATTACTGACAAACTCACCAGCATGCCTGAAACTCTAACATAAACCACGTTCAGTAGTTTCCAGCAAAAAAACGTCCTTATCTATTTCGATACCACGAAATATGCTCCCCATAAACACAAAAGTATTTGCTTTGAAGCTCTTTTGAGGAATTTGTATATCTTTTGCATAACTTCGGAATGTTAAAGCTTCAACAGGAGCGCTATAAGCCATCTTTAGAAGTCCTAGCTAGAAAGTTGGCTTGCATTTTTTTTTTGAAGGAGCAACGCGAACAAGCAGCTTGTAGAGGTTAAGATTCAATTTGCGTTGGGATCTTTGAAACTAACTTTACATGCTGCTAATACATCATACGTAAATGAAAGTCCTAGAGAGAATTTAATTATATTTAATGAGCGTACATTTCACATTTCTACAGAAAAATGTAGCTGGGACACGTGTAGCAGAGGGACTGTATTGAAATTCCGTAAGAGTTCTAAATATGAAAACTTGAGCACGTGATGCGAATTTCCAACAGCCGATGTGCGCAAGGAGACTCAGCCTTTCTTCGGAGGAGTCCACATTGTACGCAATAGTGTAAGACTGGCAGGAATTGTTGCATTGACACAATAACAGTGAAAAATTCAAGGCGGAATCTGATACATATTGTCGCTAATTAGCATTGGCATGGTATAATGGAGCTTAGTCATAACACACAAGTCCAAGAAATGGAAAACCACATAACGCCACTGTCAAAATCACACCACAATCGACGACAAAATTTAATTAATCCGAGATTAGCAATAAATTCATCAATGTAACATGAGCGGAGAAGGATATGTGTACAGATGTGCCTTCATTCGCTTGCCTTTTCATCACACTGTCGTGGTTTTAATTATCGGCATTTACGTTAGCGTGTCCTTGTGGCTCTCCGCAGGTGTGAAAATCCCTTCGCAGCTCAAAATTAAATTCACACTCTCCGGATGGACACGTGCATATGATAAGCATGTTCAACTCTTCGTATAACATGACGCAAGTTGCTTACAAGTCGCAATAGAAAGTGATGAATGCTCGGGATGTGTGACATGGTTCTCATGAATCCTCGTAAATTAATCTCATATTTAATTAAAACGTCAGTTACTCGTCAAGTGATGCGAGAGTGCGTGCATGATGAATAAATGGTAGATAATCATAGAGTTAAATTAATTGAATGCCTGGCATGTATGTTTGTGAGCGTATGAAAGACCAAGAGTGAATACGCTGGAAACCACAGTCTTTCTGCCTAAGAACCGAAATCATGCAAGGAAATGTCCTTTATGTGAAACGAATGTCCTTTATGTGAAAGTCCTCAAAGATATTACGTTTGAGGACGCAAACCTCTCCCTGCAGTAGATATGACAAAAATCCATGTGAGCTAATGAAAAGTAATATATGTTTTGATCACAAATTCGAGCAAATAAATATTAATCGCTACGTTCTTAATTTTGAAGCACACCTGTTGGCTCCTCTGAGTCACAATGAGCTTATCCCGAAGTTATGAAAGGCAAGGCAATGACAGATCATAAGTACACATAGCGCCAACACTTTCGGGTGGCTTCTCGCAGATAGAGATAGAAAAACCACACATACATTTACATTTGTATTGCGTTCTTAAGCAAACGCTTTCAATGGCGCATGACATAGTGGCGCTAGTTCGTTTTCTCAGTAACTGAACATTTGACTTCACCGCTTTGGCTAATGTGGTTCATTTGGTTCATCAATTGATCGTGAATTAAAAAATTTCCGTCCGGTTTCTGATGACCCCGGAAAATCTTAAGCAACACAGAAAAAAATAAAGGCATTATGTGGTTCTTTTTTTGGAACTTCTTTTCGTCGAAGCACGATTTATGGTACGTATGGTCCACCGATGGTACTGGTATGTACTTCATAAAGTACGAGAAACAATGTTTAGACACGGAATTATGTTTTTAATTGAACAATTTGAAATTTTATAGCGACACTGCACGTAATGACAGCATATAGGCAGCTAGATTAGCTCCTATCAGAAGGCATTGGACAATTTTTAAAATATTGTCAAGATCTATGCGTTCCACACTAAATTCATGTAACTTTAATTATTTAATTAAAAATGACATCGTAATTATAACGACGTGTAAGGACGGCAGAAAACAAACGTTTACTCATGGGAATCGTTAAAACCAAATACGGACATTGCTTTCAATAAGGTCAAAAAAGGGATTGATGTTGCCGATCAGCTGAGAAGCTACTCACCACTGAGGATATAGGCTCTCATTGCGTAAGAAAGTTGCAGTTGAATTTCTTTTTCAAGCTGCACTGGTCAATGCTCGAGTAATTATTCACTTGGCTACTAGATCGTTCTTAGCATTTCGGAGATGCAAGAGGCTATTCTTCATCATTGGCTTGTCGAAGGAGTTCTGAAAAAACAGTCGAAAAACCTGCCAATAACTTGTTCCGAGATACATCAACTTTCCGAAATACCAGGGCAAATTGGTAAATTCATACAACATCGATGTGTTCGCGGTTACGCGCAGGAAGAAGAGCAATTAAATTATTTAGGAAATTATTTAAAAGCCAAACAGATATAGACAGAATGCCTGGAAAGTGGCAGTAGGGAACCTCTAGTATAACATGGTGACAATGTTGTTCATAATCAGTTCTAGGAAGAAAATCTGTTTGTTTTTCCTGTATTTCTTTAAAGTTGTGCTTAATAAACGAACACGTGTATATTTTTGGTTTCCCTGAATGCCTTAATAAAAGAAACAAGCACAAATTACCATGATTCTTCACTTTTTTCTATAGTAATGTAAACAATGTAAACAAATTTTCTAAAGTAATCCTTTACATCCCTAGACGAAAAATTGAATCTCTACTGCTATCCATTTTAAAACCCATTTAAAAGTCATCTATAGATTTGCTCATATATGATACAGGAAGTAGGTATATTTTGTAAATGTATCTTGTATGATACATTGGGCAGGGAGCTTGCAAAGTAATATCGATGTTGATTAATTGCAAGAGAAAGCATAGTGAAGGTAACGAAGTCAACCTATTTGAAAAGAATCAGGCAGGCCAGAGTCTGCAGCTTATTTAGTTTCCCAGAAACTGCAACAATCCTGTTCAAAATTAAGTGTTCTTGTAAATGACAAATTTTCAGCATTATTTCTAATCAAATTTAATCGGATCATGTTGATAGGCCGTTCGGAAAAAGTTTAACTATAAGCTATAGCTTCACTATAAAACTTCAGCTATATCCTTCGCAAAACAACTACAAGGAAATTTGCAGACACGTTCTTCTTCCCGCTGACTTTCTACTCCCACTCCAATCGGAATGCGAATACATCACACTTTTGAAAAACCACAAAACCATGATAAATATTCCAGTGATAATTTAGAGTTTCACAATTTAAATTACAGGACTTTCGTATGCTATGTGTATTTGCTTGTAATTGAATCACAAGTTTCGATTCCGCATAGAATCGCTTCAATCAATTTAACATCCAGCATTAAATCAATAGCTGTCAGAAGCTAGAGGGGATGGTTTAAAAGGAAAGGTTGAAGTTTGCTGAAACCAAAAGCTTGAAAAAATGTGTCCGGTCGGCAGGAATTTCACTTTCGGATTCAATCAATTGGGACCGTGCCAGAGATTTATTAGCTTTCGGGATAATTACTCAATCGGTCCATTTAACGTTTCACTACATTGGGCATCGCCACGCTAGCATGTTGCAAGGATTTCAGCTAGGGTCCAGATTTCGCGCTACCGTTTTACTTTTATTTGGTTAATTTGCGTTATTAACGCAAACCAATTAAAATAAAAGGCAAACAGGAGTCTAGATTTGAATTGGTATTTTTTTTAATGGAGTGAGAGTTATATCTCAGAAAAGGGAGACCCATCTGAGGAAAGAAATATTAGTCAACTACACTATCCATTCATTAGTTAGAATTGCCTTAAATAATCAATTGAAAGACCCATAATTTCAAGGCTTAAAAGGATCGATTTAATATGTCTAGAGTGTGAAGCAAATAATGAAGAAATTTTTTAAATGACTGTGAATAATAGCTCAAACTGCGCTTGTCGTTAAAGTGAATCTGTTTCTGCTCAAAAACGAATATATGTATGTTTGCTTTTAATCTCCCAAAGCAATTTCCATACAGACGTAGTGATTCTGAATAAAGTGCTTTACATATTACAACGTATTTTCCAGGAAACATTCATTAATAGTTCCTTCTAGTAACTACTCAGAAAAAGATTTTCAATCTGCAGGCATTCTACATGAATTGGAGCTCGTTCGTGTATTTCAATCTTACCTATCCTTTTTTCAATAGAACAACGCAACTTTTCTCCATACACGATTGTGTCTAGATATCGCAACATATAAAGTGCGCTTTGCGATATCTTTCATCTGAAGGGGAACGGAATCACAACCTTGTGTACTTGTATTCATCCCGACAAGTCCTGTCATATCATAAGCGCATTTTGTGGGTGAAACAGCCATTTACAGGTTTTTTGAGTTTATCTGAAATTGACGATCTCTACACAACCAATTCTGTTGGCTCAAGGTAATGAAGTGTCCAAGTGGCAATATGCCAGAATATATGAGAGTAATTTTCCTGAAGAAGAAAAAAATGTTAGTTGAGGATTTGAAAAGATAAGGTCATTTCTCCTTAGCGAGAACGGAAGTTACTGGAAGCATGGATTATCTTTTCATTTGAAAAGACACATATAACACATTCACTAAAATTACATTCAAAGGCATGACAAAACATGTCATATTCTATGCCAAATGAAGGAAGCTATAGTTTTATAATTCCTCCTATTCAAATTAAGTTAACTTAAACAAGAACCCTTTTGGTCGACTTCTAATAGTAGATTTTGTATAATATAACACACTCCAGATATGTGTAAGAGCAATTTCAGAAAATTCGATTCGATATCATAAGCTGAACCGAAAGTAGATAGGGGTTGGTTTTAACAAAGTCTTATATTTCAGTTTAGGCATTGCACACGATCCTGCTCCGCGCGACAATGAGTCTTTGTAGTTATTTTTCACGAGCGTGCCCATTACCATTTTTAAAATAAATGAAATTACTTTGACATAAAATCATGAAATACGTTAAATTCATTCAGATCCTCTTTTCGCAATATGAACCGGATTTAGGATAGTGTTTAAAAATGATTGATTATTCTTTCATAGTCCTGTGGACATTTATGTGTTTCATTATCTTGATATATGTTGATTTTTCGCTCAATTGGATAGGTATGATATTCCGAAATGGAATTTTAATTCTCGAAAGTATTTGGATGCATGTATCCTTTAATGAAAAAAGTCAGAGGCACTTGTTCAAACGCATTATTTGCAATGCGCTGGGATCGTAATTTTTGTGTCATTTCTGAGCAGTGAACGTACAGCGAACATTATTTATGTCATTACAGGATTGATATTTTGAAATTACATTCGAAATGTGGAAATCGTTTCGTAAGAACATTTCATAGCTTGATAAAATATTGGTAGGTCTTAAAAGTATTGAGCTTATTTTTGTCAATTTTTCGATTGAATATTTCTTTTATTTTAAATGCATTTTATTTAAGTACTTATTGTCCATTATTATCAATGACCTTTGCCGAATTGAGTGTTTGGCTGGGTTTTAGCAACTCATGATAAATCATTCCCATCCAATCCATAACACAGCATAACTTTATTTGGTGTCAATCCTGGCTTTGAAGTCGTTGGTAATTATTCACCTTTTTTGACCATGATCTTTTTCGAACGACATTCTCGTATCTTACCCATTTTTCATCGCTCGTAATGATTTGCTTCACAAATTGCTCGATTTCGTTGCGTTTTATTAGCATTTCGCCAATGGGAATTCGGTCGATCAAATTTTTTTGTGTTAATTCATGCGAGACTCAAACGTTGAACTTTTCTGTGTATCCAGTCTTACGCAAATGGTTCAAAACAATTTGGTGATGAATATTTAATACAATAATAAGGGAATTTTTTCAAAAATTTCACTCATTTTTAAATGAATACAACTTTTGACACGAATGACGAATTACAAAACTGTCGATATGGAAATTGTCGACTGGAATGTCGAACCTGTCAAACGCATGTCAGTTTGACTAAATCTGTTTAGTATTGCTCGATATATGGCAACGAACACCATCTTGTGACAAAAAAGGCTCAATACTTTTTAGACTATCTAAAACTCGCAATAAAATATATATATATGGGAACGATATCGGATAAAAGCTTTGAAAGATTTGGTAATTGACTGTGTTATCGATGACGTTTCGTAATGGACTAGTTTTTGATTGAAAATGTACTTGACGGAGAGGTGACAGAGTTACAAAACCTGCATATTTATTTTAAATATTCTCCGGTCAAGTTCAATTTGCCAACTGACTAACTTACTGGCTATTCTTACCCTTTTATACTATCTTACTTCTGAACAAATGCTAGCCGCAATTCTTAATTATATGAACATTGGCGGCGTTCACCTCTAAAGTGACAAACGTTGTATCTTAAATCTATGTCTACGATGTCCGATCATGATCCTGAGAAAATCTTTGAGTCAAAAAATATAATCTTAGCGCATTTCAAGGCTCAGATCCTTTTTAAATTGTAAGATATGTGAAATGAAATACGAATGTATTTCGAATGCGAGTTATCACCTTGATCAATTGCACTACATGATCAATGGTGCACAACATGATCTTGATCAATGGTCCTACAAACAGCGAACATGAGCATATACATATTAAATCGTGTTAATCGTGAGAAAAACTCTCATGGTTTTGTGTATTTGAACAGGAGGAGAGTTATAATTAATCCTAGTAGAAAGATATTCTGAGTTGAAAAATCGACATTAGATTGTTACATTTGGGTCTTCTTGGATTCGTGTAAACGTCATTGTCTGTTTCATCACGATTTAAAATTGTGTCCTGTGAATATTTTCTCGAGTTTACCAGTTTTTTCTTGTTAATTTTCTTTAGCTTTAGTATTACGAACTTGTAGGGTCCAAGTTCTTTCTATCGTTTGTGTCCTAATCTGGAATAACGTGGAAGTTTTTGCGGGTTTACTGTAACTGGGCTTCCAGGAGAACACTTCTCGGGCCCAAATGAGTCCATTTGAAATTGAGCTCAACAGTCAATTCTGTGCCCATCACCATTGTGGACGATTTTACGGAACAATCTTGATTTGCAGGCTGACAAAATTCAAATACTGCAAGAATAAATTGTTGTAGATCCAAAATTTCAAAAGATATTTTCTTCAAATCAATTTTCCCGTATTATATTTCATTTCAAAGCTTAAAACCTTTACAAACAACAACATATCTCAGTAAGTTTTCACGGTTTTGTAGGAAAAAAGTTTAACTCCGTAGTAACTCCGTAACATCAAAACTTGCCAAGGCTTATTATCATGCGGACACGAACGAATTATTTAATTTTCGTTTTGTTGAAGATTTCGTAGTTCGTTGCTTTTTTTCTTACTTTTAGGCGTTATTAGCTGTTATGGCCTCTTGTGGTAGAGGTTACCAATCAAATAGGAAACGTGAAAACTGATCAATTATGAGGCAAGAGTTCATCCTTATTCCGCATTAAATTCAAAGTTATGTAAGACCTTATGATGAAAGCTGAGAGTACAGTCAATAAAATCTTTTTTTAAATAGCTAAAGGAGCATGAGTTCTCACTAGTTAACTCGCGTTATCGCTATTAAGATGATGAAGTTATTAATGTGATTTAAATAAGCACTTGCAGTTCAGGTAAACCGCGCACATCCTCATCAACTTTTTGGAATTTCAAAAGCCTTATAAACTTTTTTACAGTCAAGTCATATTCATTGCTCTTGGAAACATGCATTTTGTTGTTCAGTTGAACAAAATATGAATTTGCAAAATCCACATCAACTAACGATAGTTCACTCCGTGGATGAATCTTAACTTTACGCCCAAAAGTTAATATTTTTCCATCTTTATGGTGAGCCTGGAAAGCGAAGCGAAGAAGAGTAAGGAAAAACCTGCGCTGGCAACTGCCGGCGAAACTTTCAATAGTTGCGCAGCCAAGTTTTGCAATAAACGTGAAACTTTAAAAACTTGGAGAGTGGAACCTACAAAAATCTCCCGAAGCCAAAAGATTCGGATGGAAGCCAGTGAAAAGTAAACTTTTCGGAAATATTTTTATTTTGGCCAAAAAGTTGGCAAATTGACAATTGTTGAGGGAAAAGTATCACACAGGAGGATTGGGAAAACTCTCATTTTTCTCCGGTTACTTTATGGTCATATTGGGAAAAGAAGTTTGGCGAGTAATTGCTTAGAAAACTCCTTGACATGTTCTTTTTGCAAGTTTACGTGCCAGCGATGGAATAATGTGAATATTAAGGAGGACTCGTTTTGATTGGAAACGATACTTCCTCGAAAGATAATTAGGTCATTAGTTGTGAGATGACGTGGAATGAAAATCACGACTCAAGATGCTCGGCAACTTACAATCAATGCAAAGATAAATGTGTCGCTAATAAAATGAAAGATTTCACCATTGCTGGAATGGTGAAATGAAATGGCTACTAGGAAGGATCGATTACTCTATACATGGGTATCGCATAACATTTGCTATTATTATTTTATTGTAATGATTAGTATCATTTATTGACCTTTCAATGCATGTAACATATTTTTGTTTTCCGTATTACACTTGTGTCCTTTGAATTGTTTCACTTTGTACTCGGGGGTTGATTTTGAGATAATTTCATGAAAGCTAGTGTCGGGGTCAAGCAAATCAACGCCTCTGACTTCATGCGTTTTGGAAAATTAATGTAAGCCGTACTAAGGCTAAGCATTTGATAAATCAAAATAACTTTGAATCCTTCAAACAAATTATTACTAACGTAACAAGGATTGATAACTAGCAATAATGACCCCCAGTTAATTTTACTGTGAGGTAGAAAGATAAACGTTCCAGTTAAGCAAACACATTTTATTCTCAACTGATTCGAATATTTCAGATTTCATAGCTATATATATGAGTTTTATATGGCAAGAACAAACAGGGAAACGATTTTGAAATTTCATGACAACTCTCAAGCTATTATTTTTGAATTCTACAAATGATTCGTACCAAGTTTATAAATTTTTTGGCGCTGCCAAAAGCTGACAGTAAGTTGTTTTTATAGAGACTCGCTTTCAAGTCAAAACCACCCTTTGCTATGATGTGAATTTCTCTACCGGTGTGAGCCTGTGGTTTCATCAGAATTAACCTTTGTTTTTTTCGTATGAGGGAGGCCACAACTTTTTAAAAGATTGAATGTCTTGAGCAGTGAAATTGTGAATTTTGAAACGTTCCACTGTTTACCTGTTTTACTGGCCTTTACCATTAGTTCGGCATATTGTTCTCGACCGTAAATGCAATCAATGTTTTTCATATGACGCTTGACAGCATCGAAATTTCGATCACAGGGAAATGTCGACCATCCACGAACTTGCAAATAATGTATGTTATTATCAAATCTTTCATTAACATAGACTCACACTGAATTCATCAAATGTGTGATTTTTATTTTGTCCTGATGGAACGTCATTACAAAGTTCTCATTTTCTTATTGTATCCGGTGCCACTGTGTTTGATGAGTTCGAGAAGAACCTGCTAACTTTATCACACGATATATTTCCTTTTTCTTCGTTATAGAGGAACATTTTCGGTGAATTAGTTGTTAAATTTTTATACTGCCTAAGATAAAGTCTTGCTTAAGATTTCCAGGACAGGGATATTAGGCAGCAAAAACTTTTGTAAGGGTCGAAGCACGATGTAAGAGTTTCATCATCTGTGTTTTTTGAAGTCTCTTTCACGCTGTTATCAATCCACTATGCCCGTTCCTCATGAACAAAGTATTCTAAAGCAGGATTTTCAGGCTCTGTTTTGCAATTTTGCATGAAGAGTTTCATGAAGGCTACACATAAACCAGTGGTCTGCAAAACGAATATCCAAAGTTTTGCAGAAGGTAGGAATAGTAAATATCATATTTAACAAAATCCTTATGGTCTACATTGTCATCACTGACCATTTGATGCTTTTTCGTAATGTACAAACAGGCATTAATTTTTTTCTCATTCCTTTATGGTCTATTTCTTTCAACTCAAACTTTGCTGCATGGTCATCGATTTGGATTCAAATATTCCTAGATATGGCATTACCAATCCCATGTTGTCAACGCCGACGTCTATGTCTTATTTTCTAGTGGTAACATGCACGTTCGTTCTCATCTATCTTATCTAACAAAATTTCACAAACGCATTTTCTATCTCCCTGAATTCTCAAGCGTCATTTCTTTGTCTTTATCAACGTTTCCCTCGAAAAATTCTGCTTCTAGATTTTTATTTGTAGTTCAGCGTTTGATTTCATTCATTTTTGTCCATGTTTTTATTGTCGAGCTTAAGAATATAAGCCCGAGTTTCCTCTTTTATTTGGCGATTAAATCGCCTTGAGCATTTAGTGCTTCACTTACAGGCTGAACCGCCTAGGCTAGGCTTAACTTTTTTTTCGGTGCTTACTCACCTGCTTACTTCTTTAACCTTTATGTTTCGAACAAGATTCGATTTATGGGTCTCTTTGTTGAAAACTCCACGTCTTCGTACCGGAGCAAGTTCATCCCCTAAACTTGATATGATTACTAATAAAGTATTATCAACACAAAAACTACGATTAAAAATTAAGCTTAAACAATACTATGAAACTTGTTAAACTGGACACTGTGAAGTAATTAAAACGAACATCAATGTTGTTTCATACCAAATGACTATTAAATACATCTGTGAATCACAATAAGGGTGCCAAATCATACCCTAGCGCAACGCCACAAATCCCACTTTTGCGAGTAGAAACCGGTCAAGCGCTGCCACCTGAGTTCTCTCTGCACTAGACAAGGATTTCTAAGCTTCGTTTCACCATTACATGGGAACTGCGTTTGGCTTTTTTATAGCATTAAGCGAAGCATTTACCATCACAAAACAGTAATCGCCCGATAAGTCAATGTTTGTTTTTTTTTTGTTTTTGTTGCCTGACAGGGTTTTGGAATAAACGTTTTAAATGTCAAAATTTCTATGTACAAAGCCCAAATATTGGAATAGATGAACAATTATTTGCAACTGAAACCAGATGCAAGTTTTTCCTGTGCATGCCAAACAATGATAGCAAATAAGGAACCGAATTTTGGCTCACTTGGGATTTGGCATGCAACTGGTCTTAAAAATGAAGATAATTCAGCATTGACTTCTTTGGAAGAATCTGTTGCTCTTAAATTCATTAATCCATTTACTGGCTAAGGCAAGAGTATTATACCAATTTTTTTTTTTTGAAAGTAAGCCATCGTCTTGAAAACTGTCTTAAAAAATTATATGTTCGAATAAAAAAGAATTACCAAGAAAAGCACGTTTTCATGTTAACTTTACAAATCTAATAATTTCACACAAACGGTCCACAAAACTAAATCAACTAACAAAGTGCTTCCACTTAGGTCTAAGGATAACCGTCCGAAAATTGAACAAAACCGAGAAGAGCTTCCTGGTACTAAAAATAAGTTTGTGTAATGCAGATGAAACTCCCAATATTGGGCTGTTTAGTTTGATTGAATCGCACTGAAAAAGTTAAAAATAAAATGACTAGTATTGAATTTGTTCATATAATGTGACAGTGCTAATAACAAATGAACACTTTTATTTGGCGATTAAAGTTACATGTTTATAAAAAACTTAATGAACCCGATTAATAAATCTTTTACGTCAAACGTCGTCCTGGTCATTTTTACTGAATCGTAGAGATAGGTTTCCACTAGAGCTGAGTTTATCTTGTGTTAATTAATTTTTGCTTTGCCAAAGCCATATTTCAGGGTTTCCACTCAATGACAAATACAATTTTGAATGAGTATGGTCTCGAAGAGATGATGAATAAATTTCATTTTACATATCGTACCCCTAATCTACAGGAGTATCGTCTATTATATGTGTGAACCCTACATTCAAGTGTCTTTGGGAACCTTTTGAGTATCAGATAGCAATCCATCAACGTCCAGCTTGCAAATAAATTACCTAAAATGAAAGTGTCAGGACAAGCTCGAGCCTAGCGTTTCGCGTGATATGAAATGTTGAAAATTTGCCATTCAACGGCAAAATGGTGCTCTGTCAGGACGACACCACGTCAGTCCAGGCAGTTCCCATGAACGTTTAAGAAAATGAAATTGTTCTTTTCTTTTCAAGCAACAATCATTATCTCGTCTTGGTAACAGACTCCTTTTCTGTTAGAAATAGCAAAATTATTGTTTTGAACACCTTTGTTTCATAATTGTTCGACGTTATTGCGGAAATGGTTCAATAGACGCGGTTCAAAGATAGTTTAAGTTTTATTCAAATGTCAGATATTGGTTTGGAATGGAAGTGTAACATTTATAGTTTCTCCCGAAACAACTTGAAAATTATTCAGAAAAACGTAACTGGAGTATTCGGGCAGCAAAAATATTTTCTGAAATGATATAATAAAATCGAAAGCCAATAATAGATTTGATTGCAAAATTAATTGCTCTCATTTTAAATTATTGTAAATATTTAAAGTTTGATTCGATGCTTAATGAATTCGAGTATAACGATAATTAATAAAATGGATTACAAGCTTAATCAGAAAGTTTTTCATTTAAGTAATCAACTGAAAACAAAAACAAAAACACGCAAATTAATGATAATGGCATCCCACACAATATTCAAGCATGTTTTGTTTGCGAAAATGTTTGTTCAGGCGAAATTTCGTAAAATTTTCAATTAGAGATGACGAAACTATGTTGATGAGCGTTTGAGCATTTCAAAAAATATTTCAAAAATTTTTTCGCGTCATAATTTTATGTCACTTAGTGTCGTTTTTTGCCAAAACTATTTAAACCTTCCCAGTTATCATCCTTTCTTATTACATGAGAAATTGTATTGATCCTTTCTTATCAAATGAGAAATATTATCTATATGAGGAATTCTATCGAAAAATTGATGGATTTTTGAGTCATTAACTGAAGACCTCATTTCTTGTAGAATCTGTGTTTTTTAACAGTGCGAAGCGAGTTAATGGTAGAGGGAGATTAATTTTTTGTTTAAATTGCATCACCATTGTCTTTGCAAAGTCATTATTTCCGTGTAATTCGTAAAGCTTTCTAGCGGATCTCATCGCGAAAGTATTGAAACTCTCCAGAATTTCGTCGCTACAGTGGGTTCTGCATAAACTTTGCACAACATACGCTCGTGAACTTAGAAAATGGTCCAAGGGAAAAAATAAAACCTATCACCTGTGTACAGATACAGAAGCGGAAAGTAGTAGTAGTATTAGTTTGCAGCTCTAAAGCCACAGGTTACAATTTAAAAACAAAACTAAAAAACAGACTTGATATATCCGGCCAGACGGTTGCACCGATATACTTGAAATCATTGCAAACTGAAGACATTAACAGCAATGTCAAAGAGATATCTCAAGCTGATGCTGAATTTGAGCAAAGTACAAGAGGAATGCAATTATTGAGGATCTGCTGATCTGAACCTGCCAAAAGATTCAGAGGATCTCCTCAGATCAAGACTACCACAAAAGAATATGCTTGCTGCTGGCACTACTGTTTCTTGCTAGCAAAACAGAGAAGAAGGCTTCGTAACAAATCCTGCAGAAGATCGTAATCTAATGGACTGCGAAGACATTCCATGCTTAGTGAATCATCAGTAGACTCATCAAAATGGGGTTTAAAATCAGTGCTTTTTGCTTATAGAAATAAGTTGAGTTCACTGTCAGAAGCCCATTTCGATCATTTGAAGGAGTTGGACAAATGTGTTTGGTAAAATAAAGTACATAAAGCGGATGATCTATAGATGGATGATGCTCGAACAACAAAGAGCCTACTCGAAGTATCCTAGCTACGAGTGGGGACAACATTTGACGAAGGAAAAGCGACTACTGAGGACTGAAGTACTCTATAGAGCAAAAAGGTTGTAAGAGGCTTCTCGTCCGCTGAGGAAAAGTTTTGCAACCCGCTTCACACATACAACTTGGGATGTTGAAACAATTTGCGAAGGAATTGAACAAAGAAGGAGATCGTTTTAAATAACTTCATGAAATTTTTCCATTTCTGTCGGGAACTAAACGGAAAGTAAGTATTTTTGTTTGCCTTAAAATAAGAAAATCTATAGAAGATACAGCTCCAGATGAACGATTAAGTGAAATTGAATCAGAAAGCTGGAAACCTTTTAAGAAAGTTGTCAAACATTTTCTAGGAAATCATAAAAGTCAAAATTATTCGAAAAAGGTTAAAAATTTCGCAAAAATAGCCTGTTCGATGAGCATTAAGCACCACTTCCTGAATTTTCATTTGAAATACTCCCTGATAACTTGGGACCTAGAAGAGAAGAGGAAGTTTAAAAATTTCAAGGCATGGGACCGCGCTATTATCAAAAGTGGAATTTATTCATTTGTATTTTTTATAATATAATTTAAAGACATGTTATTGTCTTTTAAATTTGATAAAAACAATTTGCAAATTTTTTAAAAAACTTGAAGGTGATCGGGAAAATTCAATCTTAATCAACACACCAAAACACTCCAAGATCAGCATTCAAATACAAAAGGGAAATTCATCGTTATCTCGGAGTCTTTGCGCCATTACAAAAACTTTCACAAATCAAAAATATTTTCCTAAAAACGCAAATAAGTTTAGTTTTGAAAAAATTAAAATATTATTGATTTGGGAAAATAAGAAGTAACTTTGCAGGGTTTTTTTATTTTTTGAGTTGACATCTGTGAAACTAGGAGTCAATATTCATCCAAAGATTTTTCAAATTTGAATCCAACTGAGTAAAAACTCAATGGAATAACCAAAAGGGTACAAAACAAAAAAAAAAAATATGCATCAATAAAAAACTAAGACTGAAAAGTTAATGCACACCTCACTGCGGTTTCTTTATTATCTGAATCAGTTTTGTTTAAAAGCACAAATGCCTTCGTGGTGCTATTTACCTAATATCGATAATGAATTTATTTTGGCAATACACGATAGCAGCGATACTATCGCATTATGAATGAGTGAGAGGATCGAGAACATTACCTGTAAAGCCTTGCTGACACAGAGGGATATCTATGTACAAGGGCGAGTGCGAAAGAGATTGGAAATTGTAGATGTGGTTTTGGTAAACGTGTTTGGGGAAAGCATATTTTCTGGAAAATTTCCTAGGAATAAATCCTTTCTTGTCTAATATTGAAACCAAACGTCGGCCGCAGCCAGATCATGTAATCAAGGAACATAAACCTGGGTTCTAGTGAGTTGCTATTAGTTGCTACTTTCCTTAGTCCTTCAACTAGCATTTCTGAAGAATATTCGCCTTATGATTAGAAAGCTTAAATTGGACTCAGTATATTTACAACTTGTCGAACTATGATTTCTCGCCTATCATTTTTAAACATTTCAAACCTTAAATGTGAAAATTGGCAACAAAAAACATTATCGGTATGAAGAAGGAGCTCATCGCTTAAGATAATGGAAATATGTATGTCCTATCCATGCCAAAGCATCAAGAGAAATAGTTTGGGATAGTAGTGTCGCCAGCGAAGTGGGCCCCTAAATTTAATTGCTCCGTGTAATGCTTTTTGTGATCGCCACGTAATCTTTTCGACGCTTTTTTAAGGATAAAAAGGAAATTGATTGCAGTACCAGAGTGGAATCCAAGAAGACCTCGATAGTGTCTTCATAAAACTAAGTCTTACGACGTAGCTTGAATATAAAATAAAAATTAAAAATATATTTGTTTTTAATCTCCCAAACTTAACTATAAGAAAAGAAATATTATATAAATATTAGAAAATAAAATAGAAACTAAGTAAGAAACTATCCAGTAAGCCATGCCACACGTGGGTTCTGCATTGGGGGCTGGTCCACCTGCCTAATATACACCACTTTGAAATTAATTCTTACCTGAAGCAAACACTAGACGCCTTCGCACGGGTGATCTATTTGGAATTTTAAATTTTTTGGAATGGATAAAAACTTATTTGATTGAGTGTTTATATTGGATACGAGCTGTTTGTTAGAAATTATTTTGCCTTCGTTGCGATAATATGGAGAATTTAAAACTGATTGATTTAAATTGATTGAACTGACAACGTACTAAAAGGACTATGTACCCGAAAAGAAAGTCTCCAAGCTAAATCAATGCTTCTTGGATGCTGAGATTGGCGAAAACAAATACCAAAGATTTATAGAACAAGCATTGAATATTGAATCCTACTCATGTTACAAATAAGCAAATATTGAAGTGTGGGGAAACAGCAATAGGTAGAAATTTAATAACGACCATACACATCGGAAGTTCAGATATTTCGAGACCGGAATGCTTCAAAGGATCAATGAAGGATCACAAAAAAAATATTTCGAGAGACAAAAATGGAAGCTCATGACAGTATTTCTTTACAATTGACCCCAAATTTTTTGAAAATTGATAAGAATAGAGTTATTGCTTTACTTATTACCCATAAATCATCGAGGACATGCTTTGTTAGAAAAATTCCTGCAACGTTGCAAGTTATGTTTATCTAGATATCTGACACCATTCTAACGGAAAATCTATTGGGTTTGATTTAACTGACCGGGAGATTATGTTAGCACAAAGTGTTAATACGTTTGAGATCGAATTTTCACCGCATCACCACTTAATTGAAACTAATTAAGCTGGCTGTAAGCTAATCCTTCTCCTTGCACTGTAAAATCAATGTCCTCGCTATGGGAACTATCAAAAGCACAGAACGGATACTGAGTAGCCTCGACCACAACGATGCCACTGAAGAAGTCACAAAATTAGTATCGTTTGCTGCGCTTTCATGTTGTAGTGTTTACCTACTTCAAAAAGCTTTTGAATCCTTAGTAAATTCTATACGCGTTTGTTGTTCGTATAGTAGGAGTTCGTTGCTTTAATACGTTGTTTGCTGTGTGTTGTGAAGCATTTTCTTTTGGTCAACTCAAGAGCTCTTCTCTCTAGCAATTTTAAATTTTCATGTTTATTCAAATTATTCGACTAACTTGTAATGGTTCTACTCATGGTCACTACTTCCAGATGTACACAAGGATACAATCCGTAAAAAGTGAAAATATGTTGCATTTTAATACTCGTGTTCGCAATCTGACGTATACAGGCAACCATAAAATAACTAACAAAGTTGAAAAAATACTTGAATTTCGAAAGAGTTTCTCCAGAAAGGACGAATTTCTTATACTTCCATTAATTTGAAAAATAGAATAATAAATTGAGTTAAAAATATGTGTTTTTTGATTTATTATATATTTTTAAAATCTTCTCAAAGACCATTGTCTATAAGGTTCCTGTTTTATAATGCTTTCAACACAGAAATATACTTTTTGCATAAGAAGGTCTTTGGTTTGATCGCGTGTATAAGGTTTTAAAATGACGTTCCACAACATGAATGAAAAGCAGAATGAATTTTTCTTCATTTCTTTAACCGGATTGGAGACTGACCTTGATGGTGCAAAAAACAACATTCACAAGGACTAAACAGACACGCGCGCAGTTTCCATGCCGTGGAAACTTTTGATGTGATGGACAACGCTCCTAGTAAAATCTTGGTAATCTCCCAAGCTGTAAAACATCCTGTAAGCTATTCAGACATGTGACAAGAGGTGAATTAATTTATCATAAAATAAAAATTAAAGCATTAATTAAAGAATAAACGCAATGAATATTCAGCCCACAAAGCTAAAATTTGAGGTAAGGCTTTAAACTGCACGAACTGCCAGAAATCTCTGCTCCAAGACGGAATTCTTAAAAACTTTCATGAAGAAATTGCTACTTGTTAATTTCTGCACATATGCAAAACCGATATGAAACATTTCATCTACAAAGAAATACTGGAATTTCAAAAGTTGAATTTTCTTCTTGCATGGATTATAATACATAATATTTGCACCCTTTATCCTTTGTCACCTACACATTTACGGAAGAATAACTAGAAAAGTCGACTCAAAATTTCCACTGACCCAATTTTGTAAATAATTCTTGATTTCGTAATGCACTGTCTATATGCTCACCCACATAATTCATTCTTGCCTGTAAGGATGTTTTATAAACATTTTCAGATATTTCTACATAGTAACGTCAATGGTTACTTTGGTTCGTTTAATTTGCTATTTCAGCTCTTATGCATATTCATGATGGTGTTTCGTTTTCAATATTCAAATCAGATGAGTAGCAGCTGCCGAAACAGATATATTTCTCTTCAACAATTTTAAAGTATTGTACATAATTCGAAGCTGTACAACAAAAAAAGGAGTAATCAAAGGTTACTCGGAAAGAAATATGCGTGCAGACAGTTCTGAACTGCATCTATTATGCATGAAAGAGTATAAGGTTAGTATCATCGTAATTCTCAAAGACAATCAAAAAAAATTTCCTCAATATGAAGAATATCCTGATACTGACGACATTTTTGATAAAAGGAACTACGTGATAAGTGGGATCAAGTCGAAAAGATTATTTCCTGCAGGCTATATAAACTACCCAATTTCAGAGAGAGTACTTTTACCCAGGAAATTCTCCGGTGACATTAGCCTACATAATGATTTTGTTCACCAATATCAGGAATATCTACCTGTTAACTCATTTTTGAATCTAGACTCAACAAGTACGTCAGATCAAAAACAAATTAAGCCAAGTAAAACCTTTTCTCCTCCGAAAGCGAGCGCTGAAAAAATTCTTTTCGAAATGAAAGTTGGAAATTCATTAACTCGACAAGCACAAGCTATCTGAATTAGAAGACAATGATAAAGCCCATAATGAGAACAACTTAGATATAAAAACGTACGTTTTCATTGAGGCTAAGGATCTAGGACATAAAGGATGCAGTGCTCGTTTGACTGATAAATTTAAAAAAAGATCATCAAAACGTTAAATGTTGAAAAACGAAAGACTTCTTCTCGCAGCCTGTTTCAATTGTTGAAGTTTAGGGGCCATAAAGTTACTGGTTCATGTCCTGCCTTACCAAATCAGCAGTTTTTGCAACAGTCCGTAATTATGACAGAAGCTCATTGGCGGTTATTGAAAGGTGCACATCGGCTTTTCACTTCTACAAAACATCTGATATGTGTGAAATTATTTACCTTCTCGCTAACCTTTGTTAAATCGTCTCCAACCTCTCACAATGTAGTCAGATATGAAGCGACGGCGCATTGGCTTATTGAATTCCGCGTGAGATCCTAAACGGCAAAGTATTGCTGAGATTTCACAAGTATTTTTATTAAATTTTTTAAAGGTTTCATGTTTATAATTTCATAATATCAACGTTGTTTGACATTTCCAGATACGAGGTGCGCTGCGAATTCGTTGGCCTGATATAGAGATGGAGTCAAAAATCCAGAATCCATACGCTCTTTGTTAAGTACTAACCTGAACTGTGATCTTATCAGAATACCATGACATTATAGCTTTATCATTTTGAAGTAAAAGCTTACGAAGTGACGCGTTTTGCATAGGTAGAAATACCGTGTGAACAGTCACATGGCTTAACAAATGTTATACAAGGTGTCTCAAAAGAAATTTTATATTTATTTAGCTTACTGCGTGAACGCAACGTATCCGAGGGGCGTGGGGGTTATGTCTATCGGTAGCCTGGCTCTTGGGAATTCAGTCGCTATGGAGCGTTTTTCGGGAGCAGACCGCGCGTTGTGTGTGCGAGAGTTTTACAAAAACGGCGATTCGGCAACTGTAGTGCTTAAAAATTCTGCAGTATTCGAGGTTTTCGCCACTTAAATGATGCGCCAAGCATTCTTCTCATTCGACATTGGGTTAAAAAGTTCGAAGAGACGTATACAACGCTGGATAAATCAAAATGCGGGCGACCTAGGTCATCAAGAACGGTAGAAAACGTGGAGAATGTTATTCAGTCTATTCGTGAAGACCCGAACCTTTCAATTCGAAAGCGCGCAAGTGCTTTTAATGTGCATAGATCATCATTACACCACATTATGCACAAAGACCTAAGGCTGCACTCCTACAAAATTCAATTGGTGCAAGAATTAAAGCCCCGAGATGCCAGTCAGGGGCTTAATTCCGTAAATCAGGCGATTGAGCGATTTTCAACGTTTACCAACATTTTGTTTTCGGATGAAGCTCATTTTCATCTTTATAGCCACGTAAATAAGCAGAACTGCCGCTACTGGAGTGCAACGAATCCAAAACGCAAACATCAGAAACCCCTACATTCGCCTAAACTGACCATATGGGCTGCGATATCGGTGCGAGGAATTATCGGCCCTTGCTTTTTTGCAGACGAAAGGGGGCGTGCAGTTACAGTGAATTCAGAGCGTTATGTGGAGATGTTAGACAACTTCTTGGTACCTGAACTGCAAAACTTTCCTAGCTATAACCAAAAAACATGGTTCCAACAGAACGGAGCGACTTCACACACGTCCAGTATTTCTCTGCCACGTGTTCGTGAAATTTTCTCAGGCAAATTGATCTCACGGAGAGGTGACATAAATTGGCCTCCACGCAGCCCAGATTTAACCCCTATGGACTTTTTCCTATGGGGTTAGCTTAAATCTAAATTTTACGCCAATAAACCGACTTCACTGGCGCATTTGAAAGAAAATGGCAGCCATCCCTGACTCCACCTGCCGAGGCGTCATAAGTAATTTTACTGTTCGATTAAATGAGTGCCAAGAACGCGAGGATCTACATTTAGACGATATTATTTTTAAGAAATAAATCCCCAAAAAGTATATTTTAATAATTATTAAATATTTTTTCTATATACGGCTTACTTTTTTGTTTAATCGATCCACTAAATATAAAAATTTTTTGAGACACTTTGTACATCTGCCCCACCATATTGAACCATCAAATATTGTTCTCGCGATCGGGAAAGCCAAAAGAACCAGTCAAAACGCGTTAGACACATGCATGAATTCATGAAGGCAACAGTTGTTTTGGATGGACGATGGATAAAACATGCATTCATCAAAACACGTCTGCATCCAACCAGCAGTTTTGAGCAGTACATGGTATAATCTTCAAAGACTATCAGCAACATCTGACCATAATCCATCAACAACATTTCTGGATCGACAGGACTACGAAATCAAGTCTTAAAGACCTCATTCAGCAAGAAAAAATCGCGTTTTACCAAGCCACCGCTCTAGGTGATTGCGTTCGCGATACGATCGATAAATTGAAGTTTTACGACCGATGTTTCCTAATGTACCCTCGAAAGAATATTTCGTGGTTCAAAGGTTGAAATATTGGCTCAACGGGAAGAGATTTCATTCCAATGTGGAGCTTGAGTAGAAACCAATGCCCGTTTTGAGGAACTTGACTTGACTATATGAAAGGCAAAGAAATGTTTGGAGATCGTTGAATTTATTGCATTACTCTAAATGGAAACAATGGAAACAAATATCGTTTTCTCATTGCTAGGCTCAAGAATTTTCTGCCTATGCATCAGTTTGATTTAAGCTAGAAGCAACAATTTGCTTAAATAAATTTTGTATCGATAAACTAATTTAATTCAGCAATCTCATCCTGCTGATAATAATAGTTTTCAACGAAATATGTAGCATCAAATCAATTACTTTGGCTGGTAAGCTGAGTTCGAAACACACTCAATTCATATTTGTCTCTAAAAGCGTCTCCTCCTACACTCAATTCCATAAATACTCTATTTTTCACCGAACTTGACATGGCAAAAGGAAATCCATATCCCCGAATCTTTTTCACATCGCTTGCCCATGTCCATAATGATTTATTGCAGTGACTATTAGTTTCCCTATCCAACCACCCTCGACTCTGACGATAACCAATTTCGCTTAAACGCTTCAAAATCATTTTCCGCCTTTATCTGACCATACGCTGGGTCCTTGCAGATGGGAGGCGAAAAAAGCCAAAGCTTAAGAAAATAAGGGAAAGATTATTTCTGATGTTACTTCAACGTTCACAACCAGGGATAAATTCTACGTAACGTAAAATAATTTCCGGTTTCGTGTAGTGTTTTTGTATCACAATGCCGAACTTTTTTGTTGGCTTTGAGAAATAGCTCAAGGATATACTTGTCTGTATCGACTTGTCCGAGATCACTTGGCCAGAGAGGATTGCAAAAAATGAGAGATGTTAGGGGATTCCAAATAAGAGACAAAAATAGGGAGTGGGATTAGATATGTGTGGAAGCGAATGCAACCGAATCTATGCATTGAACACAATTGAGGTAATATTTCTTTGGATACGGGTGCATATGAGCGAAAATTAAGAGATTTTAGAATAAAACAGTCCTTTTATAATTCTTATAACTATTTATTTAAAACTACACTTACAACAAGATTATTTTTGTCAGTTTTACAGAAACAGACTATTTTAGTCAGTTTTATTCTAACATCTTATAAAATATCCTTCTTACAAACATATGTACAGCAAATGTGGGGAGTATCGTTAGTTCTTGTAACACATTTCATTGGTTCGTTGATTTTCTGGTTTTAGGTTTTTTTAGTTTTCTAGTTTTGAACTTTCTAAGATTTCCACACCCCTTATGTTAATATCATAAAGACCGTAGCGCGAAAGATTGGCAAATGTTAATTTATGGTTTTATTGCATTTATCCATTCCCCAAATCTTATATCATAGGTTTTGGCGAGAAGATGTATTTAAAATAAAGCAGGAGCTACTCACGGAGAAAAAAGAAAAGTCTAATGATTTATGTATATCAAATAATATCAAAGAAGAAATAGCAGAATAGGAAACCGAATGTTACTTTTAACTCTCTTGCCGACGCATTGGTCACGTGCCAAAATAATGTCCGAATTTTCTGATGCAACCCAATATGTGATGAAAAAAGTTTGACAAGGATGTCCTCCAAAAAGACGACAAAGTATCCAGTATGTCTTCATATGTTGAAGGTCTCATAAAACTCTCCTATTGCACTGACGAAACAGGTATGACTTACCAGTTGCTTTTCAGGACGAATGCAGAAACATTTTCAAACATACAACAGAAAATCTCATAAATGCTCTGTCAAGCTGGTTTAGATCAAAAAAAGACCAGAAAAATATCAAACATATATTCTCTTCTTTATTTAAACTATAAAATATAAGTCAAAATAAAGAGGTGTTAAAATAAATAAACAAAAATTAATAAATAAAATATTGTATAACACTTTAATAGATGATTTTGATATTGAATTTTATTTTCTAACGATTGATTGATTGCTTGATTTGCTGTCGGGAAAGGTACACGTCAACCCTTACAGGTTTATTGTGCCGTCGCCCCCGGTGTTCATCAAGCAGATCGATCTTTCTCAAGTCAATGATCTGCCTCAGCCTCAGGCATCTCAATTCCTCCTCGATAGGGAAGCAGCTTCCTGAACTGTCTCTTCTCCAGCGGGACAGTGCGTCACAGTGTGCTAGCAGATGCACTGGTGTCTTCTCCGCAAGATAACAAAGTCTGTACTCATCATTCGCTGCCAAGCCCATCCTTTGGAGATGCCCTCCGAGTGTGCTTCCAAGATCCTAGTCAGGACCCTTAGCTTTCATTTATTTATTTCGATGCATGCTCAAAACTTCTCCTCGTCATAAATGTCGAGGAATAGCTTCGACATTCGAAGCCCTGTAAGCCCATTCCAGAGCCTACCGCATTCTCTATCCTCCGTTTTCTTTTATTGCCCAGCGAATGAAATTCATTTCAGTTTCGCTAATAGGTTCAGGACCGATGAATGATGTTGATGCTCTTTTCTTTGCCAAATGGTCCGCCTGTTCATTGTCCTCGATACCTGCGCGCCCCGGCACCCAATATAGGTTAACCTTATTGTTCGCACTCAATTTGTCGAGTGAATTGCAACAATTTAGAACCATTCTCGATGTAATCACCGGGGATTCTAGTGCTTTTAAGGATGCTTGGCTATCGGATATTAAAGCTATAGTTTTGTCAATTCGAATTGACGAGTGAGTTGTGCGTTTGGAACGATGGCATAGACCTCAGCCAGAAAGATACTTTGCATACTATCCATAGATTGGTAGTACTTGGTGCCAGGACCAAATACTCTAATTCCTGTTTCTGATTGCATTTCCCCTTATGAGGTGCATATTGCATTCAACACTCCATTCCCTCTTGTCACTCAGCACTACACAAAAGTTGTTCTGAAAGCTGAATGCCGACGTCATGCGATCCGGCGGTGCATATATGAATGGCGTCGCCTTCATTAGTGTAGCTTGGTCCTTGTGCCCAATTTTGAGATCATTTTCTCTTCCTTCGTGGAAGATTCTTGACATTGTAGGTTCTATTTCTATCACCAAATGAAGTGGCAATAGGTTTATTATTTTCTGGAGAGCTGCCGTGGGACATGACATGGCTCCGGTGATGCAGACACATGCCAAACGCTGAACTCGATCGAGTGCAAGCCTCGTCTTGCGTTTTTGGATTTTGTCTGCCCAGGTCACTTTTCTTACTATGGAGTAACGTGCTTATTTGTTATTTTATTTCTAAAGAAAAAATAATTAAGAAAATTCGAGGGCTTGAACTATGACTGGGCTAAGGGTATGACAAAGATCGTTGACATGAACTTTGAGTACGTATCACCAAGTGACGATAAGAATAAAGACGATATGTTGCGAAATGTCCTTTTCCAGAAAGTTAAATAAAACATGTTAATCAAGCAGGATTTATATAGTTCATGCTTGAATCAAAAGACCATGACGACGAAGTATTTTTTACGCAGTAAATTCAATTGAAACGCTTAAATTTATAAGCATTTTAATGTGTTGTATTATTATTTCAGTATAATGTATTATTAATATACACAAATGAGGGACACTGTACCAACTTTTGTTATAGTTTTTGGCCAGGATGTTACATGATTTTCCTATAATATTTTCGCTATATCTTACCATTTCCAACATGCTATATTTGAAGGGTGTGCTTTGAGGTGAACATTTTATACATTTTCTGAATACCACATGACCTGAAATTTCTCATAAACTTCTAGAGGCTATATTTCCCCAAATATTTAATATCATATTGGCTAATAATCTCCCAAACCCTACTATATTCCAAATTATTTACAAATTTCATGAAATTGATCACAAAACTTATCCGGAAATTGGTCGATACCGTAAGGTTTTCCCCAGTATCAATCGTATACTGGGTATTTCCCTGTATAATCATTGGTACTTAACCGTGGCCTCCCATACGTCATGCATCTAAAACGAGCCCATCAATCACGAAATCTAAGCAGCGATTCATTATCTCCTCATTTGAAATTCATTTCTTTTTTTAATATAAAGTAAATGAAATAATTTATTTGAACTAAAATATAATTCCTTTGCATCAAGTCTATCAAATCAAGGTTTTATTTCGTTTTTCTGACATCCTTTTAATTAGTCTACTCTCAAGAAGTAAGTTAAAAAAATCGATCAAAACTCAAGAATTATTTAGTACCCTCTCAAAAAAACTCAAAAAACAATCGAAAGCCCTCAAAAACTGAATTTCTCTTGAAAGGAAGGCTAACCAGTTCGAATTCATTCCTCAATTTCTAATGCCTTTTAGTAGGTCGTACAAACTTGATACCCAAATTTTCATTGCTCTGAAGAAATTGTAAGGTCCTCAGACTATCTCTGGGTAGCTTGGGTCCGCCGGGCCTTGCTTTGTGGGTCTCGAGGACGCGTTTCGGCTGCATACAGCCATCTTCAGCTCGTTCTGATTTCTTTGTCGCGGTGTCCATCTTTTTATATGTGAAACTTTTTTCGGAGGGGTAGGTCTGGTTAATTAGATGTTAACGAGGGTGATTAAGTTTGGGTCTTTTCAGGATCGTGGGATTATCGTTGTCGGGTTCGTCGCGTTTTCTTTTTTTGACAAGGATTGGGTCGAGGACTGAAAATATTGTGTCGGAGTTGGTCATTTTTGTTCGTTGATTATATTTCCGTAGGTTTTTTTGTGCTTGTAGATCTCTAATTTCTCTAGTACGTCAAGTCTAAGTCCCTTCTTTTGTTTGTGTAGTAGCGTCATTGAGTTTGCCATGGTATCGGGTTCGTGTGTGTGATTCTGTAGGTGTGTTGCGTAGTTGGAGTCTGCTTTGTTATGTGTAAACGAACGTATGTGCTCCTTATATCTGGTTGTTAGTTTCCGTGTCGTTTTTCCTATGTATACCATGTCGCAGTCCCTGCATGTTAGTTTGTATATGCCGCTGTTGTTGTATGTTGGTGTGCTGTTGGGCTTCAGTGTTAGTTTGTTTCCGATGTTGCTGTTGGTTTTGAACGCTGTATGTATTCTGTATTTTTTAAAGAAGCTTGCTAGCTAAGATGTCTCCTTGCCTACGTACGTCAATGTGGTCCATTTGTGTGCTTCCTTCGGTTCGTCTGATGGTTGGCGTTTTTTCGTCTTTTGCTGTGCAATCAGTTTGTTTATATCTCGTTTCCTGTATCCGTTATTGTCGGCTATCTTATATATGTTGTTCAATTCGTCGGAGTAGTCGCTGGAATTCATAGGGATGGAGTGTAGTCTCCATAAGGCCCGGCGGACCCAAGCTACCCAGAGTTAATTTTGGCCTGCGGCAACACCAAAACGAACTTCCTCAGACTATATTTCAAATTTTATTCTTCTATTTCACCGTGGTTTCGAGCGTCATAGCTCAAGGAACCCATTCCCTTAAGCCATTGCTCAACTCGAAATGTATTCCTGCAAAGTTAACATACTCCGCAATATATTAGGGTAGCGCGAAAATAAGGTGGTTCATAAGTACAAAATGTTATTAAGATTTTCTGCTCTTTTAATTTCGTTTACCCGTGAATCATGTCAGGTTGCCTGGAAATTTCCTAACCATATATGTTCTTACTGTTTGTTATTAAAAGTTTCGCCCGTTTTCATATATGTAGAACCACTAAAGGGTACGTCGTGATTTTTCAAATGCCATGGATAGAATGAACAACTGTTGCAATGCAGCAGCAATTCAAATTTTTTCGTACACTAAAGGTGCATAGCTGCAATGGCGGATAGATTCGAATGCATCAGGACTGCAACCTACGGCAGGTGCTACTCAAACATTTATGGAATTTTTAGTTTGCTAGTGTCCAATTGCATGAATAATGTCCCGAACCATGCAATAGCATCTGCAATGTGCCACGTAGGACACATTGATGGATACTGTGCTCAAGGCAATAGCAAATCGAGTAAAATTATCATTCCATCTAATTTGATTCGATCTTATTTAATGAATCATGTTTAAATTCAAGTTCAAAGGACCTTCCAAATTAAATCGCTGCTTTTCTCGGTAAGAACAATTGATAGCATGGCGAACCACATTTCATATGATAAACATCTAAATTTTCACTCCGTAATCGGCAAACAGAGTAAGGATAAACATATCTATGCAATCTTTGGTTGGATGTTTTGAGACACAAAAAAGAGCAAAATTAACTTTAACAAATTGTCAGATTGCATTAAATGGATTTTCATTGGCATTTTTCTCATTTAACTTTCGTGACTAAATGAAGAACAACTTCACCGTCTTGGGACTGGATGTTACTTTTGTACTATACCCTCTCATCGAGTGTTGTTAATTTTCCTGTTCAATGACTTTGCGTGCTTTCATCTGTCCCGTTAGTCTTCAAGGAGATTAAAGAATGGCTTCCAGGATTCTCCTTTTCCTGAAAAAAATCCAGCCATATTTGTTGCTCGATTATACATTCAACAGGTTGTTTTCAATATCATTAAAATTATGCTCCCGACACTTGAATGGGGTGTCAAAGATGTTTTAAGTCATCAAAAGGGCGTAAATATCCATAACGACAACTTCAAACGAAAAAATAATTGATTTGAAAAGACGAAAACAGCGTACTGAGTGTAAAATTTTCGTTTCGATGCTATATTTGTTAGAGTTTTGTAATTAGGTACTTTTATAGGTAATTTAAGCTTTCTTCTTAACAGCGCTCATGTCATGAGTGAAATTGGAAGTAGGAAATTAAACTTTCGAAAATGGAGCCGAAGTCGTTACTTTATGAAATTTTTACAAATCTGAAAATCGAAAACTTTCTTAAGAAAGTATTATTGAGTGTGTACAATTTTAAGGCGTTTTATGACTGGAATAAGTGCATTGTTAAATAAAAATGTCAATTATGGTTACTAACAATTCAGCGAGAGAATTTTACATTCAACTGAATAGTAGAAGTCATGGTAGCAGCAGCAGCAGTAGTCGTAGTTTTTGTAGTTTTAGTCATATTAGTAATAGTAGTAGTAGTAGTAATATCAGGAGCAGTAGTAGTTGTGGCAGTAGAGGGAGTAGAAGTAGTAAAAGTTGTTTATGCTGTTGCTGCGGCTTCAGTCGTAGGAATAGCATCAGTAGAAGCAGTAATAGTAATAGTAGTAGTTATAGTTGTAGCAGTATTGGTAGTAATAGTAGTAACAGCGGTCGTTATAGTTGTAGCGGTAGTAGAAACAGTTGTAAGAGCAGCAGTGATAGTAGTAGTCGTTGTTGTTGCCAAAGCAGTATTATCTGTACTGGTAGAAGATAGTAGAAGTGACAGAACTACTGTAGTAGCAGGAGATAGATAGATGATAGAAGTAGTAATAATTAAACGAGGTTTATAAGTGTCGTGATTAACGTTATAAGAATATTCAAATTAGGAACAATAAAATAAAAATTTATTAATTGTTGACAAATTAAAGTTATTTATACAGCAAGTGAAGGGCTCCTACCTCCTAGCTGATCGAATTATTTTTCGATCTAATTTAAATTATGAGCTTCCAATCAATCAGTTAACAGACATTTCACTTTCATTCGACGTCGATTGAAATAACTACCCATTACAGAGAAATGTTCTTAATAGTTAAAACTGCAACCCAGTTGAAAAAGGGTCTGCCCAAAGACAAACAATAATAGCCTAATTTCAAATCAAAACAGGGGGTGTGCATGGGGCTGAAAATAAAACAGGGGGTTCAAATTTAAAATGCATGAACTTTTTAAAGAGTCACATCAGACATGAATCCTTCAATTAGACCCGGTTATATAGAAACATGTGTCAACGACATAGAGCTGTGCAGTAGTCCTAGAAATTAAACTCTATGAACGTCCACTAACTGAAAACCCTTTCTTATTCCTTGACTTCCAACACAATGACACAATGGAAGAAACTATATAGCCGTCTCTCCCGCAAACTTAAAACCATCACCCCACCTGTACCAATCCCATCACCAATCAATCAATCGACAAACCCGTATCCCTTTTCACTACCCTCATCCACAACACTACCGAGAAATTCATACCCAAGAGAGCCCTTAATTGCAACTCCCTACTAACACTACCCCTGAACTCATCGACGATATGCGACTCAATAGAATCCTTCGTAGGCGTCTATTCCGCATCCTATTTAACCCGAACAATTCCCATATCCGCAACCAAATCCGAGTATTCAGCACCACTACCACCAACACCTCACTCTCCGCCGATCTAACATACAACTTAATCAAAACACCTTTCAAGAACTCCGAAAAACATGCCACCGAACTTCTAAGACCTCCAATTATCACTCGCGTATACTCTCTCAAAATGTTTCACCCACCCAAAAAGGAGAAATTTTAGCCGTTCATTCCCTCACCACACATCTCACGTCCACTCACGTATCAGGCCCTAACATAGATTATGGAATCAATGCCACCATAGACTCCCTACGATCCAACTCCACATTCTGTCAACTCACGAACCCTTACCTATTCCTTTTCAACCATCCTCTTTCAAAACCAAGAACCATTCATGCATTACCTCCGAACCCATACACTTCACCACATCCACGCAAATCCATCAAATTATCTGCTCCCACAAGAACAAAAAATCAACACGTCCTGACCAAATTCCAATCATCTTCCTCAAGAAGTCTGCCAGACATCAGCCCCTTTCTCTCAAAACTATTCAACCACTGAATCTTCAATGCATATTTTCCGCCCGCCTGGAAAAACGCCACAATCACACCGATCCATAAAACAACCTACATTTGCAAGTAGTTTGAATGCCTCACCTTAACATTATCCCAAACTTCCAGTTGGCAAACCGACCCTCGCATTCAGTAGGACATGCCGTACTCACCTTTAAAACGCACACCAAGATAAGTGCAAACAAAAACCTCCCTCTCTCGATGACATCCAGAAAGCCTTCGATTCCGTCTGGCAAAACGGTCTCGTAACCAAACATTTCAGCATCTTTAACTTCCACCCGCACCTCAGCGAACTCATTCCGTCCTTCCTCACTAACAGAAAATTCCAAGTAAAACTCCCGAACGCTCGCTCTCCCTGAAAATCAATGCCAGCAGGTATCCCACAAGGTTTGGTCATTTCTGCCACTCCCTTTTGTCCAATTACACTGTCGATATTCCACCTTCTTCCCATTCACTCTCACATATCCACATTCTGCAATATACTGTCGATATAATCATGCATCACTCAACTTTAAGCATTATGCTATGTAAGAAACGCCTCAATCACAACCTCGACACCCTCCGCAAGTACATCATCAAATGGAAGCTGATCCCAAACCCCTCCAAGTGCGAGACTATAGTTATGTATGGCATTGCTCACCTTACCAAGAAAGTTAGATCTGACTCAACAAAAGTCCAACTAATCCTCAACGTAAGGAAAATCCTGGGAAATACCTTGGCGAAAAGGTGAAGCTCCTCTGCTATAAATCCCTCATTTGACCACTAATCACTTTCGTTTTGGCCTTCGGGTGTGATTTACCCTCATCTCTGATGGAGAAGATTCGTCGCGAAGAGAGAGAGAGAGAAATTCTCCGTCACTTCTGCGAAAATCTTCAAACAGTAAGACGACCCCCAGAAGCACATAGCCAACCAAATCCTTTATGACACAGCGCAAATTCGAAGAATAGACGCAGTCCTCATGGACCAACTCCTATGGTTCCTCGAAAAAGCGACCTATCAACCGAACCCTCTAATCGCACAATTCAGCAACACCAACACTGACCTTGCACTCCAGTTGAACGATCGCCAACAAATACCTCAATCCTTACGCCTACTCGCTGATCAAGGAAGGATCCGTGACCCAGCGAAACGAATATCCTGGTACAAAAAATCATACTCCACCTTCCAATACAACCAGCCACCAAGTCCTTATTGAAGGAAAATATTTTTTTGCGGAGGTTTTGCTTGGCTTTCCTTCCAATGTCAAAAAATAATTATAAGTCGCTAATTATAAGACAAATATGTATATGCAACAAATAATACTCTAGAATGAGTTAAGACTGTTAGAGAAAAGCAATTCTTAGAAATATTCTTGTTCGAATTAAGACAGATTGTGTACTAACGCCAATAATAAAATGTTGTTTCGTTTTTTGACTAATTGCTGTGGTATGATCAATTCCTGACTCACTTCCGAATAAACTGTCTCACGCTAGGCAAATTCTTATTGATCAATGAAAAAAAAAATCAAAATAGGAAGAATAATTCCAGTCCTAGAAGTGCAGAGTTAAGTGAAATAATGAAATATCTGTAAGTGACTTTTTCGAATAAGGAAATGAAGGAAACAATTAGATACACGTTCGACTCTGAGTGTAGGTACGGGCTGAGCATAAAACTTTGCAGGACAAAAATTGCGCCAATGTGATCCAATTTGCTGATGATTTTGTGATGTATGCGTTGAACCAATACGCATACCTTAGGCAAAGCGTTGATATATAAGGCTTTAACAGTCTCTGATGCTCTGCTATTTCTATATATTTCTAAGATAAGTTTAGAAAGAGATAGAAAAAGCACAAGTTGGTTTGTGTTTGTGTTGTGATGTCATGTAAAAGCTTTAAGCAATGTGTAATGAGGAAATGTTGTTTTGCTTAACAATCAAAGGAAATTCACTAATACAAATATATTTCAACTTAATCTAGACGAGTACCGTCAGATCGGGAATTTGTTTGAAGTGTCAACAGTGAATGCTCTTAAGCTTAGTCCTGGGTTTATTCAAAACATATTCTGTGTAGTTGATAAATTAGCATGCTTAAATCAAAGCCAAAGGAAAAGAACAAACCAGCTTCATTGTTTTTGCAACCAGTTATTTTCTTTGTAGATTTGTGTTTGTTGAGCATTGGAATTGTGATCCGTGCCTGTCTGTCTTTCACAAAATTGGAAAAAGGACATTATTTACTTTGTTCAATAACAACCACTGGTGAAAGTGTTAATATGAATGCATCGAGTTATAAACTAGGATATGAAATCGTGCTGTTTTCACGAGGTCAAATCGTAGCTAGTCCATTCAATCACTAACGCTTCGAATGAGAAATCAAAGAAGTCAAATCTACCTAACAATATGCCCAAGATTGAATGCCGCTCTATTAATCCACACCTAGATTTCTCGCCACATAGAATCGTCCTAATACGCTCACTTAAAATGTTTGGCATTATTCAAAAGGTTTGTGATTTCTACACAGCCATGCTTCAACGGAATGTATGCCTCGATATAGCTCGATTCCATTGATCCTGGAATATAGTCTTGTCTCAAGTGGTCTCTGATATCCTACTCAAAGTATTCACGTCTCTGTCCATGTATATATTTATGCATATCGGGAAATTTCTCTTAATGTAATTGGAAACCTTCCTGATCTGGGATTCAAGCAATAGAAATAGGAGATTTATGGCAAGCATAAATATTTTCCTAAGCCCCGACGAGTCTATAAGTTGAATGTCCTTGTCTAGTGGCAGAAATATTTGCAAAGTTGGAATTGACTCGAGTGGAGGTCTCACAAAGGCCGATTTGATTCGTGGCAAAACTCAACAGAATTCGTTAAATGTTTCCTTTGCCTGCCTCCCTTCTGAAGCGCCTCTGACTCATCTCACCTTTCCACCGTCTATCTGTGGATGTAACTCAATTACGAGATATTGGATTTATATTGCTGCGAAATTCATGGAAGTAATTAAAGTTCTTGTCAGGTGTTTTATTTATAGCTGGTGAGTGTGAGGAGAAAGTTTTGTATTGCAACGTGCCAGACATAGCTTTCAAGTGCAAAGTGGGAAAATTATGAAGCACATATTCAATGAATAAATACTGACCTGAATCTAACGATAGATCTGAAGCACTTCCCTGGCGAGAAATTTAATATTTCAGTGATTACTACAACCAAAACAAAAAGAGCAGTCGGATTATAGCCGGAATATTATAAATCTTCTAAAAATTGTTATTTAAAATAGAACGAACATTAAACTGGAACAGCAACAACCACTCAATAAGTTTAACAATGTTCGAAGACAATGAATCAACATCCCACATTAGCTTAAGCATTCCTTTAAATTGACTCCAAATCGATTAAATTAAGCTCTCAAGGATATTCCGTTTCAATTTCTTGCAAATAATCATGAAATCCCTTTTCAATTATCACCAATCGGTTGAACTTATTACATGAATCATTTTCATCAATGAGATAACCTAATCAACGAATATCAATAATCGAACGTAGGAACCACGATGCCACAGTCCAAATTGTTACTGAGTAAAACATGACTGACAAATCCTTTTACTTTCAACCGTCAGGTATTGCTTCTTGTGACGGCGCTATGAAATCTTTTGAAAGAGTTGTCCTTAAAATTACAAGTATTTTTCGATCCGACATATTCGACAGAATAAAAACAGAAAAATGGAAGTTATAGACGTATCCTTTTCAGGTAGTGTATAGTTCAAGGTTTATCAACCATCTTTGTAGCCAGTGATACTAAAACCACTTTTTCCAAACAACTAGAATTTAGGATTAAAACGGGAAGCGGGAACCCAACGCAGGGACTTGGAGCATCCTTATTAGCATATCTTATCCTTGATATGGTGTTATATCTGATATGCACCCAGAACTAGATCGAGACAAATCATACAGCAAAATATTTCCCATGCCATTGTATATGTAAGAACAGTGAAACCTGCTTAGCTGGGTCCAAAATATGCAAGAAACCTCTACTATTGATAATTATCATTAGAGTTCACATGCGCAGACCGGAGATGCGACTGTTGCGTCTAAACTTGCAATAAAATTTTTGGTACTATTGATCGATTCGAAAATGATCTTTTCGGAACAGATCAGGGCAACGGCGAAAAAGGCGGCGATAGGCGTTTCGGCTTTAAGTCGAATAATATGCAATATCGGTGGGCCCACACCGATTGAACGCCGACTCCTCATGAGTGCTGTACAGTCAGTGCTACTGTACGGCCGGAGCTCTCAGTAAGGAGCTGTACCAAAAGCGCTTGGCGTAGGTACAGAGACGAGGAGCTTTGCGGGTTGCGTCTGCATACCGCACTGTCTCTGATTCGGCGGTGTTGGTGATCGCAGGAGCGATAACACATCGCCCTCCTTGCTAGGGAGCGAAATATGTTGTGGGAAGCGAGCGGAGGGAAAAAATAAATAAAAATTCTAATCCCAAAACGATCCACCGGGACTGAAAGAAAACGCACAAACAGTTATGTTCAAAACCAATTTATTATATTTCGGATTGTTTTTCTATTACAACGAGGTTTGTGTTCGCAAAGTATACGCACAACTGGGCGAGAAGTTCGTATTCCGCGATTTTAATAATTTTTCATTGCTGACGATGCATCTGGCGTTTTATTATTTTCTAGAAACGTTTGCACTGTTTCCCAGACAGTGTCATTTTTCCTAGATTCTAAAGTTTCTGCATTCAGCGGAATAGATGCAGACGCGTGGGAAATGTCTTTTTTATTATCAGTGTGTGCTGACGCAAACATAACTAGCGACGGAGAATTTAAGCGAAAATTGGAGGGTTCAAGATATGATGTCAACCGAGAGGAGAGGCAGCGCACAATACTTGAGTGGCAACAGTCCTGGGAAGGCGACTCTAATGACCGCTGGAATGCCCGCCTTATAGGGGACGTGGTATAGTGGCTAAATTGAAGGCACGGTGAGACTGATAATTACCTTACCCAGCTTCTTAGCGGGCATGGGTATTTACAGTCTTACCTGTACAAGATTGGTAAATCACAATCCCCAGACTGCATTTTCTGCCCAAGGGAAAGGGTCGACGCAGGTCACACCTTCTTCAACTGCAGGAGTCGTAACAGGATGCGGCTGGAATTGTTGGAGGCAATGGGAGAGCTTTCTCCAGAAAATCTGGACGGAAAAATGCTGAAAAGTTTCGACAAATGGACCTGTGTGTCACGTTACTCTCGGGCCATACTTACAGCCAAAAAATGTACCATGAATAACCTTGGGCACGGGGTCTAGGAGGGTCTCCTTTCCAGCAATCCTCATCCATCCTGCCATCTCCCGCTGGGGGGAGATTTCTCTACACTGACGGGCGAAGTAAAAAGAGGCCTAGTCCGAAGTAATGTGTCAAACAGTTCCAGGCTAGGTATCTTTACAGGGGGGTGTTTAGTGAGTAGTCTGGTAACATGCGCTCCAAGGAGTCCCACAATCTTCTGGACTTTGGTATTTCATGGTCAGTCTTGTCATGGCTGTAAGCTGAGCGAAGATAAGATTAATGTGTTTGCTTGTGTATGCAAATATGTCTGGACTGAAAAACTGCTTCTTTTCTTCACAGATGAATCGAATATTCCACGATTTGGACTTGCTTAGCATATCTCATCCTTCAACATAGTATAGCACCAGCTATGCAAACAGAACTTGTTGGTATCGAAACCAAGATGTAGCATCTTCGTTCAAAACTTCGCCTGATTACTATGACAGGAATAAAAAGCCCGAAGAACGTATAGTTTATCCTCGGAATGTTTGCAAATAGTGAACGATAATCTGAAGCCTCTCAAAAATCTTTCTTCTTGTGGAAAAGCTCTTAATAGTATGCCCTGATTGTTCTTCTTTAAATTATTGCATTTACCTGGCGAATTAAGTGAATTAGAGCCAAATGGGTATGGGCACAAGACGCGAGGATTGAATTAACTTTACGGAAGCTAGGATACAAATGCCCAAATGCCAAAAGTTATTCAAAATATAATAGTGGAAACAAGAGTCGTCATTGCAAATGTGAGTGCACAATCGTGACAACGGGACGAGGTAGCACATTCCGAAACACATTTTTGTAATACATGATATGCACAACATAAGTTAACGTATGTAGCACACTTGTCAATTATGTAGGTATAAGGATAAATCGGATTGATATACTTGGAAGAAATGTAAAAGTGAAAGTTCCGAGCGAAAAAGGATCAATTTATGTTCATTTGTAAAGCAGCCCATCCATCAGATGTCCATCAGAATCGGTTTCATAGATAGTAGAAGCTTGCGGGAAAGATACAATGAGTTTCGCATACGTTCTTGCAATTTGATATATGTAATCATTTCCCATAATCAGCCACAATCAGATAAATGAACTAAATGATTGTGTTTCTACATGGCAGTTATTGTTATCGCACCTGACATGTGAACAAGACGCTTTAACAGAACTAAGTGTGAAACAATATCTTTAAGCCTAACAACGGGCATTTAATTGTTTTCTTATGATATGTTCCTGATTGTAGCAATTACGAATTCAATCAGGGCGTGAGTGTTCAAACACATAAATTCACCAGTTGGTGTAATGTGTACGTTTCACTATTATTACACCTTCACTGTTATGGTATTGAATTAATTAAGGATTTCAAGGAAATAATTGATTTGCATCCTTATCTGTAACAGCTTTAAGTAAGGCTAAATATGAAAGACAATTAAACTTGAATTGTTAAAAGGAAACTTAAAGAGATTAAAGTTCCGGTCACAAACAAAGGAAATATTCTTTAGCATTCTCCGCATTTTCCAAGAGCAAAATGCTTCATTTTCTTATTGGGTCTCACTTAGGTTATGAATAATTCGTCGTTATAACAAAGAAGCGACTATTCCGGCTTTGACTTCCAAACAAAACGCCAGGAGCAAACTTCTTTCTACTTTTTCGTCACTGATTTTCATTCAGTATGGGTAAGTACGTTGTTAAGAAATCATATTTTCTAATTATCTATCGAAATCATAATTGAGGAGTTAATAAATATTTATCTAACATTATTGAAATTTTCGACGAAAATTTATTTCAAATCTTCACTTTGCACCAGAGCTTCATCCAAAAAAGTAATAAATTTTATTTGCATAATCAATTCAAAAACTTCGAAACCCATTTTTCATCTGCAAGTCTCCTTAGTAGAAATAAGTTGGTTATGAATCGCAAGCACAGAATAGACATATGATGAAATAAATAATCGTCAACCGTTGAAATTTGAACTCACATGCTTAAAAGACGTCTCGCGATAATTCCATTTCTTCTGAAATCCATTGTTCAAATGAGTTTTATTATTTTAGGATAGACAACTGATTCAGGGTTGATTTGTTTCCTTTTTCAGTATTCTATAGGTCTTTTGAAGTGCTGATGGGCGAATTATCTTGAGTTGCAACCACCCCAATCAACAAATGTTAAACAAATAAAAATTTTTATTAACATTTTTCATACATTTTTTTGTTGAATGTGTCCAGAATATTCACTAGCACCCGGTTCACAATAGCTATTTTATGTAGTGCAAGTATAAAGAAATAAATTGAATCAAATACGCTTTCGTGATGCAGTCAGTTTAAAAACATTTAAAATAACAAAAAGAAATTCCAAAAACAATAAATTTATCCAAAAACTTAACAGCCTGCATGGCCAATTATTAACAAAAAAACAATATCTTACATTGTACATATTTATGTTATTATTTTCTTAAATTGGTTACAAAATAATAATATCAAACTAACCAACTCTGTTGAAAAAAATAACTATAATACACAAAAAAGCTCAGAGTGAACATTCAACTTATATCGTTTCTATACATTATATTTATTATGAATTTTAACCTAATTCGATTATTCTATAGGTCAGAACTGTGGGGCAACGCTCTCAGCAAGGACTTACACTGGAAGCGATTGGCACAGGAGCATTGCGAATCTCATGCGCATATTGAACGGTTCCCGGGGCGGCAGTGTTGGCATTTGCAGGGGTGATATCTATGTGCAGAAGTATTTACCTGCTCAGAGGTGAAGACTGCAGAGAACAAGTCACGAGGGAAGAGAGACGCCGCTTACTCAGCGATTGGCAATAGGCCATGGAGCAAAATACAAGGGGAAAGTGGACTGCACGTCTGATTTCTGACCTGAGGTTATGGCTCAGTCGAGTGCATGATGAAACCGATTTCTATTTGACCCAGCTCTTAAGTGGATATGGTTGTTTTCGGTATTACCTGCACAAGATTGACAGTGCATAGTCTCCTAATTATGTGTTTTGTGCAGGAGAGTGTGATGACACCTGTCGCCGATTCTTCGTTTGCAAAAACTAGCAGCGCGGGGACCTCTTCAGCGAAATTGAAGAGGTCTGTCGAGAGCACAATATCAGGCAGTGATAACACCAAAAAAAACTTTATTGGAGCACTGGGAGGCGATAGGGGAATCACTTTTCTAGCACTTCGTTCATCTCCCTTTCTTCCCGTTGGAGAAGAGATTCTCATAACCCGAGGGCGCTTCTAAGCGTCGGAACACGAGGCCTAACCCGAAGTAATGTGTCAAACGGTTCTAGACTAGATTCTAATGTTGAAAGGGAAGGTGTTCAGCGGGTAGTCCTGAAAAAAATTGCACGTTTGGGAGTCCCACATTCAGGGTGTAAACAGCTTTCACCTTCCTAGAACAAAAATCGAGCAAGACCCAATCAAAAACGTTATCTGATTCTAACATAACATAACATATTCTAACCAACGTTTATATTGTCCTGTTCCAGCCTAACCAGCTTAAACGAACATAGCTCAATTGCGAAGAATATTTTATCTTTTTATTGGTGACCCGTCTACATATATATATGATATGTTTTCGGAGTACTATCAAAATTGAGAAAATACCAATTCATGTCCTATGATATGAATGCTTCTCGAGGAATCAAGCCAGGAGTCAGACAAGTCTCAATATAGCCGTCTGAAGGACAGAACAACTGCCAAATCCAAGGACTTGCACTCTCACTGACTTTGTGATATGATTTCGAAGTACTTCCAATATGAAGATGTTGATTTTTGTCACTATAGCTACTTGACAAAATCTTCAACTCGATTAATAATGCTTTCAATCCGTCTCAGGCTTTCTGAGTACCAGATTTGACGTCTATAAGTAAACACTGGTGTACCTATTTTGACTAGGGTATCGTAAGAGATAACTTTGACCTTTTGATGAATGGATCTGGTATGCAAACGTCTTCAAATGAATCCTTTTCTGTGCTTTACTAAGCATGACTTTGACATGTTCCTAATAGTGTTGATACTGATCAAGGTGGACACCGAGGTATCAAAAACAGGATGTATGTGGAATTCGCTAGGATCTACACTCTTCATGTGGAGATCATTGAAATTCCGTTTCATGTTTTGACTGACCAACTGCAGCCTTGTTTGGGAGAATATTGACTCAAAATTTTGGGCATTAACTTTAATTTTCCAATTGTTATTATAGAACTGCACACCATTGGGCATTTTGGTAGATTGTTTTAAACGATTTTAGTTTTTCAGTGTACCGCATTAATGTAGGATGAGCGACAGAACCAGTTTAGCAGTTCGGGGGGGTTGGTCAGGTGTTCGAACGATCATGCGGGTTGACAGTGACATATTAATCACCAACATATGGGGAGTTGAATCGGAGTACATCGTGGCTTTATCGTGCGCTTTTATTATTTTATGAAAGCAATCGATCTTTGATTGTGATGAATTTTTGCGACAAAGAATTTTTCGGCGACGGTTCAACGCTTCGCACAATAATGCTGTTCCTATTGCAAACACAATATGGTCCAGAATTTCTGCAGAAACTAGTAGCACACTCAAGGTAGGCACACTTGGTCGACGCAGATCTATTATCAACACCAGAAAACGTCGTTCTGCTTGAAGGCGTGCTATTGTTTTAGGGATTTCAGACCGGGGTTTCTCCAAAGCAGGCGAAGATGGTGTCATTGGTTGGAAGGGTCATGGCGATGATTTTTTGGGATGCGAACGGCGTCTACTTCATGGTATTGGTCGAAATAGGAAGAACGATTGACATGCTACAGTGAAATGGTCCCTTTCGACAAAAAAGTCATCGCCTTTTTTGGCAAATTATGGAGAGTTCGACAACTCCTATTTTTCGGAGGGGTTAAACAAATTGCAGGAACTTTTAACCAAGTATATCTTCCTAAAAGAGGACTATGTTGCAATTTTAAAAAACTATTTTTTGAAAAATTGTGTCTTCATTTCTAACACGGATACTCATTGAACCTTCGTTTATGCTGTTTGAATCATATTGTGAATAGCAGAAAAATCACATTTTTGAGTGATCCTGTCTCGATGGCCAGAGGCTTTATCTTATGAGTGTCTATGCAGCTAGTAGGAGCGCCGACCTAGTCTTATGACACCGTTGGCCATTGAATTAATTATATCCTGGTAAGGTAGTTATTAATATTATTTGTTCTTTAATTCAGAAATGTTTTGCGCCTTTTTCCGTCCTGTTTTAATTTCGTCCAAGAAAAATACATGCACTTGACAACAAATGAAAAATTCATTCCTGAACATCCTTAAACGAAAATTTATATCTCATTCATGCCAGACGCAGAAATATGTTAAAATTTTTAAGAATTACAAATCAATTATAATATTCTAAGGTCATAGGAAAACATCAAACACAATATTCACCTGTAAGCTTAAAGCCTGCTTAAGATGGCCTCAAAGTTTCTGCCAAGATTTGCCTTCAACCCATTATTCAAACAATCATCTATGAATATGGCCCAGATTTTCCCTTCTCCATGTTACCATATCAACTCAACAAGGCATGCACGCAAAAACTCTCGTGATGCTGAAAACATCGCAACTTTTTATTATTTTCAAGCCATATAAGGTTGCTTGCGTTTTCCTCGCTACGGCGGCTGAGGAAGTCTAATAAAAGCATAAGTTAGAAGTTAGGTGGATTTTCATTACTTTGGTTTTTGGTAATAAAATCAGGGAGCAAATTTTCTTCTTATTTTCTATTCTTTTTTCACTTCGGATTTTCTTCGTCGTCCTTCGCAGTGAAGTTAGGAAACACCAACGCGTTTTAATAGAAGTAAAACGGTCTTTATTTGCAAGGTTCATTAAATTTAATTTTGTTTAAAATATGAAAATGTAAATAGTAACCGATAATATGCGCGAGAGATAATCAGGATATTCGAGTTAACTGTAAGGTTAACTAACACTTGGAATGGTTTGAGTTCCCGCAATCAGGTTGCTCTTCCTAAAGTACTTCTATTCATCTTTGCAGAAAATTAATTCTCTATTATTTCCAAAGTAATTAATGCAGCTTACCAGACTTTCTAATCAAACGTTTTCCTTGATCTTCTTATTGACGTTTATAACTCATCTGAATATGAACTTGATAGTCCTCCTTCATAAGACTATACGGTTACCACCACGCAATGTCTTAGAGTGCTTCCATTCATTTCTTGAAAACTTCACCATTGTCTTGCAGAATTTTAAAAACTTTGAGTATCATCGGCTCGAGAATTATTAATCACTTGAATTGAAGGATTCCTTGATTATTTGAGTATCAGTTTGTTGGTAGTAAGCTTCAATTCAAACGTGAAAACCTTTTAGTGTATGAAACGAACGCACCACATTGTCAAGTCATCGCTGTGCATGTAAGGATGATAAATTTCAGATGAACTAGGGTTTTTTTCTTTTTCAAAAGTGGAAAGCCTAATCAACTTGATAACCGATTATAATACCAATGCATCTGGAAAGTTGGTGTCGTATATCGTTAGACTGGATGAAACTAATCCCAATCACCAACAATTAAAAGCATTGCGTAGACGGTGATAATTTATTCCTCAAGAAGAAAGCGGGTCTACGTTAATAGTTAAAAAAAAATCGTAAAATCGTTAAAAAATCGAAACACAACAAACTACAATGTAACTCCCAAAGGATATGTACTTAGTGTGTACCACTGCTTCAACAGATGTCCTCGAACAGTGTTTTAATATCTCAAAAGCTAATTAATTCTTAAAACGTGTTGCTTTAAATCCTCGATTCTTATTCTGATAAAAAAATTTGGAACGAAGGGTGTTGAAATTTGAGACTGGGTAGCGACACTGAATGTCGAAAATGCACGCTTTCAAAATTATGAAATATTTTAGCGAATTGTTTGACACTGTGTGGCAACGAAGGTTTTGTTCTTGCCAGGGAGTGTCAGGATGTCACTCTTGATTGGAACATTTTCAGTCATACTCAAGCGTACGAAAAGTCAACGTGAAAGAAATTCGGCGGGAAATTCTTAAATTATTTCACCATATATAAGCAAATGTCTCATGATATCCTACCTTAATTTATACGAAGATAATGGGCATGAAAAATGAAGACATTACTCATGGGAATGTACATTACTGCGAGTATATTCAACAATGAAAATTTTCAGGACAATTAGACATTCTTTCGTTTTTTGAACTCTCTCAAAACCTCCACAAAACTTCGTAAAATTGTTTTTTTACATGAAATGTTATTCAATATTGTTCTCCAAACAAATAAAATGCAACCATTTTCTCTGCACCCGCAATGCAGCCTACAACGACAACAGCTTTGTGCATATGGAAGGCAGACTTGCAAGTCAATTGCAATTTATTTATTTTCACAAAACTTTCAACAATGCCATTCTTCCCAATGAGCAAAATGCATTCGGCTCTAGGATCGAACAAGTCTTTTGATTCGTTAATTAAAGCATAGCGTAGCTACTGCCTAGCCCTAACATTTAGAGTGAGTTTCGTGAGTGAAATTCACAATGTTCTGCCGATGACCCCTTAGTTGCATTGGTATTTGTTGATAAAACTAAATGGGGCTAGAACATAAAAACGGATGTGCAATGAGATGCAATGCCCCCTGCATATACAATTACATCAGAAAGTTTCAGTTCTCAATGCATTTCAATGCGTATAGCCAGCCATCGCGTTCTTTCAACTTATCGACGTCGTTTAACTTTCATGCTCTCTATCATGCATGAGTTTACTTTATTTGCATGGTCATAGACTACTCTTATCTCTTTCTTCGTGATGCTCGTCTAGAGTGGTAATGGATGGATAGTAGTTACGCTATGACTAAAATGTGATTTCGTGGGATATGAATGATGCAATATAAAATAAGGAGATTTGTTTAATTTTTTAGGTTGAACGTTCTGGGTATGATAGTAATGACTTCAAAATGATTCGTATCGAAGCTCCACTTTGCTCCATCGTACCATGTAGAAATACAATACTAGAATCTAGAAAATACTAGAAATACTAATCCTAGAAAAAATAAGAAAAACTTGCGTGTTTCTTTGAAATATTTTATAGTGAATTACTATGTTCATATTGTGCAGGGAAGTATGTTTTCAAAGCAAGAATTGTTTTTATACTATTCAGCCATATGTCAACACACAAACTCCTTATCAAACAAGAATAACTGAATACTCGTTGATATCTGTCAACTGAAGCTAATTTGATACCTGTTAACACTTTTGTATGCAGTGGAAAAACTGTCTTGAGGGATTACACAGACATGGGAGCATCAAAAAATCAATGTTTTAAATTTTCAGATTAAATGATGCATGTCTTTGTTATTGTCAAAAATTTTGTGATCGATTTGAGTAAAAGTTTGAGAGGAAGAGCCTGGAAAAATTAACCCTGAGGATCAGTTTGGCTTAGCGCGACGCAGTTATATTGAGGCGGGTCCTCATCTTATGTTTGTCTATCTTCCTTGTTAGGTACCTTCACTTTCTGAGGCAAACTTGTTTAAGGGTAGTTCAGTACACTGTTATGTGATGTAGCATAAAGGTTTATTTACGGTCAAACTATTGATATGTTTTTCAAAATGCCTACAATTTCGAGAACTCATTTAGTGCAAAACCGAAGAAAACAATCATATTATCCTTAAAATATATATTTCGCGAGCACATTGATGAAAAAATTAAAAGATATCGACAAAGAATATGTACCGGTCGATTAAAATTATTAAAAATTTATAAAATTATTAAAATCTATTATTAAAATTATTAAATGAAAGGCGAAGATAACGAAGTAATTGCAATGGGAATGGAGGGTAGGTCATTAGTAAAAATAGCTTACGGCAAAATAATGCGTCCTGTAACACAGCGTCAGTACAAATAGCAAGTTTCATCCTAACCGGGTTAGTAATCCTAAAACTAGTGCCAATTAGACATATCATTCTAGAGTCAAAACAAGGCTCTATTTAATGGGACAAAAAGGGCATATCATGATCCATGAAATTTTAGGTGCCACACTCAGCCGGTAAAACCACGGCGAAAATCTTTGGGGGCTTAGCAGGGATACTGTAGACAGATTACAAACATAAAGGCGTCATCAAATCCGGAGAATACTACGTTTCAATCATAGACAGGTTTAAGGAACGTATCAATGAAAAAGAAGAAGGAAATTTTTTAAATGTGCCCTCTTTCTACAACAAAACGCGACTATACATAAGTCAGGTGCTATTCCATAAATTTGAGCCCTGAAGTGATTAAAGGTGGTTCAAAGTAGTTACATACTTCGCGAAAGGGAAATATAAAATTTCGTATTAACACTGGAGACAAAACACGAGTTGTTTCCTCAATACCTACCAGGTGACAATGTCAATTATTCGTGATATTGTTCCACGTACCAAAGGAAAATGTTGCGTTCCACTGATGTGGACAAGCGAAATAAGTGACACCTTATGATCCCATAAGCTATAAGTCAATAGATGTATCCAATTATACATCCATTCATACATATCGCGTTAAAAACAAGACAATAAGACTGATTTTCTAATTTTCGCGCCTGCCAATAAAAAACTTTTATTAGTACTTAAGGGGAGGTTCTACACTTCAATTTTCAAAAAATCGATTTTTTTTTATTGCAATTTTTGAATCTGTATGTATCAACAAATATGCCAGTAAAAGAATTTGGTCGAAAACATATTCCTTCCCAGGTTTTTGGCACCTCAAAAGTACCTTTCTCCGGCCTTTTCATGCGTCGAAACGCGACGCGGTGGACTTGTCCTTTTTCCAGGAAAATTTTCCTTTTTAGAAGGGTTATCCGGTTTATTTCTAGCATGTTTTCAATGTGTGTGAATGTGTGTGTGCCTTTGTGTTGTTATACGAAATTCATTGACTAGCTTAGTGTCGTACCAAGTGTCGAATCGAAAACGTTCCAATCGCTCAAATTTCGTAAAATTTACATCTTTCGGATTATTTTGTCCACAAATGGATTCGAAAAACAAACACAAGAAGGGCCATAGTCGCGTGGCCGGTCGTACGAAAAAGAGAAAAAATAATAGCCCTTTTTTGGCGGAGAAAAGTACAGAATTTACAAGCGCGTCGGCGCGAAAGTTAAAAAACAAGCAGTCGCTCGGAGCTACGATTTCCGCTGCTTTTTCGTACTGTTTCATCGAGTTTGTTTCGGTCTTTGCTGCCATTTCCGAAAATGTCGTCTGTAAAGAGTGCCATGGAAAATTGACATTTTCCCAAAGTGATAAACGTGGGGCGGGATTCAAACTGACGATGCGCTGCGATAATTGTGACGACAAATCCGTATCAAATTGCCCTCAAATATCATCTGCTTACGAAGTAAACCGCCGTTTAATATTCATTTTTCGTTTACTTGGTGTTGGACAAGAGGGTTTGAATAAATTTTTGGGGCTCATGGACATTTGTGGAGGAATCGCGATAGGTACTTATTACACGTGTCTTGGAAACGCCGAGATAGCTGCACGTAGCGTTTATGACACCGTGTTACGGATTGCTGTAAATGAGGAGACAAAGCTCAATTCATCGCACGGGAACGTGGCCGAGGATCTAACCGTTTCGGGGGATGGCTCTTGGAAAAAACGGGGCTTTACTTCGTTGTTTGGCGTCGCTACAATTATTGGGGGTTACAGCGGGAAAGTCCTTGACACGTTTGTAAAATCCAGCTTCTGTCAACTGTGCAGCAATCAAAAAACAGTGATGGACAAAAACTCCGACGAATTTCAAGAGTGGTACAAAGCTCACGAGGAAGATTGTTCCATCAATCACGCAGGAAGTGCGGGAAAAATGGAAATTGAAGCGATCGTATCAATGTTTCAAGCGTCACAACCAAAGCACGGTGTCAAGTACGTTCGATACATCGGCGACGGGGACAGTAAGACTTTCAAGGGAATTCTTGATTCGCGGCCATATGGAGACGAGGTAATTGTAAAAAAAAAAGAGTGCGTCGGTCACGTGGAGAAGCGTATGGGGTCGCGACTACGAAAAATGAAAAAGGAAAATAAAGGTGTTGGTGGAAAGGGTAAGGGGAAGTTAACTGATCAGCTTATTGGGCAGCTCACGAAATTTTATGGGCTCGCGATTCGTAGAAACCCCGATTCTATCAAGGACATGAAAACTGCAATTTGGGCCTCTTTGGAACACTGCTCATCGTCAGATGAAAAACCCCAACACTTCAAATGCCCCCCCCGGCAAAGACAGTTGGTGTAAGTGGCGTCAGGCCGAGGAAAACGAAACTTTGGAGTTTTTTAAGCATGACAGAGTGCCTATAAATCCCTCAATCGTCAAACTGCTGAAGCCTATTTATGAAAGTCTCTCATCAGATGATTTATTGGAAAGATGTTTGGGCGCCCACACCCAAAATAATAATGAGTCGCTTAACGGCTGCATTTGGAGCTTGTGTCCCAAGCATTTGCATTCGGGGAAGCAGGTGGTCCAAGTTGCGACTTATTTGGCGGTGATGATCTTCAACGAAGGGTTTTCATCAATTCTACAAACTATGGAAGTCATGGGGATTATCTTGGGATCTCACGCTGAAACGTGCGCCGCTCGACTCGACGAAAATCGCATAGACCGCTCCGAGCGCAGAGTCAGTGATGCGGCAAAAAGGGCCCGAATCGAACAGAGGGAGAAGAATGTGGCCAATCAGGAGCGAATTCTGGACGAGGAAGGAGAGCTTTACGGCCCTGGCATAGCGGATTAATTTGTAAGTTCCCTGATCATGTTTTATACCCTCATTTATCCTTAAACGCGATTTACCAAAATTCACTTTTTTTGAGCTGTATTGTATGCCTTTCACTAGAAATATTTATCGAATTGATTCAAATTTTTTTTTCATTTATTCATAAAACATGTCTCTCTGATCGGCCGAGCACGATTTTTAAAATTTGAATTTTTCAAATTTTTATAGCCCCCAATAGGTAGAAAAATTGGATGAAATTTCAAACTTTTCATTCAATATTGCATTATTTCAACAAATTTCATGTAGCAAAAAATTCGCTTCGGCCGATTATAGCCAAGACTACCTTGAATTCAAAAATGTTCCATTTTTTTGATTTCAGATAATCTAACTGGTCGATGTGATACAACAATGACACCTATGTTTTTTTGGTAGCGACGAGTTCAAGGACGTTCAAAGGTGGCGAAATTCGATTTTTCAAATTTTCAAAAATACAAAGTTATAGTCAAAAGATGTATCTTTCAATAAAAAAAAGTTTGTGTCAATATCTTCAGTAGATCCTTTGCAATCAATTACCGAAAAATAGGTCCGATTTTGCCGCTAAAGTGTAGAACCTCCCCTTAAGTCTCGATGAGCAACCGAAAATTCTTTGGATATTATAGTGATAATCTGCAATGAATTGTTAGGAATTTTTTCGATTTTAGCAATAAACATGTAAGCATCAAAACAGGAATAAGAATTAGGAGTAAGAATTAGGTGTGGTAGACGATCTGCGAGGGTTAAGAATCAGAAGCTGTGGATGCAATCGTGTAATATGGAAGCTGCTATGGTATGGTAGCTGAGGTAAACTGAAGAACAAAAAGCAAAATTTTTATGTTTTTTCCGGCGTTTATAATGATCTATGCTAAAGCGTAGTTTAAAGGTAAAGATCTTTAGAATTAAGTAAAATACAGATAAATCGTTTTGTTTGCCAGAAAATTGGCTTTATTGAAAACATAAGTTTCTTGAACTGGACCGTTCTTTTCGAAATAAATCTGCACAATTTGCCCACGCTGCTCAGCCGTCAAACTATTGAACCAAACTAACTATAAAACGTATGACAACTGTCACACCACACACACTATTAAATGGTGTTGTCAATTTAGTGTTCTATACCTCTGAAAAAACACCCTTTATATGGGTGGCGAAAGTGGGCAAAATAGTCAGTAAGTTCACTGACTATTTGTGAGTGAGGTCGACACTTCGACCCACGTGGGGTGGAGAGAAGGATTACCCTGTTGGTAGTGGCGGTGAACTGATGAACATGATAGTGGTTTGTCCGTACAAAATAAGTGTTTGGATGAAAATAGGGGAGTGAATTCTTTAAGAAGTTATATTCAAGAATATAGAATAGAATCTAGAAATCATATTTTTTTCATGAAGCATATTTGAATTGCATTGAACACGAGCGTACGGAGATGCGTATCATAAAAATTTCAACTGGAATTTGCTATTCAGTGTATACAAGCTATCAACCTTCAGATACATGATATGATTATCAATAAATACAAAATGGTAAACCAAAACATAATCTTTAAAGTTGTATATGTCCATACTGCGCTCTGTCGTCTACAAACAATATTCTCTATAGCGTTTTAAAGGTTAGTTAGTAGCAGGTTCTCTACTATTCCAACTCAATTTGATACCTCATGAATATGACACCAAGGATTCTTCGGAGCTACCGAACGTGTCGAAAACTTGATACATTCTCAAGAACGTTGCTATATTCATTATCTTCTTGAAGTGGTAAGTTGTTGGAGAACTTTCTGTCTTATAATTTCAACGGCATCATACCTGAAGTTTGTTGCTAAACTTTAGGAATCTGGATATATGTATTACATTTATGTATTAGATTGTCTTCAGCTCATTTAATCTTTGGTGAACTCAAATGAATATGGATTCCAATTCAATATGATTTTACGACCTTTTGTTTACCCTTAAATATTTATTTTAGAAATTCACTTTCTTCCTGCTAGCGTTTTTTTTAATACTGAAACTTGAAAAAAATTAACACTTCTTTGGAATTTCTGTAAACATTGAGAAACGAAATAAATAACTGTGAGCAATTAAATTATTAATTTAATTGATTAAATCTTTAAATTCTCTTCAAATGTTTCTGCTTTCATAAAATGAAACGTTCCTTATAACCAGATCACTTGACTGGGATATGTTCCAAGTGTTATGCACAATATAATTTTTCGTGCATCACATGAAACGCAATTACGTAAACACGTAATATATTGCGTTAGCGGGATTTTGTCGTAGTGTTAGTTCGGATAGTAGTTCTCCTGTGGCAATAGTATGTCGAAATCGGTAGTAAGTTGGAATCAATGGTAAGTTGAACGAGCGAGGTGATCAGTGAACGGGTCAGTGTTAGTAAGTAGATCAGTCGTAGACGAAATTGATTAAGATCGAAGAACAGTTGTAGATAATGAATCGACCAGTGACAGTAGTGAAAACAAGCATGGTGAATTCGAATAAAAACAAGTGCCATTCAATCACATTTCTTGGATTACAGCAAATAGTTGCGTAGCAATACGTAAGGCGATATAACTTGAGTACGGCTGGAATGAATAGTTTTCGACAACCATTTGATTACATTCCTCCGGTTTGTTGTGCTAATAAAAGTCTTGACTTGTATACTTGCACGAATTTATATATATACAAATATATCATTATTTATTATTTATAAATATACTATCAATGTGTCATTTATAAATACAAGCTTATCAACTGACATGTAATGAACAAAATCTTGCGAGAATAGTTGAGCGTCTATGATAGCCAGCTCAATATCCTAAAATTCAAAACTAACATTTTGAAAGCGTTCTTGAAAGTGACCTGACTATATCCTCAACGATAAGCCGACTAAATTCCTTTAGTCCTTGTCAAATCTCTCATAAGCTGTCCAACCGAAATTTCATAGCGTAAATGAAAATTTTTGTCACATTGTTGTTACTTTTCTGTGGTAACTGGCGACAACGGACTTATGCTATTGTATCAGCTTCATCCAAGCAAAAAAATCAATTTCTCACACTTTGCTTGCTAACCGTCAACCTGTCAAGGATCTGTCAATTCTCCAAAGTCAATCAGCTGAATTTCATGTATGGATGCTCGCTCTACCGATGATTTCATCCCGACAATGACGGTACGAAACACATCCTTGGCTTCGTCAGTGCTGAAGTGAAAAGCCTGGGTGTGAAATACCACCAGCATTTCAGTGAAACAAAGGCACAAATGTTGAACTGCTGACTAACAGTAATTGGGTAGTAGTCAATGAAAAAATCCATTGAATGTTCACTTGTAACAATTTCACGACATTGACTGATAGGATGTGTACATGTTTGCATATATGCTGACTGATTGACGATTGTAATATTTGACGATTGTTGATGGTAGTCGCTCGTTGTTTTGTGTGAGTATTTTGAAGATTTATTTATCGTTTGTATCTTAGTAATGTTGCTGATAATATTTTGTTAGTAGACTTCAGAATAGTTTGACAGTAGTTGTAATCGAACTCAGTTCAGTTCGAACTAGAAGTTAGACTAAGACTTTTTAAATCTTCTTTGTCAATGACACTAGCTCCAGGGAGAGCAAACATTAAAGTAGGTGGCAACAAGGAGTAATCCTATGATGAGGCAATAGTTCTTACTGAAAATATGGTCTCAGTGGAGAAGTGAAAACCAATCAACTCAAGACAGAAGCGATGACAATGCAAGTTGACCGCATGCCTACACCTTACCCAGAAAGACTATTGATGATATTTTAGTGACGTATACTTTAATCTATGTCGTAAAAGTTATAACCATATGAGCTGGTTATAGGTTTTTAGGTTTTCAGGGTCTTTAAAAAGTTTGTCCAATGATTTTGTCGGAATACCAAATTACCGATGAGCTTTTTAGTGATTGGTTTTGATTATTCAAGACGCCGAAACCCACCCGAAACTTTCCATATAAATATATATGGAAAGGTAGCTAGCTACGGTAGCTAGTGCTTGCAAGCCAGTGTTGTGCAAAGTGAAACAGAAGTAATACAAGAACACGCAAAGCTGCATAATTCTGAAAATTTCTTCTATTTCCTTAAAAATTTTTAATATTTTGAAAGTATTTTTATGGTTCAACCCTTATCGTTTACATCGAAAGGATTACATGATCTAGTCCACAAAAAAAACTTAAAAGCGGAAGTTATTAATAAAGTCAGATGGCTTATTGCTTCGTTAAAAGTAATGGACTGCAGCACCGCTTCAATAAAGACAAGCAATTTGCTGGAACGAAGGACTTTCAGTTATTTCCAGAAGGCACCTAGAATTGTCGTTTTGTAGACCAGCCTCAAAAATTGTGACTTCAAAAAGATTTCAATTCATTCAAAAAGCCTGAATATGTTCGCTATTTCGAAAATGTGTCAAAGTTGTTGACTGCGTTCAACGTCCTTTCTCATATAATTTATAGTACCAGATATACCATCAAAAATCTCAACAAAAGAGAAACACGGCAACAAGTTTTCCCATGCTGCATGTGGTATCAACTTAACGCTTGTCAATGGGGTGAATGATTCAGGGATCTTCATAATATATATTATTTTTGGATTATTACATTCATGCAATATAATATCACCCGACAACATCCACAAGGACATTTCCAGAAAAGAAAATTTCTGAGCCAGTGCAGTGACGTAAAGAACTTCGTCGGTTCTTGAAACCAGTTCTTGGCCATTTGCAAAATTTTGATATTGAAGTAAGCGCTGCATCTGCCGTGGCTGATCCTGTTTAGTATTGATAATGGAAATGAGATCAGCGAGCTTGTTGAACTTGAGACTGGCTAAATCGAGGGGCTTGCGAAATCTATTCAAAGGTGCATCAGTAGTATCTGAAGGACCACGAACTCTTTAAGTAAGGATGATGGATCGAGTACTTCATTTATTTCTTCCTCAACATCAATTCTTGGCGTCAAAATTAAATTCGATGGAGCACCACACGTGTATGTTTCTGATGTAGACCCACTATTGCGAGCAGAAGTGATTCCGACAAAGAGAGCAACAGCTGAAATATTGAGTGAATCTCTTTTTCGATTGGTCTGTAAGAAGGATCTAGCCGCTAAACAAATGCCAAAGAAATACGAAAAATAAGAAAAACCATACACTGAATAGGCCAAAAAACTTGGTCGACAAGGTCCACAAGGTGGCTTGAAAAGGTCGAAAGAAGAGTCCCGTCAACGAAATCAGGAAGTGTACTCAGAGTCTTCAAGCGAAAAATCGATAGGAGGAACTTTCATTTGTGACTACTGTAAGTAGTGTACTTTTCTTGCGAGCTCTAAGGAACTCATAAGCGTACCCTTGTCTTATAGCTCTTGAAAGGGTTGAAGTTTCTTTATCATTGACCTGTTCTTTCCATATTTGTGATGGACAGAGTGGCTCGATGTTGTGTGTATGGGGTGGACCTCTGCCTTTGGTTTCCTATAAATTGTGGACTCCCAGTAGGTTTCTTTCCAAAGATGGTTAGGTCCATAAAGTGGGGTTCTTTGTTTATCTCGTGATCAACAGTGAACTTCATTTTTTAGTGGATGTTGTACATGCATGTAAAGAGCTCGTCCATATTTGCTTTTGATTCTATTATAATAAAGCAGTCGTCCAGATAGTTTATTCCACACTTAATTTAACTTGTACTGGATAAACCTGGATATCACCTTTGCTTGTGGGGAATAAATGACCAGTTAAACAATAAATCAGTAATTTTTAGTTAATGAATATGCCTAAACAACCGATCATCGTCTAATTTTTTGAATTAAATTTTGTATTATTTTATTTATATTATATTAATTTATTAATTTACAACTGTTTACTAATTTATACAATTTATTTATTTTTTATTAATTTATTTTCTATTCATTCTATAAAACTGTCTTTTGTGAGATTGTTTCATTGCAACAGTGTTGATTAATCACTTTTGAAATATGCGTGGACAACCCAAAATATCCTTTCTCAGTCAGCGCTCAAAACTTCCGAAATATTGATTTTTATGTGGCAACTATGAATGAACTATGCAAATGCATTAAAGTCTAATGTTTGTTTGTTTGAAATAGTCGACAAATATTTGTTTGATGGAAACTCATTGCACGAAGAAGTTCAATATTGCCAAGGACCATTATTGGATCATAAAAATATGTATTTGCTGCAAACAAAAAGACAACGTTGTACCAGCCAATGAAGGACTAACTCACTTGGGATGTACTGAGCTGAGCTTCTGAGCTTATGGTCTGCGGCAATATCTAAGTCCTTTACCTTTTGGTTCATCCCATAATGTATATTTGTTTATGTAGATGTGTGCGTTCCAAGCAAAGGCTGGAACTGTGTATGTAAATTGATTTCTTACTCGAGCGAAAACTTTACAACCCTTGCAGTGGAATATGTGTCTAATGTGTGCCCGTAGCGTCAGGAGTAGCGAAACTCGGCGTCTGTCTGGAAAACGAGATAGTCCATAAGGAGAACCAAGAAGCATTCTATCAAATTACTAATGCCCGTAAGCGTACTATGATATGCTTGACACAAGTGAGTAATGTGCCCAAGGGAAGTTCGGAAAGACTTATGTTGTGGAAAATCTAAAGGAAAAGCTGATTTTGAAAAGTATTTAGTTGGAATTGTGACTGTTTTGGGGCAGGAATTTGTTTAAATTTACAATAAAAGACATCGGTCCACATTATTACTCAGAGTAGCATCAATAATAATGAAAAAAAACCACTAGAAAACAGTCCACTTATAAAAATTAGTTGTTTGAACTCCATGCGCTCATGTGATTTAATGTTGGGAGGCTCGTAATGCATATTTCAGCGGGTAAATAGTGATTGTAAATCCTTCAAGCTCCGGTTGCAAAGTAAAAGAATAAAAACAATAGAATAGGATACCGTACTTTAATTAGGACACGATCAAGGCACACCTGATACAGAAAAGGATTCAGAGTGCATTGATTGCAGCCGTGTGGTCAGGCTGCGAATGAACAGAAAATCGATGAATTGCAGGGAAATGCAGGAAATGCCGGGAATACTTTAAAGAGCTATATTTTGGCGAGGATATCGTCTGTGTCACGTCTGGAAATCAGCTTAGAGCTATTTCAATGAGTCACAATCGAAATAGTTAAGAATATTTATTCGAGCTTATTTATAAATATTTCAAAGTATATCGATTGCAGCATGGGAATGAACGAAGCTTGGAATCGTGACCATAAGAAGAGGGACGGATACAATTGCGATGGTACCTTCCTTGTTTCCTAGTTCGTTATTGTAACATTTATGAAAGTGGTAAGTCTTATTAGCACTGCTTAAGCTAATTCGCCACATTTCGAGGAATGCGGAGTAGAATTGCTTAAGCTATTCCCACCATTCCATCAAATGAAAATTATTTGCGTTTTTATTTTATCCTTTTTCACATCGCGGCGATTTAATGTTCACCAACGATAGCAGCCACATTTACAAATATGCCAGAATTTTTCAACACACTGGCTCATTTTGTTGCCATCAGAGAATTGCTGAATTCCATACCGTCAATGTTTTGTATTCCCTACACGAAAACGTTTACACTATGTGCAACGTTTATCTTGGCAAGGACGTTTTGCTCCGAACATGTGAAAATCTTAGCAACTACAAGCGTACGCCATTATTATCAATGCCCTCACATATTTTATTCTTAAAAAAAGGTTCTTATAAAAAATTTTATAGCTAGGGCGTTCATTTCAAGGATCATACACTCCGAGTCGAACAAATCCTCATAGTAGAGAAAATCTGTATCTAACCGAGGCGAAAACGGTGAATACCTAAAGGATGCTGAAATAGCTATGAATCCACCCATTGTGTAGCTTTGCCATTTATGTCTTCTGATAATGGTGTACAGACAGTTGTGTGATGAGCAACTTTATGTTTGACGGATGGAGTTTTTACTGCAACAAAAGTCATTACGTTTTATGTAACAGCTGTCAGGTAAGCATAAAGAAATACGTCTAGTCTCTAAGCGCTACATTTTTTGTAGCTGACAGGTCGAGCATCAATCTATGGAAGGGTGTGCATATTTAGCTTTTTGAGTTCTATTGGCAGTAAAGGTTGCAATAACCGAGAGAATTATGGATAATTATCAGATTATTAGGAAACATACAGAAAATAATAAATCTGTTTCATTACATCAAACACAATGTACGTTTTCAAATACAAATAAACGGACTATAAATCGTATTGATTTCCTACAGATTGCGTTTCTAATTTGTAAAGGTACTAGTTACAAATCAACTTTAAAGTAAACATTGTTCTCCAGAGATACTATACATTAGCATTGGTTGAAGTGTTTCACCAACACTTCAGTTCACAAGATCCACACTCAAAACTTCCATTGTTTCTGTTCCTTGATTGGAAAGCTATATCAATATAGTAGACGAACTTGGGTTTGCTTGCTGTCACAATCTAAATATCGGCTACTTGCCCTAAAGCAACACGGACGGAACTTTTTTTACCAGAAATTGTTTGATTTCAGCGGACGAAGAAATAAATAATGTTGATAATCCCATTAAAAAAGAACGAACTTCTTTTCATCATCATTGATTGCGCGACAGCTCAAACCGTGGCTTGGCCTTCAGGATTAAGCTTCTTCGAACGTTACGATTGTGCGACCTCGATCTTCAGTTGATCACTTCTAACACACATCAGCTATCAGTGTTTTTCGTGTCTTTCCATCGAAACTCCAGTTTTCCAGCTAGACGTTTGTCTTACGCCTTACTTTCAATGTCCTTTTGGGCAGCCGATAGTCTTCCAGTTTTTCTTCATGGAACCCACATTGCAGTTTGGGTAACATTACGCAAGTAGATACAATTGGTTATAAATAAATAATTCATTTATATTCATAAATAATAATTCATTTATAATTCATAAATAATTCAAAATAATTCAAAATAATTGAATCCTTTTTTCATTTGGCCGTCAACTTTTCGGTGCAGTTTGTGCTCAAATTTGTCTAATATCTTTTTGGATACGCTCGTCAGGCTCCGGGTTCCTCTTGTATAACGGTACAGGCTTGACTAATGCCTTGCAGAAGCGAAACTAGTTTTTCCTAAGGTAGTAAGGAGTAAGGAGTGGCAGGCTTTATTTGCTGCGCTTATGCGCCGTATATTTCGGCCGCTTTTTTATTCAGGTCGAATAAAAAAAAATATTATTGTTGGAATATAAAATATTCCAACATGCACACAGACATCAACATTTGGTTTAGTCAAGGTTTTGTCAGGCCTGAGTATTTTTCCTCACTTGAAGTTTCAGCTGTTGTCTTGATGACGATCTGAATTCACGTAGCGTCATGGGTACTTTCTGTCCTCTAATGTATGTTTTACAGAGCTATCGTTTTGCCTGTCGAGCTGGTTTATTGCGATCAGCATCTCTTGATGAGGGCCTAATGGAACTTGATCCCTTTTCAAATCGCAAATAGCACCGCGAAACAAACATACGTCGAGAATGCTGGTAGCCGCTCGTATTGGTATGAGTACATGGTCGATTTGATCGCAACCATCTGAGCATGTCCCTATTCGCTGGTGGATGTCTCGGTGTACAAAATGTTTCGAACATATTATAAAGCTACTGCTCATAGCAAAGTCTATCAGCCATCGCTCATTGTCACTGGTGTCTGCATAAAGGCTGTAGCCATCAGTTTCCTTCTTTGCGAAGCTTTTCGACTGATTTTCCAATTGAAGTCACGGAGAAAAATCTTATCTTTGTTTAACGGCAAAACGTGTACTATCAGTTGTAAGGAAAATTCTTTTGGTTAGTTATCGTCCTTTATATGAAGGACGATTGAACCTGGTTTGTTTAATGAACTGATGGTCCAAGTTCCAAAGAAGTAACCCCTAATATGTTGATAGAATCGGTGCCAATCTCAATCTGATCTAATCAACCAATTCCATCTGAGACTGTTGTTCTGGCTCCATGACAGCTCATAATAAGTAATGCGTAATAATAAAAATAATAAAAATTACAAAGCACTTTTACCAGCCTGTGATACTGAAATGATCCTGGCTCTCCTAAGTTTGTGACTAAGGGGTCAATGAAAAAACGCATTACCGCTAAATGGACGGATATTATGGAAGCCCTGGAAGACTCATTCCAAGTACCAGAATATCTGATTCGGATTTTTCGAAATTACCTGAAGGATCGCAACCTGATCTACGACATGGCGCTAGGTCGACGGAGGTTGCTAGTCATATCAGGTGGTGCCCAAGGCTCCATCATCGGTCGGGACTTGTGGAACGTCTCCTACGACGGACTTCTCAGACCTGAACTGCCGCAGGAGTCGTGACTGATCGGCTATGCAGATGATGTAGTGGCACTAGTGGCTGGGCGCACAGTCGATCAACTGCAATAAAGACTAAATGTGCTAATGCGCCGGGTAGGGAGCTGGATGATGGAGCTGGATGATGGAGCATGGGTTTAACCTAGCGTTAGAGAAAACTGAAATGGTCTTCCTGAACAAGAAGAGGATCCCTAGAGTAAGAATGGCCCGAACCGGGGACACATTAGTAGAGTCGAAACTATCAGTTAAGTATCTGGGCTTGCCGATAGACTCTAAGCTGAGTTTCGCGGATCAAATCAAGGCAACGGCAAAAAAGGCCCCAGCAGGGGTCTCGGCGATTAGTCAACAAACGGCCAATCATGGGAGGCCAAGTCCAACAAAAAGGCGACTGCTGATGAGTGTTGTACAATCTTTGCTTCTATATGGAGCAGAGATATGGAGTGAAGCCCTCAGCTGTGATCTGCACCAAAAACGGTTGGCATAAGTGCGGAGATAAGGAGCACTGCGGATTGCATCAGCGTGCCATACGAAGATGGACTGCGCGGCTCACCAACGATTTGAGATCGTGGCTCAGTCGAACGCATGGTGAGACTGACTTCTACCTGACTCAGCTACTGAACGGACGTGGTTGTTTTCAGTCTTCCCTGCACAAGATTGGTAAGTCACGGTCTCCAGATTGCATATTCTGCATTGGTGTGAAGGATGACGCCTGTCATAATTTCTTTTCATGCAAAAGATGGGACAACCAGCGCGGTGATCTTGCCGAAAAAGTGGGAGAGCCCCAACCAGATAGCCTAATCGAAGAGATGCTCAAATCAGTGACAAATGGAATCAGGTTAAACATTACGCTCGGGTAATCTTAGTAATGAAAAAAGGCATACTTGATCGGCTGGAGGCATCGAGGGTGGAGGGTTTCCTTCTCTAGCAATCCTCTTCCTCTTTGCCATCTAACTGGAGAAGGAATCTATGTAACCTGAACGCACCAATAGACGTAAAATTGGGAGGCCTAGCCCGAAGTAATGTGTCAAACTGTTCCAGACTAGAAACTCCGGTTGACAGGGGAAGTGTTTAGTGGGTAGTCCAGTAGGTCTGTTGTGCCACTGGGATTCCGACACTCAAGGCGTAAATAGCCCTGATAATATAAATAATAATGAATATAATATAAATAAATATAAATAAATGATGATTTATTCTCCTTCGCAAAGGGTGCTAAGTGCTGAGTCTTGTAAGAACAGTTCATTTTCTGCAGATGTGACAACATTGAAGTGAGTATTTCTTCAAATATTTAGAACGAATATATTCTGTACTGTCTTATCAGACGAAGATTTAACTTGAATAAATAAACTTCGCTTTTGTGAATGAACCTAACCCTCCCGTCTAACATTAATATGACACTTTAATTATTTTTATCACATTACTTTGAATGTACAAAAGTAATACTGTCAAATATGAGACTCTCAAACATTTTCCTTATATTAATTTTACTTCGTCTTGTATCATAAACCACTTCATTTCTTTTTAATAGTTCATTAAAAAATTTATTATATATAAAGACTGCCGTAAATTCTCTTAAATTAAGCAGCACAGTACAATTTCTGCTAAAAGTTTGTGCTTACCCTTAAGTCACTTCGCGTTTTAAATACATCGGAAAGATTCGACAAGATATGTCAGAACGATAATTCATAAAAATCGAAACCCTTCACATACCTGACAATGTCGAAAATGAAAAATGATTAAACGTTCACCAATACATTGTAGTTTCCATCGAAAAAAATGTCATTTTATTCAAATGGCGCCATCCAAGACTAAGAGGAAAATACAAAAAAATTGATGGAAATATAATAAGGATACTTTATCCAAATGCCATAAATTATTCAAAAGAACTCTTACGTTTGGCAATCACGGTCGACGGTCAGTGAAGAATATCAGAAGGAGAATGGAAAAGAGCAAGCGAACATAGTAAACTTTCAAATATGTGCGACATTTATGGAGCCGTTTTCGTTCGAGGGAACAAAAGTTAAAATGATATATGAAGGCGAGGCATCCCTGGTCACACGAGTTCCCACAACCATATAAAATGTGAGCAGCAATAAATATTCTTTGACTATCCACTTTCTTGAGGTCCTTCGGGTTGACTTCAAGGATTCGTTTTAGGAATTTATGCAAAGTTGGCATTTTTTCCTTGATATGTGGAAATCAATCACAACGACAAGAAAGGGAGGAAATCTGTTGTTATGTAAGGGGCCAGTGGACCAATGTTTATATTAAAGCTATGGCATGTTTGGGCTGTGTTTGCGGTGATGTTTATGGGGAATGTTCGTTTTCAGTGTTTTGACCTTCATTAGAAAGTTGAATCCCCACTAAACTTAATGTTTTTTTTCCCTAGTTTCACAAAAGCTGCATAAATCATGAGGTTTCGCACCATAACATCCGTTGGTGCTGTGTAACTACTCAACACAGAAGAGAATTTTCCCTTTAAATTTTTTCACTCTTCATTCCGAAAAACAAACTTTTTTCGTAGGTGTAATGGCTCAATTTACTTCACCGAGCCGCACAAATGTTGAGTGGAGTGGCCCATTTAACACCACTTTAGTAGTTGTAAAAGAGAATCCTGTAGAACAGCATGGTTTCTTCTCGGAAAATTCACTGACTTGCTGGGAACTTCACTGCCACGGAAAGCGTTGGACAAGTGCTTGAAACCAAACAAAAATGCACTTACAAGCCCTGAAAGAATCACTCTGCTTTTTATTGTTTGATTACTTCCAACGAATAGCCTCTCCAACTCATCTTTCATGCCTCTTTCGCAATGACGATAACTTAAAAAAGTACTCAACCTAGTGGAAATGTTCCCTATTACAGGCTATATGTTGCAGAACAGGGAATATTTTGATAGTCCCCGACCAAGTCAAAATATTTTCCTTCTGAATTTTTAGTTCCAGCAACGATATTCGTTGAAATTTTACGTATCTACACAGCGACGGAAATTTATTGAAACTGTGGTTAAGCCAAGTCATAGTAAAGGACATCATGCGATCGGAAAATTTAGGTTAGTATTCTTGAGGTGACCCGCAGCTGCCTGTTATATAAACATCGTTTTACGATGCTGGACGTTAGGAGTCGGTTTTATAATTACACACCTGAAATCCGTATCAGGTTCGCTGAGCGTTTATCCCCGGTTTTGGTTTGAACTTGCACTTTCACATTGAATGAAGCCCCAATTATTTTTTGCTGAATTTGATATTTACTTTAATTGTAGTTTATACTTAGAATTGAAGCTTAGAATTCATTTTTGAATATATTAAAATGGTATTTAGATCAATACATTATACTAATTTACGTACGTTAATTTAGAAATGATTCATTCAATTTTTTCGCCTTAGCTAATTTTTAGTTAGATGAATTGACATTTTTAAAACAAGTCTTAACAGTGAGTCTATGCATACTTGTCAGAAACCCTGATACTACGCGTTACGTTGAACCAATACGGAGCACTTTTAATTGATGTAAAAAATTTCGGCTCCGTTTAAACATTCAATTCAATCGAAAATGTTATCCTTGCCAGAGGGTGAATTGTAGGACCAGCAATCACATTGTTTGACCATACCACAGCGCAAGTCCTTTCATCACAAATACTTCAAACGAACTCGCAATTCAACTTTTTGTTTGAAAATCTGGTTGGAGTTATTATATAGAGAGGAAGCGACCATATGCGTATCCAGATTCTCTTGAAATGGATGTCCGCAGACAATGACTTAACATATGTATTTAAAAAAGTTATTTCCCACTTACATTTCAGATACGCAGCCTAGCTGTAGAGTTATCCCCTTCATTAATGTCATTTAGATTACAAGCTCTCTATTTTCAGAAGCTCACTACGTGTGTACCTCTTCCCGCAAAAGCTATGATCTATGCCCAGTTTTACGCAAAAATTGTGAAAGTGGAATAAGTTTACTTTAGTCGAATACCGTTAGATCGGAGGTCTTTTTGAAGTATCAGTGCTGTATATATTGGATAGTCTGAAAAGTCTTGAACCTTTTTTGTAACTAGACGGCTTTCGTTTCCATATATCGGCCAATCAGATTGAGTCAAACTGACATGCGTTTGAAAGGTGACATTCCAGTCTACAATTTTCATGTGGACAGTTCTGTAAATCGTCATCCGTGTCAAAAGTTGTATTCATTTAAAAATGAGTGAAATTTCTGAAAAAATTCGTTATATTTTACAATATCACTACGATCAAGGTGAGAATGCATTGCAGGTTTGTGAAAAAATTTGTGGCTTCTACGGTTAAGATACTTTATCAAAAGCTACAGCCAAGAGATGGTTCGCTCGCTTCTGTTGGGGAAGTTTTTAAGTCAAAGATGCACTTCGCTCAGGTCGACCAATCATTGAAAAAGTCGTTGAAATCTTACAAAAAATTGAAGAAAACCGACACATAAGCAGCCATGACATTACTAAGGATTTGAACATCCATAACAAATCAGTTTTGAACAATTTGCGTAAGACTGGATAGACAAAGAAGCTCGACGTTTGAGTTTCGCATAAATTATCACAAAAAAATTGATCGACCGAATTTCCATTTGCGAAATGCTAATAAAACGCAACGAAATCGAGCCATTTTTGAAGCAAATCATTATGGGCGATGAAAAATGGGTAAGATACGAGAATGTCGTTCGAAAAAGGTCATGGTCAAAAAAAGTTGAATAATTACTAACGACTTCAGGATTGACACCAGGATTGACACCAAATAAAGTTATGCTGTGTGTATGGTGGGATTGGAAGGGAACTGTTTATCATGAGTAGCTAGAACCTGGCCAAACACTCACTTCGGCCCTGTGCTGTCAGCGATTAACCAGATTGCAACAATCAATTCAAAAAAACCGGCCAGAATTGCTCAATAGAAAGGGCGTTGTCTTCCATCATGGCAATGCCAGACCACACACATTTTTGATCACCTGGCTAAAATTGACAGAGCTTGGCTGAGAAGTTTTGATGCATCCACCGTATAGTCCAGAGCTTGGAACATCAGACTATCATTTGTTTCGGTCTCTGCGAAACTTCCTTGATGAAAAGAAATTCACTGCAAAAAGAGACTGTGAAAATTTGGCCAAGTTTTTCGCCGATAAACCACAGAAGTTCTACACAGATGGAATAATGGCTCCACCCAACAAATGACAGAAGGTAAGAGATAATAATGGACAATATGTACTTAAATAAAACACATTTTAAATAAAAGAAATATTCAATCGAAAAACGAAAAAAAAAGGCTCAATACTTTTTAGACACAAAAACATTTACGCTATGGTTTTGCTCTGACGACATTTTTCATACGTCTCTCTTTAAGCTGGTTCTTAAATTCATCTACTACACAAAATTTTCCTAGTCCAAGGGCCTGTTTTCACTTTTCAGCCTACAAGTAAGTGAAAATAAAATGCTTGATTAAACAATGTTATAGGCTCTTAAGGATCGGTAACGTTTGATAAGATGATTGAGTAAGTGGATAATCATTCCTGGAACCATAGTCCGATAGTTGTTGACGCAAAACTGGGTACCATCGTGTAAACTAGGAAACTTAATTTTTCGCTAGAAAAAATTTGTAAATTGGTTGTAGCTCAATTAAGTTATTGTGGATATTATCCAAAGATTCATATTATTTAAGTTATTCTCTCAGATATTGTGTTCTTATGCAAACGCATTGGTTCGAACGGCTCTGGTAAGTTTTTCAGCATGCCTAAAATTTCTACATAAATCAGGTCTGAAAAATTTCACATTCAAGTTCAGGATGTCTTTGTCCCAACATACTTGAAAGCATATCCTTCATTTCATAGTGATTTAATATGCGACGCTATTTCATATCTCTCTTTATATGCAGAACTAGAAATGGCAAACGGGAACGAAACTACCAGCACAAATAGATATCAGTCGCAGGGAACGAAATCGAAAAGCCGACGTGACCAACATATGTACGAGTATGCGAAATGTTAACAAGACATGTTCCCATATGGAACAGTCGGACGAAATGTCTTTAACCAAAACCGGTGAACTAATTCTTTGAATCAAAAAGCCTACCGTTACTCCCTGCACCCCCCCCCCTACACCCCATTAACACAAAATGCTAACCTACATACATCTTCGAACAAAATGTAACACAGATTTTCTCTTCGCACTCAAACGCAACACACACGCCTAGAACGTCCTAAAATGGATCCTCACACGCGTAATGGACACGACGTGACCCAATTGTCTCCTTTTGAAAATTATCTATTTTGTCGTTTGGCAACAACAACGAAGGATGGCTTCAAGGCATTCTGCGACCATACTGATTCTATCAATTATAGACTACGTGCGCAAACGAAGGAAGGATATCGCTTCTGTCCAAGGCGTTCGCTATCTTCAACTTACGGTTCGCTTTAAGAACGGAAAATCCATTAACTTGTTTCAAGATTGTCACTAGTTCTCCTGACCGGTTGAGTGGGTTAAAGGGCCTTAAATTTTTCTGATGTTTCCACCAGGAGTTTCCTTGTTGACGGAAAGCTTTTCATGACCGCTGGTGATATAACGAACCAATCCTAACATCGTGAGATCGATAGTTGGAGATTTGCGACAAAGAGATCTATAGTTGGAAATAATATTCCATGAGAAACAATGTTGTCCTTCGATGCCAATGTATGCAGGAAAAAATTGACGATTTTAAACATGTTTTTAATTTTAATAAAAGCATCCCTATGTTGTGATAACTGGAGGAAGTTATATATTCTGTTGTACCTTTTGCTTTGAAACTAAACGAAGCTTTGTATTTGTACTTGTCAACAAAATTGTATAGAAATAGGATGCAATACTTGCTTAAGACTTGCTTCTATCCAAGAAATTTTCTGCTTGAATAAATAAAGTCATCACACTTGCCATCAAAAAGTATGGATTCAATTTCAACGCTTCTAGCATACATGATAAGTTGAGTTTATTTACTACTTAGACCGGTTGTCTCCTAGAATTGCGCTACTTGAGAGTCGTAGCATGCGTTTTCAGATACGTAGTGTCCCTAATTTCGTTTTCGAAAAGGTGGGACTTTGGAAACTGCATGGTAGGTTGCTCGATAAACATGCAAGCCGATTAAGTGCATTTAAGGAACTTTTTTAAAAAATTTGATGGACTGTCATTCATATATTTTACTAACGAAGCACGAAAGCTTGAGGATCGGCCAGGATCAGAACAGCAAGAGAAGATGAAACGTGGTAGAATGCTTACAAGAAGACAACAAGTTACCATTGCAAAAAGATCGGAGAGTTACCGAGCCCAGCAAATCACTTATTGAGAAGAATTCATGAGGCAAGATATGTGGTTAGCTTGAATGTGTTTGAATGTAAAATGAAGAAAGTTTGCAAGAAATTCAAAATATCGAGTAATTCGCGCCAACACTCGTCAGAAAATGGCCGCGCAGTTCCTTGAAACGAGGAAATGTCTTGGCAAAAAATCAACCCGTTCGCTTCACATGACGCAGAAAATGATAAAATTAAACATATGACCAGGCATATGCATAAGTTGTTTTCCATTTTTGGGTTATTTGGTTATTCGTCGAGCCATTTTGAACTTCCTCGAAATCGCTGAAGTACTGCTCTGCGCGTGCATGCCCTATTGATGCAAGGAGGTGATGGTCAGAAGGTCCCCTTGTCTGGAGGGTACGGTGGGTGCAGAAGGATGTCCCATCCAAGCAATTCCACAGCGTCTTTAACTGGTTTTGCTGCGCTCGACGGCGCGTTATTGTGTAACGAAATCACTTCAGGATGTCTTCTAGCCCATTAAGGTCGTTTTTCGAATAACGCGTGGTTTAAATTTATCGTTTGTTGCGGACATTCTTCTGTATTTACGGTTTCACTGGGCTTCAAAAGTTCATAATACACACTACCACTCTGGTCCCATTCTGGGCACAGAGCATGGTCTTCTTGACGAAGCGATTTGGCCTTGGTGTCGAAGGACCAGCTTCGTAAGGTGAAAGCCATGATTTTTTTCAATTCGGGTTCTCAACATAAACCCATTTTTGGTCATCTGACACAATTCGATCCAAAAATGATTTCCTTTCGTGGCGCCGAAACAGCATTACGCAACTGAATTTGCGATTTTCTATTCGACGTTCATTCAAATCGTGTGGGACGCATTTACCGAGTTTATTGATCTTATCCATTGCTCGTAAACGTCTGCTGATCGTTTCATGTGAGACTTTCAATTCTTTTGCTAATTGCCGTTGAGTTTGAGTTCGGTCACCATGCAATAACTCCTACCATTCCTCCGCTTCCCATTTTTGTGGTCTACCAGAGCGCTCACTGTCTTTCACAATGAAATTACCACTTTATTGATGGAGCGATGACTGAAGAAAACGATGACTATTAACAGCATTTTCCTTTTGGTTGAACAAGAAAAGCAATGCCAGTAGCAAATGCTCTTCTTGAGGCTGAAAATTTGACATGACTGATCAACATCATAATCTTAGCCTATGGACAAACCGTTTCGATTTGCATTGCATGCTTAACGCACAGCCTAGCTTTAACCAGCTCTGACACTCCTAAAAATCTCCTGATGTAACGGTATTCGACCAACATATGTGAAACATTATTTGGGTTGGTAAATTTTCTTGCATTTCTGTGTCAAACGTGAACACCCTTTTCAGAGTTTTTTTGTGAAAACACAATACAAACCATATGTTTTTTCTATCTCTGTCTAAGCGACGGGGACCGGAAGTGTTTTTGCTGTATGTAACCATGCTTAAGGAAACTCACTGATCTAGCGCGTGTGAATTCAAGGTTTTTTCTTATGATTTTGATTTTTATTTTTCAGATTTGAAAGTGAATATGATGTAAAGACGATAATAAAACTATGTACATTTAATGAAACACTCAGTTTTCAGAAGAAAAATTGTTATTATTGATTTTTTTTTGTATTAAGTAAATGATGCTGCAGATAACATCCCCGAAAAAAGGAAGTGGGTCTCGTTGATCATTTTAGCTTTATGAATCATTTGAATACTCTGAATAAAATACACTTTTAATCTCTATGAGTGGATATATCTATCAAAATTTAATGGATCTGAAACAAAGATAAACAAGGGAAAAGTATTGTTGACAAAATTGGGCAGTTATGTATCTGGGTACAAACAATACGCCTTATTTCCACTCTTTTATAAACCATATATTAATATATATATATATATATATATATTTTAATGTATATATAAATAAAATCATATAATTTTCTTGAATAAAATAAATTTTTATAAAATCTATAAAATTTTTTAAAATATTTTCAAATAAATCAGGTTGGTTGCATCTGTCGCCATTCAACGATAACCACACTTTGAGGACTCATATTTATCTTCTTCCTCCGGTTTTTATTATTATATAACAAGTTGTGCCCTCTTTTCAATCGTTTATGCACTGGCGGTTAGCTTTTTCTTTCCGTAATATTAAATGTGTGATTTGATCAGCGCTGGACATCGACAGTTCGTTTGTGAGGTGTCCTTTTTCTTCATTCATAGATATTTTACTCACGCATGAGTCCATTCTTCTTAGCAATGCAGCTCCTCTGCTCTTTCTATAAAATTTGAATGGCTGCATAAATCAATAATATAAAAGTCCTGACTATGAATAAATATACAAATAAATAATATAAAAATTGTAGGAGACAGTGAGAAAAGAAGCAAGGAGTATATAATTGACACAAAAGTAGACTAAGACAACTGAGAAAAATTGTCAGAATAGCGACAGCAGTAAAGGATATTGGCAATGCATTTTTTTCAATATTTTCATCACATGAACTGCGTAAATTTGAAAATCATACTAAATGAAAATCATGCTTCCAGAAAATTGAACATTGTTGTTGATCCTTATTCAGAATAAGCTGGCTGATGAGAAAAGTACTACAATTAGTATGGATGTAACAAAGGAAAGTGCTAAAAATACTTTGAGCCAATCAATGCACATAAAATCGAAATTCCCTACTAAAATTCGCAATACACTCAAACCACTTCATTATTTACTCTGGAACTGCCCAATTTTGCATCCGAATGCATTATTCGAAAGATGAATATGTAGATATCGACATTGGTTTAGCTTTATCTTATGGAAAGACTCACGAATATATTCTCTTATTCAAATATAATTCGAATATTGCACTCGATAAGTTCGGACTAAATTATCTAGAAAATGAATTTCACGGAGCTTTACTTCAATTCTTAGAATAATAGTAAGATTCTCATCTGGCCATTGATGCTGCGGAAATCCTATTGAACGTAAGCTTCACTACCGGTAGCTTCAGTCAATTTACCAAGAGGGAATTTCCGCATCCTCATACTGTGTCGCTATTCTGCTACGATACCGGTGAGGGGACGATAACATTTTCCATTCGGTGATAATTGAAATTGAGAAAGAAAGAACAGCTGAAAAAAATCCAAGAGGAAATAATTTACCATCTATAGTAAAAATGATGTGTTGAAAAATCGGAAGAGGAGACACATAAATATTTCAAGGACAATGATTTTCGGCTCGACGAGTCTTTCTGTGCTTTCTTATCTGAAACACACTGAGACCTAGCTCCTGCTGATCACACGATTTTCGAATCAATGTCCTGGATTGACATTTAATTAAAAAACTCTTAATTAACTGCTTAACAAGTTTTTCCGCCCTACTTTTCCGTCGGTTTTATGTTGACTTCGTTCAACAAGGATTACAATTTCAAGTCAATATAAAAAAAAATTGAGAAGAAATGTTAACATTTTTTTTTCCTGTTAAAAAGGTTTTCAGAAGCGATTAAAAACTTGACAATGTGATTGACAAACTTCAAGTTCAAGAACTAACTGGAGGAAGTTCGCTCGACTTTTTTGAATAAACATATAACACTCAATTATTTAAGCATAAGAAGTTAAACTTTAATCTCTGCTTCCACTAGGAAACTGAAACTTTTGTTCTTATGAAAAATTAGTAACAATTACCGAAAATCAATTTACAATTTACAACAAGAGTATAACTCATTTAATTTAAAAAATTTTACTATGTTTTTGACTGAATTCAAAGGGCTAAACTGTGAAGTTGACTATGATTAGGACCTGGACTATGGCGTTAAAATACATTAGAGGCGCAGTGGAGATATTTTATTGACTCTCTTACTACATTTTCAACTTTTCTTAATCACTAAATAGACATGAAGCAATAAATATCTATATATAACTATTAGGTGTTCTAGTAAGTTTTTAAAGACACCTAGAAGAGTGCACTAGATCCTAGAGATCTCCTTTTTAATAGAACTAAGACTGAATTTTTGTCAAACGTTATATTTTTAAAATTGCATGTAAAGCCAAGCAAAACCACCCAATATTGGTTTGTGTGTAGCACTAAATAAATTAATAAACATATTTAACATATTTACAAGGCCTTCCTTTGGTAAGGATTTCGTGGATGGGTGTTTGGCATGTTTTAAGCAGAAGGAGGGTGGTTCTTTATACCAAGATATCCAATGAACTTGATTGAGGATTCTTCCTTGATCAACGAGTAGTGGAAAAGATTGGGGCATTTGGTGAAGTTCGTTCAAGTGGAGTGCGATGTCCGGCACGATGATAGGATGCTGAGTTTCTTTTTCAACGAATCTTAGGAGCCGGTCAATGATGATGGCGTCAATTCTGGGAACTTGAAGGGCATCCAAGAGATTATTATTGGATATGTATCTCATGTAGTCGATTTCTTTTCTGCATGTGTCACAACACTGACGCAGTATTTGTCTTTCCTTTAGAATCTCCTTCATCTTATAGAGAGATCAATCATAACAAGGAGATTTATTGGCGTAAAACGGATTCAGAGCATAGATGTTTAACTTTCACGGAGAGAGTGGTGCGAACATTCATAAGGCAGAAAAGGACTTTGAGATCGAAGGTGGTTTTATATAGGATGGATGTGGCATGTGTAATGGAAGAAAGTTTATGGTTGACGTGGATACCGAGGTAGGTGACTAATGGTTTTGGTGGGAATCTTTTCTTCGTTAAAGGTGATGGATGAAACCGATCCGGGACAAGTCCATGCCCATTTCGTGATGTATTTGTGAAGGCTTCTAACTGACTCGACAGTGATTAAGGCGTTCATGCTTCCTGGTAAAGGATACATTGTTACATCATCAACATATTGAAGAACTAGAATGGTTAAGTGGTGGAATATCCACTATGTGAATGGAAAAGAAGTTGGCGAGGATGACTGAACCTTGTGGAACACCTGCTCGCATTGATCGCGAACAGGAGAGAGCGTTTAGTACTTTAACTTGGGATATCTTGTTTCTGAGGAAGGACCGAATGAATTTGCTGAGACGAGGATGGAAATTGAAGATACTGCAAATTTTGGTAACCAGAAGGTTTGGACAGAAGATATCGAAAGATTTTTGAGTATCAACGAGGCAGGCGACGGTGGAAAGTTTTTGGTGGTACTTATTTGGATATGTGTTTTGAGGGTAAGGTGAGCATGTTTTTATGATTGAAAAGACCGGTTAGCAAACAGAAAATCAGGAATGCTGTTGAAAGGAAAGCTGTGTGTGATCGATGAAAGTTTTGATAAAGAATTCAAAAGAAGCGGAATCGGTCCGAAGCCAGTAGATTCGATCGGAATTTTGCATTTTTAAGTATAACTCTGATTATGGCAACCGAGCAAGCAAGTGAGAAGTATGCGTTGAGTAAGTAGTGCTTGTATTTCTTCTGGAAAGCAAGTATAATCTGTCTGTGACTCTGCCCGTAGACTATTTAGTTTTCGTGAGCGGCAGTTGGTTTTTACGGGAGTCGGGAGGATTTATATTTGGAGTGGACCAGCCCTGCAGTGTCACAAGTACTGTGAGTGCTCGACAATCAAATCGGAAGAGGTCAAATGACGGGAAGTTGGGTTTGTCCCAGAGGGAGGTATTGGTTTCACATAAGAGGACTTTTTGGGGTTGGTGAGATTCAAGGAAGATCTCAAACTCGTGGCGGCTAGCTCTCCCGAAGATTAAGTTGATAAACAACTCCCTTATTTCAACATCTTCTCGGTCCCATACATCGCTGATAGTGGACAAGTGTTTGCAAACGTAGGGATAAGAAATTCTCTTTCCGAGTACTACATGAAAAGTATTGTTGATTGATTTGCCGACTCCAGGTATACCGATGGACATTAAACATAAAAATTTATGTGACGATTTACTTATAGTATTCTTCAGTCACTATGTAGTATTCTGATTAAACTCTGAGTATATGAGTTGACATGTATGACATGAATATGAGTTGTTTTTAACTTCTTGAAAGCCGACTCCACTTGATTTCACTTTGTTTCGCGCCTTCTCAATATTCTATTTATCAATGGATTATATTTTTAAACATATCTGACATATGTGAAACTTCTTTTTATATTTTCAGACTTTTCACACTGAACACGTCCTGAAGCATTTCCTTCTCATATTCAACGAATCTAATTTCAAGATCATGGCACTTGCTGAGTAGCGTCTAATAAATTGCTTTCCTTTTTGTTAAGCTTCAAGACAAACGTCCTCCCGTTTGGTTGGAAAATTTATTTGAGCTTGATTTTCTCCAGGGTTGGTTGCAACGGAGATAATTTAAAAATGCGTGGCATAAGTACATAGATTCACAATCTAGGTCATGTACTGTGTATGTATGATTTTAAGACAATTTATTCTTGAACTTTCATAACTCAAGATCATGAGATTCTGAGATAAAATTATGACCTTATGAATATATCTGTTTTGTCGAAATCGTTTGCATAAAATTTTACAATAACCACTACATATACTATGTGCACCATGTACATGTGTTGAATGGAATTCCTAGCACGATTTTCGAAATTTACAGAGACATGTGAACTATCGCAAAGAAAAATTTATCTCTGCGACATTTGAAAGCGAGATTGAATTTTATATTAGCTTCGAAGGTTAAAACTAAACGCAGTTGAGGTTGTGCATTGTATTGTACATCAGAACAATTGTTTTGAATCCGATTGAAATAGTCCTTCCGAATGGATTATTTCGCGCTAATTGCGATAAATTAAAATTAAAAAGCAAAAATATAAAAATTTTACAATAACTACACCAAGCAGTTTTCGTTTAACTAACCAAAGCTCTGGCTTTTACTTCGCTGACCATTGGTTAAATGTTTCTACTTAAAACCAGCGTACTACAAACTAGTCCCTCCCTCACAGTATTTGACTCGCAGTTCTTAAAAATAACATACATGGTTATTATCATTGTGAATGCTTCATAGCGCAATGTGAGGAAACTCACATGGCAATACTGTAAGATTTAAAGATAGCGTAAGGATCAGCAAACGCTGACATTAAAAGAAACACTCAGTGTAACGGCATTGGACTTCAATTCTCTGATACATTGAGATATTTAAGCAAAACTTCCAGGAGAAATAACAAAAAGACAAACGTGGAGATAGAGGTACATCAAAACTCTTTTGAAATTTGTATTCATGCACAACTACTTACATATTAAACTAAACCGAAAGAACTTTTCTCACAAACATTTGAATACCAAAAGCTGCGTCCCAAAATATCAAGCTCTCTATCTAGCAAAGCTCGCTATATTTGCTACCAAGCGAAATCGTGTCTTTTTTGTTGTGTTGCACCTTTCAAACCGAATCATATCGATTATAGTAAGCGTATATCATTTATTATAATACACCTACACAGACAACGCTTTTTACTAGTTACGCTTTGTTCGGTATTAAGTATTACATACCTTAAAATCTTGATCAAGCAAAATCAATCCAAGATGTTGTTTTGAAAGTTGAAAAGTTTTTGCATTTTTCAAAATTAAAAATACAGTAAGAATTCTTTAAAAATTACTTAACTTCAAGAACCTGTATGGGGTTTGAATTTAAGATAGTTACAAAATCCAATTGCATACATCAAACTCATTAAATATCCGCTTAAATAACTTAAATTAATAACTTGAATGTTAGTGAATAATTTATAAATGTTCGTGCTTGTTCAAAATCATGGATTCATATATTCCTAAAATTATATATTACTAGGGATTATATTGAAACATTCAGTGTTCTACGTTCTACCATAAGTTTCAAAAAATTTAAGCGCTGGCTATTTACGGTTGGCTAAAGATTAACGCTTGGTACAGCTGAAATCTGCATAATCATAACATACACGTATGAGGGCGTGCAGGGTTGCGTAAAAACTGCTGCTGAATGTGGTATGGATGCTCTAATGGATGCTTTTTATGCGTAGCATGAACCAGCTGTACCATAAACAAAAGAATAAATTGTATGTGACATACATTTTTATTTAATATTCAGTGCTCGTATTAAACTTTAACATATTTAAACTCCTATTACTAAATTGTCATGTTAAACAATTACTGATTGTTTTTCTTCTCTTTTTTTAATATATTTAAGGATTAATCTTCAAAATGGCTCTGAGCTAATTCAGCCTTAAACTTCTGGGGAATTCAGAAGACATAACTTTTTTCTTTTTTATTATTTCGGGAACAAAATTTCAAACCCACACATGGGTAAATGACGAAATAAACTCTTCAGTTGGTAAATAGGTCATTTTTCAGTTTATCTACGTCCTGGCTTTCTCCTTTTGTTTTTTTTTTGAGTGATGTGCAATTCTTCGAATGTGCTGCGGTAGTGAAAATGTGTAAATGACTTCATTTGTGCAATATAATAGGAATCTAAATAAACATGCGCTAGGGTCGAATTACTGAGAAACCATAAAACAATTCTATCCCTTTTCGTTTCCCTTACTTCAACTTCTCGGCCGGACGTTTGTCGGTGTAAAGTATTCATGAATACATAATAATACCATTTTCACGGTATCATTTAATTTGTAATTATTCGCACTGGTCTACATTTGTGAAGTGTGATAATCTAAGGATATTAAATCTAGATCACATTTGTTTCATTTTTGTTTAAATATTTCCCAGCTAGGCTGGAAGATTTATTTAATTATTCAATAACATGGTAAGTATTCACTACTGGCACTTTAAATAATTGATCTGCTGGCGTTTATTTTCGATTTTTTGGTTTCAAATTAAATTGTTAAAATTTTACACAGCAATATTGCTCCAATTAGATGATCGTGTTCTTTTTTGGTTCTGCAGCGCTTGCGATAATAAATATTAATTAGTTACTATACAAACAGGAGTCACGTAGTTTATTGTTTCGGACTGAAATCACTAAGCCATTTGTAAATGAAGCAATATAATGAATTCTTGATACCCTGAATATACATACATCATCTTATGAAAATTCTTTAGATCCTTTAAGAGAGGGATTCGCTTACACATGGAATACATGGAGGAAATTCCAAGAAATTTATACCTTCATGTGATGTTCCAAAAAGGTTCAATGATGAGTCCAACATTTTTCAACCTTTGCATACCCAATATTCCTTATATCGAAAAAACAGCCAGTATCTGTAAGGATAATACGTATGCCCTTATCGTGGGCCATCCCGAGTATACCCTGCGATTTCAAACTTAAAAAAGCGCAATATTGCGTATCCCAACTACATGGTTACTATCAGCAACGAAAACTCAGCATCAGGACTCAGGAAAAACTTCAAAAGCAATGTAGAACCATGGAAACTAAGAAGACTGCATCAGCAACGGTGGAAAAAGAAGAAATCCAATCCATCGACATCTCAAAACACTTGTAATAATACATTCTTATACTTTAATAATGCTTCTCAAGCCATACGATTTACATCCTTGATGAAGCATCGTCTCCAAATATAGAAATGATTCATCCGACCAATATCGCTACCGACCCTAACCAAGTTAGAGGATTTCAATGAAGAATAATTTCAATGCTTCGAATAAGAATGTTTCGCCAAATGCTGTGCTTCTGTAAAGGACTGTATTACAGACCGTTGGATGTTGGTACTCAAAACAGCAGCAATACGTTGCAGCAAAACCCTCTAGCTCGTATCACAAATAGGAAGACAAGTGTAAGTGAACATCCAGACGAACCTCTATGAACTGCAAAGCAACAACATTCCAGATTTCTCAGGAATCGATCTTTACGCTATACAGAAACGAGGAACCACATTACTTTGGCTTTCACGTTTCTAAAAAATCATGGATGAATTCTTATAAGCCTGGCCTCAAATGCAAAACCCGTAAATTAGGAAGGAGCGAAAGTATTCAGTTTGGCATAAATAGTTTTCGATCCACTCATATTTTCAATCATAACTTCAATGGCATCTCAGAACCAACGCGGTGCAGAGTTTAGAAGCGTCTCATTTAGAGCGATGTCCACCCACTCTATCCTTTCCACAAGAGAAAGGGATTCCTCTAATCTAATGGTGCTTTCAAAGTAAAAATTAAAAGCCTGAAAAATGTTTAGAAAAAATTCCTGTCTATATCCTCCGAAAGTCATGTGCCACTGGGGGTGAACCCAAGCACAGAGCCTAAATAATTTAACTTAGCTACAGAGATGACGTAGCAGTACAATACGCCGGACGTACTATCGAACAGGTACAACTCAAACTGGGTGCGGTTCTACGCTGAGTGAGCGAAAGAATGACAGGCCGTGGGTTTAGCCTAGCGCTAGAAAAGACAGAGGTCGTCATCCTGATTAAGAATCGGATCCCTCATGCGATTCCCTTGTGGAAAAAACGGTCAACAAGTCGTAGGAATCAATAAAATACGTTCGTTTGATGATTGACTCAAAGATGATCTTCTCGAGCAGGTTCGAGCGTCAGTGGGTAAGGCTTTTGAGGAAGTATCGGCTCTTAGCCGCCTTATGGCCAACACTCGGAGTCCTAACTCGAGTAAAATACGTCTACTGATGAGTGCTATGAATTCAGTGCTCATGTATGGCTCCGAAGTCTAGGCTGATGCTCTAAATAAAGAGTCGCACCGAGGACGTCTGACACAAGTACAGAGCACAGGAGCTCTGCGGATAACAGCTGCATATCGCACTATCTCTAAACTTGTGGTATTGGTTATCTCGAGAGTTGCCTTTTTATTTGCCTTGCAGAAGACAAAAATCTTTGTACTTACGTAGGGGGGAGGCAGAGAGAAAAGGACCCTAACTTTGTGACAGCAATCATGGGTAAATAAAACGCGTGGCAGGTGGACAGCAAGGCTGGTCAGAGACATGTTGCCGTGGTTCTACAGAATGCATTGATAGACTGACTTTTACCTAACCCAACTAATTGGTGGGCACAGGTATTTCAGTCTTACCTGTATAAGATGAGAGTCACCATCCCAAGCTAACGCTGTTCTCCCCAGGGACGACCGATGACGCCTACCACACGTTTTTTCGGAGTGCAAGATGGACAAGACTCCGTTCACAAATCTCGGAGAACATGGGTGTGCTCTCTCCAGAAAACGTAACGGGAAAAAGGATGCAATCAAAAGACAATTGGAAGTTCGTGTCATGTTACGTACGGACAGTTCTCCTTATAAAGATTGGGATCTTTCTGAGAGCAATCCTCTTCCTTCCAATCTACCCGTGCAAAAAAAGGGGATTTCCCTTTACTTGAAGTTGCCGCTAGGCGATGATAAATGATGATGATGATTCCTTGTCGGAAGTAATGTGACAAACCGTTCGAGGCTAAATTCTAGATGTGACTGGGGAGGAGTTTAGTCGGTAATCCGGTTGCGACTTGGAGTCCGACACTCAGGGCATAAATAGCCTTCACCTTCAAACTTGGATTGGAAAATTGGATGAAAAATTATTACTTTGAATCTAAATAGCTCTCCTTAGATTGACTTATACCCCTATCAAACAACTGTGAGACTTTAATCCACAAACAAATCTTTCCAAAAGTGCATAAGAATAGATGGTAAGTGGCCCAGTCGAAATCAAAAACAGATGCAGTAATATTTCCAGGAGCTATTCACAGCGCCTTCAATTAAATTTGAAACTGTGAACGTTCTAGAATACGAGATACAAGTCTCACCACCAACCAGAGATGAAGTTCAAGCGGCAGCTATTGTCCGCTAAGCTAAAGCTAAAGCTAAATGATGGAGTCCTAGCCCAACTGCTGCTCAGACATGGCCGCCACAGAACTGCTTTACAGAGTACCCTTCTTCACAGTGTGTTTTGCAAAATATGGTCATCGGACCAGTAACCAGAAGACTGCCAAAAATAAATTATTTGTCCCGTGCCAAGAAAGGGAGGCAAGCTAATGTATGAAAATTATAGAGGCATTACGTTTTGAATATTTCATGTGAAGTTCTCTCCAAGATTATAAAAGAAAGGGTGAAGCCGTGCTATTCAAATATTTAAGAAGGTATCTTGTAGGATTTTGAAGTGGAAGAGGTTGGACGTTGCATAAACACCGCAAATAAAGCCTAACACGACGTACTTCCCGTTCTAAGGTCCAAATTTAGGCGCAGACATATCAAATTCTATAGCTATAAGGCATTAGACAAGCTACATTCAATACTGTATGGAAGTGAAGTGTGAACCCAGACGACCGAATCCAAAAAGGTAGAAAATTAGGAGACCAAAAAGGCTTCGGAAATTGTACGGTCAAATCAAAGAAGGATCAGAGTAGAGACTACGTTACGATGAGTTGAATGAATTAGACATGAGAAATGTCAAACGCTAGACAAACTTAAATGGGTGGATCATGTAGTAAGAACTGAAAAAATCGGCTGCCCAGGACATAGAAGGATGGCGCGGAGAGACAGGAGACAAATGTGATGCAGAAAGACCGAGGATTTGATAGCAAGACCTGATAGACGCTGATAGCCGATGTTAGCTGGGGCTGATCAACTGGAGAATGATGTCACAGAAATGAGACGATCTAGGAGGTGAATGCTGGAGGCAACTGCCGGATTCATGAAATAACTTTCATAACTGTCCCTGAAAAGATATTTTGTTACTTGGTATGCAGAAAACTTTGTCATAAATGTTTCATGCCATAAGCATAAGAAGAGCAAGGAAAAAACTTTCAGAAACAATTTTTGCAATTTTCTGTTGAATTAACGAGTACAGTCAATATGCCAAGTAAAAGCGTAATGAAAAACCTGCACTCATTTCCAGTTTAAGAAAAAAAATTATTTAACGAAACTTCACTCAAGTGTCTGTGTTAAGGGTTGAGAGCGGTTTCGATAATTCCTTCCTTATGTGATATTTCCATGAAATACAAATCAATACCAACTACATTGAATGGATCAAGTTAAACCAAAATTTTGCATATGACATTGACAAGACAAATAAAGTTTTCAGTTTTAGTCTTAATCCTCAAATCACGAAAGATTTTCGCATCGTGTTTAGATCCTTGTATGATATGACTATGTATTCGAAAAAGGAAAACATTTCCAGAGTCGCCGTGCAATGAAAACAAACGACAAAGTATGTAGAACAACTTTGGCAATAATACTTCGCGATGAATATGTATGAAATGTTTGGTATGGCAAATATTCCCGCAAATTCTACGTTCAAGATGACGATGCTATTCATCTACGTGAAAGGATCACCGGCTCCTGTGAGTTTTGGGAATCGCAGTGCTCGCATTTCATTTGTGGGAGTATTGTTTTGCAATAAATGTTAAGCTCGAGGATAATTTAATTGTTCCCTTCTGTTATCTACGTTGATTGTGAAGAATGTGTATTTTATGAAGAAATTGTTAATACATAAAGCAAATATTTATACGAGAGAGAAAATTGTTTCCACTAAATATGTTAATTAAAATCCCAAAATAACGCTAAAAACTAAAGCTGGTGCCTGCCCACTGCTAAATTATAAAATATGGCATTTTCTTTTATAATAGTTTTTTTTTGTTCTGAAAGGATTTCAAGTTTTCTTATCAATTTTATTTTAACAAAAGGTTTTCCATAATTTGATTATATCAGGCATTGTTACTTCATCGAACAAGTTCCAGCAATATGTTGCACACAAACTTTCGTACCTCTGAATCAAATCAATAAATAAAATTCCTTGTAGGAAGGAACTCTTGCTAAACTGTAGGAGGGAGCATGCATAACATTCAATATTTTGGAATATGTAAATGAGGCATCGAATTTACGATTCCATATTCATATTTTATAAATTATAAACAAAAATTTTTACCCACCAAATTTCTATTTGAACAAGATGAGATAAGCGTATTTATAAAATTCCAAGCTACCTTGTGATGCATAATTCATACTACCATAAAGTAAGGCAAAGAGTTCGGGAGTCGTCTTCTTCTTAGACCAAAGTATTTGCTCCAAAACCCCAGATAAGTCAAAATATGCAACCTTTCCAAAAAATGCAACAACTTAATCAAAAGAAGCGACCGGAAAAATTCAGACTGGGTAAACTTAAAGTTTATGGCTCAGGAGTTGCCCCTAGAATCAATTTTTATGTTTGAATATTGATTTGAACTTTACTTGTAAGTACTACGACGTGCGCGGAGCAAGTCCAAACTGCTATGGTTTATTCATTACGTACTGCACGACGTCTATCAGAGAGAGTAAACGTGGTTCGGATATGATCCATGGTTAATCGAATTAATGTTCTGATGGATGATTATTTCGGCCATAAAATTGACGTAGTGCGAGATGAGTTGCTCAAACAGAACCATTAATTTCTAAATAAATCTGAACAATCTGCAGACGTTGTTCAGGCAGCAACAAATTGATGATAAAATGGCATGTCAGCTGTCACACCACACGTAGCATAAAAAACGCGTTTCTAACTTAAAGGTCAACACCTCTAAAGAAAACACTTTTTATTTATGTTTGCTTAAGTCCGCAGATGCTGCTTTCCTTGCTTGAATATGTAAGTTCGAGGACGCGTGTTCGAAACCAGCTTGAGCTCTTTCCACCTTTCTTTGTAAATTCACTTTCGAGGTATTCGAAAAATTGATCAGAACTTCCGCACCCAAGAGTCTTCGCTTAGTTAGCTAGCAGGGGTATAAATCACTTATAAGTTCTAAGTGAAAATGGATAAATTGATTCACCAATAACTTCAAAAATTGATTTTACTTATTGCAAATAAGCCTCAACATTCTGACACCAACATGGCACTTGAGTTGCTGGTTCTAGACCAAGTGTTCCCGTTATTATATTTTCTGATTTTGTACGTACATCTGGCCGTGTTGGTGCTTTTTCCGATCTTGTTCCATCTCTGACTTTGAACTACCATTGTTGCAATATCAATATATCACGATCATCCAACGAATCTGATTCGGTGTCACGTGAAACGGTTGCATATTGCTGGATTTCGCTGCTATAACTGTGATCAAAAGTGATAAAATGTATAAAAGTGATCTTCGATTTCAATATGCGGCGCAGGATTTGGATTTTCATCCTCAGGACCCGACTCATGAAACTCATGAATGTCACGAAAACCCCACACATAAGGTGACTCCCACTATGCCCACTTTAATTCTCGGATGTGTAGCTCACTGAACGAGTCGCGTAGCACTGAATTCAGGAACGTTGCAGGTAAAGTGTGACAGTAATTTCAGGTACATGTGCATTCAAACGTGTAGTAATTGTAAAGAAAAAAATATGACAGTATAAAAATATGACGAAATATGACAGCTTCTCAGGTTTATAAGGCCAACGTCATCGAAGAACGATTAAAGAAAAAATATTGCAACCCCTCCAAAAATGTCAACACTTTCTTGGGTTAAATCTGACACAGAAGCCTCAACAAAATTTTAAACTGAGTAAATTTAAAGTTCGTTCGTTAAAATTATGATCATTATCATTATGATGATGATTATCATTCTTATTAATAATATTATTTTAATATAGAGACTTAAATTCGAAAATCGAACACGCATGAACTTTATACAAGACAGTGGCACAGATGATCGCAAGGCCACATTTCCAGTCTAAGATCTTAGTCCAAGATAAATCAAATGACAAAACCGTCGAAACAGATAAGGGATAAAAGAGTTGTTAGTAGATCAGTGTTAGATACACATTGTGTAGGCATTGGAAAATGTTTAAAATGATCTCTCGCTTGTTGAAAAGGATATCCAACTGCACCATATGAAGAAATTTATGAAGCTGCTGATACTTTCGCAGTGTTGATTTCGAAGAAGCGCCTTTATTCCGGCACTTCTTCTTCTTCTAGATTTGTATAAAATATAAAAATTCAAGCCACATGCCAAACATGTTTGGACCACAATCATGAAAATATGTTCTAGTTTTCATCACATTCTCAGTTTGAATAAACGTCAAATGAACCTTTTCTGGTCGAGGGCCCGTGATATTTTGTCAGCCCTGTCAACTTATAGTTACTCCTATACACATCACTATAATTTTCTGCTTTACATAATCATGCGAATGTTTTTCCATATCAAAACATTAATTGCTGTTCAGGAGATAAATGACGGATATTCGGTATGTTTCAATAAGAATTTTATCGATGTTTCCATTTGATTTGTTCATAATTTTTCAAAAAAGGAATGATTATCTTGATGAACATTAGATAAGTTTTCTTTAGTTGCACCTTCATGTGATCTTTTCTATTCAGGGTTCTGTTTAAAAAATATTTATCTTGTTCTTGAATATTTTTTTATGTATTTGAGCTTTCAGTGGAGCCGTATGGTCCGAAGGATATGTAAAAGTCATTGTCTCAGCAATTTTCATACTTGTGAATAAATAATCTATATTTGAAGTAAAAAAAGCACTCAATAAAGAAGACAATTGATTCAATTTCAATGTCAGAATCATCTTCAGCTATGATGAAATGTCTTATTCATTCTGGGTAGCTTGGGTCCGCCGGGCCTTGCTTTGTGGGTCTCGAGGACGCGTTGTCTTATTCATACTCGTCATTTTTCAAAAACGAGGCAACATTAAATGTTTGAATACATCCCATTTCATATTAATAAAAGATGCATTGTCCTTTCTCACTAATAATTCGATTAGAGCGAACAAGACACAGACTCTTACTGATAGCCTTAAGTCATTAGTGTGCCGAAAAACACAATAATAATAATAATAATAATAATAATAATAATAATTATAGTAAAAAATAACTACGCTAGCGCAAAAATTGCCATTGATTGCATTATATGCTTTTCCGGTGGCCTTACGCAGCAATTACATTTATTTTTCACTTCCACAAAATGCATTACCATCCAACCGCTTCGTTGCATTGAGCGTCTCGCAACTATTCCAGCACCATCCTCATCTGATTGCCGGATGAAAACACATTCGAGTAAGCGCTCCGCTCGCAATAAAAAACCTTCAGTCTGACTCCTTGCTATATTAAATCGTCACGCGGATGCCATCCTCGCCTAGATAAAATGGCAGCCGCTACAACTGACTTCGCATTCACAGTCGACATTTTAATTCTGGCACTTATCCAAAATCATCCAAAACAGGCGAATCGTATGCCAAAAAGCCTTTTTAATAATTTTATTCGTCTGTCTGTTTATTAACGGTTATTTCATATGATTTATGGACATTTTGTCTGAGTCCTTTCCACTTTAGCCCAGAGCACTTGCTGGAATCTGAGTTCGCCTGGAAACATAAAACACCCGCTGTCTCACATCCTTGCGTCTGCTTCCTTTGGGCTCTGATGGGTGCTTGCCAGTCATTGCCATAAAATTAAATTAAATAGGAACGTTTCTACTTAATGGAATGTTATTATGGCCGAGACTATTTAGCTAGATAATATGCTGAATCTTTCGAGTCATTTTCTTTTCTTGGCAAATTAAAATCCGACCATGTCTTGGGGTCTTACTTTCCATAAGTTGTGGGATTAACTAATTTTGGAATGGTCCTGGACTTTTGGTAGTTTTAGTGGAAATGGGACAGGATTTACGGGGCAGAACGACCAACTTTCAGTGACAACCATAATGGGAAATGTTTTTGTTTAAGTTGCTCATTGGACGGATAACGTTTAATCACGGTGGATATGTTGTACTAACTGGAAGTCCTTGGTTTAATGAACCCAATTCGAACCCTGCTTTGGTTATTATTTGTAGAATTATTTCTTGTAGACACCATACCATACCAGCCGTATTCAATTACATCGAAGAATTTCTGAACCATAATTCTAAACCATAATGCAAAGGCATCCCAAATACGCAAACGTTCGACACTTTAACGAATTCCTCGTTCACCCATTTCACTTGGCAATCTCAATTCCAGCACAAAATACTCATTTGTGACGTTCAAGTTAAAGGGAACATCAAAGGACACTGCACAGGTTGGATGCAGGCACTCCGTGTTAACCCACTTGATACTCAATTTAATTTTGTCAGTGTAGTAAATGTTGCATGTGAACCTAAAATCTAGCCTTTGTATCTGAAAACTAGATTCTTCCAAAACTCGGCTGCATTGCACATGTAGCGCAGCCGGGGTTCGAGACTTGGCTAAACTCCTGAATAAATAAGCAATATCAAGTGCACTTGGCAGGAAGCCCCAACTCGAAATGCGAGACTAGTTCTCCACAAATGCATACGTGTTGTACTTCATATAAACAATGAGACAAGAGTGCTTGAACATTATCTTCTACAATTGAATTTAATTAAATGGGAACCAAATAAAATAAATTATCTACGGGTAATACCACGACTAGATGCAAACACGCACACACATTCCTATTCAACGGGACAAGTACACACATATGGTGAAATGTTTAGTTTCATTTTAATTACTGCTGTTAAGGGTTTCAGCCCTAGAATGCTGTTCGCTTGTAAATTTTATCTCGGCCATAAATTCGAGGTTTTAGTTCCAATTTTAGTTATTTGAAAGCCATGACATTTCATTTGGTCTGCTGGCCAAAAATTGCATTGCTCTAATTGGCAACGAGAAGGATTCATATTGGGCAACATCCATCTGAAAGCAGAACGAACGCTTGCACAACGTACTTGGAAATATCAAATATTTGACTACCTTAATTATTTTCAAAAAAACGTCATGCTGTCCAATGCATAACTACGGGCAGATGATGCATTGCAAAAATCTTATTTAGTAGTAGAATTCCTAAAAAAACGGATGCTGAAAGCTGAAATAATTTTTCTATACGATTCAGAATTATATATCTTCCAGTGCTTCATTTTAGTCAATTTCCTATGCAAATTATCGAAAGTTTCAAGTTGAAGTTTCAAGTTTCAATAATTTATTGAGTGAATTTTTGTATGGTTGTATGGTTGCATACAATTATTTACAATTATTCTTAACGTATTACTTAACCTACGGATTTTGCATAATGGCTGTACCGAGATTTCAATGCTAACTATAATTTTTTTTATTGATTCCTTAAATTAATTTTTATATTAAAATTACTTACTTATTACCCTTACAACCTAAGTGTGGCTTTTAATATCCATCTTTTTGCTTACATTACCATAATATTATTATTATTATAATTCCTTAAGCTCTAAAACAATAATTAAAAAGTAATTTTTATCAAAAATTACCCCCAGATACATTGTTCGTTTCGACCGGTGCACCACCTACCCGTTCACCTTTATTCTGGTGTCACAGATACTCCTCGTGCGACATCAAGATTTTGATGTGGGTCCTTGAAAACAATCAGCTCGCTTTTTTTAGCGTTATGAATATAATATGAATTTAACGAGTCTAGGGACCTTCACAGTCTCGTCCTTGCAAGCGGAGATTGTGCTCAGAAGACCACACCGACTTACTGGTGTGGACTAACTTGTGGTCAGCGAAGAGATTCACCCAGATTCCAGGTTGAAATTCATCCCTGATCCCTGGGATGTCGGATGCAAATAAACAGAAGAGAACTGGACTCAGTATGGACCCCTGTGGGATCCCCGAATTAATGGTAAAGGGCTTAGAGCTAACGCCACCAGACACCACACAGGCAGTTCGTCTCCTTATGAAGCTGCCTACAATTTTCTTAACATTAACCGGAAAGCTCAGTTGGATCAGTTTGTAGATAAGTCCGTCGATCCAAACCGAAACAAAAGCTTTTTCTACGTCGATGAGACACGCTGCAACAACCTTTTTTTCCTGCCAGTTCCTTTTTATACTTCCGTGTATATAGCCAATGCGTCTATCGTCGAGTGACCTCTTTCTTTCCCACATTAGACAAGAGAGATATTGCACGGGTGTCGACTACGTCTGTGCTATTGGACTGCTTCGGAATAGCAAATATTTTGGCGCATTTCCTTTGCTGTGGGATGTAGCAAATGTTGATGCAGTTATTTACAAGAATTGCGAGGAGAACAAAATACGCGTGGGGAAGTTTTTTTAAAGAAAAAATGTGGAATTCCATCAGCCCAAGTCGACTTTTTTGAATTTGGCCCAAGTGCGAGCAAACTGAGACTTTCAGGAGTCACAAACAGGATACAACCAATAGGTGCGTCGGAGGGATTCGAATCCGAAAATCTAGTCAAGCACAGGTTCTTGTGGTCTTTGTCGAAGGTTGATATTGTTCTCTTCACTAGTGAATTGAAAGCAGAGTCCTCACTTGCTTTCTCCCCTTGAAGAACTGTCGCAAAGTCATTTGCGATGGAGTCACCAATGGCCTTTCATTCATGAGCCTGTAACCGTTATAGGCGAGAACTTCTGGCAGGCGCTTCCGGCCAGTTATTTTATTAATTTGGGGGAACATACAAGCACCTGGTCTGATGTTTGCTAGGTTCTGTTCGAATCTCTCATTGGCAAAGTCAGATGTTCTTCTCGAAATCATTTTAATAAGGGACATTATGAAGAGGTGTACCCTCTGATACTCCCAGTTAATCATATTCAGGTTGCGATGGTATATCCTTGAAAGCAATTTCCTGTGGGTGTCTACGATGTAGCTTCAACGATTTAGCTTCAGGATGTCTTCTAATAGGTCTCTATAAACATAATTTCTGGAGGAATTTTTTATGGATATCTTTGAAGTTACCGTAGCAAGGGTTGAATTTAAACAAGCAATGCCTTCTTCAATCTCGGAGGGTGAGAGGTTTCTCGATCTGTTGATCGAGATTTCCTCAATCCTTCTACTCAGGTCATCATTAACAGCTTCACAGTCTATGCACTTATATAGGATAAAGTGTGGGTCTGCTACCTCCAGCTCACCTTTTCAACACCCTTTTCAACTCACCTTTTCAACACTAACTTTTTTCACTCTAAAAGCGGGTTCTACAAAAAGATGGTCCGATTCAGCGTCAAGAACTCTACACTCAAAATTCCTCCAGCTGTGAGAGATATTCACCAGATTAGCAGACACAATGAAGAAATCGATCGGTGACGAGCTTCTTCGGAAGGTGGGCTCCTTCAATGCAACGATGCACTAGCCGATGCCCATATCGGGAAGTATGAGTTGATTCTGAATCGCAAGTTTGGTTTCCGTATTAGAAATTCGACTATATAAAAAAGTCACCTCGGAAATCTGTTGGTAACTAAAGAATAAAAAATGGAAGCTTCCAAATAAATCCTGAGTTCGACAGCTTGGTGATCATCTCAATCATTATCTACACTCTAATAAGAAGATCAATATCCTGCTGAGAAAAGCGTAGAAAATGGGCATGTCCCTTCAACGACTCTTTCGTCCTGGATACATTTACCTAAAGGTCAAAGTTCCCTTTTACAAGACACAAGTCAAAGCAGTTTTGACATCAGGTCTGGTACAACCAGAGTGCAAGTACTATGGAAAGAATGACGGCTTTTGAAAAGATAAGACAATGGGATTCAATTGAGGAGTAATCAGCGTTCAAAAAATGATGTAAAGTTGTTTGAAGTAAACTTCCGTATTAGTACCCAGGAATTTTCGAGAAAATGGCCTCAAAGCTTAAACAACAAAAAATTTAAAATTACTTAATTTTTTAACAGACTTATTTTCAGAAAAAATAAGTTTAGTGATACGAATAACCGTGGCACATTGCGCGTTGTTATTTTATTTTCTCCCTAATTCAGTATACCTTCAACGATAATTGTGTTAGGATCAAAATAAATAAGAATTCTCTCCAGCAACAAATTCCAAAAGAAATGCGTTGGCAATATAGCTTCAAGCCCTATCCTAACACTTTTCCCGGAAATCAGTAAGAAAAAACGAGCATTTTCATCAACATGGGAATATATTCAAGAAATATAACATTATAATAAAAAGTCAGATCCTGTTCACGTCCGAGCAAACTAAACCTTCCAAATACGAACTGACAAAAACATCGATAAATATTTATTAACCAAGCGTTCTCCCTGAGCTATATGCCCGAAATTAATTCGGGTTGCATTTGCCCGTATCAATTTCATGTCTCGTTCAATAAACTTCACGAACGGGTGAGCAATTTTTCTTCGTATCTTTTCCATTTATAAATACGATTTTATGATATATGATACATCAGCGAATGTACGTTTGTACCTTCTCGATATAAATAGTTCGCCATCAAATAATAATAATTTATTCCCCAACGTTGCCATGATCCGCCCTGGTAATTTCTTCTTCACTTCTTCTGAAAAAAGTGTTGTGTGTATCTTTGAAAAATACACACGCACTCCTGCCGGCGGCGAATTGAATCGTGAAGATGGGAAAACAAACCACGTATAGTTTCGAATGAGTGATTGAATTTCCATTTATATTGGAAAATTTACGGAGCTCATGAGCAATTTTTCGTCAGAGTAGAAAAATATGACTGCCCAGCGAACGCGTTGAACTGCTGCATGTTTCGATGAGTGCTCAAATTTTTTGACAGGACATTGATTCGAATTTCGATACGCTGTTTCACATAACTCACAATCAGCAACAAACGTTGACCCTTAAAATAAATTTTAAAACTAAACGTACTCGGCTGATGCAATCTTAAATGCATTAGTATTTGCAAAACTACCTTGGTAGTGACCTCTTAATGGGACATAAAAATGAACAAAAAAAAATTGAAACCCTACTCAGACTTAGAAGGCGTGGCTAGATTTACCCAATAAAATATTTTTGCTCGCCTTGTTCGCGACTTGTATCCTTTCCAAAGTCGTAAATTTTTGACATGGTCAAATGACAAACAGGCGCTTTCCAAAGAACTTTTGTGTAGCTTATGGAATAATTTCCAAAACCCTTAAATTTTAATGTTGTAGGTTTTTTCTTATCTTCTAAACATTTCCTTAGAAACATGAAGGACTACAATATACTTTATCTTTTATATTATTAGGAAGTGGAGAGTAGTAAGGGTCGGCTTTAGCCCAGATCCTAACAGGATCTTTGAAACACAAATTTGGGAATATATTCTTGTAATTAACATTGATTTCAATCGATAGAATCGAGTTAATTTGTGATGTATTTTCAAATAAATAATAAATATATCACTAAGAATAATAAAATAAAAATTGGGGCAACCGATGGGTCGCACCTGCAGCTAAAGAAAGGAACAAGTTTAAAGAGACAGGGTTATTTGAAAACACAAAGGCCGCATAATGGCGGCCGAAGGAAGTTACTTTTAACCGACTAGCTCACCGCGCTGGCGCGGGGCTTGTAATACATTATTTAAGCCCTGATCCTTCCATGTTACATACACACACACAAAAAGAGCTTACTCTTTCATATTAGATAATAAGATGAATTATAAATATATATAATAACATAATATAAATAAATATTAATTAAATAATATTTATAAGTGAATTGTGTTGCGCTGATTCTGACTACCAATGCTTGATTTCGGGACTTTAATTGCTTCTGCTGCGCTGATTCTCACCACCTCTGCTTCCTTTGGCACGAATCCCCACCTGAGCTTGATTTTGGGACTTCAAGGAATTCCGCTGCGCTGCGTCCTGAACGCCTCTGCTTACTATCTTCTTGGCATTGATCTTAAGGTTCTCTTGGGCTAAACACTTCAAACAGCTGCTAGTACTTACTGGTTCTCTTCAATAATAAAATTCACAATTTATATCCCTTATTTTCCATCACTTCATACTGGATTTCTATACTTTATTTTCCATCTTCCATACTTGATGCACAATTTATATCCTTCTTATAGCGATATGTAAACAACAAACAAGTGAATCATATCAATGGAAAGTTTCTTCCCAATTCTTTTTGGTTTTCTTTTACTGGGAATATTTTTTTTCTGACATTTTTTTACTGAGACTTTTTTTATTTATTTTTTTGTTTGTTAGTAATATTATTTAACTAAATATGACTTAATACCTAAATCTAACTATAAATTTTGTTATTTTAATTTTATTCTTAGTTCTATTTTATCTCGTATAATTTTTTTTTTCAACTTATAAATATGACTACAAATTAAAAAGCGGGAGCATATTGCTGCATGTATTTGATCCTGTGTTGATAATGAGCTCTGGATATTTTGTTCCGCTATGTTGATCTTACCTTGTAAATCGTCAAACACTTGTTCTGGTTTTCGGTTGAACTAGTCTGTTTAATCATTTATAAATATATTGATCGGTTTTTACCGTTTTATGCGAATTTTATTCGAATTTTATTCGAATTTTACCATTTTATGGTAATGATCGGTTTCAATCCAAAACCATCATTACCACCATTGTCCCCTGGCAGTGACAAAGTCGCGAATAATTCACTTAAAATCAAATTGAATATCTTCGATAAAGCACACTCGTCGTCCTGATTGTCATTGAACTTGTTCTGTGCCCTCTGATTGTTGTAGAGGTGAATGTTGCTGACCTTCCTCTGATTCTGGTGCTGATGGCACAACCATTGGTCTTAGCAAATGTTGCAGTTCTGGCTCTGTCAGTTCATATGCAGGTTTCAACCGATCAATTGAAGTTGTAGTGTGTGTCCAATTGATGTCATTGATAAATATTTCCTGTCCTCTGGTTTCTACTTTATATGGTCCATTGTCGAAATATGTTAAACATGTAACTTACTCCTGCAGTAATTATAGTTTTGGACGTGTCACAAAAGCTATCGTTTTGTGAAATCATGTATCCCAGTATCCTGTACCCTGTATCCCACCTCTGTTGGACTTGCAACTTGCATTACTGTGTCACAATCGACATCGTAATCGATCCCTCATTCCTTGTCAGACGCATCTTCAAAGAAGATTCCTTTATGCCTCAGGTTGTGGAGGACTCCTTTGACACTTGGCTGAAACAAACCTGTGATGCATGCGGAGATGCTTTGACACACCAGAGGAAAAATTAATCGGCAAACATCAAGTGAATACTTTCCGCACCTAAGCAGTGTACAATCTGATTGAAAAAAAAAGTTCAAAAAACGCAATGAATTATGAAAAAAGGATGAAAGTAAAATGCTTCTGCGCTTAAAAAGTTTAAGTTCGTATTTAAATGATTTTTAATATAAGCTGCGTAATGGCACCATTGAATCCATAAATGTGGTATATGTTCATAGACTTAGTTTGGAGTACAAGAAGGATGATATCATTAATGAGCGATTTTTTTTATAACTTTTATTGAGTCTGGAAAGACAAGCGCAGCCAGACTTCAGCACGAAATAACTTAGGTTACTAACTTTTTCCAAAAACACTTGTTACCAGAACAGTTTTTAACAGATAAATAATCCTCGGGACCATTAAATCCTTCTTCTTACTATCTAAGAAATTCCCCTAAATATACCTTATGACGTTGAAAAGCGCTTAATCGACGGAATAAATAGTTTTCCAGAAATTGCGCACTGAACTGTCAACTTGCTCAAGTTGACACAAGAAAAATTTTTCCATATACGAAATAGAATATAGTGTCTAAATACATAATTTCTGTCCCTAATATCTGTGTTGGGCAACTGTATCATATTTAAGGATTGGGTAAACACCCAATCCTCCTAAAGAAGTGTGAGTAAGTTAGTTGGATAATATATTTTATCACTACCTGGCACAACATTCGGGATGTCATCAACTTCTGTTTGGCAAGATTCTCGCTCTAGTCAGGAAAAAGAACCGGAAAAACTTCTGGCAGAGCTGCATTAATGGAAAATCCAATTTTTGAAAGGATATAGAGAGAAATAATGTGAAAATAGCATGTAAAACATCGCGAGCTACGTGACTGTAACATCAGCAACGATAAAATATTCTCGCTCCTTGAATCCTTTACCGTACGTTATGCTCGTTAACAAAAATTTGCTGTATGCATCGATTGAAAATATTCATTTTTTTTGCAAAATCAGTTATCAGATTGTTCTTGCAAATCGATACTTTTATTGTAGCACATAAAGAAAATATCAAAGATTGAATTATGTGTGGCTGCGTCCTTGCATTTTACGATTTATCTTGTTTTTACATGTTTCAATTTTTCGAAAGTGAATGTGCTTCCAAGGCAGACAGACATATATTTCTTCCTTCTTTGCAAAATCTGTGCTTAAAATTGCAATTAAATTGAAATCTTGATGCCACACATTTATTACTCGATTTTTTATCCTTTATGTTTTTTAATAGCTGACCTGTTTTGAGGAGCGAAATTAAGCTTTAGATAATAAAAAAACCAACTCTTTGATATCCCATGTCATACTTGCTTTACCAACATGTAGTTAGTTAATTAGGGTGGAACAAGTAAACGCTGCATATATTGCATGAGGGTAATTTTCTTTTGGTTTAAATATCAAATACAGTACTGGTATATTCAGTTGCAAAGCAACTTTAGCCATTTTCCATGCATTTGAATGATTGAACAGCAAATCTCATTTGATATTTACACAAGTTATTGCCGTAAGGATAGCTGTTCTGGGGAGAACTACATTTCTTTGATAAAACGTATTCAAGGACGAATACTATGGAAAGTTGAAAAGTTACATAAACGATAGCCGGGAATTAGCGGACAATTTAATAAGTCATCAAAAATTTAAAAAACAAATCAAATAATAGAAAAGTGCGTGGAATGTACAGAAAAAAAAAATTAACCTCTGCCTGATCAAAAGGATGCTTACAGTACTTATGATAAATGAAAGTCAACCTTAAAGGTTTAAGGTTGGTCATAAATATTTATAAAAAATCAACAATGTTTCAAAGAATTGATTAGGTAATGATATTTAAAACACTACCCAAAAAGATTCAGAGCGTTGTTTTAATTCTCAAATCGTTTTCAAACGTATTTAGTGAGACGCCGTGAAAGAGTATTCGTCAGTGCTACGAGTGGCGTACATGCGGTAGATTCTTCACGTATGTTGCACAGCTGCTTCGACCTAATTTACATCTCTCTACATAACAAAGATATATATTAAAACATTCATCAGCAAAAATGAGCGGGGGGGGGGGTGAATATACCGTTATGATCTCCTTTCTGTACATAAAGCTTAGTATTTCACAGCGTGTTAGCCTGTAAGGGACAACTACGGAGAAAATATTATTGATTATTTATTAAGAACTGGTTAGAAAAGGAAATTAGCGAACCAGTTTTTTGATCCGAAAAAGAGCATTTTAAGGAAATAAGTATACTCGTAAATAAAGTACGGATTTTAAAATTGTCTCAGCAACCAAATTACAGAAGTCTGGAGATTTTTCCGTTTCTGCCGACCGAACATTGCAATATTGCACTGGCTTATTAGTTTGTTTTCTCGTTTGCAGGGCACTTTAAAATATAAAAAGTGTAATAAGGACGTGAAATTTTGTAAATCTGAGAGAAAAGGATACGGCTTTGCGCTGTGTTTTGAATGACGAGGGTGAGATACTGATTTTCCGTTTCTTGTCTGAAAATAAATAAAGCGTTTGAGATAAACCGACGATTGATTATACAATGATACTTTTGGGTATGGGATTATATGACATTAAAATGTTCGGAGGTTTTATGGACTTACAAGCTCGTTCGAGTACTACTTATTACAAATGCGTTAATAATACCGAAATTGCAGTTAATTCTGCTCAACAGATCGTTCTAAATAAAGCTAGAAATGGAGAGAAAACTTTAAACAAAGTTGCGGGCAATGTTGGAAAGTTGTTGACAGTTTCAAGCGATGGATTTAAAATGAAAACAGCAGGTGACGAACAGCCGAAGCGCTGAAGCTTTCAAAGAGGTCAGAACAGCTGCGAGGAATCGAAGAAAAAAATCGAAGCTGTAGGAGCTGAACGAACAAGAGGAAGGATTGACGTATAACCCGGGCATGGCAGATCAATGCTCTATATTTTAATTATTTACATTCCCTTCTATTCTTCCACTTTATTCTTTCAATACCTGAAACTTTCAAATCGATTTTCTCACAACAACGTTTTTGAGGGTGATGTGCACAGTTTAAGCAAAACTACTTGACCGATCCCTACGCATTTAGTTGAGTTGAGAATGAGTTATTGATCATTTATATGGGTATAGCATGAACTAAATTTGTTTTGATTGATTGAGATGGATATTTCCCGGGTTTCAAAGGTGTTTCCTCACAGAAAAATTTTTCAGGAAAATGCCACCATTTTGTCATTTTTGGACGAATTGGATTGATTAGTTTCATTTTTCAGATCACCCGGATCAGAAAAAATCTTTAAGAAATCAAATAAAGCAATGTTTTTTAATAGATGAGATAAATTTTTGTAGTGCAGTTCTGTGAACTCACTTAAAATTTTCAAAACGATGTCTCTATTCTTACTATTCAAAAACTATTTAAAAAAAAAAATTTTAAATTTGTATGTAGGAAGACTCCTTGAGAAGTTTCTAAGCATATTGTAATCAATTTCAGTTATTAAGTTATTCAGTTGATAATGCGTTTTCAAGATACTTGTTTATCACAACATTCAGCATACTCCGGTTTTGCCCGGATTTTTTTGAGACGGGTCCCAAATTTTTTGTCAGTGCCTCACCATCATATCTGCATATCGGAAGCACATTGCGCGATGAAAAGGACCTTTAAATATAATAATTCGAAATTGATTCTGATCATGCTGATCCTGCCCCCCCCCCCCCCCCGTGATTACCATCAAGGATGCTCAGGCATGATTTCAGGTGTATATTCCATCCAAAATTCTGACGCTGGAACTGGTATTACGCTGAAATTTTGAATAAATAGCTTTTGACGAGTGTGTTTATGAAGGTGTCTGAATTTTGCATCGTTGCAATCATCGATTCTTCATCGGTTTCGATTATTTTTATTAATTCTCAATTTTTTTCTTATGATTTGAACGAAATATTTTTGATTTCTTAGTGCAGTTCAGACCCTAATAACATTTAACTTGCTTTTCACATCAACTTAATTGTCGCTAAATATAAAAAAGAAAAGAATCCCTTCAAAAACTATAACACCCACTGTTTTAGGAAAACTGTTACTGTTATCCATTGTTTTACGACCTACCATTCAAAATTCCTGCCCCCTTAGCTTTTAGCTGCAATTGAAGTGAAAGGGAGCATTTTTTCATTGGATTTGAAGACGTATCCCACGAGAGAAGGGCATCTAGAAGTTCATACATTACATACATTACAAATCTTGAAGAAAACTAAGAAACATCTCAAATATTTTTAGTCCAAAATAACAATGACAGCTACGATATTGCGAAAATTACTAGATGTAAAGCCGTTACCTACCAGAAGACTTTCACTTTCGCATCAATTTCACACAATTGGCTGGAAAAAATTACATGCTAACTCATTCTATTTTAACATGGAAACCCTTTTCAAATTTACTCATAGTTAAATTTTAAGATTTCATAACTTTAGTGTTAATCCAAAAGAAAGAAGTGATCACTACAGCTGTCAGGAATACGCCAAAAGTGTCTAATTCTGAAGTTACTCCTTCAATTACTATGAGAAGGTGCCACAAAGCGTTGAAGATAAGCTTGCCTGATATCGATAAACTTGGATAACCTTGGCTCATACTAGGCTAATCCCACATTTGGGGAAGACCGTTCAGATTGTTCTCGACCCTTAAACAACGCAGAGTTGCTGAATCTGCTAATATGCTCAGCTTTAATTTATCTATAATATATCAGTTTTTCATGTACGCTGGGATAGCCAACCTGCTTTCCATCTTTCCATCGACTCTTAATTTTTTTCGTAAGTATATGTTATGCAATATCTCTGATATCTTATGCAATCCTATAATAGACAATCAAACATCAAAGAGATGAACTCATTAATTATAAATGAAATATTTGCTAGTTGACAAAAAGTTATGAGACTCACATTTCAGCAGTACGGCTACAAAAACCTGCAAGGATTTTGCGATTCATGGGGGTATGGTAACGTAATAATTAAATGCACAATAGATCAGTAAGCAGTATCCTTCCCCATGTGCCCGTTCATACGCTTCCTCTGGACCAGAGACCACTCAAGTGAAACTTCCCTACTTTCCTAGCTTTCTAGGAGTTTGTTTTGGAGGAGTCTCCTAAGATCAATCAATTCATGTGCTAGTAGACAAAATTTAAGAAATTATACAGGATTTGTTGCAGCCATGAAAACGTAGCTTTGAAGGCAATCGCTATTCAAAAGTATCACGTCAACATCTTAAACATTACCTAAAGCCAGTTCTTCGAAAAATTTGAAAACGCTCGAAACTTATAAAGATTTGATACCCTCTACCACAAAGGAGCACCAAAAAGTTTTACTGTCAAAACAGTCCGTTTTCCGAAAATCCTTATCCGCGTCAACGAATTTCGATTCAACCACATCACACAAATATTCCTTTTCGTGAAATTCTCAGTGCCTAGAATATCAGTGTTGATAATCCCAAAAATGGACAATGACAAATGAATTTCCGATTCCAATTTCTCCGGAAGATTTCTCTCTGCGAAAGATACAAACGTCCCATTAGAACAAAAATTTCGTCACCACTTCAAAGTTGTAGTCACAACTTGTTGTAGCGCCTGGTGCTGACATTTGAATACAATATTAACACAATTTCAGGACTCACCATTCTTCTCGAGCCACGGTCAGTCCCCACTCCTGACACACATTGTCGGTAAGTTATGATGTCGAAATTTCTCTGATAATAGGAAGGAAGCCAATTTTACGAAGCAGCTGTCACGAACAACCAGAGGAAAATAAAAAACAATTATGTAAGTCAATGATTTTCAGGAGTCTGCAGGAGATAGAGAATCTGCCAAGTCAACTGTTTAATTTAATTGGGAGATTCGTATGTTTCCATGTTTATTGTTTTGTTACGAAGTAAACAAGCAAGTTGTTATGCATGATGTTACACACCTAACGCGTTCGATAATTGAAGGAAGACTATTTTTAGGTATCTTTCAGATAAATATTATCATGAAAATTTCGAATTTAAAAGGAATTGTTACTAGTTAAATTTGTCCATATCTCTAACGAGATAAGTTTGTTGCATACGTCACGTGGATGATATATAGGGGACTTATTTATGTCCTTGGGGCCAACGATATGATTTTTCCTTTCAACGTCCTAGATTGACCATTCGTGCATAACTCAATGCGTAGCTGATGTATATTTAGATGTAATTTGATACATAGCTAATGACTGCAATCAATCGTCGTAATGATACTTCCGCAACTGGGAAAATCCGAAAGGCTGCACGCTGGTACTGAGTTTGATTCATTGATTCCAACTAGGAAGTACAATAAAAGGAGTTAAATAGCACATGACTGAAGATTTAAAGTTAAAAATAAGGGAGCATTGGGCCGAGATTTCAGGGATGGACCAAATAAATTAACAACACTTTGACAAGATCATAGTGACGCCTGTAGACTATCTGTTTGAATTTTGATTTTCTGTGTGCTTGCGTTCTTGTATTTCTGCGTTATTTCTGATCCTCCAACTATGAAAGCCTTGCCACACACCCGTTTGTACGTGTATTTTAATGGTAAAGTTGGTGAATACACAGCCTTGTACGGTATGTGCGACAGTGACAATCCCTTCAGGACTCCCTATGGGACTCTAAAATGACATATTGGAAACGTCATTATCACTCCTCATGCAAAAAGATCCGCCTTGGAAAAAAAATCTCCTGGTTTGACTACTCTACAGGGGATGTGAAGTTCATGAACTTTGAATTTTAGTATTACACGCTAAGCCTTACCAACTTTCTTTGCTATATCATAGATAATTAGGCCAGCAATGTCCCCAGTGGAAACTGCACAAGTCATCTATGACACAAGTTTGATCCAGCCTTGTTTTGTCCACAGGAACTATCAGAACTTTTTCTCAAACATGATTTAATTGTTCAGAACAAACTTATATTGTTGTTTTCAACTTTTCTAATATTTTACAGGACAATATGTGCAGCAGACAAGAGGTTGATGACCCAACAATAAAAAAGGTTTTCCACTGGTTGGGAAAATGCAGTGTTGGGCTCTTACCTGAATATGACAGAATTTTTATAATGATCTTTCTCCATGTTGATTAGGTCTGTCAGTCTTTTAAAAAAATCGTCAGAGAGTATATATATTACGTGTTGTTTGTTTTCTCAGACGAAATACAATCGTTGCATTCACACTGTATTCACATACGTGTTTTGGTGGTGTTCCATCTGCAGTGTGTGCTATCTATTGCATGTTAGTCAAAGCGTCTTGCGCAAATGATTAGCATGTACAGTAGTTCTAGTATTGCTTGCCGAAAGTTACTTTTCGTCCCTTACACTTCAAGGCATAAAACGATGAATTGAATGTTCTTCCTTTCCTTTTCTTAGTTTTTCTGTGGTTTCTTAGTTTTTATGTTTTCCATAATAGACCAATAAAAATTATTCATTCAAGGAAACAACTTCAAAAATTAAAATTTGTAAAGTTTTATAGGGACTTTATTTATACACTACAGATGGTAATAATACAACAATGGTGGTGAGTCCACGTCAAACATTAAATAGCATTCCAACAAGTTGCTAGAGAACAGTGAACGAATTTAACATTATAATTTCTTGAGTCTTCATTCTTCCAAGTTCTATCTCAACTTGGTGTTTATTCATAAAAGCAAAGCAGAGGAAATACATACACCATAGGAATTTGTTCCGACCTGGCTCGTATTTTCTCTACGATTTGCCGACTTGAGCACTGGGAGTAGTCCTTCTTCAACAACCACTGCTAGTGTTGCCTTTGATTCAGTATAAAGTTGAACATAAATTCAGATCAAACTGACTCCTTGTAATTTATTTTAATTTATGTCGACCCATTTTTTTACCATACCTATCCACTGACACGGATTCTCAGCTCTAGCGTCCTTTGTTAATTCTACATCCTGCACCTTGGCGCGCGAAAATATGCAAAAGAGTCTATTACGCAACCAACAAAACGGACGGAAGCTTAATGAAGATTGACAATTTACTACACAGCGGCACGATGAGGATAATAGTCAGTGTAATCCCATAAAATGAATTTAAATGTGGAAAAGTAATTCTGCACTTACTCTAGTTGCAGGCATCAACGGATTGCTCATTTTCCCGGACGAAGCGCATTTTTCTTCAAGACGGCCGTGGACACCTATTATATGCAATGCAATTTACAATCCTTATAGGATTGGGGTGCAGCAAAAACGCATTTTGTGCGGTAGATGTAAGAAATGAAAAAAATTGTTATTTGTATTTGTACACTTGTGAATAATTACATAATAGATTGAATATTCAAAAATAAAATTATGTAATCTTCATCAATTCAACTAAAGAATTTTCGCAAGTTTTTCCTACTGGACAGACTGTCAAACCAAAGGAACAGCGCCCAATAGTGGTTTTAAATTACTAAATGATACCTACATATAAAATCTATTGACATGTTATATAGTGACATGTTATAGATAGGAAAATCAACTCACCGAACCTCGTGCCGACAATTCCTCGAAAAACCAAGCTCATGAAACTAGAAATAAACAAAAAAGCTCGTGACTTTAAATATCAATACCTCAACGGGGCCTTTAACAGGAAAACCCACTTTGTCTTCGTTTTCTTAATTAAGGATTTGGGGTGATGACTGTACAATATCAAGCGTAAAATGGCTTTTTGTACATTTCATCCTCTGACAACTTGCTTTTGCAACTTTTGCAATAATTAAATATGAACGCCCCGAAAAAAGGTTTCAGCCCTCCAAGAACTGGAAACGGATATGAAGTGGCAGGAGGAGAAACAAATATTCAACCGTTTCCTTCATTATGTCCGGATTTTTCCGTATTGGTTGACAAGTACGCTACTGAAACAATGAATGTAGCCGGGGAAAATTCAAACTTCGTTCGAATTTGATCCTTGTCAATTTTCCAAACCAATGAAGTTGTAAATCGGATTCTACTGACACCCGATGTCAATACCTACACTAGTTTATGTGATACATATTTAGAGTTTGACGCTTGATATTGTATTTCCCGCAGGGGAACTGTAACTCAGCGTGATATGCAGCAACTCATCTTGAATACGAATTTTTTCCTCGGCACATTTACATGCTTGATTTCGTGAGATTGATTCACATTGATATATTCTGACTTCGTCAGATCATTTTCAGGAACCCAAATTCATTATGAATAAATAATGAAAACTTTTCCAACAGAAAATTCTTGGATGAATTTGATTTGTTTTTCATGTTTACTTTTTGCTCTTAAAATTATTTGCGAATATGCAGAATATGAGTTTGAACAAGAACAGAATAAAATGATTTTCAATCCGGCTTTGTTTATTGGAAAAAAGAAATATTTTAATGGAAAGGAATAACAAAAAAGGAATAATATATGGAAGACAGCAAATGAGCCGTAAATTTATCTCGATTTATCTTCAACACACCAAAAAGCTGCAATAAGCATTGCATTGAGGACGCTTGTAAAAATATTCTATATATAAAAAATAAGGTATAATTGTTCGTAATATGACTGATACCCGACTTCTGTAATACTTCCAGGTGATTTTTTAGAGGTGGCGAATCATATTATTATGCGGATGCAAATAGATAATGTACTCCTGATTTAATAATATTCGGTTAAGGCACGGAAGTTGGCCGAATTAGCCATAAATTGAAGAAAAATACGAGGGAAGACTTAAGGTAGATTCTATCTTCTCAAAAAATTCACGAAGCTGAAAGTCCAAATGAGGATATCATAGAGTTACTGAAATTGAGAACCACCAGCCCACCACATTGAAAATCTAAAGCCTCGACGAGATGAATAAAATATTATCAGTAGCCAACAAACAGTCTAAAAACAGTAGATAAGCAGCAGCGAATAGAGAAGAATTTCCTAAAAACTAGCAAAGCTTTCACGTTAAAGCTAGTTTTTGTAGTAGTTTTAGTAGCAGCAGTGATATTAGTAGTAGTTAGCAGACATCCGGAGCTTTAACCGAAAATAGGGCAATAATTAACTAGTTCGGCTTAGCGTACCACCGCGAAGCACTTTGCTACACCCGGGATTGGTTAGATTCCCCCCAGTTATGGAATACAGAAAATGTATTCTTTCTTCAGGAGAGTAAACCCTACACGAATTAAAATTGTACAGGTTTCAATATTTTTCATTTTTTCGAAGATATTTCGAAGAAATAAATATATATCAAACCGAGAACAACCCTCTTCTTTGCGTTGGTGAAATTTTAGTTACTTTGATCTTTGAAGTTTGGAATAGTTGCAATGACATGGAAGCTTGGAAACTTGAACAAAACGAAAGACTTGAAGACAGCAAACAAACGACCCATCATCATTTTAAGGAAGCTCTTTACTTTATTTACTTTTCTTTGCGGCACAAACGCGGCATAATTTGAAAGTCTTTTTTCTAATCCAGAGGATATAGATTTGGCCCTTCACAGATATTCAATTAAACGTATAAGTGAATCTAGTGTGAGCGTCCTAAGTGAAACGCTTAAATTTGAAAAAATTCTGAATTTCATTAGCGTCACTGAATGCCACCAGCGAACAATGCAAGCGATGGCTAGGATTTTCTCCACAAATGGACTATGATGTCGAAAACAATGACCAGGAATGTAGAGAAGCAAATCCGGAACCAGCTAGGCCCCACAATAGAATCCATCAGCTTGAGGAAGAAAACCGCGAGTTGTGAAAAAAAAATTTATCTACTCCTTGAGAAAATCACCAACATCACAGTGCTGTACCACCGAATGGGAGCCAGGCAATCAGCAACGGAAGCACCTTTTAAGGCTATTTGAGTGTCATTAAAGAACCTCGCCCAGCCATCACTGGATACAAAAACCACACAAAAAATTGCAACGAAGAACAAAACAATTCAACCCGAAAACCACGGAGAGCAACAAGCATTTCTTCTCCTTCAAAACTTCGGAACAGCAATGAAATGGCATCATCATTCGTGGACTTCATAGCGCTTACGCGGCAGAGGAAGTCCGCAATTAACTAAACTCCCAAGCCATCCAAGACACTCTTGGAACAGAACAAGATATTAGATCCTTGTCTCATCAACTCTGGGTCAACCCTTCACTCTCAGCAAAGTTACCGCCACCCACAACACCATTGTAAAGAAAACAAAACAAAAGAATCCGTTTAGCAATAAGTCATAACGTTAATGCAAGATATCTTTCGTAACTCGACAGTAGCCCTCACTCCAACAAAACTACTGTACATCGTTCGTATCCAAATAACTCGATTCCTCTACAAATTTTCCTACGAAACCCTATTCGCGTTACCTCTCCAAAATTAGCATCATATTTAAACTTGGGCAGAGATTATCGCCCCATCAAGCTCCACCCAACTCAGCTATCTTTCCTCCACATTGTCTCTACTATCAATGACCACCAAACTGAAATCTTCCAAATCAAACTTCTCAAAAGCCAACTCACAGAAGGTCCTCTACTATCCTTGAATTACATAGCGTCAAGTGGAAAAAAGTGAATCGGTTCCTATCCCACAGTTCAAAAGCCCCTACACACTCTAAACCCATCATCAACCAAAAAAGGACCATTCGGCTTTCTAATACGCTAATCTCATAAATTCCTCCTCCTTCTCTTCCGAGGAGTTCATTCCTCGAGAGTCCCCAACTAATATTCCCCACTAATTCTGCCCGCTGAACTCATCGACGATTTAAAACTGAAACCATCACTTCGTAGCCCCTTATCCCTCAGCTTATTCACTCCGAACAACTCCGAAACACGCAAGCTAAGCAACAACTAGATTACCACACCTAGATTTAGCAGCTACACCTCATCCTGCGCTTTTCTAACTTCAAACTGAACCAAAATACATTCACAGGACTCCGAAAAACATACTCCAGATTCTCTACATCCTTCTTAAGATCACACTAATATTATCTCTCACTATATATCACGTTTACGAAAAGCATAAACGCGAGCCGATTATTTTTCACGATGCACCTCACATCTTCACACAAATCAGATTCCAACACAGACACCGTAACCACTTCTAGAAGGTTAGAATTAAGACATTACTATAGACTCCGCACTGAAACGTTCATCAATTACCGTTATTCCTGAATAACCAGTTCTTAGATCCGATCTTCCCTAGGTAGACAAGAAGGAGAGTAGTCCTACTCTCCCTCGAACTCCATATCCAAGTGTCCACAAAAAACTTCCCAAAGTCGCCTGAGTTTTTGATATCCAACAGGCTTTCAAACCTTATGGCTACCAAACTTGTCGGCATTTTCAATTTCCACCTTTATCTCAACACACTAAGCCTTCTTCAGAAACAGGCAATACCAAATCAAACTTCCGAACTCTCCCTCCACTTTGAAATTAAAGCCAGCAGGTAAGGTTCGGTCATCTGCACATCTTTTCTAACTAGAAAGCGGACATGCCACCACGCCTTCTACACGCTGATGATACGATAATATAAGCATGTATGCACCACTCTCCCAGAACATGTCAAATTCCTGTGTTGAAAGTACCTCATCTGCCCACTGTGGTACTCTATTTGAAGGAACGCCCCCAAAAAGGTCCAATATTTTTCTCTTTTCGTTGATCAATGATCAAGCGGAACGAAGATCGTGACAACACAGACCAAACTCTGTAAAATTCCTGTTACAATTTTGACAACTGATGAACCAATGCCAATTATAGAAGTGTTGTTTTATTTTATTGTTATCCTGTTAAAATTTTCAGACTTCAGGTTTCCACTGGAATGCAGAAGTATAGGGAATTGGTGAAGGCTGTATAGGTATAGGTGAAGGCTGTTTACGCGCTGAGTGTGGGACTCCCAGACGCAAAATGCTTTTGGACTACCCACTAAACACCTCCCCTGTCAACCTGAAAACCTAGCCTGGAACCGTTTGACACATTACTTCGGGCTAGTCCTCGTGTTTCTACGCCTAGAGGCGCCTTCGCATTATGGGTATCTCTTCTCTGACGGGAAGGACGAGAGAGGAACGAAGTGCTAGAAAAGAGATCCATCCATCCCCGATGCCTCCCAGCGCTCCAATAAAACTTTTTTCAATATCAGCACTGCCCGAGCATATTGCGCCACGCAATTCCAATTGTCAACGGTTTTCAACATTACTCCAACGATTGTTTCCGCACATAGCTCTCCGATTTCGCTGAGTAGGACCACTCGCTGCTGGCTCGACCTTTTGCAGTAGAAGAATGTGTGACAGGTGACATCCAACTCTCCCGCACAAAACACAAAGTTAGGAGAACGTGCTTTGTCAATTTGGTACAGGTAGGACCGAAAACAACCGTGCCCGCTTAAGAGCTGGGTCAAGAAAAAATCGGTCCCCCCATGCACTCGACTGAACCACGGCCTCAGGCCAGGGATCAGACGTGCAGTCCACCTTCCCCTTGTCTCTTGCTCCCAGTACCATTGCCAATCGCTGAGGGAGCGACGTCTCTCTTCCTTGGTGATCTCTTCTCTTCGATCTTCGCCTCTGTGCACGTAAATACTTCTGTGCTCTCTCGCAAGGAGGGTGAAGGGTATCACCCCTGCGATTACCAGCACTGCCACCCCGGAGACCGTTCGGTATGCGAATGCGATTCGCAATGCTCCTTGTCTCTGCACCTGTGCCAACCGCTTCCGGTGTAACTCCTTGCTGAGAGCGTCGCCCCACAGTTCTGATCCGTAGAGTTGTGGGGGTTTGCGTTTAGGTTACTTATCATTTGAATACATTTTTTGTGAATTTTACAACATGAGGTTCTCGGGGTTCGCACAATCGAACAACTTCTTTTTTGAAGTCCATTCTCCCTCGATTTAAAAGTGGATTCGGGTATGAATATATCTGGTTTACACATTTGTTGAGTGTATATTATATCCACAAGTAATTTGGTAAAAGTCTCCACGAGGAAATGCAAGAGATGTTTCAGAATATCGGGGGGCGGGGTTGGAATGAAATTGTTCATCAAATTAATCTATTGACTACTTGAATTAAAAATCAATTTATAGCTTTGCGGGAAGTAGAAGCATTTGAGCTTATAAGAAAAACAGCGTGGTATGTGTTAGCTCAGTGTATCCGTCCCGAACTGTTCCACTATTTCAAGTCTGTATGATATTCCATCCATGATATCCTTTCTCATTTCTGAAATGATAATTTCATCTTTTTTAAATCTCACCATGAAGTTCGAGTCCTTTTGCCTTTTGTTTTCTGTTAAATTTCAGATAAAATCATCTAGCAATTCACAAATAAATAAAGAAAAGGAATGATAAAAGAAATGTACAAAACTTGCCCATAAGGAATTTTACACTACCAAAAAACATACAACTCGATCCCAAGTTGTGTGGAGAGTGACAAAACTGAATTTAATTCCTTCCGTTCCATTTTTAATTAAGACATCTTCTTCTGCAATTCATTCCCTTGAGTTTCTAATTAAAATGTGAAGATGGCGAATCCTTGCAGCTAGTCTTGTCTTCAAAGTTTTTAATAAGTAAAGCAAAAGTACACGTTGACTTGGTTCTGCTAAGGAAATCCGAATTAAGATTTCAATTTCAGGTGAACGGATTTTGAAATTTTTTGATTTGCTCCTTACGATGTGTTTGGAAAATTAATTTGTTCACCCGGCATTCTTCGTGTAAAATTAGAAATACCAAAGATAAGTGTACAATAAATTTGCAACTAACAATGAAAATATCTTTCATTCAAAGTTTAATTTCAACTTTGCGCTGATAAAAACTGACTTTTGGAAATTCTCAGAGCAGAATGAAATACTTGCATTTTTCCCAGTAGATTTGATATTCAGCAAAAATGATGGGACATATCTTTTCTGAGCAAACGTATTTGATCATATTAAATTATCGAAAAATGAATAGTCAACTCAAGTATAATCAAGTCGTAACCACTAATCTGAATTTGTAACCCAATGTTTGTACCTTTAGTTTTCGTTTTTGATTCAGTTTCAGATAAATGTATAGTCTTTTTTGTCTAAAGAACGAAAGAAGCGAGCCCCGTTCGCTTTCTTGTCTCGTTAACAAACGCGTTTCGACAGTGTACCACCTTCCGTGGGTAGTTCCCTCCTTATTAAGTTCCCTGTAAGGTCAAGTTCATCACCCCTCCCCCAAAAGAATGCTTGTCATGTAAAATCAATCACACAAGTCTCAAAGTTCACACAAGTCATCATGTCACAAAAATGCTAATTTGATTTTCGATGCTTAACAAAAGCCCACCCATAGAAGACCCTTCTACTATCCTTGAAGAGGAGTCATCCATTCAGAGCTTCTTCCACATGGCCAAGTAATTAACCAGACTTTGTACCTGGTAGTTTGGAAAAGATTGCGCAGTTTTTAGTTTGCGGCAGAAAAGCCCTAGTTTGAGGCAGTTGGTCGACTGGTTTTACCACCTCTGCTCTCGCAGCAAAGTCTGTGTGCCTCTCCTTCACAAAAAAGGCATAAACACTACCGTCCTTACTCACTTGACCTTGCTCCCTATGACTTTTTTTTACTACTCCGAATAAAAAAGGACATGCAATGAGAACGACCGAGGCGCTTTTAAGCATCTTAGCAGAAGAATTTAAATATGTGTTCAATACAGGTTGGACAAGTGGATTAGTGCCGCTGGTGGATACTTTAAAGGCGATGGACTTTTTTTAATGTTTAATAATTAAATGCATAAATTTAAAAAAAAAAACAAATTCGGTTTCTTTTGGATACCGTCTCGGACGCCATGAGGATCTATAAAAATAACTTCAAGAATAACATACACCCTAGACCTACCTACTCTATCTAATTCGGTCCTTTATTAGAGACAGAACCTTAAAGCTAAACGTTTGAGAGGTGCATCCTCGCAGGAATGTATGTTGGCGGCTGTCCCGCAAGGCACCTGCTTTAGTCCATTGCTTTTCTTTTCCTTCTATATGTCAATATCTAATTACTAGCAAATAGCAGTCTTTGCTGGCGACACATTCTTCTTCTTCACCGGAACAAAACCAACAGAATAAACTTGAACATAGATACAATACTTACCAGTTTTTCTTTAAATGGAAAATATGAATGAATACAATCAACAAAAGACAATGATCTTGAGTGAAATACGTTAACCTTCTTTGATTCCAAAGCAACCGATTAACTCCCCCCAGCCAATCCATTACATGGTGTGAAAATCTAACCTATCTTGACCAAACCTCAGAAAAGATTCTCACCTGCAAAGAAATATTAAAGCGCCAATGTTATTGGCACGATTTTACAACTTCGGCCATAATACGGAATTTTCCCTTGAATTCACAGAAATAAAACATTGGTTTGAAAAAGATAATACAACCTATAATTTCATATGGAACGTCCACATAGAACTAGTGCGGCATCTACTTAAAAACAAAGCTTGAAGTATCTCAAAACACATATTTCAAAATAGCATCGACGAACACAGTTACAGATAAGCACAGATAAGCACGTCAACTGACGACAGGACGCAGGGAAAATGAACTTCCTAGATACGAAAATGCCACTAATCCACATACTCAGCCATTTTCTACTGCCTAGCGAAATAAAAGACAATTTGGAAAATATCATTCATCCTTAACCATAAGCAATCGAATTACCTTAAAGAGTAAGTAGTTCTAAGCTCAGTTCATATATTTATGGAATTAACTTCATAACTGTACTAATTCATAACTATGTATGAAACTATTCTTATTGTGTTTCGTACGCGCTTTTGCTGAATCCTTCTTCCATTAAAAATTCGAGCTGACAAATTATTTCCTGATGATACTAGATTTAAGAATCATTCCTGAAATTCTAAACTTAAGTTTCAATATGCTTAAACAGACAATTCATAAGGAATCACTAACTAAACTAAAACATTTTCCACGTTTTTCCCGAAAATATTAACATTTGAATAAATAAATGATAAAAATAAATAATCAAATAATTCAACTAATAAACTACATGTTACTACAGTACATACATATGATTTATTTATAAATACTTACCTATACTCTGGAATCCATTAGTGTCCTGGACATGGAAAAGCCATTTCCTCAACCACATTATCCAGAATGAGATAGCGAGATTTTTATCTTGATGTTCATTCACATTTTAGTTGACGGTAATTTAATAAACGGTAATTTTTCATCACTCCATTTAATCCTTTTCTCAAGTCAACGGCTCCTTTGCAAATCTGTCAAATCATCCGCCAAAAATAAACAATTTGACTTTCCTTTTGTGACAAGCGCGCAACGATAATTTTTTACGTCCTACTACAAACAATCGCTCCTAGACGGAGGAATTATAACATCCTTCGTTTCCAATGCAAAAGCAATCAAGTCACCTATAGAGGCGTTCGTAATGGCAGCTTAACGAGCCTTTGAAAAATTCAGCTCCTTTAGACGTTGCTGACGAACGTGAACAAACATTTTGAGAGTTCTAATGAAAAGCTGAAAATTCAGTAGGCGTTTAGAAATGCGTCTTGATTCAACCGGAGCGGAAAATGAGCGACAGCGGGTGGCAATCAATTTTACATGAAAAGTTCAAGCGTTAGGAATGCTGATCCATAACCTACAATAAATAAATAATTTTCTACAGTAAGAAAACAACTGGCGGAAAACGTTTTATTACATTTCCTGTATTCGCTGAATGATTACAACTTGAAAAGTTTTCAATAGACGAGTAGAATGTGTTAAGCATTTCCCGCGTAGTTTTCTACGCTATGATGGTAGTAAAATAATGAATAGATGGTTGAATAAGAAATTCAATCGGTAACAAAGAGGATGCAGAGAGAGAAAAGCAAAATGGAAAAAGAGAGTTGCGCATCAAACAACATGGCATTGCCATGCGACACTGTTTTTTGGCACCTGCATGGTAAAACTACTGTCAATCTCTTATGTTTATAGCAAATTGTCAACCTTGCAGTATTCAACCGAATTTTTTAGATGTACTGGAAACTATATCGGAGCATTCCAACAAAGGGAATGCCAATTTAACTTAACAACGAACTACGTGAGCTACAGCCGGCCTTACATCAGGAGCGTGCATCTAAAATCCATGATAGACATAGTAAATGGTTTCCACGTCAGTCATGGATTTCAGAAAAAAGAAAAATATTACCACTTCAAAAACAGTTCGCTGCTCAAAATACAAATGTTAGACTAACTGTGTGACGTCTAAATCTACATGGAATATAGAAAACACTTATGTACACGGTGCGCGAGTAATGGGACTGGCAGCACTGCGGCCAATCGGGCTACGCCGTCTGTACTGCTCTATTGCAGACCGTTTCTATTCCTGCCACTGTTTCAGCCCAAGTTACAACTCCGTACGTTTAACACATTGTTTTTGACAGCGGAATCAGTGAACTTGCGTTTTGCTTGGGTGTTACAAAAAAGGAGCATCGGAGTTTAGAGCAACTTGGTACAATCAAGTTTTGTGTTAAATTTGATGATTCGCGAGTGTGGCACAAGTGTGAAATGTTGAAACAGATGTATAGGGAGCTTTGGAACAAAACACAAGTTTCTCGCGGGCACAAATCATTTTTGGAAGGCTGAAAACAAGTTTAAATTTAAGCTAATGGTGACCATAAACTCTGAAACGTTGAATCTGTGAGGGCTCTTGTGAGATCAGACCTTTGTTTTTTGCAAATAGAATGATGAGTAACCCCTGTATGAATGACCCCTGTATTCACTTGATTTATGTCCTTGTGACATTTTCCTTGTCCTGAAGTTGAAACATGTCTTAAAAGGACGTCACTGCGAAACTCTGGAGAACATTTAAATAACTATAACTGGCCAGTTAAAAGCCATTCCAGTTGAAGACTTCCAGCGCTGTCACCAAGAGTTTAAAAAAAATTATTATTAATTTTATTTATCCTAAATGTTGTATTCAATGATTATCATATGATTTTCAGCAAATTATTCCAATGCTCTCACAGTTTGAGTAGGCATATTAATAAACAATCGGCTACCCTTAAGGAAATTAAAACATACAAATAGCAGCATAGTCGTCTTGTTAAAAACATACCAGTACAACATTTCCAAAGTAAGCTCGAAAGACCCTAAATTGAAACATGAACTAAATCCTAAACTTGTCCTGACTCTCTTTTCACCTAATTTCTAATTCGTTCTTTTTACGTGTCACTTTCCTTTAAAAAAATTTTAAATTGAATTTTGAAACGAAAACTTTTCTGAGGATGAGATACACACTCATTCACTTACTACTTACTAACTTCCGAATTATCGGGAAAGCAACATTGCAGAAACCTGAAAGGACTTTCAATAGAGAGAAATAAAACGAGGATAGGCGATGGGTAGAATCATGGTAATCTTGTAAGTGAACTCGAACTTACGGAAGCTAATGGAAATTCAAAATGTATCGCAAGGGAAGCCTGAAGTGAGCGAACACGAAAAAAAAAACATAAATAAAAAATAAATAACACAACTACTAAACAAACCGATAGCAACAAAGAACTCCTTGATGGCAGCATGTTGAGTTCGTAAAAGCCCGACGGACAACACATTTTCTTTATTGGCCAAGTTAATCCACGAAAACCAGAGCCATTTCAATTCACGTCTAATTGAGTCAATTGAGTTTAACAATGGTCGAAGTTATTTCAAGGAGAAATGGAAGCATTTCACCATTAAGGAATTAGTCTACTATTTTCATTGGGCTTCGGCGAGCAACGCTTTCACTGGTTGCTGCCTTCGAGTGTTGTTATAATGTTTTGGTCTTATTGATGGTCGGTTCGAAGCCTTTAACACGTAGCTGACGATTCTGCGGATTTCAAAAAGAACAACTTACTTTCTTCTTGGAAACGGCAAAAAGGAAAGCATTGCACATCAAGCATGAATGAGGTGGTAAAAGATGAGCAGTCCCAAGTATTGATTTATTTACATGATGTGCTCCAGATGAATGTCCGTCTGTGAATTATTTCCATATCAGTAGTTCATCCAGTTCAGGCTAACCAAAGCCAGGCTCTTTATTAAATACAGAGCAACAGTTGCATTTATCCTGGAAGAAAATTTAAAAATGAATATTCAGTACGTTCGCTGTTCATAGTGATGCTTGCAGTATCTAGTCTGAAAGGATTTAATAACCCAAAGTGTCTCCTGCATGATCCAGTAATGGGAAAAAATAAGCTAAAATTTGAAGAAAAATTTTTAAACTTCTTGTAAAAAAGATATTACACTTTTTTTTTCGTTGTTTGCAGTTCGACTAGAAATCCTCACAATAATCGATGACACAACAGTATACTACAGGAATAAGCGCCTTAAGACAATGTAAGCCACTCCACCATGGGCCGTAACGAAGAAGCGATCTACTCAGAATCAGGATTAAAGTTTATTATTGCCCCTCATGTATCTATTACTTCAAGTACGTAAGGTAATGTAACTGTTACAATGAAATTAGCTCGTACTAAGCCACCAGAAATACCAATCCAATATCACCACAAACAGTGGCCCATGAATCAGGATGCTTGGGTCAAAATCTCGAAGTACACTTATTACACGAAACGTTGAAACCTCAGCAAAGGACTCCTGCCATCTCGTTGCTTTGTTGCATAAGAGTTTGTGTGATAACTATTATCAAATGATATAAATGCAATCATAGAATTTTCTCCTAGACAGTACAAATTTAACCTTAATGAATGCAACCGACGAGGATGTTCACAAAACAAAACGAACTGTTGTTGTTGTGGGCCAAGGTTTTGTAGGACCGCATAGAGCGTATAGAGCCACCATCCCTAATTAGTAACTTAAGGGTCATCCCTAAACATGGTTTTGCTTGATTTGTGTTGTCACATTGGCTGATTTTCTGGAAGTTTTGCTTCTTGTTCGAAAAAACAGCGAAAGAAACGCTTGAAATGATGCCAACGGAAAACTTCAAGGGTTAGAGTGATTTTCCCATTTCAAAAATAGTAAAATATCAACTGACCAAAGCTGTGCCAAATCTCGCTCTTGTGATCCGACCAAGCGCCGAACCCACACAAATGTTAAAAAAATTCGAGAAGTCGTCCTGGAAGATTAACCATGGACTAGTCAAGAAATTTGGTGTTCTCGATGTCACTTGGAACCCACATCAGCAAACTTGAATGGAAGATTTAAGGATGAAAAGAGTGTTCTTAAAATTCGTCTAACGAACAAAAACAAGGTCGCGTAGAAGCATGTTTTGAAGAAGAGAGAGGAACTTCGAAATGAAAAACCAAAATTTTGATCCACGTTTATCAAGTTTTGAGTCATGGTATTACGGTCACGACCCCGAACCAAAGCAATGACCCAAAAAGAGTCATGAAGTGGAATCAAACATCGAAACAATGCTACTTATTTTTTTTTGCGGTTCATGAAGAGTTTTCCATTCAGTGTTTCTTCCACACGCTTTCCACCCGAAGGTTTTCAAAAGTTTGCGCAACTGTTTGCTGCGTTAGAGGCCTAAATTGGCGCAGCTGGGTGACTGGTTTTGACTACCACGATGGCGACCCTGCTCACACAGCAATTACGAGACATTTTTAGACAATAAATGACATAACTCCTACGCCCCATTCGCATTACTCAGCCGACCTTGTCTCCTATGACTTTGTTTATTCCCCCAAATGAAAAGTGGTATGAAAGCAAAGCGATTTTCCGACATTAATAAAGTGAATGTTAAAAAATGTTTTAGGCAATGGATTAAATGATTGGAAAAGTTTACTAGTGCCAGTTGGAGGGTACTGAAAAGGGAATGCAATTTTTTTTTCGTTTAAACTATACTTTTGGCAATTTAGCATTAATGCCCTTAACTCTTTTTGATTGCAATGTTGGAATAAGTCAACGTTGTTGTTAGGCGTTATATAGTTTAGTTATATTAGTCGAGTGCAGCTAAATAGAATCTATTCTTCGCATCTACCCACTGTGAGTTAACATGGAAACTTTTTCGATTTATAGATGAGACATCATGAAGTCTCGTGGATTAACGTGGACACCTGCCTTGTACGGCTTAATTCCACGGTCTCCATAGACGGGGTTGAAACAATGTTTCAACCACCACTCCTAGAGTCTGAGACAAGTATCAGTCCTAAGTCCCAACTTATTTAAGCTACCTGGATTCCCGAACACAAATGGTGAGTGCTCTTCACCACTCTCTAGCCTTCGAACCAAAACCACCACGTTTCAGCCAAGGATAGGCTCCTCACCGTGTAGGGAGCTGACAGTAACCTGTCATGGGCGTTCCCGTAACCCGTGGTTCAGATAACCTCTGATCAGGTTGCGCTTCTCTACTGTCCGAAAACTCTCAGTTTTTGCTCCAGGCACAAGGGACTGATTGCCCTTTCTCATACCTAGTGTACGTTGGGACGGCACTCCCCAAAGACTGAATGGAACAGGCCGAAACCTAAACCATGAGTTCCTCTGCGTTCACCCGGATTCCTATAGCACTAGTCTATAGGGTCCGGGTTAACACAGGCGCAACATAGGAACAACATTTACTGCAACAAATACTCAACGTTTTCTATTTCAAATCTTCTCGCATCCACATCATCAACATAGTTGATGTTGCAATACGAGCTTTTCGACCTGCTAACAACATTGAACTCATTCGTCTACATGACACTCTGTCAGTTACATTCAGTTATTCAAAGTCGTCATTCAGTCAAGCAACATATATCACTATCACCAATTACATCATTAACAACAATTATACATCAGTTTCTCATCTCTCCATCAATTCCATCTATCTTCTTCTTCAATCCAATCCATTCCAATACACCACTTAAACACCTTTAGATTATTTCATTAAATCTTCTTCTTCCACTGCACTCATTCCTCTACTTCTTCTTCCTCTTCTTCTCCTTCTTTTTCTTCTTCTTCTACAACATTTCTTCTTCCATTCAACTCTTCCGTCAACTCCGTAAACAACTCTTCTGTACATCTAATCAATCTTCACCTTCTAACACTTCATCACTTCCTCAATTCTTCCACCATCCTTAGGCAAATCAACGGTTCCCTTCGGAACATCAGACACCTGCACTACAGTCAACATACAGTTCGTCAATTTCAGTCACACGTACTTTCATCTTAGTCAAAAATCAATTAGTCAATCGTCATGGTCATCCATTCATCTCGGCTGCTATAACCCCTCGGTTCAGTTTCACTTAACTTTCTCATAGTACACCTATGATACTCGTTAGATCAACCTCTCCTCAGCAGTATAGACCTCGAATCCTCGCTTTTCGTACGTTACTTCGGTTCAGCAATTCAGCAGTTCTCACGTTCTCCCATTCACACGTTCAACAGCAGCGCCTACGTTGCTATACTTTCCCTCGGTATTAACATAGTTAGGTCCTTCCGACTGCAACTCCTTCCCCTCATACAGCGTTTTCAGCTTTTTCAACGGACTTTGCACAAACATAAATCAACAGCAGCGGCTAGGTTGCTATACGTTTCCCTCGGTACACTATGGGCAAGAGCCGTAAGCGACGTCTTCGGTACTAATTACAGTCAGGTCTTGCCGACAGCAACTCCTTGCTCTCATACAACTCTCCTTCCATACATCGGTTTCAACTTGTTATCTCGCGGACTTTTCACAAACATATATCGTTCTTTTGTACGTCTGTCGTCACTTCTTTTTAACAACGATTCAACTCAATACAGGACCAACGCCACTGACACCTTCCCTCATGAGGTAGAACCGAAGTTCTAACCCCAAGGCTGGGTTAGATGAGGCAACATGAAGTCAAAGTGTTTTACGTGGACACCTGCCGTATACGGCTTAATTCCACGGTCTCCATAGACGGGGTTGAAACAATGTGTCAACCACCACCCCTAGAATCTGATACGAGTCCCAGTCCTAGGTCCAAATTTATTTAAGCTACCTGGATTCCCGAACACAACTGGTGTGTGCTCATCGCCACTCTCTAGCCTTCGAAACCACAACCACCACGTTTCAGCCAAGAATAGGCTCCTCAACCGTGTAGGGGGCTGACAGTAACCTGTCATGGGCTCCCCCCAACCCGTGGTTCAGATAACCTCTGATCAGGTTGCGCTTCTCTACAGACCGAGAAAAACTCTCAGTTTTTGTTCCAGGTAGATGAGGCAACAGTTAGAATTTCGTCAAATGTTTTGTTTGATACATGTGACGTCCAACTGTCAACCTCTGTAAAGGGAAGTTAAAAAGTGCATATTCGCCATGTAATACTTTGGGAATCAAAACAAAGTAATAGTGCTAAGACGACAGTAACAAGAATTTGCAGTGGTTTACAGCAAAGGACATATTACACATCAAAAATTTAGTAATCGGTTTAAAATTCCATTTTGGATACACGTCCCTCCGAAAATGACGACAAGCTTTTAACGCAACATTGGAAAATAGGCAACCAACAAGAATCAGAACTTACAATCATGAGGTACAACAAAAAAGTAGAGTCCATCACGTTCAACTGCTCACCACCACCTTCCGGAAAATTTAGGGATTATGAGCAAGTGAGCAAGTGAGGTGTATGTGTACCTCACAATTACCATGATCGGAAGAAAGAAGATCGGATGTTAATCACCACAAGCTTGTACAGACGGATAACAATTGACCCACTATTCAACAGGATTAATACAGAAGTTAAAGACTAAGTGACAAAGAAGACCGCAAAAGACAATGGCGTGACAAAGATCAACCATCCCTACCAGATCCGAAAGCAAACATCCATGGCTAAGGAGTTACAATTCACCACGAGTTTTTAAAGACAAATTTAATAACTCCTGAAGATGAATACGTTTCGCAGTTGCAAAGAGTTAAGAAACTCGCTGAAAAGCGTTTTACCCACGTCAATTGCAAAAACGTCATAGCTTTGCACGACAATGCCCGACCACATACAGCAAGGGTGATTCAAAAAAATATTAAGCTTATATGGTTTGTTGTATAACATCTACCTTACTCCCTGGGTCTTGCCACAACAGGCTACCACGTTTTAGATTCCTTACTATGAAAACCCTTCAATTCAGAAAAGTAAGTCAGGCAGGCTTTCGAACACTTCTTCGAGTCCCTAGCCAACGAAAGTTTAGAAGGACGGAATTGATAAACCGCGAGGAAGATGGGAGATGGTTATAGTTATTAGTGGTGTAAAACCCATATAATAACCAACATAGTAAGTTAATATAATTATTTTATTTAATGAAAGCAACATAAATGTCTGCAAAAAAACGGAAATCACTTATGACTTGACCAAATAGTTTCTTGTTCATTGACAAATGTTGCCAGGAGCCTCCGTTGACCTCCTGCAAAATATAAAATTTTGTCGGTATGCACCTGAAATTATAAATCTTTGAATATGGGCAATAAGGAACAACATTGTGCAGTTATGGAATTATTCGTTGATTTATACATCTATGTATCCTGTTTATCTATGCACGTACCACATCATTTTTCTTTCAAATAGCACCGCATTTCATGTGTTAACAAACAAACCCTCACCAGCGTCGCAACATAGTCAGAGTTAATTGAGGTACTTTCGCTTGTGACCAACATCCCTTACGTTCACTTTCCTTGAGAACAACGGATCAAACTTTAGAGCACTTTTGCTAACCAGCCAAAATAACATCTTGAAAGGAAAAATCATCACCGAATAATGCAATTACGAATTCCGCGTCCATGCGATAATCCAATTAGGTGGTTGTTATTTAAAGATGGCATTAAAATCAAATATATGTATTTATAGTAGGGATTTGTTTTAGCATGCTAATAAATAGGAACATTCCGTGGGCTAAGCGAATTTCGGAAATTGAATTCGTGACCAAGAGATTAGTTCGTCATTTTGTAGGCTTTCTAGATTATTTGAATTAAGTAGGTCTGGCTCGGTGTAATTCATTTGTTGTTGCTAAAAGACCATTTGCGAAGGTCTAATTTCATTATCATGGAAAAGAATTTTATTCGCGAAGCATTGGACGTTCATTTATCTTTGACCCTTTCAATCAAATATCAGAAATTGCTAATTAAAGTACATCTTTCGAGTTTTTGATTAAATCAATCTTGTCGAGATTGTCATGGATCTAATATATGTATACCAATGGACGTCTCGCAGTGCGGGTAGATCTGGTTGACGGAGGAAATCACTCCCTAACGCTGGATACACACTCCCGTGGTCTCGAGAGACTTAGAACCTAGAATAAGAATGTCAGTTCGAAGCATAGTCGCGAGGCTTATTAGATACTACAGTATGGAGTATCCTTGCCACCCGATCCGCGAGCAACAACAGGTTCCACCACTCAATCACCACAGGTTCCTGACTGGATGGGAAAGCATATGAGTCACGGCACTATGCGGGTTAGCGCATAGGGGCTAATAAGCCAGTCATGCACAAAAGGGGACGATACAAAATGGGACGGTAGTGGACCAAGTTCAACTCCTGTCTATAAGAGACTGCGAGATTAAGTCTATTGAGGGCAGGTACTCACATAACACATTGCAATTTCATATCAACAATGTTATCAAACAATAGCCAATTTCAAGTGTATTTTTCTGTCTGTCCTGCAAATTTTCAACAGTCAAACGTTTTCACTAGCTCGAACAATGATTTTCTAAAATCCAGGTTGCTTTTTCTCATTCTGTTTGTTAAGACATGGCTAATCCGCGCTTGCAGACATGAATTACTCACCAAGCTGACGAACGCAATTCTATTCTGGCAAAAATAATTATTTAATTTGGCAAATTTAACATAGTCACTTCGCTTAGGTGTTGTCCTTAAATCTTAATTTTAACAACACGCCTGCTAGATTATATTTGCCGAAAATATTTTAGTAAATGAATGAATAAATCATTCAATTAAACAATAAATGAATAAAACTCTGACAGACGGTTAGAATAAAGGCCAAACCAAACCTTATAATTATTTTGCTCTTTACACACTTAAGCTTGAGTTCAAGGAGCTGCCACGTTTTTCCAAAGCTATTATTTAATAGAAGCATGCAGTTCCTTGGAAACCTTAATTTGCATGGCAGTTTGCAGACCTTCTTCTCGTTTAATGTCCCTTCAGATATACCCTTCTTCACTCAGTGTCTACAGTTTTCACGGACGTATATGCATGAGCAACTGAAATAACAGAAACAGGACACGCATATCTATATTTTGATAGCAAAATATCAAAATAAACTTAAGTAGGAACGAAAACAATTCAAATCAAGGCAACGTCATCTGTTTGATATGTTGACCGTGTGTATTCGAATCTCTAACCAAACGTCAAAGCTATTTTCAATTGCGCCAGCTTGACAATGGGACAAAGCCGAAGAGGATATACGTACCCACATTCACTGCTCACGGTATATATTGATATGATATAATGTGCGAAGTATGCCAACAGATCGATTATGGCTTGTAAATTTTCGAAACGACAAAATGACAAGGGTCGCACATGCACAAATATTGTCTTTATCGTTCTCATCATTACGGCTATCATTCCCGTTCCCATCCTTGTTTATCACCATTGTCGTCGATCCCATTACGTGAGGGAGATGACTAATTTCCGAAATTGGTGTACAAATATTGACCAATTTTCAAAACGTGGTCAATTTCAGCTAGTTCTCAATCATTCCATACATTTGTTTAATAAACGCAGAAATTGATACATGACTGAGTCGTTCACATAAAGGACTAAGGAGCCACTGAGTATCTGTCGGCAATCCGGTGTAACTTGTACATTGGTTGTATGCTGAGAAGGTTGCGGGAAGGCCCGGGACAAAAGAAAAATAAGCAAGTTGATGTTTTATTATAACATAGGAACGCTTAAGTTTGATAATGTCATTGTCGGCGCCGTTAGTGATATATAATTTATTCGCCATCTAGCTTTATCCAGAACTAAGACCACAAATCTCTTTCAAGCCACTCATCGTTGGAAAATGACAGCGTTGACATTACCAATAGCGTAACATTGCAAATATAAAACATTTTCAACTTTTCGGAGTCAAATAAGTTCAACACATTGCAGACACAAGTCCTTCGCGTACGGTCATATGAGATTCGTTAGAGCCGAAGCGAAAAAAAGTTGCCGTATCTGTTCGATTGCTGCTCATGGACTCAAGTTTTCTTCTTTGCTCTCTAATTAGTTTTGAGCTATTTTTAAAATTTTTTTTACTGGATCCTCACCGGTAAACTGGGGAAAAATAAAAAATCGTGTTTTCAAACTCAAAATCAAAATATCAAACCAAATTATCGTAAAAATATATTGACTTATAGGGCTGCAACTGCGAATTGGGTTAAGCCGTTTAGTTAAGAAAAAATACTTGTCCTTAATAATTTTACCTAATCTCAGGTAATAGTTCTAAGAACTCAATAATAAATTCTTAACTTCCAGCAGCACACAATCTTTTTCCACCATTCAAAATTTTATGTTAAACTATTCAGAGAGTACTCGCTATGTCTAATTTTTGTTAAATTTTCAATTTTCAGCTCGGTGTTGTTCGGTAAGTGGCAATAAATTAGCTCAATATGTTAAACATCTCTCGCGAACTGTTCGAGCAGGTCTTACGCTTTCGAGCTACGACGTGAGTTTATTTGCAAAGTGCTGCTGTGGCTTTAGCTAAGACTTCTATGAAGTCCCGGCCCTTCCCTGTTCTTGGAATATGTTTCAAGTGATCAAAGCCAGAGTCAACAATCTTGCAAGAAAATTTATGTTCTTTTATACTGTACGTTTAACCAACTTATAGCACAAGTAGCTCCTGTCAGGCTTTTTCTAACCTAGAGCCGTATGGTCACAACTTAGTCGTTTTGAACAGTGGCGAGGAACTGCTCAGCGTCGTATTCTGCAGACCATTCAACCTTTCTCCTTTTTACCCATGCTGAGAAATATTTCGGATTGTTTCTCAATTAAATCCATTATGGCAAGGCTGTCCTATAGAATATTCAGAGGTGAGTCTTTATATGATTTCACATACCTTAGGGTAAACCTTTTTGAGGCACCGTCCTACCTCAGTTATGTTCGGACAATTCTATGGGAAATCAACCAATTTGCTGATAATTTTTGGAAGCATCTTCATGATATGTCTACAGTTTTTGCTACCCAGAAGCGCTGTATTAAAATAATTAATGAAAATACTTTTGAAAAGTGTAGCATATTTGTATAAATGTGGTTTTCTGTATTAATTCGTATTATTTTACATCATTGTATTTAAAATATAAAAATAAATACTTTTTATTTATTTTTAAAACTTTCTATTTTCAAAACGTAAAATTGCTTCATACCATATTGGTAAATCTCATTTTCAGTCTGTGTCAGTACAGTACCATTTTCTTTAAATTTTGTTTGCCAGCTGGGGAACACTGCCCTCAAGAATTTCTTAACACTGTACTTTAAAGAGCTCCATTTTGAAGTTTTACGCCCATGTAGCGTACATAGCACCAAAAAATTTGAAGAAAATCTAAGGCGTGCATTTTCAAATATTGAAGGATGTAGGGCACTGCAATGATTTTTTCGGCCAGGATGTTTTTTGTACTATTTTTTATGTTACCTACACATTATACTTTTCACCGAGCCATATTCCAAAGCTATACGTTAAATGGAAAGTTATATATAATTTTTTGCACGCAACGCGAAGTTACACTTCTCAGAAATTTCTACAGGCTATATTTCCGAAAATAAAGAATATCTTTGACAAATAACTTGTTGATGCATGCTAACAAAGAATATAGGCAAAGAAAATAATATTATATATTCTGTGGTGCTACTCAACAACAAATTCATATCTGCCGATAGCGATCCAAGAGCGTTGTTCGAATTCCAATGCAATAACTGGTCGGTAGCGCAGTGAATAATCCTAACCTCGAGGGTGACTTCTATGACTATTTTAAGGTTATATTTTCTGTTTACGACCATTTTAAGGTCATGTCTCAATAGCCCAATGTCCCAAAGTAATTAAGGGGAATATTTTAACCCTACAGCGCATAGTGTGCCACATATGGCACATACACAAATATTGCCTATACGGAAGCACATGATGCAGTGTGCCACCATCCAATTAAAAATATCGTACCTAAACACTACAAAAAGACATAAAAATACCTCAAATTTATTGACTTAGCGGTACTAGTAGTCGGGAAACGATTTGAAATTTGATTTAGCTGTAAGTTTGCAAAAATTTTCATTACGTCTGCTACACTCGTGCATAAAAGTTGTGAATTTAGTGCTATCATCCAGAAATAATTCCTAGAAGTAAGTTTATGTTTCTATATTTTTGTGGAATAAGTGTTTTACATTATTAGTTAGTAATCAACAAATAATTGGAAATTTGCTGAATGTGCGTGATATGGGACACTGTGCAATAAGAGAACTATGCATAAATTTGTTTATTTCAGATGACACCTTCCAAACTCGTAACAAAAGATGAATACGAACATATTTGAAATATACCATCAGGCAGTGAAGATGAATTGGAAGTGTCTGATGAGGATAGTGATAATGAGATGTCAAGAATGCGTGATTTGATGGTAAAGCCTAGCGTTTCTGGTCAAATCACTGCACCAACACCAGAAAATAGTGCGACTAGACGGCCGATATTATCTCCTATGGCAAATACTTATACAGTTCGACCTGCCAATCAAACTTTCAAGACAAGTAAGAAGAGGAGAAGATATATATGGCGCAAAACATCTTTTCAATCACCACCTTTATCATTCAAAGGTAATGAAAAGTTAGAGGAGCCTATATTGAGCATCCAAACGCCTTTAGACTATTTCTTGTACTTTTTCGATGACGATTTGCTGCAGCATATTGTCGAAGAGTCTACAAAATATAGTATTCAGAAGAATCCGTCGAAACCATTTGTTGCTACTAAGAACGAGCTCAGGAAGTATTTAGGAATTTGTCTTCTATTTGGACTGACTTACCAGGCGAATATACGGTCATTTTGGAATTCTGAATTAGGCATGCCACTCATTTACAACTGTATGACGCTTACACATTTTGAGAAAATTCGTCGGTTCATACACTTTAACGACAACCTCAATTTCAAACCTAGAGGCGAACCAGGACATGACCGACTTTTTCGGATTAGACCCATACAAGAAGCATTGAAGAAAAAATGTCAGAGCATCCCGAAAAGAGAAACTCTCTCAGTAGACGAGCAAATATGTGCCACCAAGGCTTGGGGACAAATGGGGATACAAACTATTTGTTTTATGTGATGACACAGGTTTCGCGTATGATTTTGAAATCTACTCGGGCACAGAAAATGACCCTAACCTGAGAGTAACTGGTGAACCTGATTTAGGCGCGAGTGGCAATATAGTAGTGCGCCTCTGTCGAAGCGTTCCCAAAGAGCAAAACTACAAAGTTTTCTTCGACAATTATTATACTTCGCCTGAATTGATTGCTCATTTAGCAAAATCAGGAATTCACACTTTAGGCACTGTAAACTGAGGTCGCTTAGGTACGAATATTCAAATACCATCCCATAAGGATCTATTGAACGCCAAGACATCACGTGGGTATTCCGAAGAATGGCAAGCTACTGTAGAGGGTATACCAGTAGTTACGGTTAGGTGGCTGGATAACAAACCAGTGACACTAGCATCTTCTTTTGTGGGCAAGGAACCTAAAGAGCAAATAAAACGATTTTGTAAGAAGAGCAAACAATACATCAATGTCGATTGTCCCAGCATTATTCGCCACTATAACCAACACATGGGTGGTGTAGACCTGCTTGACTCTTACATCGGGAAACATAAAATAAAAATGCGCACCAGGAAGTGGTACATGCGATTGTTTTACCACTGGCTTGATGTTATGCTCATAAACAGTTGGCTACTTTATAAGAGAGTTGAGAAGCAACGGGGAAATAATTCAAGTGTGGTAAAATTACGCGAGTTTCGACTGGAGGTGGCTAAAGCTCTATGCCTATCTGGAACCTCACTTGCACGCAAAAGAGGACGACCATCATCATTCATTTCAGATTTGCTTGAAGAGAGGAAGAAAAAAAAGCCAAATGCCGTTGTACCACCTAAAGACGCGAGGACTGATGGGATCGAACATTTTCCATTGTGGTCAACTTCTAGACAACGCTGCAAGATGCCAGCTTGTAAAGGGAAGTCTTTTGTTACGTGCGAGAAATGTAACGTGGCACTGTGCTTAAATAAAGACAAAAACTGTTTTGTCTTGTTCCATAAATGAAAAAGATGTATTTGTTCTAAAACAGAAGACTATTTCTTATGTCGATCTCAATTAGTTCCTATTTTTCTTTTTTTGTTTTCATTTTCTTAATGTGTTAATATAGTTGCTATGGTTCACTTATAAATATATTTTGTTAGTTTTCATTAAAATATCATATATTAGAATTTTGTTACATTTTCTTTGAGCTCCACATATGACTCTATTTACAACCTAATTGCACTGTGTGACATATCTGGCACATACTAAATAACTGAATATATCTCAAGAAATATTCGGCACAGATTTTTTTAAATATTTTTCCCTAAATAAGGAATAAATTTAAAGGGTGATATATTTTTTCTGTAACATAAAAAAAATCGTGCACTGTAGGGTTAAGACTTAAATTTCAACCCTAGATTTAATGATACACTTTCACATTGTAGAGCTTAACGTGAGCCTAATACGTTAAACATGATGGAATGAATTAATCATTTTTATTTTATTCAAAAATCGAATCACGCAATTACCTCATAAGCAAAGAATTTGTTAGGCATAGACTTTTCCTGTCGAAATAGGATTGATTTTTATTTTTATTAAAATACACAGAATCGGAAAAGTTCCCGAACTTATCTTATAGCGCTTGTACGAGTGTCGCCACCTCTTGGACGACACCGTCACTATGTTGCTACATCCCTCTGGAGTGTTTGAGAATTTTTTCACCAGCATCCGTTCATTAGTTGCCGAGATAGACGTGCTTGAGTGAACGTGTGTTTAGTACTCCGGTGCAAGCTCTACGATGGATGAGAAATTTTAACATCGTGCCGCAATTAAATTCTGCTATAAACTTAAAAAAAACTTTCGCGGAAACGAAAAAAATTATCGGTTCGGCTTACGGTGAAAGTGTAGTGTCGCGTACAACTGTTTACACGTGGTTCAGTCGTTTCAAGAAGGGTAGAGAGTCGTTCGAAGATGACGAGAGATACGGCCGGCCGCACACAAAGGATTTGTGCCTCCAAACACCACCGTGAATGCTGCGTATTACGTAGAGGTGTTAAAACGTCTGAAGCGCTGGATTAATCGCATCAGGCCCGAGTACAAGGAACCGGGATCGTGGAGTTTGCTGGATGACAATGCGCCTGCTCATTCTTTGAACATTGTGAAGCGTTATATAGCCAAAAATCAGATCCCACGCATCAATCACGCCCTATACTCTCCAGATCTGGCTCCAGCCGACTTTTTCCTATTTCCCAAGCTCAAAATGGCCTTGAAATGACGATTTTTTGAAGATGTACCGAGCATTCAAGTGGCTTGCACCGAGCGTCTCACAGCGATAACTTCAGAGGAGTACCAGAGAGCCTTCGAATCACTCATGCAGCGCTCAAATGAGTGTATATCTAGGGAAGGGGACTATGTTGAAAGTTAACTGGGATAAATTTCTTTAGATGTAATTTTCGATTTTTTATTTCAAAAGTTCGGGAACTTTTCCGTCATACTGTGTATGTTGTCGTTCGCGGGTCGACTCATCCAGCTGCTCGAAAATGTCATCGAACATTCATTGACATTTGTAGTTCCACTTCGAAAATCAACAAAGGTTAAATCAATTAGTGAACTGATACTTAGCTAATCACTCTGACTCTTTTAGAAGCTTCGGGATTAACATTTCTTATGTACGAAGATTTAGGATGTAAGCCACAACTCACTCATGATTTCAAATATTGAAAGATAGCAAGACCATTATTTGATGCTGTGGAAAAGTGAACATGGTGAGTTTTTAATGAACCCCTTCTATAGGTGTACAAATAATGTTGCATAGCCATTTCCTGGCAATAAACTCAATAACTCAATCGAGTTTTCCTTCAAAATTTACGAAAAATTTTACTCAGAAAACAAAACAAATTTTAAACAAAAGTTATTTGTAGAAAAAATACGCGGTTTATACGAGAATAACTTTTCATAGGAAACGAGGGATTTCTTTTAATTCAAGTTATTTAAAACAAATCGCAATTATTCTAAACAGATAAACTGCAATCTATTGAACTACAAAAGATGTGATTAAAAACTATCGCTCTGAAAGATGCGAATAAGAACATCAAATCTGAAAGGTAAACAGCTCATTTATCCGAAACAAGTAATATTTTCAATCAAACATTCCCATTGAAATTCGGATCGCAAGAGTTTCTCTCAAAGGATATTCGCAATATTAAACCCGCTAAGCTCCGAATGCAATCTGCATCAGAAAGGCTGTTCCCCCTTTCATTCACAGACTCAAGTTAAACGCGATGCATATCGTCCTTCGCATTTCCAGGCTAATCTCTGGCCATCCGGAAAATATCCCTAAAATGCTCGGCGGGATAATCAATCTCAAGAGCCTTATTAATTAAACTTCACGCTACTACAGATTTCAGTTGCCTTTATAAATTACAAAGCATGGACAGGTAGTTTATAAATCATGTGGGTTGCCAAGATTGTGATTTTCGCATTTTCGCATCTCACTAGGCGCAAGCAACACTAATTACCCGAACAGGATAAAGTGGCCAGCGCGGTAGTCCTGTAAACGAGTGGCAATGTATAGCATATGTGTATGACCGAATTAATTCCGCCACAAATATGGCTCAAATTCTTCGTACACGAATGCTAAGCCTAACACAAATCCGTTTTGCCCTTTCAGATGCGTCTAATTACAAGGTCCCCAGTAGAGTTGCTGTTCCTGCTTTGATTCGGGAACTTTCTGAAAGGACTGTTCCTCCTTTGGAATCGTGTGCATAACTAAACATTCAACTAATTTAAATAGATATATTGTGATTCACGCGGCAAAAAGTCTTGCGAAACTTATCGTGCGACTACTGAATAAATTTTCTTGTATTTTTTTACCACTGCACCGCGTTATCCTTACAATACAACCAAGTTCCGGCAACACTTCCTTCCATATCTTTACAATCAGCCCCAAAGCACTGGAAGGAAGCAACCATCGCAGTCCGGTTGTCCAGTAAGGCCTTTCTGCACAATAAATGTCCAGTGATTATCCACCGGAAGAATTGTTCCAGGGCACAGCATCTGCAAGTGACACATATAAATTAGACACGCGATAACTAAATATGCGATTTAATTAAGTGACTTAGTTCTACTGATAACTTTTCTGCGGGCTCTTATATATTAACAGTAATATATCTTTTTTTAATAACTCCAGTTCACCAGCAGCTTTTCCTTTTTACTTTGGATCGGTATTATCAGCAGGACGCTACAATTGCATTTCCTCAAGTCTGCGCAGTTAATATGTTGTACAAAGTGTCGGGCAAGGATAGCTTCGAGATTTTGCTGTGGTAGTGAGTCTGCAAATAGGTTTAGTGATAAATAAATGTAGCAAAATTAAAATTCCTTCATTCGTTATCAAGCAATATTAAAAGAATACAATTTAATGGGTAGTGATTTAACCAAGTAGTAATTTAAGGTAGTAATTTGACCCGTTGATCATTGGATATGCTCCTGCTCCGAGAATGTGTAGGCCATAATCATCGCAGGGACTTATTTTCTTCTCTAAATTCCATTGCACTCTGCGTCCATCGCCGCTTTGAAATGAAAAATCAATATGGGACCTACAAATCAGGACGATTTCAATGAAAATCTCATGCTCGGGTTTTTTTTTCAAGAAAAAACTAATTCTTATTTCAATTTCCTTTTTACACAATCGGGAATGGGTACCCCAAAAAATTCAAGCAAAGAAATTCGTGTAAATATTGAAAGTTATAAAAAAAAAAACAATTAAAAATGATTGAGCAATATTCGAAATTCTTGTCGGAGTTCTCTTAAGGGTTTATTTGATTCTTTCACACTTTAACTCATGAAATTTACTGTAAAAAATAAATTATTTTAGGGAAAATAGAAAATAATAGCTGATTTCCATTTAAATATTTGGCATCGTTACGTATTAGGCAAATTTAAATGCAATCGTATGTTCAAGATAACAATATCTCTGCCATCACTAGAACCATTTATTTTATCCATCATCTTGTGAATTTACTTCTGGATTATCATGTCTAGTATCCTATGTTGATAGCTCATTTGTAATTTAAAGGATACCAGCCATTGAAAGTTAATTTATGATTTCAGTACACTTCGAAACTTTGCAGCTCGTTCCTCATCAGGATCATGTTGTTCAAAGTGATTACAAAACCTTCTATCCTTCTATGATTCGCGTTGCATTGAAGATGAGAGGATCTTCTTTCTGTCTTTACGCTGAGGTTTATAATGCTATCAACTAAAAATTGAGTAACAAGAGATGTGACAATCGAATCTGTCACCACCAATTGTATGTGTAAGCGTTGTGATGTCACCAAAAGCATCTTTATCAGGATAAAATGATAAATCTTGATCTTTTTTCACATGCTCACCAAAGATATTCCATTGAGTGAGACTGAACGAGAACGAACGTTTTATGCAGTACATTATACAAATGATAATGACCCCTCGGCCGAGTGGCTTTGTTAAGGATGTTGTGTTGGGCTGAAGGATGCGAAATCACACATGCGGTTGTTTGAAGATCGAATGGCCGAGTTCATTGTCTAGAACTAAATTTTTAATTCAAATTTGAGAAATTTTGCGTATATAGATCGTTCAACTTGAAAAAATTCTGCAAAGCTTGCACTTGGCATCAGAGGTTTGTTTGCTGTACAGCGAATTTGCAATTTATTGAAATCTACTCTTTTCATTGCGTGTTCATGTTTTGCTATGACGGTCCATAGCCCGTCATCGTTCAAAACAAAGGCGCACATGATAGTTTACTTATTGTCCTCATGTGATGAAGACGAGGCTGTACACCCAACATTCAAAAAAAACATAATCGGATTCTACACTTCCATAAAAGGAGAAGTAGATACGTTTTAGCAGATGTGTTCAAACATGTCATCCGCAAAATCAGTGCTCCATGTTTACGTTTAAAATATACTGAACGTAGCCGGAATCAACTCCTACCTAAACCTTCTAAACGTTGACATCTGGAGCTAAAAGATTGCCTGGAAAAGGCTCGCTCGAGGAACTTTCTGAGCAGTTCGTTGATCCGTACTTAGAAAATCGGTTTAAAGTGCCTTGAAATATTAAAGAAACGTTCAGAAATGTGTTGGGTTTGAATGACGAAAAGCACCAAAAAGATAATTTTCAATGCCATCTTGTGCACTAACGTGTCTCAGCTAGGACAAGTTGGCTGTCACTAGCTTTTCTTCGTACTCAAAAGGGCGAATGACAAAGAACAACAGAAACAAGGGTAAAATTTCCCTTTGTAGGAAACATAAAGTTAATTTTTCCCCATTTTGCGCTGCCAAAATTGACGCAATTTTAAACATATTTTCAATATTGAAGCTCATTCCTCATACTGGCAGCAAATGTAATTTCGGATGAAATGTTCCTGATTTTGTCATTTTAAATTTTAAGAACCTTCGAGAAGTTACAAATACTCTCCTATATACTCCTATATACTATACTATAAATATGAATTCTATAAATATAAATACAACTACAACTATAAATATAAATTCAATAGAACTTATGATTTAATACAATAAAGCTTCACAAATGTGTTTCTTGTCAACGATCCTCTCTCACCATTCTCTCTCAAAATAAACACATCAAGAAATCCTTAGATCAAGGTAATAAGCATCGTCCAAAAATCCCGCCCAATTTTTTTCTCGCTGAAAATCGGTGAATTGTGATTTAAATTGAATTTTACTCCGCTGATTAATCCATTGACAAACATGCCTGCGATTTTTGACGTTGAAAATTCTGCGAGAGCTCTGAAAATTTGAAAAGCTTGATATTGATAACTTTCGATATTCATTGTGTGAATAACTTTGGATTCATTTCCTTTCTCTTTCATCTAAATATCGTCTATCAGGCTTTTGTATAGTGAAGATTTATAATTATAACAAGCATTCAGTAGTAGACAGCTCGTGGCAAACACAAATTATAAATGTCAGGATTAAACATTTCACTACTCTGCAAACACATGCTCGGTATAGGATCTATGTTTGACTAACTTGTAGTCGAATATTTTAAAACAAACATATATTTAATTCAAAAGTAAGACACAGGCTTCGATTTTAAGTTGAGCGTTCGACAAACATTACCCTGCTCTCAAGAGTAAAAGCAGCGCTTTTCATTTTAAAAAAGGGGAAAAAATTTAGTTACTAGATTGAAGCTGAACGAAGAAACTTTCATAAATTGATGAGCAGAATATCTAATTAGTTTATTTGCATTTGAAACCTATGTCATTTTTTCGGTCATTGCATCTACCCCTTGTCTCGAATAGACCCATTTACAAAATTAAGATCTTCTATTCTTAGGACCAGGCTAGATCACAAGATATAGTCAAAACATACATTTTTTAGGCTTTTTGAAATGACAGTCATGGACAGGAGAAATCCATGACAGTAAGCCCATCGCTGAAATCAGAGAATACTTTAATTGATATTTCTGCAGAATAAAAATTCGGCATCTATTCAAAAACACCCTGAAAAATTAAAATGAAATGTGAAATGTTCCACAGTAAAATAGTCGCGAGCAAGCGCCATGAATTACATCTGTTAACCCCTTAATCTACGGTTTAGATTCGAAGATGTTGGGCCGAAATCGTATACAAGCTCGCGCAGCGTTCGGGTAATTCGCACGACTTGTGTAACACGCTGATCGGGTCAATCGTAAACATGACGGGCATCGCCCGTGGTAGAACGATCGCGGTTTGTAGATAGCCCAGGCAAGGCTCGTGATGTATTTCTGTTATCTCTTCGGATCGTGATCAGTGTCAAATTGTTCTTGGTCACATTCGCACGTCGAAATTTACGTTCGTAAATTCTAGAAAAGCAATCCCAGAAGATGTTCTCAAGAAAGAGATTTCGTGATGAAAGCAGTGAGAATTGTGCTGATAATTTTGCTAATTTGCAAAAATTACTAATTTTGTATTTTTGTATAAATAAACATTTTGTAATAAACAATTATTGCATCAGGCTGTAATTGCATATCAAATATTCCACGTAATATTCACTTCTAGCCCGACAATCGTACGCGGGCTCTGCCCGCCATTGTAGGTTAAGGGGTTAAAAGCAATTCTCATTTGAAATGTTTAAAAAAATATTTACATACAATGCTGTGTTCTTTTATCAATTAAACGTGTCATATTGAACAATATATTACATATTACATAATGTCCTGATACCGAATTTGAAAAAACTTCTAATAAAGCCTCGGTTATACTTGACTTTCCGAGCAAACCCTTTCTCTAAATAAACAGCTACACTGAATCCTATTTTTTTGTAGTACAAGAACAAGATGAACTTCATTCAACTTAAATTTGCCTTCGTTTGGTGTTGAACCCTTCATGTATTCCTATACGGTGAGCGCACAACAAAAACTCTTATTTTTCTAAAAAAAAAAGTAACAATATTTGTTTGAATAAAAAAAATAATGATTGAAATATGACAGATTTCTAACAAATAATGCAATGAAAATATTCTATATTCTAGTTCTTATTGAACGAACTGAGCGCTCATCCCAACTGCTGGCATGGGTGGCAAGCAAAACTTAATAGCACCTAAAAATTGAGAATGTCAAAAGCATCATACATGCAAAAAGCATCTCACATACGTTGTATTTGCGTGCCAAGGACTATTACCGAAGAATATACGAGTATGTATGTACTATAGAATGAAATATGTGTTTCATTCTATAGTACATACATACTCGTTATTATTCCTTATTTTCATTCCTTATTCGTTTTATTCCTTTTCTTAATTCCTGTTGATTAATTCATAAATCATTCGTTTCTTACGGTCTTGGTATCACATGTATAACATGCATCATTAGACGATGCTCTTCGTATGATGATTACATTAAAGTAATGGCAGCAACACATGAATTAACGATACCTATTTAAAAGCTTCATTTCACATGGCAACCTACCAATCAATTGCAGCTTTCCTATCGAATAAATTTAATTGAGGATATTTTTTGTCAATCGATACGAATGAAACTCGAGAACGAAAAATGGGACGAAAATAATACTAGGCCTTATAATAGAAGTTAGGACGATTGAGACAACTAACTTATCAAGGTATTTAATTATACAAACTCACAGTTTTCCACACACTTGATGAGTCGTGCAAAATATTAGCCAACAGACTACGAGTATTACGTATCATTACTTATTATCCACCCAACAGCCATAATATTATAAATCCTAGCAATCGATTCACTGTCGTTAACCAAGAATATCCCCTAATTGACGGCGTTTATCCCTAGTAATTCCTTTAGGAGTGCAATGAGAGGGGAGATGCCGAATCAATTACTGGTTACAGCCATTGAATTAATTTCATTATTATCTCGCGGATGATTGATTCTCAGTTTTACTTCTTATGGTAGAACTTGATTAATCGCTCGTCGAATTATCTGAAGATTTCGTGCTTAGCGTGATCCTTGTCGTTCCGGTGCTTGCGTCGCTTATTTAAATGACTATAGCTGCTAACGACGACAACTCTAATGAACTGTCTTTCAAACAGGGATGAGTGCTTGGTCTTTTGCAGAAATTATATCTTGGAATCTGAACGATAATCCTAGCTGTATAGTAGCTCTGCGCTACGAGGCAACCTCAAACGGATACGATTTTATTATACACGATTTACAGAATCGGAATCTTAACTAGATGAAGTCTAAGTAAGGATATCACATTGAGCTTTATTGATGGCATTAGAATTAAAGAGTAACTCATTGATATGTCACAGCTCTACTATTGAAAATTAAGCTGAAATTCGTGGAGTTTGAAGAATACGAAATTTTAATAGATAGGAAGCGACAATCACTCAATTTTATCCGCAAAGCAGAAGGAACAGATCCTCGATAAGAAAAGTAAACTACTAGCTTGAATATAAAGAGGAAGAAATCCTTTCAGGTTTGATGATACCTTGATTTGATAACCTAAAAACAAAAGCAACGCAAAAGGACATTTTAAGGTAATTGTACATTCACATCCAACAATCAACCATGAAAAACTACGAAAAGTTCTCCAATTGGAGGCTTCTGCTCTTAATTTGGATAGTTTACGTGAAAAAGTGCTCCAGGACTTACATTCTGTATATATCTTATATAAAAGTACCGTGAACATAACGAAATATAACACCCATGTCAATCGTGGTGACCATCACCGTACACTTTCAAGTGAAATTCTGTATTTCAATTACACACTTGATACTTGAAATTGATATCTTAACGATTTCATCATAAAACAGGATCTCACTTTCTGCGAAATTCATAATATAATGCTAGCTCATAATGTAGATGCCAAATTCTAGCGGTGGTCGAATCTACGTTCTCATCGTGTTTAAAATACTATGGTGAGAGGAAAACGAAACATCCCTTCTGAGGATTTCGGATTCGAATGAAACGTATGATTAACATTTGCAATGCAAATTTCTGAAAGTACCTCAATGAGAATTCCTGGCATCAACTCACATTACCCGGAAGGAATTCAATTGCAAATTTACTGAGATCAATTTTCAGCAGAATGTTTCTGGCAGAAACATATTGAATTTTTCTTGATAGATTTTATACGTTCGATAAATATATTTTAAAGCAATCAAATTAAATTAAATTAAAAGCAAATATTTTAAGCGTTCTAGACATTTACACAAAATGACCTACCAAGCGATAAATGAAATGAGAGGAAAAATCTTAAATCTTTGCTGAATTGTCATGGAATTGAACAGAGTTTGTATTTCTGCACAGCAAATATTTAATAATCCTTTGAATTTGGCGAAACCTAGACAAGACTATTTGTGGGCCAAGATCCAAGACGATCTGATAAGCCTTAACTTGACGATGATCGTTTTGACTTGAAGGGCTCGTAAGTTTATTTCTTAAATTATCGTTACCCAACCAACAAACAACACGTGGTTTAAAGTTACTGATTATTTATTTCTTAACGAGTGACCCATGGTTACGCCTAACCGTTTCCGACTTCCCAATTTGAATTGGAAAGTGTTTAATACTTTCTTTAAGCATCATCTCAATTCCTTACCACCGTTTAACAATCTCCCATCCATCAGTACTAACATTAACCTTCCTGTAGAGTTTCTGCCATTTATTATCAACAGCATATGTGACCATTTTCCAATTGTTGGTTCGGATGTTTGCAACCTTCTAAAAAATTAAAAAAATTCTTGTTAGATTCCATTTTTAGGTTGATATTTTTATTTTGCAACAGACAGCTGTTTCGAGGCCGATATGGTCCCTTCTTGTTATTATAAATTTCCCTCCCTCGCGACATTACTTTCGCTTTTGAAATCACGCGATTCAAACCCAACTGAAACCATAATTAAAACTTATTAACAACCTCAATATCTCCATTCAAAGCTGGATTTCGGATATTTATACACGAGTTCTGGATCGAAAATTAACCAACACCTACTGTAAAATATCCCCTAACTCAGAAAGAATACGGATCTATCGACCCACATCCTTAACTAAAACATATCCCCTATCGATGACTTCGATAACCCTCTCGATAACTAACTTTTCAGCCGGTCATTTTATAGATTCACTGCTTTTCCCTGACCAACACACCAATAACCTAACAGACCTTAAGGTCAGACACTCAGTCTAGAATTTTCTGAGTTGTACTTTTTTTCCAAGCGGAGACCCTCGCTTTGAAGACGCTTTCAATTCACCACTTTATTCTTCCTCCAATGTCACTTTTCGTTACGCCTCAATCAATTTGGTGTCCAAAAAATAGTTTTAATACCATACGTTCCCGACCCAATAAAAATTCCGCGAAAACGACAGGATTTCTTTTGCCATGATCTAAAAACTTAGAAACACCCTGAGCCCACTTCTTGCTAAGCTCTTCAACCCCTGCATCGTACACGTATCCGTCCCCCACTTTTAGCCTCACACCAACATCGTTCCAATCCTCAAAATGCATGAACATCGGTTGGTACCGAACACCTACCGCTCACTATGCCTTATGTATTGCCTTGGATTGTTTCCGAAATTGTCACCAAATACTTAATAGACAACCACCTAGATACAAATGAAGTCAGCCAAAGATTTCACTGCACTGATTTCACTGAGGTCAGCCACTGCACTGAACAAAGTAACTCCAATAGAATCTACCCTGACTCCCAATACATTAAATGAAATCCATCCTCCTCTCGATCCTGCACCTCCTCCCTCCTTCGTCGTGAGTTTGTCGTTTTGTCCTGAGTTTGTCGTACTCTCATTTACAAGGAGAAAATCAGTTTTTTATCAGACAGGATCTCCAAAAAACCCTTGAGTCCCTTCGGTGGTTTTGTCGAGTCCCAAGGTATGTTCAGAACTTGGATATATACCAAGCCTTAGGTATTGACACAGTTGAGAAAAACATCAAGGACAAACTATTTCACAAGATTGACGAGATCCCGAACAGGATCGTGGAAATTCTCAGAAACCCAGATGACGAAAACCTAAATATATGTATCCAAACTTCTGATCAATAAAGTATAATGGAACAGACAAAATTTTTGTGCTAGGTGGGGGTGAGTGTTATACACTGACAGACAGGAGTGTAGTTAAAGTGCTTACACAATCGGATCAGCCTCGCGTAACCCACACTCTCGAAGGTTCTTTCTACAAAAACAATCGAATTAATCGAAATTCAACCTGAAATCTAATTCTTAGAGGACTCATGAATAATCCATTGAATTGTGTTTGAAATTCATTTCTTCTGACTGAACAGAATAGAATAATGTTGAATCAATAATCATTACATCTTCATGTGAAAATTCAATGCACCTCAAAGGATCCGCAATCAAAGCACTCCTACAAATCCCACCCAAACGAAATTAGATGCACACCCTCCATGTGATATTATTCACAGTGAAGACCGAGCATGTTTTCCGTATTTGGACAACATGTGGATATACTTTTCATCTATTTATTCTCAAAACACCATAAATACGTTTCGTCATTTTCAACTTCCGGAACTAACATCTTGAGATTTCTCTAGGAGTTGGAAACGAATTGATTGGGAAGAAGACAGCGCCTGAGGGTTGAAATTTAAGGTAAGGTTGTATTTGTGTTACTTTGGATTGATGACACATTCTTTGGCTATTCTGGTAGCTGATATAAGAATTGTAAGAAATGGGGGATGTAAGGATATGTTGATAGCAAATTGTTTGAGGATGTGTAAAGGTGTGTTGAAGTTTTTTTCCGAAATATCTTGATATTTCTAGTTTGTAATTAAAATATAATCTAATCTTCGTCTGAAAAAGGAAAACTTAAAACTTTACGAAGGTTTCGAATATAAGAAAAAATGACCTATCGATTTTCATGTCAGTTACCCATATGTTATTGAAATGTCTTCCCAGCAAAAATCTAATTCTAATTGTGCCAAAATATTTGACGTATTTTTTGTTCTCTATGAAACGACTCAGCCATTTTCCTGATTTTCAAAAAAAATTCAAATCAAGTTTTCGATATTTCAAATCAATTTCGCAAAAGGTAATAATGGCAATTTTAGAAGAAAAGTATGAATTACTTTTCGAATACGGAAAATAAGGAGACTCCTTATTTATGATTATTTTTTTTTTTCCTTTTGTTGAAAACTGGATTTTTTTACAATCTGCGCTCACCATATGCTGAATGAATAAGCTGCATCAAGAGCAACTCATTACAGGGCTCAAGGACATTGAGTAAAAACCAAACTTCAGCCTCCAGATCTAAAATTGTTTATACTTTGAGAAAGTTCTAGTTATCAACTAAATTTTTGACTAACTAACTAATTATAATTTCAAACTCTTGCCTGGACTTATATGTAAATTGAAACTCTTGCCAGACAAATTTTACTTTAGATACGCTGCTCAACTCAAACTTGTTGTAATAGAGGCCAGCAAGCAACAATTGAATTTTCTAACGAGCCCAAACTATTCAAACAGGAAATGTGATATCAAGTTAGCATAAGAAACTAGCCCATAACCCTTTGTGGAACTCTCACTAGTAGCGACGTCATCTTGACAGATAACAAAGGCTCAGGTGACTCAATAACAGCACGGTCGCACCAACTACAAAATTTCAATGCGAGTCGAGCTCTTTGAAGAACTTTGCATAATAACTGCAAATGGTCATCCATTTTTCCGAGATAATTTTTCATTCTTCAAACATCCTGCTAGCACATTACTTAAATTCAAAATAATCAACTAAGGAAAGCAGACCATTCGATTTTATACATCGCTTTGCTTACCTAGTCCAACGAGGAAAACCACTCGAGAGAAAAGTCTGCTTAGCCATCTGAGAGTTTCAACTCTCATCGTTAGGAAAAGAACTCTTTCACGGAAGAACGTTTGAAAGAAGTTATCGTGCTTTCTTAGCTTCATACATTTACTGAAACAGTCTACAGTCTGCAGGACAACTACATTCTATCCTAACACAAATAAAAGAGTTGATGACCAATGCACAAACGGGCTTAACTCTAAATAAATTAATTTCAGATTTCCGATTGCTATCTTTAGATTCCTTAGTAAGAAAATAGCCGTTGTAGTAGGAGTCCTTTATTTTCATATTAATAATCTCATCTCTCTCAACAAAATTAAATTGAGCCAAAGTTACCCTTAAAAATCTTTTAATAAGTCGTCCAAGGATTCAGAACGGAGATCGTCGTATAAGCCCCTAACAAATTCCCACTAATACCTTCGTCTTTTGTTTGTCCTTCAATTTCCCACAACAGTTTTACCGAAAGATGAGATTTCATCGTCTCTGCAGCTTCAGCTCGAGTTCTCCAGAAAAAGAGTCCACTTGCCTTCGTAATTTTCTTAAGCTCATGGAAAAAATGAAATTTCCTGCAAGATACACATGACAACGATTTACCACAACCAACTTTTCTGCATGCTTGTTTATGTGCTCGCTGAATAGGATCATGGCACCGTTCTGTATTGTTCTAGTCTTTCTCTACATTCTTTCTACTTTGTCTTCTGAAGGAGAGAAAAAACCGGAAGAGGTTGAATAGTAGATGAAGGTAGTATGCGTCAAATTTTTACAAAATAAAATGCTCACATTTTAAGTTAGGAGTAATCCTGGAATTATTATCGGGCGCCTTTTATGCAAATTGGCATAAGCGAGAGGATTGTAGAAATGGTACTCAGAAAAATGGTGCAATTACATATATGCCTGCAATTGTGGGTAAATTGATGTGAAAATTAGCATAGCGGTCAGTATTTTGAGCCTAGAAAGAAATCCTTCCTCTACTCACATTTTAATTCGAGCAGTTTTACATATGTCGTAATATCATAGTTGTCCTTTACATGATTTCTATGTTTAGAGCAGGAAGACAGTTCGTATATTTATTAAACATAATATTAATAATATGTTTATATAATATTTTTTATTTATTTTTTATCAGATATTATTTATACTACATCACATAGTTGATCATCATAATTAGCCTTGAGGTTGACACGAAAAAGTCAAGGCTTGCTGAAAGTTTGTCAAAAAGAAAGCTGTACTCCACGATCTAGCAACCCATGCAAAAATCTGGTGGACATATTTTTGTTTTGCTGGGGGATGAAGACTATTTACACCCTGAGTGTCGGACTCCCGGTCGCAACCAGACTACCGACATCCTCGCCTGTATAAAATAATTATTTAAAATTTTGAGAAATAATCAATCATCCAGCGAACTGTCACACTATTTACTAAAGGTGATTACAACCTCTCGGTTTTGCATGTGGTTGTGAACTAGTTGAGCTCATATCATTGAATGAGACGAAAGCAAAGAAATAACGTTCTATAGCAATAAAATCTAGCAAGATAAGTTCAAATCGCGGATCCTGAATTCCAGCAAAAATTACTTGAGGTCATGCTGGGTCATAAAGGGGTGTTTGGTTTGCTTCAAGGATAAAATGGGATAGGCTTTGTGAGGAAACTCACCGAAGGTTTTCTGCAAAAAACATTTCCTGCGTGAACATGAGACCTCTCACGTCCTGAAAATGTGTTACGATGTGAATTGCAACTAAGTAATTGCAGCGAAGTTTATCACACGTTATTGTCGTTCCTTAAATATAAAGGCACGTTCGATAAAGGCACTGAATAGACATTTATGACTGAACTCCAAGTTGTAGTTGTCTTACAATTATCTTACCGTAAGTAATAGCGATTTTGATCCTGATTCCGCTTACTAGGCACAAAAAAAGGAATTTGACTAAATAAACTACGTTCTGTTTATATTTGGTGTTATTGCGTAACCAACACTAAAACTTGTACAATCTCAAAAGATTTATATATAAATAAAAACATAAATAGGAGTTACTTATATGATAGTGTTCTTAGAAATAAGTTAAAAATTAGTCTATAAAAGGTGAAAACAACAGAATCATTGATAATACAAAATTTGAACGAAAAAAGGTAACACACTGAGCTAAAAGTCAAATTTAGTCTATAGAAACTTTTTTTTCAACAGGAAAATGGACATGTAGTGGCGTCAAAGTACGTAAAAATTTAAATGTTTTCATCGGACAGCAGTGAATAGAACAGAATACAAGGCAATTGGATTTTTTTTTCATTCAGATACATCTCGATGCAATCAGACTACCTACACATTTTGAGTCCTTTGGCTACCATTATCGAGTCCGTTACGTGGTGCGACATACGATGGGCTATTGTACTATTGGAGCGCTATGTTGATGTGTTGTTCTAGGTATACAATGTGAAACTTTATAAAAGGAACGCAGCACCAAGCATATGAAGTGCTACCGAAGGCGGTACATTGACAGGACCTGGACAGGACAGGACCTGCTGGAGTATTTTACGATATTGTGTGCGAACGCAGAAGATGGTTTTTGTTTTGAAATGTCCGTTAAGTTCTTGTCATTGTCTTTTTGTTTGTGCTTGCAGCGTTTTTCCCCAGATAACTGCCATCTGTTTTTGTTGTGTGTTTTTCTCGAATTTTCATTCAGCGTATCGAACTGTTAGCGAAGCATTTTACTTTTCATTTTTCGTCATCAATTTTTAGAGCTAAATTGTCGATACCGAGCGATGTAGTTCGCTTCTCACTAAAATTGTGTTTCTCCGTGGACGGTTTCGGCGGGTTTTCCAGCTCCGGCGATTTGTGTCCAACAACTATTGTGATTCCTGCCACGGATTGCGATGCCACCTCCTCACTTGGCTCTTTTCGTGTTATCTTTAGTATTTGGTGTTTCGTTATGATGTCGCTAACGACTGATATCATGAGTCCTAGAATTATTGTCACCAGCGTTCCAATCATGGAGTACCACATATAACTGATCCGATAAATTGACGACACGCTGAAACGATATGAGATCAAATTATAAAATATTGAATGCAAAAAATCAAAACTTTAGAAAATAATATTGAATGAAGAAATTGTGGTAAAATGAATTTTACTTTATGATTTTGTGTAAGACTTTCGGGTCACCCTTTACATCATACTGCCGCAAAGGATATGCCCCAATCAGACTAATTAAATCATATGTCGTGACTTATACTGCAAGTTTATGGAGATAAGGGCATTTGAAGTGGCAAAGTCAACCACAAAGAGCACGATTCAATATTTTTCATTTACTAAGTTCACGTTGTTAAAACAACTTTGTTCAAATTTATCAATAATCATTTCCATGAAATATTATTCCATTTAATAACTTTTGAGGAAGTCAATTCAAGCTATTTCTCTGCATACCGGCGAGAATTACTGCTCGATAAATTACTGGAATTTTCGATAAACTGTCTAGGGATGCAAATTTGTTGCAAATATTTTATTCTTGTTCATAATTCCTCAATATATAAGTGAAATATTTACATCAAGTTACCCTTTAAGTTAACTTCAAAATGAAACATCGTATCGTAAGCAGGAAATTTAAATGTATGTATATATGTATGTATATAACTTACAACGTACAATACGTTTGAAATAGACTCCTGTTCGATTATTTAGCAGAGATAAACGAGCTTGATCCGCTTCAAAGCAATTTTTTTAAAAGACGCATTCTGAGTCCTTAAATGTTCAACTTCACCAAGTCTTTTTATAAACAATCCATACAACGACAGTGGTATCCGAATTCATTTTTATGGAGGGAAAGCAGAGTATTTTACTGATTAGTTCCACGAATATCACATTTTCTCCCATAGAATGGGAAGCAACATCACAGAAACAATAGTAGATTACTCACTAACAACGAACACAAACACCGCCTGTTTTTTAAAACGACGCATAGTTGAACAAATTAAGAACAAATGAATGGTTAAAATCATATTACTCGACTTGACGGAATATCCAATATAACCATCAAAAATCTTCCGAGAACATAAATCTTGTCAATTTGCCTCATGTTCAACGCCTGTCTAAATGGGTTGCACTTTCCAAATTGTTGGACACATACCAGCGTAATTCCTCTTCTCAAACCTGGTAAAAGTTCGCCGAATACTTAACGCTATAGGCCAATCATTTAAATATAGGCGCTTGGAAAGCTTATTGAGAAATTCATTTGAAAAAGTTGACTGATTACATAAAAAACAATGAAATACTCCTTAATTTTCACATTTGGCTTAAGGCACAGATTCTCAATAGATTCTCAACAAAGCACCAGCTACTATGCGTCTCAAAAGACAGAACAACAGCACTGAATACAAAAACCAGTCGGTGGGCCTGCTGAAATTCAATCTTCATACGCCTTTAAACCGTTTTTCATGAAGACCTACTTCATAAATTCCAAGAATCGCACCATACCTCCACAAACTGATGACATCCCTCTTAAGAGAAAGAACATACCAAAATACGAGGGTTTTTGCTGTTTTCGCTGGCATTCCACAAGGCTGAGTCCTACACTTTCCTATACCTAAACGTGCGACTTACCCGACTTACGCTGTTTGACATTAATTGACTTGTGAAAGACTTCTGACACAGTGTTCCTTGAATTCGTATTATGACCCGGTTATAAAATGTTATAAGGCCCTACTAAGAGTCATTCACAATTTTAAGTTTCATACGTGATGGTATATTATAGTATTGGTATAATATTATCACGGTATACCATGAGTTAGCTACGAGAAATCATTTTATATAAGAAAACTTCAATACTACATTAGATTGCCAGCTATAGCTCCTAAATGTTACTAACTTTGAAACAAAAAACGAACAAAAACGTAGACCTTAGTAACGAATTCCCTATGTGTAAGAAAACATCAAAAGAAAATCTCGAATATGCATTGTAAGAAAAGCTTCTACTTGACCACTTTCCTAAACATGAGAAGTTTTTAAGAATATCTTATTCAAGATAAATATAACCTGAAATTCATTTGGAAAACAAATATCAATTCAGTTTTCAGTGTTTGAAGCAACTTAAGTTTGTTGTCCCTACTCTTGATCCGTGTCGTTATAAAACTCAAAAACGAAAGCTGAAACAAACGAAATTATTGCACTCATAATGTTTTTCTCGACCCGAAATCACCTTGCTCCAGCAATTACACTCATTTTTTTCACAGTGAAAGGAAAATCAATGAAAAAGCTGTAAGAACATGGCTGCAAATTACTGTGGAAAGCCTAGTTATAATATCGGCAGAACAGGCTACGCATAATGTACATAATTCGCGTGAATCCTCCGAAAACACTCTATTATAGCCAAGACATTAAAATACAATTAAGGAGACCCCTCCTTGACCATGAGGACTTCGGTTGGTTCACCAATATCGAAGAAACAAATCTATAAATAAATGACTCACCTACTCTCAGCTTCAAGTTTATCTTGGTCGGAATGGCCATCATAAGCCATTGAGTTTGTCGCTTCCGTTAGTCCCAAAATCACCTCTGTCGCATTGTTGACACAATTACATTCAGCCGTGGACAAGGACAACGGTTCCGGGTCAACATTAGCAATTTGTGCCATAATTCCAATATAAATTACTAGTACAAGCGCCGTCACACCTCCATAAAAAGCTCCCTGTTGAAAAAAAAAACGTCACGTCCAATGTAAATACATTCTGCTAAATTGCCAAAAAGAAGTAATAATTGCTAGACACAACTTCGTAATGTCCCCAGAAGAATTAATTGCAACAATGTCAATTTTTAAGGACCAACACGACGTTCAATAAAATAGATTCTTCAGTCAGAGACACTAATTTCCTTTTGATGCAAATACTTTTCGATATATTGCTATTTATATCGAAGCTTTCTTAATGCATGATATGGATATAGAATTGTGATCTTACCTTCGCATTAGCCCTTTTGAATGCAATTCCCAGGATGAACAAGCCAAGCGTCACGCCGCCTACCAGCCCATTCAATGTGAGTGTAGCCTGAAGGACACCACCCAATCGTTCAACAACGAACACGAGTAAGAATGAAAAGATTCCATATCTGGAAAGAGATAAATGAAATGGGGTCATTTTACTATATCAATTTGTATACAAGGAAGCTTCAGCGCATATCGTGTTCAAAAAACAAAAATTGTTGCAATTTAAAACATGTACACATCTTATTCAATTTAAATGATTGTAAGAGAACTCACATTTTTGGAGCAATCAATTTTAACAAAAGGAGAAATAATATGAAAGCAATAATAGCAGGATGTAGATTGTAGTGAAAGAAGTTACGAACTATTGGTGAACTATGTACTAAAGATTGTTTGTATCTGCCAAATCTCCAGATGTTCTTCATCGTCCTTTCGAGTTTTCAGTTTGCTGCCAGGGTCGACAACTTCCAGGCCATCGTTTCAGAGCCCCCTTTGCCTTCGTAGCTGCCTGACCGAATAGGCAACGCTCCTCCACTGACCACTTGACTTTGAAAACAACTTCTCCATGTCATTGTTTGAAAAAAAATCCCATTTACTGTACTTGGTTGTTAAAACTTGGTTGACGCAGCACCGCTTACGAATCCTTCGAATTCCCATCTCTGGATAAGGCTCATTAGCAAACCAACCAGTATAGTTCAGTTCGATTTGTTCACTCAGCGAATATTAAAGCAAAAATAAGCTCAAAATTAAAGCCATAATGAATACTAAAACTGAAGTCGTTTTGAATTTCGTTTCAACTCTTTGACATTGCCAAACTTCCGGAAGTGACGCGTATTTCACTTTTTCAAATTAAGCTGCTCTTTTCTGGATGATGAGTGTCTGTTTACGCCCTTGAATTTTCTTTTCGAAATATGCTTCGCTTTACCCGAGGGGAAAAAGTTGATTGTAGAGAAACTACGTGAATCGTAAGATATTGTCAGCTTACTGAGAGGACGCGAATTGTGCATACGTTATGATTGCTCCAAATATTGTTTCTGTCATAATTTTAACGCCTAAACTACAGCTCCTCTACTTTTGAGTTTAGTTAATTTTCAAACGTAGCTCTTATCAAAGGTCAAAAATCAAATAAATAGTGTAAAACAGTGCCGATTGCAATGGTGAGTATCCAATGGTGGTTCGTTCGCATCTCTTGGAGAAAGTTGGCGTAATTTCCCCTGAAAATGTAACGGGAAAAATGATGCAATCAAAAGACAACTGGAACTGTGTGTCGCATACCGTACGGACAGTAATTATTATAAAGAAGGGCATGATGGATCGCTTGGCGAGGGAGGGGACATCACTGTAACGCAATATTATAGTAACTAATCGCAATTCCTTCCTATCCATCCGTGCAGAAAGAGAGATTTCCCTTAGCCTGAAGACACCGCTAAGCGATGATTAATGAGGCCTAGTCCCAAGTAATGTTCCAGGCTAGGTTCTCGGTGTGTCGGGGGAGGTGTTTAGTCGGTAGTCCGATAGCGGGGGAGTCCGACACTTAGGGCGTAAATAGTCTTCACCTCCCAAACAAACAAAAAAAAACTGGTGGGTATCCACAGGATCAGTTCGCATAGGCGTCTAGCTGGGGAAGCTAGTCAAGATCGGTTTCAATAGTGACAATTCAATATTCCTCTGCGAAGTCTGCGCGAACGTATGCAAAACTGATTGAACGAATAAGCTGGGCATTATAAAAATAGTATTATGTAGTACGATAACTGAAAGACATTAATTGGTTTAGAAAAAAGAATCGGTGTTTGAAGAGAACATTTGTTTTCTAGTAGTAGGACGCCACGACGCAGGAGGAGCTAAGTAACGAGGATATGACGTCGCGGACGCATAGGCTAGGACTGCTTTTGTTTTAAAGGGGACGTAAAATTTGGGACTGGGATTTCACAGGCATTTGGAAATTTTTCAGCGATCGAAAACACTTTAGCATTTGCAATAGTTTATCCACATAGCAGTGAGTGTATATTTGAAAAATTGTTTGAAATAAGCAGAGATGTAACACCATGGTAACAATAAGTATAAATTTTTAAATGTTTTGGAAGTTTTTTGTACTATACGTAAGCCAAAAAGTTGGTATTTTGCTCCTTGTTGATTAAAAACGTCAAACAGCAAAATTTGCACATCTTGAAACTACGAAACTATGGACGCCCTTTGGATTTTGCAGACCATTAAAGCGAGGCATATGCTAAGACCTGCAGGCTTGCAAGGCAAAAAGGACCTTTGCGGACCTCTGTTATATGCAACAGTGGATCCCAGAAACAATAATGATAAAGAAGTAGCAAGAAGAATGACTTACGGTCGATTAAAATGTCTGGACCAAAATCGAACAATGAACCGAAAAGTATTAAGTAAAATTTGAAGAAAGTAGCATCTAAGAGAATTCGTGACACTGCTTGGTTCTTCTCAGTTTTCAGATTTTTAGATCCAGTCGTTGTTTTAAACTCATTTGAGCAGCCCAAATGTCAAACTTATCAAAGTAATAATGTAAGAAACCCTTTTCACATTCACATCATGCCTAGGACTCAATTTATTAACGAAAACAATCAATACATAATCCTATTCACGATAGGATTCCTTTGTTCTTATCTTCTTCAACCTGGTTTGAATGAGGTTAAGAGCATAAAAGAGGAGCTTCAACGTAATTAAAGGCGAAAAAAGAATAACAACAACAAACATAACCAAAGAACCACAATATTAGATGAATTTCGAAGGAGGGAAACAATCAACAAAAAATATTGAAACAAAAGCAAAGCAATATGTTCAAAAAATCTCAGTAATATTCCTGATATCTCGCAGCCATCCTGGATGTAAAATAACTTGTCCGAAATAACGTTTTAAATATGCTTCAAATCAGAGTAGCAGACTGGCATAAACTGAAATCCCTATACAATATTCCACAGGTTCAGCATAACTTCAAAAGTGTTTCGGAAGTAGAGAAGTTAATATTGGATTATTCGGTGCTGAAATTTCACGTATTAAAATTCAGCCAATTTGACTTTGCCTAACTTTACACACCATCTTGAACTGAACAGATACTATTTGACACCTTTTTTTGAAACAAGGCGCGTTATCATTTCAAACCCCCTACAGCGCATTATCCGAAAAAAGGAATACAAGACGGCTGGGATCGTTTCATTTTGCCCTAAAATGACACCAAGCATCTGTGAATCTACATATGTGTGAAATAATTTTTTGTATCCTTTTAGGTAATGATACTCTGTCGTTTGATCGAAAATATGTTAGGAGATACTACGCACTTTGAGCAAAAAGCTTTGAACAGCAGCTGCTAGTGCAACTACTTTCCACTTTCTCCTCAAACAGTACACACGCATCGACAAGAATCGCAAATTATTGCTTGGTTGGACGAAAATCAATGCCATGTACAACGTATCCATATAAAAGGACAATCTTGTAAAGCAAAGCATGAACGGACTTACCCAAGGGACATCCATTTGGCGTAGGTTGCTCCTTTCTCGGGACGAATTTTGATGTTGAATCCACTATCCAATAGGTCCTCAAAGGTAACAGCTGAAAGTGAATTGAGAGCAGACGCAACAGTCCTAAGGAAATAAATAATATATTGATATATACACATATGTTCATTGAAATGGTCACTGTGAGAATCTGCAAAGTTTCATTTGTCTAATGGAAAAACTTAACAACTGAACATCTCTTGAAAATTTGCCATCTGAATACTTTTTCACACAATCTATGTTGCGTTAGTAAAATGGAATCCACTTCGCACGTTAGTAGCTCCCAAAACTGTGTTAAATACTCTCAAACAAAACTTTCTCAATGAGCCCATTTAATTAGAAACTTACCCAAGACTAGCTGCGAAAATTCCTGCAACGAAAATCCCCGTAATGGAGTTAATCTCCTTGAAAACGTCCATAACATAAAAAGGCAAAAGTTGATCTTTCGCTCCAATACGTCCAAATCCCAAGGGATCACACCCAGAATATTGTTTGTAAACTATTAATCCTGTATGAAAGTTGATCAGGAACACTACAATTAACCCTTGAAGTAGAAAACACATCAATGAGGTTTTAGTCGATCTGAGGTCAATCGATTCTCGTCCTACGAGTAAATTTTGTATCGTGAACAGAAATATTGGTGAAAATCTCGATTTATGTATTTTAGCAAGTTTTTGGTGTGTGAAATCGCTTGTAGATAAAATTCTTATTAATCTTTTATCCTATTTCGGTCTTCTCTTAGGCGTTCCTATTTAAAAAAAAAAACTTTCAGGACTCTAAAGTAAATACAATCGCTACATATTATCTGCGGCTAGGCAGAGAAAGGGAATGTGTTATTTGAACACAAGGACATTTAACGTAAAACCAATGCAGCACTTGAAGTCGGCAATGGTCAGTGGAATACAGAGCTCAATTAGCGGTTATTGGTCCTGGATTAGCAGCGAACATTCTAAACTTTGTCAATGAATAACAACATTGGTTAGAAGATTCCGAAGATAAATTTTCCCGAAAAAAAACACATGAAACATTTAAAGACCTTCTCAATTACGAAGCTACCGATTTTTGACCCAAGAATATGGTCGGCTTTGGAACTCATTTACATGGTATGATGTGGAAAATAATGGTAAATATAATGGAATAATGTGCAAAACAATCCTTGGTACAAACAAAATACCGTGGCTCGATCAGATGAGGAAATGATTCTATATCAGTATATCAGATGAGGAAATTTCCGTGAATGAAACAATGGTAAATTTCAAAGCGAAAATAGGTTATATTTCATATATTCCTTAAAAACCAACGAATTGGCGAATCCGTGTACATACCCATTTTTACCATATTTTTACTGATAGGTACTATACCACCTAACCTGTTTCCAATGACTTCCTCAAAAAAAATGTCATATCACATTAACAAAATCGACAAATAGGTGATATTAACCAGAAGTTAAACGGAAGCCGCGATGAACTTTTATTGTAAAACCTTAGTTTTGCGGAATAGAAATTTTTTGTTAATAGCTGCAAAGGATGAAAGAGTTGTTACTATGCATAGTCCCTATGATATGTCAGAGATGATAATATAAATCAGATTTTAGATAGGAGGAGTCCAACGCGATATAATAAAGCTACAAGAAGTCATAAATTATATAAAAAATAAAATGGTGTAGATAGTATTAATATAAGTATCTAAATACCCCTTTGTAGCAAGGAGCGCCTTCTATATTGATCTATGCACAAATGTGATAGTTATCTTTGGTTTTATAGATTAAGTATGTGTCTGCGCCTCTGAAGAAGGTAAATAAACAGTTCAGTCTATGTTAAGCAGCCTTCTGCGCTTTTTTAAATTGAGCGGATTTCCTTATTCTATCATATAGTTTACTACGAAGTTTTAAAATATTGGAAGAAACTGTTTTATTGAGGATTTACACTTCACTTTACTTTACATTTTACCTTAAAACCTCTATTGCAGGTTACAACCTGCAGTAATCAATTCATAAAATGTCTGTAAAGATATGTGACGTACAGATCACGCATCTCCGATGAGCTACGAGAAATTTCTCTGTCCACTATAGAATCGATTTGTTGGTAACTTTTTCCATGAATCAGTCAACCGCAAAAGGTATTCTCCTTCGGACCAGGAAGGATTGGTGAATGGAAAACCCCATTACCCTAAGTGGACCATAATGTATGGTTTGTTCAAAGTCTAGTGGTCCTGGAAGAACTGGAAGGACAACTTGCTATTGTGATACATGTACAAGTTAACCAGATTGACTTGCAGGCAACTGTTTGTTGAATTTCCATACATGAAAAACTTATTAGAAATAAATTATACTGCTAAATTAACTTAAACTTATAGATGAATACATTTTGTATTTTTAATCAGTATTTAAGTAATTCACCGATGTTTAATACTTCTTCAACAATTACACCAAAATGGGTTTTCACCGCTTGTGTCCTGAAAAATGTCAACCAAAGTATCCCTTTTTTTTTGTTTGGGAGGCGAAGGCTATTTACGCCCTGAGTGTTGGACTCCCGCTACCGAACTACTACCGACTAAACACCTCCCCTGTCTCACCGAGAACCTAGCGTGGAACTGTTTGTCACATTACTTCGGACTAGGCCTCATTAATCATCGCTTAGCGGTGCTTTCAGGTTAAGGGAAATCCCTCTTTCTGCACGGATGGATAGGAAGGAATTGCGATTAGAGAGAATTGCGATTATTAGAGAATTACGTTACAAAGATCCCCCCTCCCTCGCCAAGCGATCCATCATGCCCTTCTTTATAGTAAGTACTGTCCGTACGGTATGCCACACACAGTTCCAGTTGTCTTTTGATTGCCTCATTTTTCCCGTTACACTTTCTGGGGAAATTACGCAAATTTTCTCCGAGAGATGCGAACGGAGTCTTGTTAATATGGTACACGTAAATAACGTGTGGCAGGCGTCATCCCCGGGCAGAACACGTAAGTTGGGGATAGTGTCTTTCCCATCTTATACAGGTATAACTGAAACTACCCGTGACCACTGAGTAGTATACCCTTGGTATGCTACTACTTGGTATACTACAAAGTATATCCTTGAAATCCGAATTTATTTACAAATAAATTCATGTTAACTGAGTTTTTGAGTTAACACCAATTGTTAAAAAAAAATGTTTAAAAACATTTTTTTAATTAAAAAAAACTACACACGAAACGAAAGGAGCACAAAATGTTATGTTATCCTTGAAAAGCATCAATGCAATTTTCGATTCTACCTTACTTAAACCCTACGCACTATCTGTTGCACTTCTGTTGCCATTTCTGTTCACTTATCAATGTCAATATATTATTTACTTGCTTCGTACTCACCCAATATTGCAAATCCCAATGCCGTTTTAGCTAGACTTAGTGATTTTAACGACATACACTTTTGTACGGAAGCCTGATTCGTACAGAACAATGATGTCCAGTAAAAGAATCCTCCAATCACTACCGACCAAACTGTGTGTCGAGTTGTTGGATTTACGTCAACACTTTAAGGAAAAGAATGAAAATGAAACATGAAAAAACTAGCATGCCACAACAGAATAAATAAGAATAAATAAATTGCAATGAAAGGACAATGTAACGCACAAGACGAAGAAAGTAAACTAAAGAAAGCAGTGGAAAGAAACAGGAGGGCACTTTACTTGAAAAACTCCAGTCGTTCATTTTGCCAAGCAGTCTCGTAGATAGTTCCCAGTCCTCCAGTGTAGAAATGACCCAATATAACGATTATAACCAAAGATGCCGCGAGTACACATGCCTGCAATAGAAACAATAAAATTGTTGAAAATAACTTGGAACCGAAGGATTACTTCTCATAAATTGTCCTTAAACGATACTACAATGAGCATGCATACATGTGGCCTGAACAGAGAAAAGAATGTTAGATGTTATGTTTAGGATCTATATTTTGCACAAGTTTTGTCGTTGAGCGTGTATTTTAAATCATTGCTTTCGTCCTTTCTGGGTCCTCATGGATGTTGCACATAAAGTCAACTCATCAGACAAACGCCATTCCATATCTTTCCCTACCATAAAACCGAAACAAACTAGCTTGGAATGTTAATTTAATTTTGCTCTCCTTTGCTCCTCTACATTGTACTCCACGAGAGTCGTTGGCATGCCCTGCATGACTGAGAAGCCTTTTCTGTAGATTGCTCATGTAGTTTTGGCACAAAATCCTATTAAATGCAGCTAATAGGTTTTTGCCAGACCAGATAAAACTCACGGAAATATGTCAAGCTTCCTGACCGATGTCATCATCGCAACCAAAAGTTAAACGATAAAATTAATTCATACCGTAGATTATCATCGAGAAACTAGAAAAATGCATTATTTCGGAAGTGCGACCTCAAAATGTCTTACATCTTACATTAATAGGAAGTTTATTCCTTGACAAGCGCGGCGAAGAAGACTTTCAGGAAAAATCTCTCGAAAAATTTAAATCGAATGGAAGATTTTATTGTACGATTGCTTGGTAAAAGGAGGGAAAATTTATCGATCGGAATTAATATGATGTAGGTCAGAAGGGTTTTTCATATTGAAAATATATTCAAGTGTTGCCCAAGCGTGATTTTGTGAACTATTTAACGATCAACCAATTATGTGAACAGTTATTTTGGTTTTATACTGAAGATATTTCATCGTTAGATCAACAAATTGAAATAACCCTGTTTCAGGCATTTCGTAAGCGCACATACTTCAGCAGTGATGAAAAACTCATCACAATACGAGAAGCGATAATATTGGCATAACCCATCGTTCCCAGTTTAAGCCTCGTTGTACCTTACGCCTTATTCTCAAAATTATTTTTTCTCTGACAAAATTAGGGACAATTATAAAGTATGGAAAGTGGAATATGCTACGGGTTTCAGCGAAAATCTTCTGCAAAGCTTTGTTGAAACAACTTGGAGATAGTACCATTTATTTTTTCAATATGAAAACAGTGTCAAAACTGGATAGAGTTTGATTATCCCAATCATATATGCTTAACACGGCAAGAAAACAATTTCCCAAGCTTTGTATCAGCATACACGATACAATGCCCGTAGTCTCAAACCCACCCTTAACAATAATACTGCGGCCTAGGAAGCCACGTTTTGCTCATCTTGTGTGTTAAGCTGGGAATTCAATTCAACTTAATAAACGAAATTCAAAATAGTGACAGAACTAATGCGACTTGAACATATTTGATCAATTTAATAATTAATTACCCTGGTCAACACGACAGTTTAATATTATTCCAATTATATATTTTCGAAATCTCCAATCTTTAAATATTAACAGAAAAATAAATAAAATATTCTATGACGTCGCATTATCTACATAAAATATACATTATGAATTTGACATAAAATTTTGAGGATATGTGAAGATAAAGCATGTCAAAAATTTCAGTAAACTGGATTACTGGAGCAGATTTCTCCTCCAGTGGTCCAGTCCGAACCATTAAGATCGCGATTGGAAATCCTCTACAAACTGTCAGCATGTGGGGGAATTTTAGGCGAGAGCGACAACAGCGAATTTCAATTTCTTTTCTTAGTTTTCAGACTGCATTTACCAACGAATGCAGGTTAGAAAGGAAATGTCACCGACTCGTCCAGGGATGAACCCCTGAGCAATACCACGAAGTTTGAGTCGTATGAAACATCGGCCTGCCTTAATGATAGGGTCTTGCAAAAGAATGCAGAAGACCTCTGTATTTTGTCAACCGAACAATGAATACTGTCCAGAACTCTTAGGTCGCATAAAACCCATAAATCTCAAATTTAAATTTTTCAGATGGAGTGAAACCTGCTCCAACTTTATGCATGATGCCGGTTATCACGTATAAAAATGGATCTCCTTACCATCGTGCTCAGCACATCCGCAATATTTTCGATGGCGTCAGAATGCCTGTTATCCCATGGCCTGGAAATACCCCGAATCAGGACCCTATAGAAAACAGACAGGGCCACTTAAAATCCGAAGTTTTACCCTATACCAATTGTATTGCAGGAAAGAAAGCAAAAACAATAAGTGACATGATTGATAAGTGCATCATCGAGACTGTATGCTCGCAAGAATAAACGCCGTCAATAAAGCTGAACATGGTCTAATAAAGTGTTAATTATTCACACTTTTTAGACACAGATTGTATTTAATATGTCATTCATAAATATGATCATGATATATCAAAATGTTTTTTCAACATTTTTCATCACTTTAGAAAGAGTTTTCAGGGGAAAAGAGTTACTTCTAATTTTCCGATCATGAACTGCACATCGCTTTGCCATTATAAAAAATGTAAATGAAAATTTCTCTATATGTTACAAAAAAGTAGTCTTTTTTTCCGTAGGTGGCTGAAGGCTTTTTACATCCTCAGCGTCAGACCTTCTCTGTTAACTGGAGGACTAGCCTGAAACTGTTTGACACATTACTTCGGGCTAGGGCCTCCTTTTTCCAGACCTTATCGTGCCTTCGGGGTACAGGAATTGTTTCTCAAGTGAGAGAAGGGAGAGAAGGAATACAATGATTGCTAGAGAAGGCATCCCTTCACCCTCGACGCCTCGAGACGATCTAGGCTAAACTTTAATACTACTTAATTCGTTGGATATTCCGCAAAGGTAATTGACAAAACCTGTTGATATTTGAGGCTTTCCCTCACCATCTCTGCGATATTCACATGATCACATGCACTTGAACCAGCTATTGCCTATCGCGGGTACACATTATTAGTACAATTCATCCTTCCCACTACGATAAACTTGGGTATCATAGACAGTCCTATTATCCTTTCTTATAAAGTCGCTTATATATATTAAACTGTCCACAATTATGATGAGAAACTACTTAAGAACTACTACAACACATAATTAGAAATTATCAACTGTCGAAACAATCCAACTCTTCATTCAACATAAGAACCAAATGTTTATAAATAATTTTGCAACTCCAAAATACAAACACTGAGTCCCTTGTCCCTTAACTGTTTGCCAAATTAGTTTTTGCCAACTTTTTTCATTTGCATTAAACTTTTTTGAAGAAATTATTCAATTAAAGTTGATAAACTTGCTAAGATCCGCACTAAACTGACTAAAGGTTTATTCACTAAATAACTAAAGAATTCATCCATTATTTGTTGAATTCCTTCGTCCTTTTTTGAAAAGCAATAGAAACGAAAAGTGGAAAGGGTAAATATACGATTACACTATTAAAATGCAGAATTATGAGATTGATCTATCTGTAGCTACAGTATGGACTATACATCAAATTAATAAAACATCAACTACGGAAAGTCTTCCTGTTTGCCTTACAACATTGATACAACATCCTGCAAAATGATCACAATAGTACTCTACAAAAGTTTTCGTTAATGTAAAGCGCAAAGTTGATTAAATTCGGATGGATAGTATGCTTGCGTGTATTTAGTTCATTGATTACTAAAAGTAACTTTAAGCAGTGACCTGGAAAATGTTGATGGTAAATTGAAATATACTCAAAAAGTTTTTTGGTGCATTCCCGATACTTTTAAAAAGATATTATGTTTGCAATATTAACCTCTACTTTAGCCGTACATGTGAATATTCCAGGTACAATTCAAAAATATTGAGGATAAGTTTATTTGTTAAAAAGGATTTTCCTTTTCATACATTATTATTATTAACTTATTTCAATCAGAGTCATTACATAGCAGTTTGGTATTCCTTCTTGATGACATTGCGGAAACTATCAACTGACTATAAATCACAGGTTCTACTTGATTCTTTTGATAATTTCCATTATATCTCCAAAATTATTTTCATCTTTCTTTCACAAAAAAAACTATCACATGAAGGTGGAAAAACTTTACAACAAAACCAGTAAGTCTAATTAAAATGAAGTCAAATTTTCGAAGAATGACAAAAGTGCTTCAAGTGTCCTGTGAACAACTCTTCATAATTAGGCAACGTAACACCATCTTTTGAGTTTTTGAAGATTAGTAGAAGATAGAAGATAGAAGAAGAGTAGAAGATTTTTTGTGTCTACTAAATGAAAGAATGCCACGAACATTTCTTTGATCTCTAATTTTTTGGGGGGGAAAACCATTTTTTTTTAAATTCAAAATGGGAATACAGAAGAAGAGAGAGTACACGAGTAAGCCCCAAAAATTTAGCCAAAAACAGCCAGCAAAATTAAGCAGTTCAAACCACATGCATCCAAGTGCTCTGAATCCATATCCTTAACTGCGAAGAGTAGTTTGTGACAGGATTCTTCTGACTTATGATATCCATCAAGAGCCTTTACGGCAATATTTTACGACCACTTGTGGCTTATATTTTTGAAAGTGAAAGTATCACACCCGACCCTCACAAGGATCAAATGTTGGCCCAAGATTCACAAGGAAGGAATGAGATGCGAGCAGTGAACGCCACAACACAAAACTTAAGGTATTCAGACAGGTGCAACCGGTTGAAAGCAACTCTGTCAAAAACACTAAGGAATTCACGAAAAAACAAAGAATTCACGTGCAGAAGACAAAGTGATGGTATCATTATACGCAAAATCTCTCTTTCTCCAACACACCAGTGACGAAAACACTGGAGTACATCGAGCCGTGGCTGCTCAAACAGGATCGAAGGCATTGAAGACGAAAACGAGGCGGCACCTCCACTCATTTTAGCTATATATGACAGAGAGCTATTTTACGTTCATGGAAAATTCTATAAAACTCAAGAAGGGATAGCTTAGAGGAATCCTTTATCTCCATGAAATATTGATAACATGACTAAGAATGAGCTTAGCAAAGGGCCTATTCCCGAGATGCTGCACCAAGAAGATGTAGATAACACTTTCACTTACGTCGAGGAAGGCGGCCTGCAACTAATCCTGGTGGCACTGAATAATGCGCACATAAACAACAACTTCACGATGGAGGAAGAAAAGGATGGAAAATGATTTCCCTCGGCACATTGAAAATAAGGTCGAGTGATGACACCAGCTTTGAAAGAAACATTTTGCCAAACCGAAATCAAAAACGATCACAGAAACACTCAATAGAGTTAATTTTACGTAGTAATGACTCCATTTGAACTTCTATTTACTTAAATCGATCAACATTAGACATAATGTTGATTGATTAGACATAATTTCCAGGAAACCAAGGAACCCCTCCGTGTATTAAACTGATTCCAATTATCGATAATATTTTATCATAGGTAAAAATACAAATCGCAGATAAATGAAAAAGATTTGATTTGATTTTCGTTTGATACACGTAATCCATTGTTTATGTTTTTGCAAATTGAAATAAAAAAGCTTCTCGTTCCTAAAGGATCATGAAAATGATTTTAATTTATTGGCGGGCGTAAATTTCATTTTCTTATCTTGTATACGTAAAGTCAACATAAAGTTATGTCGCCAACAATTAACAAACAAAGTAACATATCTCAACCATAAACCGATCAAGGAACTCTTTCATCCTTTTGAATGTTGAAAATAAATCAGATTACGAGAGCCCATTTCAATTTAAAGAGCCACAAAGCAAATCAAAAGTAACAGAAACGAAGAGTCTTGGAATGCTGAACAATCATCTGAATCCCTACCATTTTCAAACAAATTTATATACATTTGTGTTGGTAAACAAAGAGCAATGCCACTAAAATGTTGGGACACTGTGAATTTGAATTCCTGGATCAATATATAGAAAATCTCTTTTAGACATTCATATACACAATCATGTGAATGGAATATGTTCAAGACCACAAAATTAATTCCGAATGGAATTCAAATTCATGAAATGGTTCTGTACCAAAAGACGTATCTAATGGACAAATTATGTATAAGATTGTGTGGCACTCGGACCTTCCTACGTCCAAGTATGTATCTACGAGTACACATTCACATCAGTTATTGTCACCGGTATGGTGTGAGTTCCTGGCCATGATAAGCGTCATTTTATTTCAAGATTTCTTTTCCTTAACATGTACTTAGTTTTCATATTTTGTAGAGACTACTTCCTGAGTCTGCATTATGCATCCATGACTTGACCTGCCGATTTCTAGCCGTTTGTATGCTATGGCGGCCTTCAATTGAGTCGAGTTGGTTGCAATATTTGTCAGTATTGAACGTATCACCTTGAGGGAGGAGGTCGTAGTATACTACACTTTTCACAAGAAGTTTCGAAAGAGTTGAAGTTCTCCTTTACTTAGACCAAGTGCATTTTCGTTGGAAATTTTTGACAAAATCCTGGTCTTTTTCCTCAGTATACGAGTTATTTCAGCTCGGATCCGCAACCTCTAGATTTCTTAAATTAAATTGCGAGTGGTCCTATTAATCGTAGTACCACTCTCTTAAATGGTCGTCTACAGTGTCCTCTGAACTTTTGCTTCTTTTAAATTACTGAAGCCTAACATGCCACAAGGGCTTTTTCGACTCTCCATCTTGATCGGTATAGAAAAAATATTAAATGAAACTTTGTCTCCGACGACACGTACTTTAAAAGAGCTCTGGGACGATTGAAATCGATGTCTCAAAGGCCTAAGAGATGAGCCTAAACGTTCATATAAGAATACCCAACTAGAGCCATTCATAGCGCGGAGCGGGAGCCACTTGTGGGAGGCGCTGATTTTTGGGCAAATATCAGAAATGCTCAGAACTCTTTCTTTACGCATCTAAAATAATCATAACACTACATTGTGGAGAGAATCGTTGGAAGTACTCCCTCTAATGCAACTATTTTTGATTAGAAAGTTTATCAAACTAAAAATCTAAAGAGACATCTACGAATGGGGAATATGGATTTCTTTACAGCAAGACAAGCCCTCAACTCGTCCCTTCAAGAAGTTTACGATTTCCACGAGCAAATATACATCATCGGCACACTGCGCCATAGAATACAATCTCAAAAAAACTGATTGAAAAAACATCCTGAAAAACTAATCATCATGTGCCCATCGTTCGCATTATCAAAAAAAAATATCAGTGTCATTTATTTCGCCTTTAATTCCAAATTAAATCCTCAAATAGTATTTCCAATGTTCAACTTTATCGATCCAAAACGTTCAACTTCGAGGACCCAAACATTCAAACCATTCGAAGCAAGAAAGTGCACTAGAGAAAAGATTCACATTTTAATTAAATTTGCTATTCCGAGTTCTAGTGCTCGTTCAAAGTTTTCTCAAGGACACTTACACCTTTTCAAATATACAAACGTCAAACTCGCGATTTCTCACTAAAACTGAAGATTATCAAAAAAATTCCCTTCCGCCTTACGCGCAATCTGATAGTAGTAGTCTTTAATCTATAGAAAGTCATTCCATGAGGACTAGCTCGAGGAAATCATAAGAAATCCTTTAGTTCTTTGCAAAAACAGACCCTGTTCCTCGGCGCCATTTAAAAGTATGAATTCCGGAAAGCCCTGCTATCCATAAATTTTAATTTCACATTCCAGAAACATTTTCGAAGGCCACACTATGCACACATCCTAATGCTTACACATATGTGGAGGCAAAGAGCCTGATCCCAAAGGATAATTTATCGTAAAGTTTATTCTGACCTGAAATGTGTCAGCAATCACAACAGCTTTCATTCCACCCTGTGAGGAGTAAAATATGCACACGAGATATATCAGGACAACAGCCAGTCTGGTATTTAATCCGGTCGCCTTCGAAAGAGCTATTGCCGGGGCAAGGACAGCCACTGCTGTGTAGAAGCACATCTGAAATAAGAAAATAAAACATGTCAACTGTGGCAACAAAAAAGCTACAGCTAGTAGAAAACGAGCGGGAGAACAGGCGATAGAGTCGATTGTATATTTTCGGCGTTCGAATTTACCCGCTTTTAAGAAGGCGGAGAAGATCCAACCCAATATTCTAGTACGTTATTTTCTTCACTAAATTTACAAAGTGCATACAAGTGTCGAGATTTTCGCTTAAAAGCACCTTCTGGGCACGTCAGGTACAAAATTATCATTTTATTATTACAGGTCTTATGTTAAGCTAATCTTGTGATCTGAAGCTTGCTCGCTTCCTTGCTAGCCATGTAATCTCGAAACCTTTTTCCCGTCACCTCACATAAAAGACACTAATCGAAGAATGCGATATCATCTCTTCGACATCCGAAAAGAATTTAACAAGGACTTACCTGTATAATGTAAAGTAAAGCTCCTAGAATGCGAATATCCTTTCCAAATCTTATTCCCAGGTATTCATAGCAGCTCGTGAGCTCCAAACGAAAGTAAATGGGGTAGAATACCTTGACGGCGACAGGGATGACTAGAACCATAGGAAGTACTGAAATAGAGAAATTTCCATAAGTGTCATATCGGAATTTAAGTTTTTTCTGGGTTTTCGTTGTTATTCCTATTTTTCCGTGATTATCTAAGATATTACCTTGACGTTGGTATTCGGGTTATAGAAATGTAGTTAAAATGCAAAAGACTAAAAAAAACATCCTAACGAAAAGGACGATGATGACACTTGAAGTTGAAAGGTCAAATTAACTTCATCAGAAGTGAAAATCCTATACCATTATTCGTGATCATGCTGTCAATCTCGCTTTCAAGGGTTCTGAATTTTATATAGAAGTGATAAAGTAGCAATATATGTAACCAGATTGGATTAGACATGTATTTCGTAAGGACCTTCAGAGACGAAGCGTTGCACAGCGTGTTAGTTCATCTGCTTTACCATGATCAGAGTATTTTTAAAGTTCAATCTGTTTCACCATGCCCGGCTTAATCTCATCAATTTAAAGGTGACTCTAAGAGTCAAAGGGACCAGTTGCATTCGCAAGACGCACATACACTCACGTACAATAAAGATTCAGGGCTATTTGATAGCGTATGAAAATAATCACAAGGCAATAAAAATGTTTACTTTCTTATTTTTTGGCTTCATAAATAAACTAAAATCAACTCAAAGGAAAAGCTTTTCTCCGAAATTATTGGAGCTATTTATGAAAGACCATCAACCCGACTTAACGAAGCCATACCTGGTGGGTATGGAGTTTTTTTTTCAATCTCTTTGACTGGAAATTGCCCCTAGCCTGTGTGTCAGTAGATGGATATTGGATGGATATTGTCGTTAAATGGAAACAGACAGCAGTCCCACCAAAATAGTCAACTTGTATCATTAAGTGTAACAAAACAAGGAGTGAATGTTCCTTACGAGGAATTCCTATTGGGTTGCGCTAACTGCGCACTTGTGTTTGGCTATAAGCCAGGAGCGACCGTGATGCATAGAAAGAAAATGTGCAGGCGAGAAAGCACGTTCTTCGCTCAAAGGACAATAACTTTTATTCTCAGTAATAATTTAATTTTCATGGTAATTTTTTTAAGCACAAAACATATTATCACAATTTTAGCAAAACTATTCCAGCTCATTTATATGCATAAGAGCCATCATTATTCTCAGAAAATCCATCCTTGCAATTGACGCTTGTTACAAACAAACAGATAAGTTATGAGCATGAGCATGGAAAACACATGATAAACCTTCAAATTGCTGTTACAACTATTCATAACGTATTTTACTGCTCCCAACGTCGGAACACTCAAGACATCATAACATTTACTAGAAAAATATATTACTTACCAATAAGAGAAAATTGTGTTCCTTGGTAGAACATTTCAGCTGGGTTCCCAAGCAATTCGATGGCCGTAATAAAGCTGGTCGTCAAACTTAACGTGACCGGGAGAACAGTCATGCCTGACCCCAGCAAAAAATCACTCGAAGATGATTCCAGAGACGATTTATGGCAAAACCCATAGAAAACACCTGCAAATAGAAGGAAAGGAAACCATAATACCATCCTGATAGCTGAATAACACTGCAAGTATTCATACAAGCAGTGTGCACGGCCAGGCAAAACGAGATCAAATAACGTTCCAGGACAAAAATGCTTCATGTTGAGTCCGCCCGAAAAAGGTCTGCGACGAAATCGTTTAAGGACGAATTCTTCAAATAAAATACGAACCGCACTAAACTCGGATCATTAGAGTTGCAAAAGTTTCTGAGTTTTAAACAGGACGTCGCGTAGAGACGATGAATTGAATAAAATATATTAAGGAGACTGTTTGACGCGTAATAGTAATCGCATATTTGAGGAATGTCACAAAAAACTCCTTTTTTATTTACATTGGCTGGTCATGAAAAACATGCCTGGTTAATGTACGACTAGTAATGGCATTATTCGTATTCATTATTCATATTCGTTCTGATGGAAGACAAACTCGTTTGCACCGTTCATCTCGAAATCAAAAAAGGAGTGAAACAAATAAGCCAGCCAGCATTGATTAAAACAGAAACTACTCACCGATTCCCAGAGATATGACAAGCATTCCGCATACAATAGTGTAGTCATAAACCGAGAATTGTCCTTTATGTAAGTTCTCCGAGCTACCGCATTCGAAAATCTCTTCCTGAGTCAAAGGAGTTTTCAGTACGTTCGGTTTGGGCTGGCCGTCAGTATTCAATCCAGACGATTCATTTTCTATGACTCGAACACTTTTTTCTGCGCCATCCTTCATACTGTCAGCAATTGCGAAATCCGCATACCGCTTGCTGGTGCCTGCCCAGATTGCGGTGTCGCGAACATTACCCCCAATGATGTCCTCCGAATTCATTGATTGATGTATCCTATTATTACGATATGTTGGCTTTTCCATGTCAACGGAATGACAAGTTGCATTTCCCACCAGCAAAATAAATAGAGGGAAAACTATTGCAATTGTTGTCGCGGTCATCGTAGTCGACATTCTAATTTTGGGACTTTATTTCGGTTTCCTTTGGCCACAGACTAATTTCTAATCGAATGCTTGCACCCAAGCTTGAATGATGCTTTTCGTTATAGCAAATCTCTTGTGTCCTTTCCAAATTAGGCTAATCTGAAAGCAATGGCAATCAGGGCGTACCGTGCAGTGAATCCTGTGCCCGTACTTTGATATTAATTTTGTAACGCGAAGATTGAGGCGAATGATTTACATTTCCTGAGTATTTTGTTTCTTGGACTAGCTTAGGTTATCGGATATCTGCAATGAGAACAATTTAATTGTTTTTAATACATTTCAAAACGTATTTTACTTTCAAGTTTTAGCTGCACCACGCTTTACACTTTTGTTTTTTAGTAATAATAATAATAAATTGTGTCAGTCTCGACATTGCGGGTACAACTGCTCACACTTCACACTAACTTCTAGCCGAATTCTATTCTACCCAAACAGGTGGAAAACAAACAATGTCAATGTCGAAGGCATTTACGAAAGTTTACAAATAAACCGTTAATTTCACACGAGTATGAAGTAGTTTACATTACTTACATATCTAAAGTGGACTCTACACTTTTAAACGTACAGAATTGAATGAATTTCATTAAATTTAAATAATTTAGCACCAAATTTTTAAGTTTAAGTTAGAACTATTCGATTCACGGAATCTTTAACAATGAACTGGCAGTTGCGTTAGTTTATACACGTATAATAATGTCAACAATGTGCTGAATAACGAACCTTTTGATATACGGATATAATAAAAATAAGGTTTTTGATTTTATGTTTTTTACTTAGGTTATATTTACTTCAACCCGATTTTTATCGATAAAAGATATTTAGGTACTGCCTAACGAACTTCCAAATTGAATTGATCTTATTGACCGAGAAAATCTGCCATAAAACACGACTAAAGATATTTACTTCGGGTTGATGATACTGTTCTGACGTCGATTTTGAATGACAATGCTATCGAAACATTATATTAAATAGTGAACATTGCCTAAAAGCACTAATTGGATTGTTATAGTCGTTATCGCAGAATCAGTCAGCTGGGAATCTGCGCCCTGTTAAAGCGGCATCATTTAAAGATAATAAGTGCACAAGCTGACATTTGTTCATTATCACACTTGGACTTTATTAGTACCTCGGCGAAACAGACCATTTCCAGATGCATAAGTCATTTTGCATCGAAAATACGAACCCAAATCTACTACGTTTTATCCCTGATCACGCTTGATACCCATTACTACCTCGAAAGAACAAATCAATTCCAGCTACGTCGGGCTTTTGGCATCTAAACTTTGAGCCCAAGAGTCACTTGTGTCAGTGAAGCTTGATAACGAGACAAGAATTAGGTGAAGGTAATCACTTATACTCCAGTTAGTTCTTTAAAGATAAGAAAGTACCTTAGCATAAACAGAAAAGTATAGAAAAGTATTTTATCAACAGTTAAAGTGTAAGAATCATAAAATTTATAGCACAATAAAATCGTTAAGCAACCTTATAAAAAGAAAAGTAAAACAAATTGATTTAAAACATTGTAATTTAATTTTTTTAAATATTCTCGTTTGGTTGAACACTAAAACACAAGGGAGGCTACACGTTTCATGTTAAATCGAATATCTTTAAAGGACTTCTCTATCGTATCTTTCGGTTTTCAACTTTTGTGGTGCATCCACTAATAATAGAAATATATTTTTTCTGAATTGTGGGAATGCGTTCGTTGACGTGTTTCAAAATGTTTAAAATATGTTGTCATTTATAGTATAAATGATATATAATACCCCCATTTATAGCCAGTTGGCATCTAGTTGGCAGCTAGTTGGCATATCAAAAGTTGAGTAGTATCCGTACTACCGAAATAAATAAAATACAGAATAAACCCTCAGCATCGAAAACATTTTTTACTTAGTTGACACACTATCAAACTTTTGGAGTTTAAAACGCATTTACCAAGTGAATTTATTTTATTTCTCATTCAAACGAAGGAGCAAGAACATGAATTTCACGCCCAAGTTATGGGATTCATATCATAAGGACCATAGTTGAGTTAGGTTAAGATCTAAGGAGTAATGTTCCTAAAGTCGCAATTACTTACAGTAGAGAAATATTCGATTGATCCTAAATATAGTTGTGAGCGATCTTTTAGAATATGTTTCCAAGAAAAAGTCTTTTAAACAGGCTGAATTGACTCCAAGCAATCCAAGGAAGGCATTTCAACGGAATTATTTATGGAAAAGGTCAAAGGAATTAATGCTACCAATACCACAGCGTAATAACATACAGCGATAACACTCCAAACAATGGACCGATCTAATGAATTTTGCAGAATTGCATTGGTGTTAGTAAAAATACTATTTTTTTCCTCGTTTTGTTTACAAGCTAAATGAAAATAGATAGAGAAAAAGAAACATTTTTACTAACACCAATGCAATTCTGCAAAATTCATTGAATACTGTTAGATCGGTCGTTTGTTCGGAGTTTTATCGCTGTATGTTGTTACGCTATGCCAATACTCTGTTTTGTTTCACGACAAGGAAACAAACAAACTCCAAAACGCAAAGGACGACGTCTGCTTAGAAATTCTACGAAATACTTCTGGAAATAATTTTCAAATGACGATGTATAGAGGTACACGCGACTTTGTCCAAAATTGAAAGAAGAAAAGAAATTTACGAACCAACGAACCATTTCTTGCGGGCAACTGAGCACAGTACATTTTACTTCCTCCCATATTTGTTTTCCTTTAAAAAGGAATCTTTGAATTATCATTTTTTTATATTTCACAAAGTATGACATTGCTTAGGACAAAGGCATATTGAATTATTTATATGACGGCAAATTACTTTTAAGGATTTCATCTTTCAACGTCGTTGGGGAAAAAAAATCAGAGAAAGTCAAGTAGATACAATAAAAAACATTCCCGTGAATGTACTTCAGATCATTGACAAAAATATCAAAGCAAGGAAAAGCCTTGGAGCGTAATCCGACAAGACTTTGTTGATTCCAGAAATGAGTAAGACGACGATAAGTGGCGATTATGCGGACTTTGTCGTCAAAGTAAAACTCAAATCGAGTAAACACACACACACACACACAAGCAGGTTCTCAGCCAGAAACCTATTCAAGAATAAGATAAAAGAATTATAATTCGATGTAATCTCGACAGACATACACATATGCATCCACAGTCATCTTTGAAGCAGCAAAACAATCTCATCATATTTTAAGCAGTTCAGCTGACAACAGAACGCAACTATTCACCTGCTAATGCAGCTTTCAATACTTTATCGTTGCATTATGCATACTGGAAAATGCAACTAGCACCCAGACATGAGGAAGTAGCGTAATATGATTATGTAATAAACTTTTCTTACTTAGAAGTCATTGGAGCACGTTCTGGAAATTGTCATGTGAACAAACTCACTTAAAGCTGTCGATACACCCCATAATTGCATGTATTACCTATGAAATTGTAAAAAGCCATACCTAAATATCTTATTTTAGAATATCTAATTTCAGCACTATCGCAAGCCATGACATGCAAGCAGCAATAGTCTAATGACCGTGAATATCAACGTAAAATGATATCAAAATCACGATATTTTTCCCAGCAACGTACAAAGTATTCTACTTACTGCACTTGCAGTCTTGCAAAAATTCTTAAACTTCGACTATCTTAGAAGGCATTCACACCGAATAACATTTTATCTTTGGCTCAAGGAAAAACATTTTTTTTTTATTTTAAAAGTGCAATTATTTAAAAACAAATAAAGCTTTCTTTATTCGCTTAGTTGCCGAACAAATAACCGCTGGAAACTACAAGATTAAAAAAGTAAAAGCAAATCTATAAAGGATATTCAAATCCAAATTTCAAAACGAATTTCGAACTAAATCAATCAGAAATCAATCTCATTGGAACCAATGATGATGGTGATCATGTGAAGTTATTTCTAAACAATTACACTCAAACTGAAACACAGTGAGTTGGGCTGAGTGAGCAAAACTGGGGAACAGATACTGGCTACCTAATTACTCCCTTATGAAAAGAAATTACGGCGGAATCATACAAAAGGACGACAACACAATACTGAAGCAACACACTCTTGAAATCAACAATGTAAAGATACACTCGGGAGCAAAGAAAACAACGTCAGTTGAAAATCGTTTGACCACAGGTCAGTAAGATGAGGAGTTAGCATGTTGACTTCGTGGTTAGCTTAAAAAATCTCCATTTCAGTATCAGATATAGATAAGCTGAATAGATACCTGTAAGATCTACAAAAAAATCCTCATATGACCAAATATACGAAAACATGTCAAACACGATGAGATAATTTCTGTTGCTTCAAATTCAGGTTGTGTCTTGAAATATTTCCTTGATATTTAATTTTAAATTTAATTCAATTTAATATGAAATAGTTGAAGTATCTGAAGTAAACAACGATTGAAATGATATTTATACTAAAGCACGATGCACAACATACGACACATTAACCACTGCATGTGCCTTAATACATTTCCTCTGCATTTACCAGTTTCTATATAAAATGCTGAGCCCTGCCGAAATGCTACATCGCTTGCTTTTTGATATTGCGCAATGAAAATTCAATTTTGACGACCAGTGAATTACCGATGTCAAAGCATTTATATATGCAACCTCAAATCGCGAAAGACCCCGCGCCAACTTCTAACTAATTGCAAGGATTCTTGAGAGTGTAACATAACATTTTCATCAACTAAACTACCGTTGCAGAGCACATCTAAAATCATAGGAAACCCAGGTGAGGCCATGGGCTCAGGTAACGAATGCAAAAGAGCAAATCCAAGAAATTATTTTGATATAAGAAATTTATACAGCCAGGAATTAATTAAAATTAACTTACTTTAAGCACTAACATTTCAAACACAGATTTAACAACCATCCAATATAAGTAACAAAGCTGAATGTAGCATTCCTAAATCTGTTGAGATCAAACAAATTTCAGTGTTCGATGATTTCAAGCAAGAGGAGGCATAGAATCCCCCAAATAAATTCTGACAATTGACTGTATTTGTATCTTGGTTGAAGCTTTCTTTAGCCAGAGGATTTCGAAAGCTTATCATTCAGTTTTCTTCCTCACAGTGCTCACAGATCCTTTTCCAAATATATATAAAATCAAAAAACACTAAGTAAACAGCAGATGCAGTAACTTAAGAAGATTTCAGTCCAATTCAAGAGCCAATTTTATGAACCAAATACCTTACAAAATCGTTGCCTAAAACTACGTTCCCTTCAAATTAAAAAGGCCACTACTACTTCGCCGCACATAAAAAATGTAGAATATTTGATCAAGATTAACCAGATGCATCATGATCACCCCAAATTAATGGTAGAAAATGATAACAAGATTAGGAAAAAACGTTTTGTTATCTCGGCGTGGAAAATCCCACGGGCAGCCAAAGAGGTGATACAACTGTCAACAAAGCATGCATTGTATTTTTTCCCTTTCATCGTTCCTTTGTTTTTTGCATTCATCAAAATATTGTCAATCTGAATTCAAAATTTTGTCACTTTGTTTACCCCAAAAAATCCCTTGATAACAAACTAAAAGTTCATATCAGAATGAAATTTACATGCATTTCGATTTAAAAAAAAAACGAAAAAACTAAAAACATACTCCAGACCGTAGCGTAGCCACTTAACAGTCCAAAAAAAAAGATCTTAACACCTTATGTGGCAAAGAAAGTGATCTTTCAAGATAGAGAGCTTTAAACTTATCCAACGTAGATGTGGGCGCAGAGAGACAGCGATTTCGGGGCCTAAATCACGTGAGAAAAATTATTCCGATGTAACAGTGTCTGTAAATCATTTTGTAGGGATACAAAATTTAAGAGAATGTTAATGCGTGTCCTATTAATTCTTTATCTTTAAGTCCTATCTTCAAACAGTTTTCCTCACAAATACTATTACAAGAGAAAAATTTCGATCGAATCTGGTTGGATTAAACATATGTTGCGCTGGTTATTAGTTACGCCTACGTGCTCCAAAATGGCAAAAGGACAAAAGTTGGAGAGATCACGTAGCGGACCGAATTCCGGCTCAGCTTCTTCCAACAGAGACAGAAAACCAACTGAAGCTGCTAATGGCTCTTCTCAGGTAACAGTACAACAAGACTACACAAAATAGCGACAACAACACCCACAAAAGGTTCTTGGGTATCAAGGATCTGTCGCACAAACTTGTCCAGTTCTACCTTTGGTTAAATTTCAAACATTTTCAGTCCGTGAAAGCCAACAGATATTTTTGCAAGCACTTTCAAAAAGGGGAAGTTAGGGACACGACAAGTACGTAATGTGTGAAACACATATAATACATTCTATCCTTCTTTGCTTACGAACATTTTTCGTCACTAGAGGTCAACCTGTCTCTACCGAAGACTTGGTTAATTCCAACCATAAGAGATGCACAAACAGCAAAAACATTCCCAGGCAGCTTCTGGCTGACAGAGACAGAAAAAAACCGTTTGCAAGATTGTCTTTGAATGAAGTCGTTACTCAAAAGCTTGAAGAAGGGCAAAGACAATTATAGGAAAAACTGACCAATACAAATAAAATTCCGCTTTAATTGGTTCAATTCGACTTTATCGGGAGTTTATTCCAAGTAATGTTGCTATGATGTGCTTTCGCTAGAATACCAACTCAATGTGGGGGGTATCACAAAGGAGATGTAGGAAACATTAAATGTGATGAGGAGAAATTATTGAGCCCGCGGCGCATGGCGAGTATATTTAGCCCGCGGTGCAATATTTTTTCTGAAGACAAAAACACTTTTAAGCCAACTCAACAAAAAAATGAAATGGGCTGTATTTTCGCTCGTTTATGATTCAAACTTTGAATTACTCAAAAGAAATCAGCTTAAATCAATCATAAGTTGACTGCAAATATTTTTCGTGCGATTTTCTTACGAGAAAAATATTTCGTTTCACCGCTTCACACCACCCCACTCCCTCTGAATGTTTGAGCCATCACATACGCAAAAACTTTCTTTTCTCGTTACAAGCGGTGAATGGCGGATGCTTTTGATTCAATCATTGAATAGGTTTCAATAGTTGTCATTGTTAGTTTCAATCATTGACTAGGAATACAAATTAATTGGCGGAGGGCAATCAAAATCAAAGAGGAATTCTCATTCTGGAATTGGAAGAATAAACACTTAATATCAAATGATTTTTAATTCACTTAATATGAAATGAAAATTGTCCTGACTTCCACTTGTATGTAAATAAACATCAAATTAATGCAAACATCTGAAGGATGTTAAAGTTCCTCAAGTAAATATTAATAAGTAAGTATTCAAAATCATTCAGCAATGTAATAAAAGTTGGACAAAATAGGAATATCCAAGAAGAGCATTTGTCACTTAATTTACGATCAACACGATACCAAAACCAATAGAAAAATACATAATTTTCATTGCAGCTGCTCATATGAACCAACACATGTAGCAGAAAAACTCTTAACATCGAAGTTATAGTTCTTTACATAAACATGTAACAAAGAATAATAATTATACGCTTTAAATTGTTCCTGCAAAAGAAGAACTTGTTTAAATCAATTTAGTTTACACATTTCCGATTCTGTAACCCTTTTGGAATTTCATTCAGCATAAATGAAAGGAATTGTTCTACACACAAATATCCAATTTGAGTCATTTTTCTCACCTGAATAAGTTACAAAATCAAGAACTCATGAAAAGATAATTGTAGTGAAACTACTACTGCCATAAGCAATTATACCGCGATGAGTGTTTTTTTAATAAAATAAAATGAAATGCTATTATCGTTGACGTCAATTGCGCTTCAAGACCGCATAAAGTGTAGCTGACGAAGTCAAAAGGAAAATTTCTTATTTTATTACTAAATGCCTTGGGGCAGTCAAAATTTAAATAAGCAAACTGCACTGCTCTAAATAAAATTTATCTTTCTTGAAACTTATCAAACATTTTTTTCCTTAATGGTTTCGAAAACGTCATTCAATTGTATTTGTTGGAGGATTTGGTTGAAACACGTAACGTATCTAAGTTGCGTGTTTGACAATGGAAAAGATGCCATTTTACTGATTTTCCATTATTCACTTCTAAACGCAAGGTTTTAAAATTAACGATTTCCGGATTGGCCGGAACGTATCTTATCTTGTAATCTAAACACATAGAATTAACTTATTCGAACTAAAATCTTACCGGCAACAAACTTTGGTGTTTGATCAAACCACAAGAAACGTCCGAAACTGTATTTGCAGGATTGATCCTTGGTTATTTCTGTATCTCATTAATATTCTTACAGAGTCAATGTTTCTGATACGTCTATGAAAATCACTAAAATATTAACTTTTCGACTTTTCACTAAGCCACTAGCACAATATCTTGTCACTTTATTGTTTTTTTTTTTTGTTTTTTTAATTTTAATTCCACCAATAAAACTAATTTTTTGTTTATAACAGCAACGCGACACAATGTTTCGTCTCTAAGCCCTTCTTTATTTATTTCTATGACAAAGAATTTGCAAACATAATCATTGAACAAGTTCTTTAATAACTTCTTTCACTTTGTTATTTTAGTTTTTGAAAATTTCCGTTGGCGTCAGTTAAAATGAACATCACACACACACGATGTAACTCGTCGAAAGTCTGAGACTAAATGATATTTTTCCTAGTATTACGCGTACGTTTTATATCAGATATGTATGAAACACCCAATCAAAAAGTGGCAAAGTTCGATGTTTACTTGCACACATGTGTTGGTGTGAAATAAATAAGATCAAAATTGTCACTTGATCAATTGAAGACGTATTTAGGAGTCTTCCAGCAGCAATGTTAGCGGAACAAACAAAGCCTTCGGCTTATCCTCTGGAATGTGCGACGTATCCAATTTTATTTATTTTTCAAGCCGTATATACAAATCGGTACCATGTACCATGAGTACTATGTACAATCAACCAGTCAAACATGCTTTGAGAAGGAGAGCCTTAAAGCCTTAAAAGTTTATCCAATAACGCCAGTGTGTATGCATCTCATCGGATAAATATTTCCAGTGGTATTATTAAGTTTTTTTCTTTCAACTGATAAAAAGTAATTTTATACTTTTTTGACAAGGAATACCAAGAATTTAAGGAATACAAAAAGCATCAAAAACAATATTCCTTTACAATCTTTTTCATGCAAACGCGATCCTCTTATTAATCATCATCTTGGTTGTAAATATTAACTGAAACGCTGCGAAAAAATCCCCACAACGTGATCAAATGCATATATTAAATATAAATGAATTAACCAAGCGTGAACTATATTTATTGAAATACCTATACATATACACGTTAAAAGAATAAACAACTCATGAACTTATATGGCCTTTGGATTTCTTCAACGCCATCAGGCATTTTCAACTCTACGTGGTCTGAAAATATGTTGCTTTCATTAAATCATGTGACTGGAGGATCTTGCTCCAGCCATACTACCCATAAAGAATGACTTTACGTCGGAATCGTTCTTTATTTTACCGAAATATTTTATCATTCGCTTGCCCAGGATCATTGCTCACCTGCTCGATTGGGAAAGAAACCTGAAATCGAAAAATTAAAAAAACTTATTTTCAGCAGTAACATACAGTCCTTGATTGCGAGGTCAGGAATAATAGTTCGTCACAAATTGTTAAGATTTAACTCCAAGTCCAAGTCTTTTCTTTAATAATAAGACAAAATAAGAAGATATAATTAACTTTCATTAAATAAATAGTGAAATACACATAATTTGCTATTTAAGACCATAGATTTCATTTGTTGTTTTGATATAAACTAGTATTTCGAAAGCTAGTTGCTTCCTTCCTCCTAGCTAAACCTAAAATCTTGAAATCGATGGTCTAAAAGGAGAATTGCATGGTTTTCACTTTTTTATGAAAATTAACCATAGCAAAGAATTCCGAATAACTTTAGATAACTTTTATTGCAATTGAAATCTCTTAGGTGACATGCAGGGAAAATTAATTTCAATTATCCGCAAACCTCTTTTTGGGCATAGTATTAAAAATTTAATTGAAGATGTCCTTGTTCATTATATACAACAACCGTACAAATGTTACAGAGCTTGATTCGCAACAGTGTACCGAACGCTCGAGAGCTGTTCGGTAGGATGCCACCAACCGACTTAAATTAGGAACAATGCCAACGTGGAAACATGAAAGTATTTCGTATAATGAAAATTAGTTGCAACAAAGTATTGAAAAAATTCATCTTCCTCAATTATTGGTTTTGTGAAAGCAATTTTCCGTAAATTAGAATGGTATAATGGCAAACCCATTACTGACGAAATCTTCATATTTAAAAATTGTGGCTTTAAAATTTACAAAATAAAAAATTAACTCACGAAGATGAAATTGCTATCAGCGGAAGCAGAAAATTTAGTGTAAACTTGGATTGCTTCCACGCAATACTGCTCCCATGATTGAGAGCATCAGAAAAAATGTTCCGAGGCGCTGAGATGGACGAACGTACAAGCACGCAGTCATAATGGATGTACCACGCCAGTGGTACTTTCTTTTCTTTTTATCAAAGAAATAATAAAATCCTTTATTAATGAAATGTGTTGAAAACCACCCTATTAGGATGCCCTTGTCATTTCCTATCTTGATTAAATTGATAAAATAGCAAAACACATTTGACGACACTATGTTTATCTCTGACCTGATTTCATTTTAGCAAAGGCAACAGATCGGTTTTATAGTATTTAGCAGATCCTTACAATATTATTTTACAATAAGAATTTACAGTTCAAGAATTTTAATCAAAATTTGAACCCCGAAGTCTTTTTTCAATGGAAACTACCTTTATTAGTTCTCACTGTATATATTTGGCAAAAAGTAATGTAGTAAAATGAATTAATTTAGCTAAAATTTTGGGGGAGTAGGGTTTTTTTTAATTTGATCATAAATATCCTGATGGCAATTTTATCGTACCGCATTTTGAAAGTCCCTGCACTGTAAAATACATAAAGTGTAAACGAAAGGCGAGTCCTGAGTGTGGTGTATCCTAAGAAGCTTTAGAAGATGTTGAACTTTCATTTACATTTATTATTATAATCCATATCATCTTTCTTAACAATCAGAAGTCTGAATGCTTATAAAGATTTCTGTTCTAGTTAATATAATTTGTGATGTTTTTTCAAAAAAAAAATATAATAATTAATAAAAATATAATTAATGGAAGTACCTGCAGCGAAAAAAAGAACAAAGAATAAGGATATAAGATAGGTTTTCTGAAAATACAAAGGCCGGATAATGGCGGCCGAAGGAAGTCAATTTTAACCGACTAGCTCACCGTGTGGGCGTGTAGGCTTCAGGACAATATGAAAACTCTGATCCTTCCACGGCACATACACACGGGAAATTCTTTTTTTTTTTGGAAAAAAATTTTGAAAAAAATCTAATGGAAATATAGTAAATAAATAGAATTAATTTAATAAGTAAAAGTAAAAAGCAAGTAAAAATAAAATATTTAGTTTATATGAATTCTGATGCCCGCATTCTGACCAGCTCTGCTGCCTCCAACACGAATCACCACCTTAGCTTGATTTCGGGACTTGAATTTCTGGAATGAAATTCTGACAATGAAATACTGCTGCGCTAATTCTGAACTCCTCTGCCTGATTTCGGGACTTCACTTGACCGTGTGAATTCTATATTTATCGATACTTCACAATTCTGGATTATTCTATATTTATCGATACTTCCCAACTCTGGATTGTTCTCCGTTTAACGATACTTCAAAATTCTGGCTTAATCTTCTCTGGATTATTCTCCATTTACCGATACTTCACAATTCTACTTTAGCCTCCTCTGTATTATTCTCCATTGATCGATACTTCAGTCTATGTTTATCGATACTACCCAACTCTGGTTCAATCTCCTATTACTCGATAACAGCACAATTCTGGATTATTCTCTATTTATCGATACCTCGCAATTCTGGTTTAGTCTTCCCTTTATCGATAACTCCCAATTCTGGATAAGTCTTCCTTTACTCTACATTTTACTCTCCTTTTTATAGCTAGTTGTTCACAACAAACAAATGCATCATATTGACTGAAAATTTTTCTCAAAAGCATTTCAATGTTTGTGTTTCTATTGAAATTTTTTTTTTTTAAGACTTTTTTTCTGACACTTTTTTCAACTGTGACTTGTTTCTTTTTTTTGTTTGTTATTATGTCGCCTACACAACGGAATACGTAAAAATTTATGCTATTTGTTGACAAGATCAGTGTGGAATATTGGTTATGTTTGATAAAATATGACTGAAAGTAAGATCTTAAGTTTTTTTCTTTTGTCTTAAGCTGTTGGAATTTTTCAAGAAGAATAATCTGTGTTGTCATGACTTTTCTAAAGGAAGATCCGAAACCTTTTTTCTGTTTTTGGGATCTTTTCATGTCTTAAAAGCTGCTAAACTTCAAAGAATTTTATTTTAAGCACCATTTTGAGAAATTGTTTACAATCCAAGTCTATATATGTAATTATATTTGTGCCTCTTTATGCAGTCGTTGATTTGCTGCAATTTTGCAACTTTTTTCGATCCAATCTACACTTTTTTTTTGCAAGGATTCAGCCGGTAAATTCTTGAGGACAATTTTTGTGTACCTCTGATAATTTTTTGACACAACCGGATTTAGCAATACGCCACACAATCTACACGATAATGTCCTGAACGCTCCTTAATGAATATAACAAATGTTACATGCGTTTAGAGTGAATAGGATGAAATAAAAATCATTAGACCTAACACATATGATTTGCAACGCTTAGAAAGAAAAACAAATACTTTGTGTATCAAATAAAGCGAGTTAATGTAACATATGAGCGTAGATTGAAAGAGAGAATGCAATAGTAGTCCTCATGAATTTAGCGGCAGAATCTCAGCCATACAATTGTAGATTCGATTGTAAATTGTTAAAAACCTGCAGCAAACCAACGTCCACAAAATAGATACGAAAGTACATACACGTATGGACATAGGTACGCGATCAAGAAATTCTTTTTGTTACGCATGAAGAGATTACTTATGTAGAAATAACACTGGATGGATAATCTAGTTTTAACCAGAGAACTTAAACGTATTAGGGTAGTTTCTGATATAGCCGTATAAGCGGGAAAGGAGAAATATTGCGAAACAGATAGTTAACAGTTAACATATTAATCGATTATACATGAATATATGCAAATTACTCTTAGAGCTTACATATTCATATTGTTTCCTACGCTGTTGGTACTCTTAATTTTCTTATGACTCATTTAGACCAAATTTAACTTTACATTTGCAACAGATAAAACCCAAAACGCTGCAAGCAATTAAAGCTGTTCAAAATAAAATTTACGAAAAATATCCTCATCGCTTTCGTAAACTGTTTCGAGGCTCTACTTCCTGTTGTTCTGTAATGAATTCCTTTAAGATCAAGTTTGTCTTAAAATATAAGCAACTATAATTCTATAAATTTAAAAAAAGAAAATAACAAATAACAACAACAAACTTGTAGCTTTTTTTTTCAAGCACTGCTAAAAAAAATTTCAAGTCATTTACGAAGTTGGTTTGACTAGTGATCAAAATGGTTGGAGCAATTGTCTTCATGCTTATCGTGAAACGTTGTCAGCAAAGTTCTTCGTTTCTTTAAGCTTTTCGTTTTTTGTAATTAAATTTTTAATTAAAATTGCCACTAAGACGTTCAGATAAGATGTCCAGATTTCAATCGTCCAGATATGCATCTGTGCAATGCATCTATATATGTCATTATATGTAGAATTTTCACATTCAAATCATCAGTTTTTAAATGTGTTATCATCAAATAAGCCAAAAGCAAAATTTTATCCGATTTTTAGCTGATAAAATCGTGACTTTGACTTGTCATTGTCATGCTGCGCTATCAAGTTCCAGGAAAACGATCTATGCAAACCAGTAATTTCTGCAAACTAGTAATTTCGAATGAAATCTTTTCCGAATGGTTTTAATTGATTAATGTTTTCAAAATCGCAACAGTTCAGATGCTGAGCATTTTCAAAATGTTTCAAACAAGCACACTCTGTCTCTCTCAGCATAAGGACTTCAAATTTTCATAATTTTGACAAGTAACAATACCACGAATAACTTCGTGGTATTGCGAAAAACAGCATAGTGATAAACAAAAATGGAAAATGATAAACAATCTACTTATCGAAGAATTCAATGCAAATAAGGTTTCCATACAACAAACCCTTCCGATTTCAACACACCAACTGTATCGAAAAATAATTCAAAAGCAAAGCAATAATCCTACGTCGCCTTGCTGAGTGAACTTTCTGTGAAAACACTAGAGCTACCAATAAATCTTTCAATAAATAAGAGGCTTAAATTCTCTTTCAGATATCGAATAAAAATTTTATCTGTTCTGGGGAATTCATATCTATGTCTTAGTCCGAAACAAACAATGCTACATTACCGTGCAGTACCGATGACATATACGAAGAATCGAAGAATTCCATAGAACTTACCACATAACGCGTGTGGTTTGCAAGTTTCGAAAAAGTTAATTTAGCAAGTTAATAGAAAACGTCGTTGGCTCAAGCTCGAAGATGCAAAATGAGCATCCCTCATTTTCTGTTTCTTTTCATTATTAATACTACTTTATTTTCTCGTGTGACCTATACCATACTCTTTGTAATGCTTACTTGACACATTACGCAAATGGGGCGACTTTATTCGCATTATGAAAGTTAGCCAAATGATGGTGCCAATAAAGAAAACTCTTATTGTGCCGAACGAAATTTAAAGATTAAATCAAAGCACAACTGAAACTCATTCAGCTTTTGAAGCGTTAAGTTAATTTGTTTAACAATTAGCTGGAATTCCCTCTTATTTCAGCATGAATATTCACGAAATTACGAACATGCATATGTATGTTGGGGGGTTCAAACAACTTTTTGCTGCTGATAACATAAAATGATGCAGGGAGGAAGCAACGTGAAGACATCTTTGTATTATTAAAGACAAACACAAGCCTTCGAGACTTGTTTCATTGAATTGTTAATGTTGAAGATCGGACGCTTACAAATATCCCATGATTTCGCTGCGTACGGATAAAGGAGATGAGGTGTCCATTAACCGACTTTCGAAAGAAAACAAGGGTTAGTAATACAGAGAAAAATATAGTTCTCTACGAGTTAATAACACCAGATAATCATATAACCGAATTTCACTACATCTTCTCTCATGTCTACCTGCTTGCTCACCTTAGTTTAGGACGACATAATAAGAGCATCAGAGTAGCAGCTCAATTTCCTTACAATTGCAAACAGCATTTTCGCTACTCAACATTACCCAACAACATTTCACATTCTACTCTACCAGCTTCTACACCCTATTTTCCTAATGAGTTTGAAATTCTATTTAAAGAACATAATCCTGACGAAGTCTCTTCAGGTGATTCGCTGCTCTTTCTTGAAGGAAACATTTTAAGTCCATTGAAGGTTGAGTGCTACGATGATAGTAAATTAAGTGTTTTAATTACACTCTTAATTCCACTTTTCGCGGGATATAAGGAAAGATCTGTAAATGAACTGTATCCTTACAATAAGTTTTGTTAGAAAAAGTTATAAAAAGTCTTCCAAGCTTGAAAGAAACATCAGTCAAAATATTTTTTTATGGATGATACAACTGCAAGGACTAATCCCACTCATCATTATACTTTACATAATCAATTTCAAACATACAAAATAATACCAAAAATACAAAATAATATTACTATGTTATTTATTTGACCATTATTTAAATGTTCTATTGCCTAATCGACATTTCATCCCCCTACGTACGAGAGACGACCTGGATTCCTATAGTTTTTATTGCTCCTGGACCATTAGCAAGTGATAGACGACGTTTGATGATTGTTTTAGATTCCATTACCTTAAACCCATAGAGCTCTCTTTTGATCCTGAAAAAGGTGCGTTCCTGTCGATGTTCTTGCCAAAAAAATCCTGAAATCACTGTCCAGGTGGCGCAGAAGCTTCTGACTTTCTACATGAAACCGTAAAATGTTAACCCCCCACTTTAAAATTTCTTTTAGCTACATAGTTTTCATTAATTTCCATATGGCGTGGAAACATGCATTTCAAGGATAACACAAAATAATAACTTTCATTTAAGAGTCAGCTGGAATAGGCACGAGAATTTCCAGACTATTGTAGCTACACCTAAACTTGTGTATTTTTTTTCAATTAAATAAGAACTCCTGATTTAAAGTGGATTTGATTTGGTTACTTGAAGTGTAAGCCCCAAATTTATCGTAAGCCCTTAATTTTAACGGTCTTTTGTAGAAATCCAAAAAGCTACGTGAGTTTGGAACTGATTGAATTACAATTTTTTCACGATAAAGATGACAAGTAGTCGGATTGAGCAAGGTGTTGTGATTCAACACATGCATCGATTGGAGAACAGCTTCCGCGACATATGCAGAATACTTAAAGTCAGAAAGAACACCGCGTAAAAAAACCGTGTAAGAAAAGAGAAGTCAACGACCAGTACTTTCAACAGAACAAAAAGGAACATCCAAACATTGGCTGAAAATAAACGAAGAGTGAGGATGCAAACAGTGTTGGAACTTCAAAACGTGTCAAGGAGCTCCGTTCAGCGACAATTTGGTCTATCGAATGAGGCTAACATGCTTGCAGAGAACGCTCGAAACCTCTCCTTTTCGAGAAGAACATTCGAAACTAGGCAAATTTCTGCCAAATTAACAAAAACTTCAGACATGCTGATGACAATGCCCATGGTGAAAGGCCGCGTCCGAATATCCTTTAGACGGCTGCGTCACCAGGACAGGGATAATCAGCGATCACATAAGTATTCCCGTAATCCTTAGTAGATCGTAATCCTTAATAGATCGTAATCGTAAGTAGACTCCGAAATCCGACTTAAAATAATGGTTGTTAGCGAGGTGAGCAGTCGCGGAAAAAACAACTTCACTCGTTTATCATGAACTACTTCTTGATGGAGGATATTTCAGAAAGAATATTCTCCCTATTTTTGTGTCACCGACAATTGAGGGACGGAAAGAAAGTGATTTTGATGCAGGACGGCGCAAAGGCGCAAAAATCTATGAACACATAAGAGCTATTTATGATCATTTTTCTAAAGTGTGAACTGTTCCTGAACTGATCCTGGAAATTCTTCTGATTTAAACCCAATTGAAAACCTAGCGTCCAAATAAAAGGAGAGTATGTGAAGAGATCCCACATCAAAAAAAAAGGCAGAGCTAGATTTGACGTGCAAATTTAAATGAGGCACAATTTCTAGAGACAATCAAAAAAACTTATGTAATAGTTTCAGAAAAGGACTTTTGAGAGAGTATAGAAAACTATGGGAGGACAAACTTAAAAGTAATTATTTATTATATGATCTTTGCTGTGAAGTTCACATTAAAGTGAATCAATCCCTGTTCTTTCAAATTTCATACAAGAAATTCTATGGTCAGAAACTGCACCTTGGCGTCCTTTTAATAATTACTAGGTTAGGACAAGTCAAAGTTAGGACAAGTCAAAGTCTATTAGTATCTGGTTGCGTTATTATGCTTCATTGAGTAACTTGCGACACTTACTGACGACTTTTCTGTAGTTCATCTTATTTCGTAAAATCTAGTAATTCAATTCATCCAGAGGTACTAAATTCCACTTGCAGCAACATCAAAACTTAGCTCATCCTTCATCTGAACTCAGATGTAAGCTGTTCATGGCATCGAGCATAGTCATTTATGGTCCTAATTACAGAGCCGTCCTAATTACAATTAATTCATATCGATTTTTCGAAAAAAGCACAACGTAACACTGACATAACATACGTTTCCCTTAAATCTTGTTGTTTGTCATAGAAATCATGCTTGTCAAAAAACTGACCATAATCTCGGTAACCTTTTAATTAACACTTTGCATTCCTGGTGATCCATAGCACTTTGCATTCCTGGTGATCCATTCGTTAAGATTAAAGCTATACTGATTATAAATATCATTCTTTTTAATGTTATTCTGCTGCCTGATTATTTCAGCTCTGCAATTTAGGTGATTTTTCTATATTTTACGCGTTTTGAATTTAAAATGCCAGTGAAAAAGTTTATAAGTATACATTATTACATTGAAATGCACATAAATTAGTTTACTTGTTTTCCCCTTATCATATTCGAATTCAAATCTATTTAATCACATTATATCGGCTTAGATCTTGCAATTATAAAATTGAATTTAATATATTCGATAATTGCTGCCATGCTGAGAAATATTGTATCATTATTGTGAATTTACATTCTAGCCATAAGTATTTCTTTTCAATTAATTTGAAACATCCAGTACAAAGTGATTGAAGCTGGATGGCATTAATTGAAGAATCTGATCTTGTATCGTAAATTGTCCGCAGCTGCGTTTTTATCAATACAATTAGCGTCGAAAATTTGGTCTTCTACATGTAAGGGCTCACATGAAAAGTTGAGCAACACAAACTAAAACCGTCATAAAAATTCATCTTAATAAAAGTGTCAACAAATATACTAAGGTTGTGAAATTTTAAGGGCTGATTGCAGTTCACGTCAAAATATTTACTCTCGAATTAACAACTTAGCTCTAGCAAATTAAGTAAGAATTTATGCAATTGCATTGTATTGAAGAAAACATCGTTGCTGATGACCACTCTTTATTTATTTAGTAGTACTTTGGCACATTTTTTTAACAAACATCCAATAAAATTACAATTTTTCGGTTTGTTTGCTTGATCGTGAATAACTCCATTCCCCTCGAATGACCACTTTTCTGCTAGTGTAGAGAATTTAGCATTTATGGCTACATCAGGCGGTCAAACAATCAACACAAATTCAAATAAATGTCAATAATCTGAAACTCATCTCTGAAAACCCTCAAAAATAAAACTGAAAAACTAGTAAACAAATTCTGCTCGAGTGGAATTTCTTCGCAGATCATTCCAGTGAAACACCCTAGTAAGTAATGGCTGCAATCCACTTTTTATTTCACTTTCACTTCTACACACTTTCTCCAGTTTCTACACAGAAAGAATCGATTGGTGCTCTTAAGGGTCTTTATGACCACAGCCAGAATAAAGCACGCACGAAGTGCGAGGCTTACATGCCATTGAGGTTTTACAGAAGAAACTAAAGGCCAGCCCGTCAAAAGTGTTCAAAAACAAATGTCACAAACGACTCATATGAGACCTAATCCTTATAGTTTGAGATCAGCATGTCTGTCACAGTTAATGGTGACTGTGAGAAGTTATAAGCCGGAACATAACAAAATAGATCACATATGTGAATCAGCTTACATCCAAGGAAACAATAATCGATTGAATAGAAAATGAACCCACATCGGACACAAGGACTTCACAAAGTGGTTTGCAATAATATTTGTTTTAGTGTTCTCAACCAAGTTTCTTCAATTCATCTACTAGTACTCTTCTAAAAAGAGATTATTTTCCTATGAGGATGAATTTTTGCACCTCCACCAATGGTTCCTTAAGACTTTTCAACAATGGAATTCATAAGGGTTTAAACTTGCAATAACAAATGATCTGAATATTAGTTGTATTCCTGATACGCGCAGCGATATAAAATGTATGATAGCAGGACCAAGAAATGTATGATGTATGACTGAAGAATAACAGACAGCGGGACAGTCACAACTACGGTCAGACTCAACTGACTCATCTGTACTTTCAGGGCAAACAAAGCGCCTGATAAGAAACCAGTGCCGAGATGATATAGGTACACATCTGATCCGGCCTAAAGTTAATGTTCGTTCGGGTTCACAAATGTGAATTTTTACAGGATTTATATCTGCCTCAAAATGTTAAATTTTTGCACAGTAAAGCTTCAGCATTCGAAAGCTTCAGGAAAATAAATTGAACGTGGGTAGCCTCACCAGAGAATAGATGACACCAGTGGCACAAAGACTTATGGGAACACATACGGATATATCAGCTCTGACTTAAAGGTCTCAAAACATTTTACAAATAATGAATAATCCATAAAAAAGTCAAAAATACTATATTTTCAGCTTTGTCGAAAAATACCATACTTTTAGTTGTCACAACAGTAGGAAATATCCTACGGCGTGAGAGGAAGCAAAACTCGTGAGTTATCATCAACCACAGAAGGAACTGGTCTTCAAAATCGAATATTCTCCTTTTAATCAAGAATAGCAGATATGATGTCACAAGTTAACATTAGTGAATAACGGAATAATTATGCGGCTTAAAATTAAATCATTCTACAGAACTACAATTAACAAAAGAGTAGTCGAATTTTGCTAACCATATTAGAGCGTGTTTCATCCGCACAGTGTCAACAGGCCTAATTATGTTTGATATAGCCAAGACTTCTGCCAAAATTTTGCATGCAAAACTCTTATACAAATTTCGTTAGCATCAAAAGTGATTTCAGGTCATTTAAATTATTGAATCAATAGTTTGATTGAGTCAATAATTTGAGAAGAACTATAGAAGATAGTCTATAGACGTCAGAACTCTCTGTGGGAAAACCAACAACGGCCTTTCAACAAGCCTACGAACACTTGTATGGATCCTCAAGGACTACACATTTGCCCAATCTTCCATGACTCTATCAGAAATATTTCCAAACTGCCCGAAATGAGGAAAAAATCCTGTACATTTCTGATCGTATTTTTTGCACATGATGAAGAACATATCTCATCCTCCTTTCAAAGTTGCAACGCCCAATCAATGTCTTGTTGAAATGTTTTCATTTCCTTAACTGTAACGTTAAGATGAACTCCAACTCAACTCAGACGCTGAAAATTTTATAAGTTGTAAAAGATTAATATTGAGAAAGGTGGAAAGAACTAAAGCTGGTTTCGAACACGCGTCCCTGCCGCTTCTCGTCAGGTGCCAACTGACAGGCCGGGACGCATCGATTGGCACTACCAGCTTAGGTGGATGTCGACTGGTTATTTAGTAGTTATGAATATTGCTCCACAGCTTTGAACTTCTCCTATATTCCAAATTACCTTTGGTCAGAATACGTCTGTTCCTTGGTTAATAACAGTAAAACACTGGGTAGCAGATTTAAAACGGGGCCACACGAGCTGCCAAGACCAGCATCGCAGTGATCGACTCCAGAAGTGGTGAAGACACTCCACCAAGTGGTACTAAATGACCGTCGGTGGAAAGTAAACGAGCTAGCAAATATAAAACGAACTTCAAAAAAAGCGGTATATCGCATATTATCTGAAAATCTGGACATGAGAAAGTTGTAAACAAGATGGGTGCCGCATTTACTCGCATTCCAGCTGAAACAGTATCGTGAAGACGTTTTAATTGAACGTTCAATGAAGTTTCACAGTAACAAAGCAAAATTCTTGCGCCGATTTATAATCATTGACGAAACATGGTTGCATCACATTACAGCGAAAGCAAAAGAACAATCAAAACAATGGATTGATAATGGTGAACCGGCTGCAAAGAAGGATGCAACGTACCACCTGGAAGCAAGGTCATGCCCTCGGTTTTTTGAGATACGTGTAGGATAATTTTCATTGACTATCTTGAAAAAGAAAAAAACTCTCACCGCGAATATGATGTAAATTTATCGCAACGTTTTAGCGAAGAGTTCAAGGAAAAACGACCGCATTTGACTAACAAGAACCTATCGATTCATTACGACGATGCACCGGCTTACAAATTCCTTATGGTGATGGCAAAAATTAATGAATTAGTGTTTGAATCGCTACTTTATATCCTATTCAATAATCCCTAAGCAACCCCAAGATTATTTATTATTCTGAAGCTTGAAAGAATGGGTCTGTGTTGACAGATTCTCCAACCATGGGCAAGTGGTTCTCCAACCATGAGGAGCTATATAGGTTTTGTTATGAAAAAGATTTCAGAGTTATTGAACATTGCTAGGAAAAATGTATAAAGCTAACAAGCGCTTGTGTTATAAAATTAATATATTTTTAATACTCACATACTTCCCACACTCTGTGCTAAAGAGTATCTTTTTCGCAGATTGTCAGTGATAAACTGCGATAAGGCTTTTTGAGCCGAAACTCCAGTTTTTAGCGAAGTGAAGCAAATCACAACTTTCTCATGAATTCATTATTTGCCAAGAAACTACCGATTATAACAAATTATTCATGTGAATAAAGAAATATTATACAATATTATTTACTTTTAATCCATTGTTGGAAAAATGCATAGGCCAGTATCAACCTTTACCTCCCTGAAAATGGTGGTGCTATTGTTTACAGATGGTCCATCTCATTTTCTTACAAAAATTAAGGAGGTCTCCTAGCAATGTGGTCGCCAAAGGTTCCAGTTCTGATTCATTGGGACTCATCAGCCGATTTGTTGGTTGAGCTCGTAGAATCTAGAAGGAAGTGTCCTCTATTTTCCTCCTTCTTGCCGAAGGCTCGACAGGTGTCATCAATTAGGACATTTATTCATTTGGTGTGTTGACCTAAGATATTGTGACCTGTAAGTATTACTTCCAGTGTTCTGATGCTATTTTTGTTTTTCTCAAGTAGTTGATTTGCCCTCGTTTCGTTAGGGTGAAGCTTGAGTTCGGGTAGTTCTGCAGTAGTTTCTGTCCGTAAAGCGAAAAACATTTTTTTTTGTAATTATTACAATTAAGCTATCGACTATAAAATATTTTTGTCACTTTTCATACTACAAGAATGAAAATTAGTTAGAAATTCAGTCGGTTTATGATGACGAACAGACAAATGACACTTATGACAGGAGTATTTTGGTTACATTCCAGTACATTCCAATCTCGCCTGCTCTTCAAATCGATAAAATGGAGAATAAAAGCGAAAATTTTTCGAAAAAGTAAATTTGTTTAATTTTAAGTCCATAAAACAATTTTTAACTATTTATCAAGGTTTCTTCACTTTTTACCATACTAAATTATTATAACGGTTGTTTTTGATACGAATATGTTTACCGAGAATTTTGTTGTAGTGATACACATTCTGGCCGATTTTTGATAAACGATTCCAGCCAACCAGAAGACGTCAATTCAAACTAATTTCTAGAATATGGATACTAGTGCAAGGTTTCAATGTAGCTTTTGTACGATTCAACAAGATTAACTTCGAGACTAGATCTTGCGCAAAAAATTGCTAGACATGTCAATAAATTAACGTACCTGTTGACTTTTTTTGTAGATAACTTACCTGTGAGAATCACGAACGGAATTTCTCTTAAGTATAAATTCTCCGGATATTTTAAAGAATTATTTAAATTTTTTAATATTAATAAAAAATTAATAGAAAGAAATCGGTTTGTTACAATTTTTTGTTTTTTGAAATTATGATTCGAGTAAAACTTAATATTTTATTAAGTGTTATTTTATTTTTGAACAACTTTCAGAAAATAAAGCCAACATTCGTAATAATCACCATCCAGAATCAAAGCCATTCCAAGTCAACTCACAGAAAATTAATTCACAGAAAATTTCCAATTTACCATTTCCATGCAGAAACCTGCGAAATCTAGATCGCATTTATATATTTCGCAGATTTTCGCTTCATTTGCATTCATTATAGTCCATTTGCGGTTGATAATTTTCTTCTTAACATGAAAATCGTATCAGTAACATGCTAAATCGATTTAAAATATACTTTGATGATCCCCAATAGAGCAAAGCTGTTAGAATAGAACAATATCTGGCTTAATTCAGTTAATTAACATAACTCCTCTAGGTTATCGTTTCAGACCTGAATAAATGTGCTAATAAAAAGCAATCAATTTGCCAGGCACTCGAATTAGTGCTGATACTGGGCAAAAATTGATAAGAAACTAATTAAATTACTTCATTCAAATGCCAAAATTTTAAGTGAATTTTTCAAATAATTTTTTCAAATTTTTTTAACATGAAATTAAACATTTGTAAAGGATTTCCATATTTACGGAAATTATTATTCTTGTTTTTTGTTTTCTCATAGAATATGATAAAGAAAAGAGTAACAAAGGGAGCTAAATAACGCTGAATTTACCAGATTTTCAGATCTATCTTTTTATACCATACCAATCAGAAGGCTGTTCTGTAAAATAATGCTTATTGAGGTTTCCAGTCTTTGTTCACTTTTCGAAGATGATAAAAAATGTTGAGCAATATTAAACGTCATATATGAATTCATATACCAGCATATCGAAAAATAAAACGTTTGTTTGCAAATTGTTTGCCTTTTTTCAGTTTAAACATTTTTGGCAGCTCTCTCTTTTTAACCCCTTAGGGTTAACCCCTTAGGCTTAGGGGGTTTGATGCATTTTGACTCTCTTCCTCCCTTTCCTAAATGTGGAAAGCTACTTATCACATGTTTCGTCGGCACATCAGACGCTAGCCAAGATCTTATGCCAAATTTATGTTGTTTATTATGTATACATTGGGTAAACCTGGATGTGGCCTTCTTTGGTAGAAGTTACTCATCCACGGTCATATAAGGTTCTGGCTTGAGTTAATTTCAACTGTTTCTAGGAAAGTTGTCCCGAACTGCTGGAAGGACTTAAACTTAAGATCGCAAGACTTAAGGGCCTTACAGCTTAAAGATCGGAATGAATGTATCGGACTGTCTCAATAGCATCACTTCTGCTCATACATAGTAGTCAAAAGAAATGAATTTCCCAAGTTGTTCCATAAATTTTGAAGGCTCAAAGCGTTTACTTCGGACGCGGTACTTGCATACAGTATTGTAACAAACAGCTTCAAATTCGATTGCTTAATGGTTCAATTTTTCCCCAAAACTCGACATGATTCTAACTCTGTACGAGTTCATACATCTTCCAAAATAAGATTATCAATCGGTAGAAGGAACGTTTTGAGTCTAATTCCTTGGGATTGTTTCTTTTAGCATGTGATGTAGGCCTGGGTACATGTTCGAACACACATTCAATTGGTCTCCTTTCTCCTTTCCGTCTGAAGCGCATTCAATTTTCTGATTTGGTACTTCCTTTCAACCTTCGTCTTCAGAAATGGAAGAGACTCACATGCATCGTCTCGCAAGTTTCTATGGAATGTTTTCGCAATCAATGTCGCTTGATTGATCTGCGTTTTCAAGCAAGTTTATATTTATAAATCTAGCAATCTCTCCATACTTAATTATAGTTCTTTTATCGTCATTCCCTTGTGGGTCACTTTCTTTCTCCAATAATTCGCGTCACTATCAAATAATTCAACACTTTCTATGTCTGAACGTTCTGTAGATATGCTGGTTACATTTCTCAAATGTATAGACACTTTCATTAGTATAGCCATTACGGTGCCTGGCGATCACTATAAAAATATGTTCCAAATTTCATTAATTTAGGTTTCTTCCTGTAGAATCTCGTTTCGAATATTTCAGAGACTACGCTCGGGATCCTGTAGCTTCTTACTCCGTAGATCTGGCTGACAGTGTACCTGACATGATTCTATTCTTTATTTGTAAAAGCTATTGCCCGTGACACCCACAACAATAGTATCATCGAGTACCGAGTTCGCATTTACAGATAGTCTAGTGGCCACATAATAGCCGGAACACAAGGATAACCTTATCTGCGACCCAGTCCAAGAAGAAAGAAATCTGCACCAGCAACTTTAATTGGTAAATGCCAATACCCAAAAATATATTTATTACGAATAAATATGAAGTAACATTCAGGTCATAAAATGTATGTTCTACTTATACCAACAAAAGTCATCATCGTTTCAGAAAGGAAATGTTACATGTAGTAGGAATATCGAATTGAAAAAGCACGACCAGTCTAGTTTGTTTGATCGTATACCAACGATTAACATACGGTTTCAACGTATCAATCAGTGTTTTCAACTGATTATTCCTTCTTTATTAGCCCAGTTTGATTTTTTTGATTCAGTTATATAAAACAGAATAGACAAAAGTGGTCAGTTACTTTATACTTCAATTGTTCAGAATTCTATCCTGAACATCATGACTAATAATAATCCTTTTACAATTTTTTTTAGAATATCACTTGAAAGCTGTTCAAAGTATTGAAATAGTCAAATATACCAAATAAATAAACATTCGAAGAAAAAACTTTTTTTGTAATCTTAGGTACCATCGATCATTTTGACTTCAAAAGAAAGACAACCCGGTTCTTTCGGAGTCAAGGATTTATAATGTTGTAGATCGGTCGTTATGAAATTTTAAAACTCCAAATGAGTTCTTTCGCATACTTGATCGGCTGGAGAAATCGAGATCACTTCGCTAGTAATTCTCCTCCTCCTTTACGTTCCAGCAGAGCAGGAATATCCGTGACCCGAAGGCGCCATTAGACGCAGCATAAGGAGGCCTAGACCGAAGGAAAGTGTCAAACAGTTCCAGGCCATGTAGGCCAAGTACTCCAACTGACAGAAGTGGCGTTTAATCGGTATTTCAGTAGAGTTTTCACCACAAATGTCTGTGGTATTCAAGGTTTAAATAGCCTCCACTTCCTTACCCAAAAAACCCAGATCTTTTCAGAATACTTCAGGGATTCAAGATTTCACTAAACAAAAAAATTAATTAATTTAATAATAGCAAGCAACGTCTGCAGGATTAATTTAAACTCGCTGTACCTTCAAATCCATTTTTAATTACTTGATGCTATGCGGAACATAATTTGGTTTTCAATTTGAAAAAAAAATTCACGTAGTCCCTAATTGTAAAATATGAGGCCATTTAAAATTCTCCATCTCTTTTAAACTGACGCCAATTGTTGGTAATTACATTCCACACTAGTCTGTTGTTGTTGATTTTCATTAGGTTTATTTATTCACATTCTAGGTTTCATACAATGGACTGTATACATTTTTGTGAATAAGAAGAGAATATGCAGCTTCCTAATTAAGCTGTTTGGAGTCTTCGAATATAATTATTTTGAGTATTTCATGGAAGCAGCTGAAGAATTATTGAAAAGATAAATTCATGCGAAGAATTTCCATGTACAAAAAATGAAATGAATAGGATAGAGATTCTAGAGGAGAGAAACACCATTGAATATGTTACTGGGAAGAGTGTTAGTTATGTGCTACCTAGCCTACTTTATCGAGCTTGAAATCTTCTAGTAAAACAAATTCACCCTCTTGTGGCATCTTAGATTATTTGCCACCAATTTTGGCTTGACCATATTTTTTTCGGGTCCTTACAAATCGGGTAAATCGCAGAAATTTTTCGCAACTCAAATAAAAAATAAAACGGAAATTTTACGCTTTATTTAATAATAGAATAGACTGTGGAATTCCACTTTGGTTTGCATTCTTCATCACCTCTTGCAGTATTAAGGATAGCAGCAGTAGATGAAAGCAGAACACATTTGCAGCCAATTGTACATTCACATGGTCTGTGCTGAACGAAAGTAAAACTTAAGAGAAATTTAATGCAGCTATTTAGTGATAATAAACATGTGCGTTTTCAAGAACAAGAGAAATGCAACCAGTATCCTTGTGCAAATAACGATAATTTCAATTTTTGCAAACATGCATACGTTCAGAATTCTGCGTCAATGCAAGCATCTAACGACCTCAATTTCATTCAAGGGAATGCGATTAGTGTATAGAACGTCGTCATGACTTCCAGAACTACTGCAGGATGAGCAAGCGGTGATGCGAAAGCGTTCTTCAGACAAAATGGGATTACTTCGAAGGATGCTTGGAGCTGAAAGACAAGGAATCATGGCAGTGTCAGGTCATAAAGACAGTTTACATGTTTTGAGAAATATGAATATGGTATCTATCTTGGGACAGGCGATTATTTATTATAGGAACTAAAGTCTATTTTGATAGAATGCCGCTTGAGAGAGTGAAATTTGACTTTGAATTTTTCTGGTATCGGAGTGTCAGCCCACGTAAACCTCGTTTATATCTTTTTCAATAAATATTAATAAAATTAATAAATATTATTAATAATTTTAATTTAAAATAAATCGTTTAAATTTTTTTCAGTTCTTCAAAGCAACATCCTTTGAGTCAAATCCTAACACAACTAACTCTGAATTCGGGAAAGTGTTTTTCAGTGGTATGAAGTCGATCTGTAAAAATTTATTATTGATTGTTTCTACGATCTCTTAGTTATACATAAAAGATACTTTTAGTGGAATTCTACTCCATTTGTCGATTACTTTTTTCGACTTGATAACCATAGCAAAAGTTGGGTCAACCTAATAATTCTGCTTAATGTTTAATCATTCCTGAATTAAATCTAATCTGCAAATTTACAGCCAATTGTATTTTTGTTTACTTCTACCACAATTCCGGTATTTATCATTCATCTTAATCATTTGTGACCAAATTAGCCCCTCATTTTGCCGCAAAAACCATACAATTATATAACCCTGACGTCCGTTGATGAGTTCGATCCAATCCAATCCAATTCGAAAGATAAAATGACTGCAAGATATCACCTTCCTGTAATGCCGACATACCGCGAATTCATCAGTTTTACAAACCCCCGGCATCCATCGACTAGTCCGATCCGTCAAAACCTGCTCGAAGGATGACAAGACTGCGAAAGATCACTTTCCTGTCAGTCCGACCCATACTGTTAATGTATACAGCGCTCCTCTATGACAGAGATGAAAGAAGCAGATTTAGATTTCATGTTTAAGAGGGATGTTTTTGTTTTAACCGAAAGCGGGAGAAACCTACATGAAAAGTTGCATAGTATTTAGTTAATTACCGTTAGACAGGTAGTTTATTCGATGTAGTAGAACTGTTTATACCCATGCTTTGGTCGATGGACGCAATTTGTGCTTCCTAACCGAAAGGACAACAGGACTAACAGTTTGATGTATTCATATGTCTCCAGGTTTGTGCTTAGATATAATAACCTCTCTTAATAAATTATCTTCCCTCCTTTCACTTACCCCTTCTGTTCTATAAACAATCGCATTCACTCTCAGGCAACTTCTGTTGTAGATTCTCAGTTTTTTTTACTATACTTGCACTCTAGTCGATCCAAACTGGACTTCCATACGTCACAATGTTCCGGACAGAGCCTTATAGTATCCTAATTTGACGCTCACCCAAGTTTCAAAAGAAAGTTCCCACATACTCTTACTCCAATGAAACTCTTACTCCAATGAAAATCTCTTAATCCAATGAAAGTAGTTCATTTGAGACTAAAATTGACAATTTCATATTGAATTACACATTCGTATATATTACAATTCAGCTGCGTTGTCTGAACTCCATTCATTCCTACTTATTTTGACAAATTAAAGTGAAAGGCGCTGTTATAAATATTATTTGGATAAACTTAGTAACCCACGCTTGTCTTTGCATCGATGATCGAACTTTCTTATAATCAATTCGTAGCCCGGGGATCAAACGTTTCAAGGGATTACTGTGAACATATCCGTACATGCATCAAATGTGAAAATGATTAATACGCTAAATTAAAATACAACAACGCGGAACTACTTCCATTTACAATCATTTAATCGATTTTTTTCTTTTTTTCTTTAAATTTTCCATTTATGTGTCCTCTATCGTGCTCCAACAGAACATTTATTCGGCGTTGGCCATGGCGACACCAAATTGCGAAATACCGAAATAATAACTCGTGATAAGTATTTCTTTAATATTCAAAACAATGAGTCGATTGGCGTGGGAATGGCCTTGATCATCACCATCATCATTTTCCGGCAAGAAAAATTGCAGAATTGTACAGCCTCCTCAAAACTTGCCTCCTTTCGAAGAAGAAAGCACAAAGCGCCAATAACTCGATGAATCTGGATAAGCAGCAACTATAGATAACTAGATTGATCCGATTTATTCCAGGTTCAAGTTGGTTTCGATGAACAATTGAATTGGTGTTGCGGAATGCTTGCATGCAAACTCGTTTAGCGAGCGCGAGTTCAGTGAAATGTGGGCTCGCGAATGGGACATATACATAAATTAGATGGCCGTGCATTGCCCGTATGAGCCGGCATGCAAGACGGTAACAGGCAATGTGAACTCCACCACATACTCGTTGCCATGAATTGAATGTAGAACCACAATAGCTCTCAGAACTTTTACAAATCTTAAATATATGCTACAACCAAGAGCAACCGTCCAAAGATACACTGCAATGTGTACCACCATATCAAAACTTTCGAATACCAATAGGCCAAAAACATTGAGGATTGTTAAATAAAAATGTGAAAATCTATAGAATTGCCTTTGATATTGTCAATTTGTGCCGACTCAGTCGAGTCCAAACATCCTCAGATGAAGATCTGTTCCAATATCTGCAACGAAGCCTCGTTTTTTTCTGACCAGCGTTGTCCACGGGATATTTATTCTAAGTTTCGGCAGTGTAAAGTATGCAGGAAGATTTTTCCACCCGCATTGTAATGTGTTTTCACTCCAACCGTTGAACAATATTGATACAAGGACGCAGCAAAGAACACTCATCTCAAAAGGATTAAACTAACTTAAGCAGATCTAGGTGTTTTGGGCACTGCTCACATAGAAAACACGATTACTCATATCTAGCGTACGTACACACGCTTTTTCCACCGCGATTAACTACGTACTCCATATTCAAATCAACGGCCAAGAATTTCACTTGAAGCAACAAGGAAGCTGGGTAAAATCCGCGAGCGTTATTTTTCAATACAAAAGTACACACGAGTAAAGTACGCACAGAGATGGATCGCAGTAGTATCCACTTTTTACATTGTATGGCAAAGAACATTTGACTTTCAGTTATAAGGACTTAAACCTATTGTAAAACATCGCTATTTGCAACAATCAAAAGAATTTTAAAATATCCATTAATATGAACGATCTAGTTTTCCGACGCTATTGTTGCTTTTCAATGTTAATTGAAATACAATATTGTTTCAATTTGTGCCTGAAATACAGCATCAAAACCAGAAGGGTCCTGGTGAGCGATCATATTAGTTGTCTGCTTGCAATCGAAAAATAAACACCCTTCCTTTCTACAAGCACAACTGACGAAAAGGCTCGAGATCAATTATCACGAGTTGCATTAATTTAATTGCATTTATGGATATAGAAGCGAAGCCAATGAAAGAAAAATTTATAAAACCAATCTCAGCCATTCTCAAATAATAACTACTCACAACATTAAGTCCTTGTTATAAATCTTAGGAACATTCATAATATGACCATGATTTTTTCGAAATTTTGGTTTCTGGTGTCATTTGAATTGGGATTCCGGGAATGTTTACATTTTATAATATCTCTAAAAGTGTCCTGAAGGTGTTTGAAGCGCAAAGGCAAATCATTTTTTAATGTACATCCTATCGGCTATCATCGCATTAAAAGGTATCCTTATGTAAATCGAGTAGAAAACTACAAAGTGGTTATTTTTCAAGGAGTCTTTGGAAGCAAAAGTTTTTGGAGGCAAAAGTAACTGATTTGCAGAAGGAAAAGATTTTAACTAGTTTTCGTGTTTAATCGGATACATGCATCGTTTTATATATATTTTATGATAAAGTCGAATATTAAAACAAGTTGGGAAAGTGTAAAGGCGTTTCTCTTCAACAGAAAGCTCTCATAACTGCATTACTTAGGACAACAAACTTTTTTTTGTGTAATCGCACGAATGGAGAAGGTTTTCCCTCACACAGTGATGCGAATCAATAAGATCGCGATTGAGAGTCCTTCGCGTAATGTCAGCAAACGAAAGAATTCTTGCCGGAATACGAGTGCAACTTCTCGAACAAACCAAAGAACATTAAGGAAAGCATGTGGAATCCGTTTACCATTCGTCGGAAAAAAACCAGGATTCGATCGCCGAAAAAATATTTATATTACGGATGACACACAGGAGACAGTTAGGAGAAGCAAACTCTCATACGTTTTTCCAATGAAGATTTTCGAAAGGAAATCATTAACTTTTATTACTCTTCTCTTGTACTTTTCTAGAAGCGGTCACAGGAAGATATTCATTCGGATATGACTACACGAGTGATGCAATGAAACTTGGCTGGTGAGGTCCCGTCAAGCTTCTACCCGCCATTATGATATGTTGTTGCCTTCAGCAGATGGATGTTAGCTGCTGTATTTTGTCAAAGTACTCTGTACTTTGTATACCCTCCAGCACTCTGAAGTCATGAAGGACATATTCATTTCATATTTCAATTTTTGAGATGCAGTGAAAGCTGCATCGTGCCAAGTACGTTCTAAATATTTTTGATGGCACCTGTATCCTTCTTCATCGAAGGCCTCGCAATTCCTTCGTCCAGAACCCTTTAGAAAATACGTGAAGCCTCTTGCAACCCGAAATGTATTCCTTTATCAATTCCACTGTAGCATTGTTAAAGGAAAATACATGTGATATATGGGAAAAAAGTGCATCAAAAATAACCGCGATTGTTAAGTTAGGTCTTGGTTATTTGGATATTCTTGCAAAAGATTAATATCCAGACAAAAGTTGTATTAAATTTGCTAACGATAAATAGTCAAGGAATATTAAAATGTTTTTTCTACAGTTTTCTGTCGTTTTAATAAAGATTTTTCAAATACATTCGAACGATTACTGAAATTTTACGAAAAATACGAAAGTTTACAATTACGAAAATTCGAACAAAAATAAAAACGCAAAATTAAAAGGATAACTTTCTCTTTGTTTTTTTTAGACTTATAAATACATGTTACTCTTTGGCAATTGTTTGCTGAGAATCAAATGAGAAAACATTTTTTGCGAAAACTTTCAGATTTGTAAAGGACACTAAGCAAGAGTGTCGCAAGGTTACATGCCGCGACAATGATTTTGTTAATCAATAGTAGTTTTGTTGTTTAGCTGATGAAACCAGCCAATGTAGGTCCTAAGTACATAATTGTCCATTATATATTGATTGCATTACACGACTTACAACGTTTAGGAGATTCTCACTCAAACCTTCTTGCTCTAAGGATTGAAATGGACACTGATATTATCGAATATTTGAGTAAGGTAAGATTGTGGACCGAGGTGGTTTGTAATAATAAAGAGACAATCTGACAGCGTCCATTTGGTCGCCACAGCGCAAATGACATTTCGGAAAAGTACCACTGGTTGCACTTAACGGTGTTTCAATGAATGAAAACACTAGCCTGAGCACCTCCCTCTTTCCCAGCAACCAGGTTTGAGACCGGTTTCGGCGAACTGAAGTTGGTATTCGTGCCTAGAGCCACATGAATTTGCCATCCGGTCCACTCGCGGCCATGCAAATCAAGAACCATTCTAGCAACGTGCCAGCCTACTTATGGTCTTATGTGCATGAGTGTAAGGACTACTTACAGGTCCATTATTATTTATTACTACCCCGTTGTGAAATCATGCATATAAGACTATGAGCAACCTGAATTGTCACAGAAATTCGTATGGGAAATCGAAATTTCACTACGTTACTACGAAATTCGTATAGTTCGTGCTAGCACAAGATCCTTAGTTTTGCTGGTTCTAAAGAAAGAAAAAATCACCCAAGTAAGTTGCTTCACTATTGAAAGGATGCCTAAATTTCTTTGATAATGGCATTTCTGCTACAGTAACCACGCTAGCGGTGTCATATGAGGCCTTGTTTCAATAAGAGACAATCACTGTGAAACCTAATAATGACGCACGGACGCGGCTTACGTTCGTATCTTAGGCACGCGTAAACAACGAAAAGTTGATAGATTATATGTGTAGCAAAATTTCCTTGCCTTAACAGCTCAATGAAAAAAAAAATTAACCTTTAAATAGAAAAACAGGCAATTGGAATAAATGAAATATGATTGAAAAGATCGGAATCAGCGCAATATCTAACGGACTGAATCTAAACCCAAAGTCAGTTAAGGATTAGATAAAATGACTGAGGCATTTGTAATGACGAAATTCAGGGTCACAAAACAAGATTTAATACATGATCCTTTAAAAGCATGGTTGCAACAGATGCTATGCGTATCTGTAATTATTATACAATTTATGTAAAGATTAGATCATCGCACAAAGCACTTTGGTTATTTTTTTTTGCTAAACTAATATTTGAAAAACAAGGGGTGACTATGACTATGAACTCCAACAAAGTTCTTCGTTCAGTCAAGAAAACACCAAGGCAAACTGCTAAAAGGATATGAAAAGAAACTGTGTGCTTTATAGCTTGAGCTCAACTTTTGAACCGTCACGGGACTGTAAGCATAAAATTTTGCAAAAGCATTGTAAACTAACTTCTGTGAAATCAGTTGTTAAATTACAATACAATATCAACATATATGTAGCTGTTGAAACTATCACTCAACGTACATTTTGACAGATATGATTTGTATATAGGGCTAAGACAAGAGCCTTGAGGAACGCCAGCATATAATTTTTTGGGAGATGAAGAGCTTCCCCAAAATTTATTTCAAGTAAGATTTAACGGGAGTGACCGTGTATAGCGGATTATTGTAGAAGATAATTTTATAGCGAAATTCTTCGTTGCCGACAATATCGAAACCTTTCACTATATCTATTGTCGCCATACCAACCGATGATTTGTCATTTTTACTATACGTCACTACTCGGTTCTTCAAAGGGTAGGATAAGGAATGATTTTATCTATTTAGGACTCTGTTGAAGTTTACGAGTGTTTTAGTCAAGGCTAAGATGAATATTATCCAACACTTGTTTCTCACATATATATATATATATACTGGCTTTGATCGTGTAAGTGAAATATGAATATTTTTTTTTCAAAAAATTTCGCGATATTTTACCGAATAACTGCCCGGATTTTTTTTTTGGAATAGTTTTTTTTAGTTAAATTTGATTTATGTTTACATTTTGCATCTGAAATAAGAATATTTTAGAATTTTTCTTTGTTTTTGATTTTTGATTGAATATAACAAGAAAAGCACTGGATTTATTTTTACAAATTTGCACTTTAGATTTTAAAATTTCAGGTAAGCCGTTAGTGTCCGACTACGTTATAAAATAATGAAATTATCGTGTAATATCATTATATCATTATATAAATATCATCTTGCAGGATCTACGTAGGAAGAATGTTAAAGTTAGAAGTTAAAGGTTAAGAAGTAAATTGATGTAGTTCTGCGAAGATGTGCATGTATCATATGCAAAACAAATAAACGACTCCAGGCTAAAGAATAAGAATCTGACAGTAACTTTCAGCAATGCTTTGTGCATTACCAAATGCATGAGTTAAGACATCAGTCAGGTTATTTTCGCTTTTCTTGCGATTTATATCCTATATATACTTCCTGAAGAAGCTTTACGTAACTTTGGAATAAATTTGCCAATTGCATGAATGCCAATGCACAAAGAAACATTCATTTATTTCGGTTTAACTGGAAACAAACATAGGTGAATTTATGCAATCAATTCAAAACCTAGAAGAATCACTTGACATGTATTCCAAATTGTCATTCACGTTTTGTACATTTTCCGACCCATTACGATATTCTGTCGCATGCATTAACAATTGACTGCTTCAACCTCTTATCGGAAGACAGTCATGCCTCACTCACATATCAATTGCACACGCTAGCTTTGCACTTCTTCTCCAGCATTTGCGTCTCAGCCAATTAAGGCTGCTCAGCAGAATGGCTGCTATCATTCAGTGTCAGCCCACAGGCCGACTCGGATATTATTGGATTAGTTAAGATCAAACTAGATACGCACGGTTCAATCTAGTAAGAAAGTACCAAGGTAAGAAATGAAAATAGGAGTAACTTTTTTCCACTCGCCTTGAAGCGGCGATCACGAGATTCGAATGTTTCGCGATTGTTCGCGATACACTTGCATACCGCTGGGAAAGCCAGAGCTGAGACTTTTCAGAAAATGTAAGCTACGCACTTAGCGATCTCGATAAACGAATGAATCATCAGTTTATAATTTTGAACTAGAAAATGTAGAACAAACACTTTAATTAATTAATGAGCATGGGTAACTGAAACATTGACCTTTATTTCGTCATCGCTACAGAAACCCGCGAAAATGGCGAAGGGACTAATTTAGAGATCATGCTTCAATTGGAAAACAAAAACGCCAGCTATACTCGGTGATGAAAAAATTACTCATCGAGCTTCAGATGTCCTACCGCAGTCAACCGGCATGAAATTAATTGCTCGGATGTGAAAAAAAAACAAAATGCAAATTAATTTCAAGAACGAATTTAACACTTTAGATCTGAGCATTTTTTGCTTGCTTGGACGAAAACCAACAAAAGTCTTTTAATTTTTGAAAATACAACTATACAAGACTTCTCGTAAGAAATTTTGGAAACATACAGAGCCTTCAACAAATAAAATAAAAGGTTGCATTATAATTTGTTAAAATTCACGTTGAAATCGGTGAAACAACCCATTTCGCTTGTCCTAAAGTGCCTCTAGTTGGGATCCTGATCTCATACTGGATCTCCTGATCTAAGATCACGAATATGGCAGAGAGTTCTAAATAATGTTTTGTATTAAATTGCAAGAAGAGTTTTATATTGCATATTAATAAACGCTGTCTACAAACGTGAGGTAATATTGAACGTTACTAAACATTTTATCTCCAATATGAAACGCTGCCAGGTATTTTGGATTGCAATGCGAAAATTCTACTAGCATAGCAGCGTGACCGCCAAAAATTTGCTGTTTTGTAGTACAATCGTACAACTTGTATTCAATGTCTTTTGAATAAATCTTTAAAGATTAAAACAAATTAAATATAGGAAGTTCTTGTATTTTAACAGTTGCATTGAGACTACAACTGCCATTACGTGCAAGCAAATAGATTTTTGTTGCAAAAATTTTTCGATTTTACAACAATAACGTAACAAATTCAGACAGAAAAACTATACGCAAAATCGATTCAAACCTAGCAAAACTAAGTGGGAAACAATAATAACAATTACAATGAAAATAAAACTGAAAATATTCTTACCTTCGGAGCAGTTGCATCAGTTGAAAAATAGTCTTGCCATACACTCTGTCAAACAACGACTCCGTCACTGATGGCAGGCGTAGTTTATCTCCACCCTCCGTTTACCTACTTTTAATGCTTTTCCTCGGGCAAAAATTTCTTTCGCAGCATATCTCCCTGCTTTATTAAATTCTAATTCGGTCAAAAAAAAATTTTAGTCCACAGACCCTTCAAACTGTCCCGGCCAAACGACATCCTAAAAAGAGCACTGATTCCTTCGTATCCATGCCTAGGCATCTTTTATTCGAAGGCTAAATTCCCACTAAGGTCTTGTCTGCTATATCTGAAAGGAAACAACCATGGAGACACACCAAAATAAAAGCTCGTCGCACGAGACATTCCATAATCCTGGGATAAAATGGAATTTTCTGCCATCCTTCGTGTAATGTCTTTTTGCTGACCCTTTGATCTGCCAGAGACCATCTTCTGGTCCTTGAAGTAATCCTCTTATATCTCGCACAAGATACCTCCTACCTTAAAGGATTCCGATAAAATTGTACGTCGCAAGCGAATGATACCACATGAGTAATGATTTGCGTTCTGATATCTGTCAGACAACGCTCACCATTCTGCAAAAGCGCCGACCATGGAATGTAGATTCCATTTGGGCTAGATTGCCATATCAAATCAATAAAAAAATTTTCTGTGGTTGAGAGTTGAAGGTCATTTACGTGCTGAGTAACGGACTTCCAGTGAAACCCGGATTACCGACTAAACACCTCCTCTATCTTTGTCACCACCCTATCTATCTCCTATGTTTGTCATATTGCCTTGGACAAGGCCTCTTTGGTCGCGCCTAGCGAAACCTTTAGGTAAGGAATTTCCCTCTGTCAGACTCCTCCCCCTCTGCACCAGGCAATGCATGGTGTTTTTCTTTACATGTGACACACATGTCTAAATGTCTTTAACTGTCAACATTTTATCCGTTAATTTATTGTGAGGAGAGCACTTCTATTTTCTCGGAGAGATGCAAATGGAGCCTGGAACATCATCTAGGCCTGGACTATGAAGAACAACCTCAACATGTGAAAAAAGTGTGGCAGGAATCATCTGTAATTGCTGGGCAGAACAAGCAAACTGGGGACGCTAACTTTCGCATCTTATGCAGGTAACACTGAAAATACACTGAAAATGAGTTGTTATGTCAGGAAGTAATCAATCTCACCATGATTTCTGCAGCACCACGGCCCTAGGCAACTTATACGACGTGCCGTGTTGACGTCCAGTCCAATTGTCTCATACTTCGTGTACTCACGTTTCTTGCCACAAAGTTAGTGTCCTTCTTCTTTCTTCTTGCCTAACAATTTCCCTCTCCGACTCCTCCCTACGATAGTAGACTCGCTTTCGTTCTGCAGTAAGTAGCATTATGAGGACCTCCGGTCTGACCTGCTTCCGTTTGCCGGCTTAATAAGTAAAACATCCCTGACATGCTTCCGCCTGGTTTTTTCAGGCATTACACCAGTTTTCGCTCATTCATGCTTTACGAGCGCGTGTCCGATCGTATATTTAGCCCTCACTCGCTGCACCTTCTTCGCAGACTTCTGTTGCGCTTTGGAGTCTGCCAGTTGAAAGTCGGTATCAATCTCCTCTCCTTGACTGGTGTCTGTTATCTCGGGCCTCTTTACTCGTATCCTGCGATTCGCCGATCCAGTTTTGAATTGCCTTATTTACATTTTTTGGAGTTTTGTTTTTAATAAAAGCGAGAAAAAAAAAGAGTTTTTGTTTTTAATTTAAAAATTTTGTAATTTAATAAAAGCTGCGCTTATATTTCGCATAAGCCGCTAGTCTTCACTTCGTTGTCCTCAGTTGAAGTTTTCGGCACAGTGTCAGCTAGGTGGTCTAGTAGTCCTCGTGCTGAGCATCATTCTTTCATTTCCCAGAGTCCAGTATGTGACTATCGACAGTTCCAGGGAAATGATACTTGGGGTTGACGGTTCCGCTCCCTTACACCCTCCACTGAACTTCTTGAAGTTTTTGCTCCATTGACTTGAGCAGGAGAATCTTGAGCAGGAGATTCGGTTTGGAACCGCACCTTCATTGCAAATGCAAAACGCACAATTGCCTACCCTTTGCCTTCTCACAGTTCTGCGTAGGCCTAGTTACTTTTATAGAAGGAGTCCACAACAGTTTTGGCCTGCGGGCGAACATCATTACCACGATGGTTTGTTCTTTATAGCTGCTGATTTGTCAGTGGCCAAGTATTCTACCACAAAGGATGCCAGGTATTCTAAAAGAGACAAATGCCAGTATAAAAAGTGAATGACTACCGCACCATCTGAGAAAGTTCTGCACCCCAAACCTATATACAAAGATAGCAGCAAAACGCCAACAGCTTACGGCCGCATGGGTACCACGTGGATTTGTGCCAGGATATCGGGCAATGAGCGACGATAAGAACGAAATTTTTCGAGACTGAAATAAATAAGCCTTAAAAAAACGTTTGCTTGTCTTTAGAAAATATTTCAAAAATATTATTACAAAAGACTAAAAGTACTGTATAGCAATATAATATTCCAAATTATGTTAAGGTACAGCATATCAAAGTAAAGGATAGATGGATGTCAGCTGAAATACGAAGTGTGTGAGAAATTATATGGCACTGATTTGTCAATTCCCAAAAGTTTAATTTTTTCCTAACAAGAATTTAATCACCTTCAGAGTACTTTCTTGGGCAGTTAAAAACCGACGAAGTCGTTTCCACTCTGGGTAGCATCACAGGAAGTTTACAAATGGTATGATTTTAGCTGATCAGTCACAGCCTTTTAAATTTTCTCTAGCGTTTCAAAATGACGTCCTTTTCAGATATGTTTCGATTTCGGCAAAAGTCACAAGAACTCCGATTAGGTAAAAAGGGAGTTGCGGAACAGCAGAAATGCGTTTTCTGGATTCGTGATTCGGATTTCTGATTCGAGACAATATCATGATGCAGAACTCGCTTGTCTGCAATGTCTGGTCTGAAAAACCACTATTGTTTTATGCCTTATCCAGGCTTATAAGCCTTCATGTATTACTTTTTGCGAAACGATGGTCGGACCTTACAAGAGCTCGCACACGTTCAACGTTTCCGTCAATTTTGAAATCGCAGGTCTCCCTGAGCGAGGTTGATCTTTATTGTGTTCTCGGCTTTTCAGAAATGATTTGTGCTACCGGAAATGTATGCTTTTGATTAGTAATTTCCTCAAAGACCGGTTACACTCGTGGATTCACCAAGTTTAACACAAAACTTGATTCGACAACATTGTTCTAAATCCCGATACTCCATTTTCGTAGTACACAACAAAAGCACAAGTTCACTGATGATACTGTCAAAAATTAAGTATGAAGCTCAGATTGAGAAAATGGAAAGCGTAACCCGCAGGCACAACGTTGCCAGATCACCCGGAGTGTTGTCAGCCACATTATTTTTCCCACAAACCCCGTATATGCACTTGTGAATATGAAACACTCTGACAGTTGATGTGGTAGCGATTCTCAGAAAGAATTTCATAATAATACAGAAACAACCTGAATTGAATCGGTTGAAAATGTGTAGGATACGAACCTTATTATCTGCGGAATTAGTACGGTGTGACATAGAAATGAAGAAACCCTTGCCAAGGAATAAGTATTGAAAAATTGATAGGTTTGAACCAATTTTAATAGCCAGGTTTATTCAATTAGTATTGAAATGATATCAGCATGAACCTTATTCGCCGATTTCAAACTGAAGAAAATGAAATTAAATAGATGAAATCGCTCGCAGTACAGCGTATCACATTGATATAAGGTCACATAAAGCACAGATAATTTTTGGGATACTGCTTTTAAGATATCCTTCTGAAATTCTACTTTGTCATGTCTTAAAAATCCTACAGACCATGAAATAAGTTCTAAGTTAAAAATTGATTAAATTCAATATTTATACTTAATCCCTGGCTGTTCTTTCTTTTCCGAAGCCATCATTGAACTCTCCCGTAAATGGATCCTTTTTGATTTCACCTACTTAGTAAATATGCTATTTGAAATTTTACATTCGAAAGAAATCCTGTTTGTTATTCTCTAATAGAGTGCCACTTTCTATGTGTCCTGCCATCAGAATCACGTTCAAAAATCCTGCTTCAATCCTGATCCTTACTGCATCTTTATGTACAAATCGATCAGCATTAAATCTCAATTTTTGAAAGGCTTTACTTGTAGCACTGCTTTTATTTACCGCCAGATGTATTTCTTCCTATTTTTGAGTTTAAAATCCAGCTATACCCTGCAAACATCATTATTTCAATGTAATTTCGAGCACGTCATCCGACTTAAATCATATCAATTTTCCAGGAAGCCATGCATCCAACCATTATTTTACAAATTCAAAAACATTTCGTTATCTGATATTGGTTCGTTAATTTACCTGCATTTTCGATTACTGTATCGAGGAAGATGTTTCCCATGAAAATAAAATCTTTGACACCTTTTTCTGTAATTACACTTATCGTCGAATGCGGGAAAGCCCCAGTCAACCATAATAAACTCCCACCTGATCCTGCCCTGACTTTACTGTTGCCAAAATTTGAACATGTTACTTAAATAATGACATGAGTGGTGTGGAAAACTCGGTAAAGTAAGGAGTTATAAGGGTAATGGGAAAGAATTAGATAAACCTCGTCTCAATAGGATAAAACAGGAAGAATCCACAATTTTGAAAAAAAAATCAGGACTCAGTCTAATAAATTTCATCTCATTTTAGTTATTCCAGCGGCGAGTGAAAACAACGAAAAATAAGTAAAGATGAATTGTTCTGTTATCAAGGTGTTGAAAATGCCTTAAACATGATAGGACAGTCATTTCCGTTGCAGGGAAGAGGTGAATGACACCCTATAACATACTGAGAAATGCGGTCCTTCTGTGGAATCTCCAAACATGAACCTGCGGAGTTGTTGGAGTACAATGAATTCCGACATCAAAGGCCGAGTTCATTCGGAAGGAGCAGTGAAAGCTCGCTGCGATACAATACTCTATGGTGAGTCGGCGCACACGGAAGCCATCAAATGAAATGACCCTGCATAACAAACACATCCTGGCTAACGATTCAGTCCACCTGAAATTGTTCATGCATAAGTCGTTTCCTTTATGTTTTTCGACTGTGCAAGTAATACGACAAAGTAGAAAACCTCTAAGCACGACCTAGAGTTCGAAGCGTACCAAATCTCCCATATCCTTTATACGTGGGCTCGTTAATATTTGCTCCTGCGACTTGCACTGTAATTCCATGTTTTACGAAAACCATCCTTCGGATTGCTTGTAATATTTCATTTCTACCTTTTGCTCGGGTTGGACTTCAGCCGAACGTAAGATATAAAAGGACCAACACCTGCATGATACAGATGAAATAATGATGGTGCTTCGCCGAAGAAAACCGCATGCAATTGATTTTTCCTAAATTTCGGATGAACGATGGGATTTTTGTTTGCCAGGAGCAACCGACCTCGCAAATTTCCAATGCAGTAATTTTCCCTCAATATTTAATGGACTGTATATTTTCGTTTGTGTGATATTGCAGGATGTTTGCGTCGTTTGAATTCGCATCCTTTGAATTTGATCAGAGTGGAAAGTTTATATGCAAGGTGCTCAATGAAAATTTTGACGATTGCGTGTACACCAATTTTGTTCAGTTACATTAATGTATTAAACGTTAAATAGGAATAAACCATTATGAAAACCAACATTATTTAAACACCATTTATTTTTAAGGTTAACCTAGGGTAGGATTTGCCATAAAATAAACAGCGCCTGCCACAATCATCTTTATGGAGCTTAATTAACACTTGATCGAGAAAAATAGAAAAGAAAAGAAAAAGAAAGGAAAGAAAAATAGAAAGGAAAGAAAAATAGAAAAAAAGAAGACTTAGAGCCACCTTCGGTTGTAAAGTTTGCGCATACCCTTCAACAGCTTTTAAAGTCATAGTTTCAAATTATATTGACGAATAAATGTCAGATAATTGGCTCTCTGTATATTTCATTGCAACCAACTCATGGCAAATTTTTCTTTTTGTAAGGTAGTTTCCTTGCAGGTTTTGTGGGCTTTCTGCTTTCCTCTGTAATCTTCTTTTTTGTGTAATTTTTGTTTTTTTTTTCTCTTTTTAAGGTTATAGTTTGTAGGGCGTATTGCTAAATATTTTCAACTTATTGTGCTTCCTCCTTTTATTTCCTGCTATTCTAATATCTGATTACGGGAATAGAATTGAATATTTCATTATCTAGGATACTACAGGATGGCATAGGTGCAGGAGCTTGATATGTTTCTTCGTTCGTGGATTGTGAAGTCGACACACGCTGCTATTCGTGAGCCTCCGTTACATAACTCAAGGAAGGGTTATCATACATGTCCCTTTCAGTGTTGCTTTTTCACTGAGCTGTAAATACATTCCAGTAAATACAGTGGTGGCCACCTAAATAGAACACTTGCATTTCTATCAATAAAAGGGCATTTTTTCAGTTTTTAATGAAACAACTGATTTTGGACTTATGTATTATTTATTGAAACTATAAAAGCTTATTTAAAATGTGAAATGATGACTGTATTTGTTTGTCAGTAAAAAAATATAAACACACTAATTAAAATACGCGTGGCCACATAAATAGTACATAAATTTGCATTGCAGTAAAGTTATAAAAAAAAAAAATTTTGAAGCGACCGTATAAATTAATATTTCGTTGGAAATCCTTTGTTCTTAAGCACAGCTGAGCATCGCCTTGGCAGACTCTCCACTAAAGTTTGACAGCGTTCGTTAGGAATAGATCTCCAGGCGATCTGAATTTGGTCCCACAATTCAGCAGCATTTCTAGGTTTCACTCTGTTTATGTGAGTTTCGACATCATTCCACAGGTTCTCGATCGGATTTAGATCAGGAGACTGGGCGGGCCATTGTTAAACGGGGACATTTTTATCACTAAGGTAACCCTTCACAAGACGAGAAGTGTGCTTAGGATCATTGTCGTGCATAAAACGCCATATCAGTGGCATATTTTCTTCTGCAAAGGAGATCATGTGGTTCTTAAGAATTCGTTTGTAGACGTGTTGATCCATTTTCGTGTCTATCTTGGTTATTGGTCCCACCCCATGCCAGGAAAAAGCAGCCCACACCAACACATTTCCGCCACCATGTTTAACAGTTTTCTGTGTGTATTTGGGATTGTGTTGTTGGTTAGGTGGACGCCAAACATACCTTTTGCCATCTGATCCGAACCTGCAAAACTTGGATTCATCACTCCACAGCACATTTTTCCAGAAACTTATCGGTTTGTTTAGATGTTGAAACAAGATGTGAGATGTGCAAACGATTTCCTCACTTTTTAGTTCTTGTTTGTCACAAGTGGTTTTTTTTTAGCGATGCATCCTCTGAGATTTTTTTCTTGCAGACGCCTTCTAATTGTTCTATCTGACACAAAAATATTGCTATCATTCAGAACACTGCTTTTTATCGCTTTGGAGCTTGAAAAGGGGTCGGCGACACTTGCTTTGTATATAATATTGTCCTCTTTGTTGTTGTTTTTCTTGGCCTTTTAGCTCTCGGAACGTTTTTGGCATTGCCATAGAGATCCTTATGACGTAAAGCATTGTAAACTACCATCCGCGAACACTCCAGCTGCTTGGATATTTCCGTAGTTGTTGAACCTCTGTCTTTCATGCTGCAGATGATCTCACGCTTTTCTTCGGAGGAATGTGGCCCTCTTCCCATCTTCAAAAATATTTTTTTATATTTAACTTTTTTAAAAACTAATGTTAACTGTTCTTACTTTCAAATAACTTTGTTATTGGTCGAGAAAATTCACTTCGATGCACTAAAACCAAGCGTGTACTATTTAGGTGACCAGATAAAAACACTTCCTTTTACACTGAAATACGCAATGCAATGTGAAGATGCATTGCGTATTTTTAGAAGATGCTCAAAACTAGTTCTCACATATGTGAGCATGCGATAAGAAATATAAACATTCGATTCCTCACTGCATGTTTCCAGGAAATTTAAATTGAACAGCCTGCGAGGATAGTGTTCTATTTAGGTGTCCACCACTGTATATCTGGAATATAGAGGTATATACTCGTGACTTTGAAAATTTCAGCAGCCCTGGCATGGATCTTCAATTTGTTAAATACTGAGGTAGATAAAAGTTATTTGAAATATGATAATAATTCTACCAGGACAGTTCCTCATCCATCTCTAACATTCGCTTGTAAAATATGTTTCTAACCCACTCTGAAAACCTTTGTCCAAGAACGGCTGCTGTGAGGTGACTAAGTAAGTGCGACGCTGTCCTTCGGGCGATAAAAATCTACAGCTTGAATTGTGCAATCCGAGAAATGATTATCAAGCATGCGTAAAACTGGATTTTATTTCGCTGATCTCATATGATCTTTGAAATATACCAACCATTCCGAAAATGATCGCCAATAATAAAACTGGAGCCAGATGCCATCCCAACGGACATTCGTGAAGCACCATCAAGCAATTCTGCTTTCATCCTTTTTCGGCCGAATTCAAATGACAGAGGATTGAAATTTCCAGTAGCACTCATTGCTTGAATGACTGTGACGTTGATGCCCATTCAGCAGTAGATACTTTATCAAAGAACCGTTTACTATAGAAAGTGCTCTTGGAGGGTTGTTGGGCACCATGGTTATTCCTGTTTCATCCATGTTGCATACGGACGTGGAAGGAAACTTTATTGAGCATTCAATCTGCAAGGCTTTGGTTGAATTTGTTGCACTGTTAAAAGGCTTGTTAATTTCCATTGTTCTGGGAATACTTGATTATGTTGGACGTCTTAATGGGAGATTTGGATGGCTGTTGAGAAAAGCACGGGCCCAATGTTTATCTACCACCTTCTTATCATTGGTTAAGCAGTGAGGAATTTCGTTTTTCTTCAGCAAATTCGTAAGATACAGCCGTAAAATCTTTTGCATTGATTTCTTCGAACAAAACAAACAGTTTTAATCAAAACTCAAAGAATTCGTCTTCTATACTTAACGAGAAAAATTCAATCGTAAATTGTTTTGTTGCAACGTCTGTTCTTTTTAAACGTGACCTTAAAGTTCTTTCTTTCATGCCATATAATGAGGGCACCTTCCCCTTACTATCACTACTTTCTATTCGTGAACTCACTTCATCTAAAATATATTAAAGACACAGAGAATGCTCTGACGGCCTTGTTTTTCGGTACGACGTCATGTCGTGGATTAAATATTTTAGTATTAATTGCTAAATACATGGAAGCTAAGATTGCACGCGCAGTGTCACCCACCCCAACTCCGCGCAATGCTACTTTCTCCAGCTCCGTGCAATCTTTCCTCACGTCCACTGAATCATTACCTCTAGCGCCATCCATCGGTGCCTCCAATGACAGCCGAACGACAATGGAAATTCGTCATCCCGGCGAAAGCTATGGGTAGATACATGGTTGAAAGTGCATCACTATTTTGAATGAAAATAGTTTCAAAAAGTTTAAAAAAAACATAGAAATATATATAAATAAACAAACTTACTTTGCACCTCGGTTTTCAATGTGTTCTTATTCTTTTTCCCTCGCAGGGAACTCTCTTACGTTCACGCACTAAAACACGACTGAAGTTAGCCGCAGATGTCATTCGTCTACCGACTTATCGAGGTTGCTCGGTCTTAACTCCTGTGTGATCTTGTAGGACCCTACCTTACACCACAAAACTAAACATTTGCAATACAAATTCGAATTGATTTACGCCTAAACAATTGTTTCCCAGATCACTAATGATATGAAATAACTGAACCTGCACACACACTTTGCACGTTTAATACTAGAATATAATATTTTATTGTTCAAGGAACGGTTGCCATCATCTTGCTCTTATCTTATCATACAGCGCAAACACTATACAAATAATACTAGTAGATACATTTCTAAAAGAAGTAAACGCAGATAATTTTCTAAACAATTCCCTGTTGACCAACACCGTTACAACAGTTACGAGCCCCATTTTTTACAACCTTTAAATTAAAAGTTGATTGAGACCGCTTGCCCAGCCTCTTAATGTGGAATTCTTAGGACGCGCACCCATTTTTTTCTGCTAATTAAATTTAATGTTTTATGTTATTTCATGCTTCTGTCAGTTTGAGCGAGGCCAAATTTGAAGATCTATACAGCAAATAAATACACTCTATATAGATATGCCAACTATTTAATTTGAATTAGTAAAAGCGCCACAGGCAACTTGGTGATATAAAGCAAAAACACTCCCAGATGGCTTCTTGCCGAAAGAGATAGAAAACGCAATAGTTTGTTTATATTCGTTTAGGGTTTCCTCTCAATACCAGTGAGAAGCGTATTCTAGTTAAACGAAATAATGAGAAACAAATTACCCACACAAATAACTTGATAGTTATACAACGTTTATAACTCTACTTATTGCGGTTGAATCTCGTTAAAAGTGAAGTTTTTTCGAAGTATTTTCACTTTTTTTTACAATCGCCATGTTGGTAAATTTGTGATTACGTTTATGCCCACCGAAGTCGCTCTAACGAGCGGTTATGAAAGTAAGTCGGCACGAATTTCAAAAGGACACCTTTAAATATTGTTATCACATCTTAAAAATTTACCTAAAATTTAGACATCCTTTTTACATATTTAAATTACTTTTCTCTTATTACTAACATAACCACATATTGCTATAATTTACGTCTAACAATTTTGTATTCGACTGAAACAAAACCAGAACTTAGATATTGTATTTCTTCTCTACAATTTCATTTCGTTTTGATTTGAGGGACTTAACGTAATTAATATGTTAGAATATGATTTATTGAAGACAACCAGTACAGCAACATGCGATTTAATATGAAGTAGCACATAATCGTCTGAATGAGGAAGTAAACTGATACTATAAGACCAAACTGATACCGATACTAAGTCGCTGTAAGTAAAAATTAACATTTTGAAGTTGCCGCATTTATGAAGTTTGATTATAATTTTTAATAGACATCATCTGAAGATTTGAAATTGAAATTAAACAAAAATATTAAAATTTTCGAAATTCTTTAATTTCTACAGTGTTTTACAGCTAATTCTCATTTTCACTGGATGAAAAACCAGAAAAAATTTAACGAATTCATGTTATGAAAGCTATATGATCACTCAACATCCTGTTCACGAGAATCGAATTTATTCGAAAAAGGAGTTCCGAAATCAGAAAGTGCTATGTACGAGGGTGAGTTAAATATAAACCGGACATTTTTTATACACGTTTATTAACAGTAATAATATTCAAATAAGATCTTAATCATTTTTCTACATAGTCTCCTGCACACTCTACACATTTTTCCCAACGTTTTGGCAGCTTAAAAATTCCTTGTTCATAGCAAGATTGAGGTCGAGTTGTCAACCAGTTGCGCACGCGCTCCCCAACTTCTTCATTCGCTTCAAATTTTTCGCCTCCCAAAGCTGTCTTCATGGGACCAAACAAAAAATAGTCTCATGGGGACAAGTCTGGACTATAGGGATGGTGCTCCAGGGTCTCCCAATGCAGCGTAATTAATTTATCCTTTGTCAATGCAGCTGTGTGAGGTCGGGCATTGTCGTGAGGAGAATGACCTCACTAATGGGATTTTTCCTTCTTTGGTTTCCGTAGGCAGCTTTTGCTGACCCACTTCTGAATTGATTTCATCAATAGTGAATCGGCGTTCGACCTCGATTAGATTTCGAACCGCTCGAATATTGTCAACAGTTACACTTGATCTTGAGCGTCGATCGTGAGTTTGATTTTCTACACTTTCTTGTTCATTTTTAAATTTTCTAGCCCAATCAAACACTTGTGTCCGTGAAAGCGCATTGTCACCAAACTACACATTCGACCTAGGCAAAATATTCGATTGTGAAACGTCTTCCTTTGTTAAAATTTAATAATAATACGTTGCGCAATGGATGAAAGAACCACTTGCTCACTCATGATTGCTACTGCTCAACTGGAAGAATGAGCATTCTGGGAACGGCTGTGCTCACTGTTAACGCCCAGATACAATACTACGTGACGGCGATGCGTGAGGGCGATGCGATTCTCACTCGTCGTCACGCATTCAATTTACAATGCACGCGGTACGAGGAAGAATAATGTTCATATATGACAAATGTCATATTGGTGACATTTTAAATGAAATTTGCTGGAAATCGTTTTTGATTTTTTTAAAGTTTTGATTTTTTAAAAGTTTTGCAGTCTCGCAGTATTGTATTTCGGCCTTTAAAAAACCAACCTAAGACCCCCCAGCCAGGCCGCTCGGTAGAATCTGACACTGATAAGAACAAAAGTCCAGTTTATATTTGACTCACCCTCGTAATAACACTTTAGCAATGTGTATTATATTCACTATGCGGGTACTAAAATACGTTACTACAGCTATGGCATTGACTTTTATCCTAAAAAGTACTCGATTTTTTTCCATTTTAACCGAAAGTAATCATTTCAAGAAAGGACACAAAATTTAAACAGAAAACCGCACCATACCACGTTACGCTCTTCTAAGTTTTCGACTATATATTATGTAATGTCCAAAATGAACAGTCTATGCTTGTCTGCTTTATGCTGAGAGGTTCCTTTGGAAAACCCTTACGAAGTTCGCAATTTAACGATATTTTTTTGAGCAAACGAAAGCTATGTCCTGGATACCTGAATAGCTATTAGGACTATTTAAAGTGAAAAAATTAGAGAAATATCGTAAGATCAAATCAAAATCGTAAGCAAGGGGTGGTGTAGTCATGAAATTTTCACCCTTCTTGATTACATCACTTTTGCTTCTGAATATTAATTAAATTTCGAGCAATTCAATCAAATTACAATCCCAAAAATTTGTTTGGTATACATTATTAGCAAAATACTTGCCCCTCTATACGTGCTGTTAACGAACACGGTACGGCATTGAATGACTTCTCTTTCACCAGCTGTGCTAACAGAGGTCGGCAGCACATATTATTTAAACCCCATCCTCCCCTAGCTGTCCAGCCAAATTCATCTCTTAAACATCAGGACGATAAGATCAAACATAAAAGGGTATCGCTGGGATCTTCACTTTAAGGTTCGAACTAAGTTAATAAATTCAAACTAAATTATTATAAATTTTCACTGATTCTTGGTAAACAAGTAAATAAATGTGGCCTTCAAAATATAAAGGGTGTTCGACAGGCGTAGCACTAGCTGTCATGTTTCTCTTCAAACATTTTTTATCAGATCAAAGTATGTTATATACGATTGGTTTTGCCAGATTTGTCAACCTTTTTAATGTAGATATCTCAATTTTGATAGAAAACAAAAAAGTCTTATGAGTTTAATATGAAGAAGATACGAATCATTTACAACAACAAAGGCTATATATATATACTCATATATTTGCCAAATAAAGCAAGGTTGTGATTTCTTATATATAAAACCATCAAATTTCCCGGGGCGCCTATTGTCCTAGTATACGAGGTCTGTTAGAAGAGTCGCTGACCTTTGACCGTACAAAAATGATATGCGTCGAGCCTATGATCATTTTGAAAGTAGTCTCGTTGAATCTCAGATATTCGTCCTAGAGGCACCCTCATAGCTGGAAGCATTCCGGAAACCCGTTATGCCGAGGCCTCACATAAAAAGAGGCTCCTGGTGGCTTATGTTTCACGGGAGAAAATAAGGCAGCGCCCAAGAATAATGTGTTTTTCTACACTTTTCGGTGACTTTAACCATTAAACAATTTACTTGAGCACCTCCGTATTTCTGTTCAATCAGACTTGTGACCGGCTTAGGCGAAATTATGGTACTATTGATGGGTGAAATCACTTACATTTTACAACTACTTTTCACATTTGACGCTCATGAATACGAGTGAAACGTTAACAAAACACTGAAGTGAAACAAAAGTTTCACTTTAAACTCTTGCCGCACATTTAGATTTTCACCAAACTCTGTCTTTCATTTGAGACACTTTGTGCAAATATCTCACGAGCGCGATTGTTACGGTTTGTGTGAAATCAAGACGGTAGCCCTATAATACCGTTATTTTTTTCCCAACATGATCAACGCGCGGCTGTACAAATCACAAAAGTCTCCTACAAATTCTATGATGAGTCAACCTACTTATGGTCTTATATGTATAGATGCGAAAGGAAACTCCGTGTTTGAGAGCATGTGCATCTCGTAATAGAGTCATAGTGGATCTTTGTTCATAATAATATCGAATCCTTCCTCTGTGACGACTTCTACTTGGTCAGTGTCCACAATTGGTTATTAAGATCTCCATAATAACAAAATCACTGCTTCTGTGATCCTCTGTACCTTGCGACACTTCAGCATAAATGTGTTTGTTTCGCGTTTTCAGCGCTGCCATCACTTCCTCGGTCACAGCAGAATAAGCTTAAAAAGTGCAACTTTCTCCACGATTTCTTGGATGAATTGGAACAGGGCCCCAGCGTTCACACCATCGAGCTACCACTAACAATCGCTAACACTTGGAACAAACTGCCAAACCTCCCGTATTCGCCCGTATTGGTATTTGTGAGCAAATCTAATTGAAAATAGATGAAAAAATATGGGGTGTGTGCGCATTTACATTCTCTCAACTTTGTCCACGTACAATGACTCACATATACCATTTTTGTCTCCATTTACACAGACTCACATATACAGGGAAAATTATTCTCACATACATTTTATCTCAGAAAGTTAGCCATCACGATTTCTCCATTCACCAATGTCGTTTGATTTCAAAGCTCTCTGTCTTTCCAAGCTCGCGTTATTCAGTACATGGGGTAGTTGTTTTTCCTTCTTTTAGATGACCGTCTGGACTGTTAGCGCGTAGTATTGTTAGACGCTACCGCATACATAAAAACGATAAGCAACGAATAAGATGATCCCAAAGGAGCATTTACAGCAAAGAAAAGAGCGCAACTGATTAATTGCTCTAGGTTCACATAAAAACTTGCCTATGTTAAGAAATAAATTGTTTAAAAAGAGCTAAATAAATATGTCTTTTTACGGAAAGTAATCTCATGGTATATTTCTGTTGAACTGGCCTTTATATTTTTTGTATCTCAGACAGAGGGTTCTGTGTCACTTTTCTGTTTATTTTCCTTTCAACATTACGAAATATTTTTAACTCTAGCAAACATAGATGGAAACTAAGTCAACCGTTAATTCTATTTTTAACTGTTTTTGTACATTCGTGTTTTAATTCGTGTATCCTACATAAGACTTCTTATCTCATGTTTATATTTGGAATGGATTTATTGCTACAAAACTATCACGTGACTGGTTTGCACTTCTTATTTTGAGTTTCCTTAAATGTACCATTCGTTTGTTTGTAACGAATCGCTTTTTTCCAGTTTTCTGGTTGAACAAATCAAATGCATGTGTACATTGCATGTGGTTCATCAGATTGGCATCTGATCATCATTCTATTTCCATATCTCTTTTTTATCTTTTCTTATTATAAGATTCATCTTCCCTTCTCGTATTTACGACGTATGGTTGTTAAATTTAGATAATATTCAAACATTTCATGTCCACGTTGAATTGCCGATTTAACAATAAAAGTTTGATGAATGACGATGACATTATTCGTACTTTGATGAGGCTCAGATGGTTTCACGTGCCTGTTTCATATAAATTCCTTAAAACACTTTGACGCTTAATTGCGCATGAAATTTAGTAATTAATCTCAAAATGGAATATTTATAAGGCTAATACCAATGAGAAATCACCAATCACCAACCGCGAAAGCACTCTAAACTAGAAATGCAACCATAGTTCTAATAGTTCGTTACAGTTATTGTCGTTGAAAGGTTCCGTCTTGTCTTTAGTAAGTTATGATAGAAAACAGCAGATATAAGTAATCATATAACAATGACAGACATAAAAATAAAGCGTTTATGCCATCCTATGCGTAATAAAATGACGTATAAATCGTTAATTACGAAAAAAAGAGTTTCATGAGAGACTAATTTATTAACTTAACTTTTTTAACAATATTAACAACTTATTATTAAAAGTTGCATCCAGCATTGAGTGTATAACCGCAAAAAACAAACAACGCTAAGACTTGGAGCGAATTTCCAGTCCATTGATCCCCTCTGAGAGTATAACTTAAGGCTAGTTAGTGGTTGGGTTATGTCTCAGCTTCATTCCTTTCAACACACCTTGCAGCAGAAACTCTCCACCCCGAGTGTTGAAATGTTAGGAGGGGGTTGAAATGTTATGTACAAGGCTTCTAGTGTGCTAGCGCTAGGGTGCTATTGCTCTAGTGCTTCTAGGCTTAAATGCGTTAACAGAACTCAGGTTGCTTCGTTCACGGATAGAGAGTCAACTGTGCATTTACGCCAAGTCTCAAAATGCATCGATGCTCGGTAGTATTACGGCTTGATCGATGTATAGTATTTCCTTTTTCATTTGGCTTCGGAGCGTTTCCCTCACATTAGGCCTATTTTTTCCCTTACAAGCGCGTTTCGTCGGTTTTCCAACTTAACTTGTGTTGTTGCGTTCAACAAACGAAACAAACAACAAACTGTAGACATGGACGGAACACCGTTAAGAAAGCATATAAGGAATCGATATACGTAGATGAACGAGAACAACACATATATCTCCGAAAGCGTATATGAGGAATTCGTCCTGAATTAGTAATCTAGATCGTCTAATGTCGTTTCCAAAAAGCAGAATTTCGACTAACAAAATCATGCGCTCAAAAACCATCGGACTTTTTGTGTCTGATTTGTCAGAGCTATGTTCGCTTCGTAGGAAATATGAAAGATTGGGAGGATCGGATTGGCTTTGTAGGTCCAATAGGTATCTCGGTATTATCCGCATTCCGCTTATAACAAAAGGAAAAAGCATAATAAGCATCATGGTGTCGAGGTTGTTGCTAAATTTATGAAAAATCTTCAGTTGAAATAGAAGTCAACCTGTTTTCAAGTGAGCCGATATCCTTTCTATCGTCTAAAATAACCAATATGAGCTAGTCAAACGAATAAAAGTCTCATTTTTAGAACAAAATGCGCATTTATTACAAATAATATTATAATAAAAGTAGACAGTTTATCAATCGGTTATCCTAAAAAAAATCTTATTTACATTAAAATAATAAACTAAAATTATGCACTATTTAGTATGCCTCCACTTATACGCCTAGAACATCCACAATATTGTTTTCAATCAGCTTAAACTTAGTGATGTGTATATGCGAGAGTTTTCAATTTAATGAATATGGAAGAGTGACACAATAGGCGCAGAAAGCCCATGTTTGTTCTAAGCTTTGATTTTGTTTTTACTTTCACAATTTAATAGCACTCACAACTTTCTCGTTGTAAGCACCAACTGTTCTCATCATTGTTGTATTGTCAAATGTAATTTGTTACTTTTCACGATTTTTAACATTAAAAGCCCCTTGGAATTGGAAGCGTATTGAATGTATCTTTTTATAAGACATTTTTAATCTATAAAAACGTTAAAAAGATAAATTCAAGACCATATACATTTTGCATTGTTTCATCAGCAGCCACAGTACGATAAGTTAACAAAAAGAAACGATTGAAATTGATTGTCTATACAAAATTTTCAAACTTGGCAAATAAGACTGGTTTTGGTTAAAGGCACAGCCTTATACGAGCTGGCGGACACTTTTCTGGAAGCATTTTCAAACATTTTGGAAGTCCAGAGACGCAAATGTGAATAAATAATGAGTTTAGTCTGATCAATGTATAGCCAGCCATGTTGTTATTGTCGACCACCACTTCGAAGTTTTGTTTTGAAGTTTCCCAAAAAAATATGTACGAGGTATCACAGTGAGTGCCAGCATCGTAAAAATAACTGACAGACACGAAATTGATGCAAGCAGCCAAACAAACCGAGAAGAGCGTTGATTGCTGATGGATCCAGCCCCCTCCTAACATTTTAACTAACTAAAAACTGGCAAATTCACGAACAAAACGAACGATTCGAAATAGGTCTCTCCGTGCGCGCTTAGATGCGCCTTAATGCGGCCATTGATATTGTTGGATTTTTTGCTTTTCTCGTCGGTTGCACGGACATGGGCGCAATCAACACTTCCGACTGTGACGACGGTGAGTCCTCACTATTATTATCCTCTTCACCAACCTCCTGCATTTCCAATCCATACGGTGCCAAACGATGATGGGAATAGAGATATTCCGACCAACGACAACGATGTGGTCATCATGAAAAGAAAAATGAAGAGATGCTGTCACAGTTATTCGATGGAAAAGGATATGCACAGGAGAAAATAAACAGTATCCTTATAATTCAAACAAACAATGCAAATTTTTTACTGTTTTTACACAGCCACTAAGAACTATGATGATTTATGATTAGCGAAATCAATTATGTTAGTGCTTTTGATTTTTTCGATTGCAAACAAAGGTGGAGCACGTATCCTTGCAGATTAAGTATCAATTATTGTTAGCCTTGTACATTCAGCTTATTCTATAACTTTGATAAAAGCTTTTGAACATTTATTTATTTCGCCGATCGTATGGAAGCACACACACTGACATCATATCCTCACAATTTATTCCATAAAGCAAATAAAAAAAAGGAGATTTTTCTATTGGATTTATGAACCCTCATGGTGACATAGTGATTGTTAGTTGAAAAGCATCGATTTTATGTACACTAAGTCTAATACGAAATGAAAACACAAATCGTTAGATGTGTGAGCGAAAACCCTCCTGGAAAAATATTGCGTTGTTGGGTTAGCGATGAAATGATTGTGTCCGTAGGATGTTGTTGAATAGAAAAAAGAAAGCAGCAAAATAGAGATGAAAAATAATGTATTGAAATAAAATCATACGTTTATGTTTGTACAGCTGGCTAACTTCATTTGGGCCAATTGTGATGCAGGCGTTAACGAATTTGTACTACCAAATGGCGATGTCATCATTGTTGAGACTGCTCGTTTGAGTTTGGATGGCGTTTTATTGAATGAAAACGCTCGAGTAACCTGGAATGAAAATACTAAAATGGTTATTTACTTAGTTATCGACTTTTTCTATCGTTTTGCATATTGTCTAGAAATATGGGAAGGATATAAATCACAGGATATAATTCATGTAAATGTTCTGATCTATTTGAATTTTATTTTAAAATACGCTTCCAAGTGTGAATTGGCTAAAGTCTACCCCTATATCAACAAATAAATTGGGAGCAACAACAATAAAATAACTAGAAATAGAAGCGGAATTTCGACAGTTGTAGTTGTCGTAGTAGCAGTATCAGCAGACGTCGTTGTAGTTGTGCCTGACCACTGGAATATCAGGTATGACAGTCTTCTATGCTGGAATATAATCAGTTAACTCCGCGTTACTCAGACCTCACTAAGGATGAGCGACAAATGACCGAGAATAGTCTCCAGTTGACGATTAAACACATGGAGTGTGTTATGCCGTGGAATATAAGAATATCGACAATGGTCTATATGAAAGTTGGCCTCTGTTGTTGAGAATCTAACTAGTGAATCAGGCAAATACCTGCTTGTGAGGCTGAAAATCAGGCCGTCCTGTTCTGTCATCCGTAACGCATGTGACTGTATACAAAGCAGGAAATAACAATGTTAACGATTAACGTCATACTACTGGACAGAAATCTAGAATGGCGCACTGAAAGTCCGGAGGGAAGTCAAGATCAAGGTTTGATCAAATGTTTCTTTGTTTTGTTTAAAAGTTAGTTGACGGGTCAACGATAAGTGACCTAGAAGTCGGAGTTCAGGCCCGTGCCAGAAGAATGCAAAAGTTGCACCAATTGTCGGCAATAATTGATTTATGTCTTTCCATGGGTAGACTCACTTACTTTCTTGAGGCGAGGTCATCCTGCAACTTTGATAAACTTTAAATGGGACCAAAAATATCGTTTAAATTCCCATCGGATGAGAAAGTTAGAACACATCGTTGTCGTATGCGACACAATTTCTTATTAAAAGCGTTATTTTTTTTAATGGGTGGCATGGCTAGTTTTCTCGAATTAGTCCTTAGACGCAGCCGAATCCTGTCTGCATGCAGGTTGAAAAACTTAGTCTGACATCAGATAGAATAGAGTCGATCCCAAAACAATACGCGAGGATGTTGACACCAAATTGAGCTATCAGTCAAGTACTTAGTGGATGCAAGCCAAGAATTTAAGAGTAATTAGCCTGAAGCTTGTTAGCCGTTTTTATCTTCAGCACGAAAGAAAAGTAATAGTAACAGCAGAAGAAATAGTAATAGTAGTAGTAGTAGTAGCAGAATTATACAGAATAGTAGCATTTGTAGCAGAAGCAGTTGTTTTTGTTGTTGTAGTAGCCGTATTAGCAGTAGTAGTACACAGAAGAAGTAAAAAGCAATTACACTATATCGCTCCGTGGCCTTAGGAACGTTTGAATGCATTATTACGAGATAGACGAAGATGAATTGTAGGCGATTTCATTTTAGGATGTGTATGGTTTGGTCGCAGAGCGGGTAGCATCTACGGTAGGAATATACAATAGGAGTTCAGCTCTGATATATCTGAGGAATGTCTAGGTTGCAGCCGTTAAAAGGGAATGAATAGTGACGTAAACGAAATTTCAAACACCGGAAGTGGAAATACTTTTAATTGATGTAGTAAATTTTTAACGTGACACGACGCAATCGATCTCAATCCATTCTAAACTAGAAGTAATAAATTTGAGTTGTTTTGAATGGCACCAAAACTTCTTTTTTTTTTCTGTATCACAGACTCGATATGATTGTCTTATTCATATAAATTTCATCAAACCAAGCCTACAAATGCTTTTTCGAGTTACTACCCCTATAACTCACTAGTATTTACCATTCAAACAATCAACAAATTTAAATACTTCACTCAAGTATCAGACACATGTTGTGCATGTACGGATTTATCGATATCCACCGGATTCTTTGATCCAATTTGGCATCCTTTCAAGAGAAACTAAACATCAAACCGAAACTTAAATACAATTTGCAAATATAACGAATTCCCTATCAAAATACGCTTAGCTAACAAAATTCAATTGAAATGCCAACAGATATATGTTTTTCTCTCGTTGAGGTAATAAAATCCGCCCTATAGGAAATAACGGCAGCGAAGGATTCAGTTTACTTGATTCGTATTATCCATAGCGATCAAAAAAGTAGAAAGAAATACAAAAAAAAAAAAATCGAACAGCGGCATTTCAACGACATTGATGGCAACTGTAGCAGGAGCAAAATCAGGAACAGCAAATTTTACATCACATTCTGCATACAAGAATTGAGTGAAATTGAGCGACTGCTTGACATTGAGGATAGTGTTGCGAGCAAACAAAGTTATGGCAAGGATATGGAGCAGGCTTAAGGAGAGAAAAAGTGTAGAAAATATACAGAGAAAACTCTTAAATTACCTTTAACCTAGTTTGTGTTGCAAATTTGAACGCTTTCGATAGAGTTCCAATGTTGACATCACTGGTATCAACACCCACTTCCGATGACGATAGTTGCAACAACGACTTCTCCTGTAACGAAACGAAGCAAATGTTTAAAGTGAAAAACTTCCCGCCACACAATCTTGATCGAACTGAGCTTCAATTTTTCGTGTTTAACAGCTACAGAACCAATATTTTGGCATTCAATAGGATATTTAAATCTGATAAACTATTAGAATGGAAATACAATCACTAGTATGTGAATTAATTTTAACTACTTACGATTAGAAAGATATTGTTAGTGGAATTATTATAAATATTCTTTTATTTTTTATGCATTTAATAATTTTTTAGGTTAATTTTTTAGATTGGCTTCCATTTCAACATAAAAAGTTATTGTTAAGAACTGCAAATAATGCAATGCATGTTTTCTGCCCAATTTAAACTTGTTAACGAAGGGTTCTCATGATAAATTTTCTTTGGTACACGTTTTTCTGTTGTTTGTCTGTTCTTTTGTTAAACGCTGAAGTTTGAATTGTTTTCAATATATTTGATTTTCCACCATTTTCATGACGAATCATTCTTTATAAACAAAAGATGTTGATGCGTAGAGCACATATATCATATGCGACTCTGCTCGCGTTCTGGCAATTACAAGAACGCGATGAATTCCTCTGGTGAACTAATTCACAAATTGTGCGTCAAATGTTACGTATCGGCAAGGGCAAGCATTTTTTATCTTAACTTTTAAATATTTGTTGGTTTTAAACAAATTAGAATCGGCAGAATAAGTTTAAAATACAAAAAAAAATGTTTTGTAGATAAGAAATAAGATCTAACAACGGGTCCAGTTTCACTTGAATCACTCATTCCCTGAACCTTTCAAGTAGACTTTCATACGAGAACACCAAACTTTCAAGGACATAAAACTTTATTGGAAGCTTCCAACAAAAGTTTGTCCTGGAGGAACGAATTGTTTGTGCACGACACCATTTCTGCCAAAAATGAAAATAAACCCCCATCGCCTTTATCTTTGATTTGCTCATTCGACATTTTTTCTGACGAGCTAATGCCGAAGTCTGCAAGGATCATGCTGAAATATCCAAAATTTGTCACCTTTGATCAATAATTGAAGTATTCTTCGTAATTCCGAATACTCCCAGGAAGAAAAACGCGCAACTTATTCTTCAGTTGTGAAGTTTTTTAGCACCATTTTGGTGTCGTCCCATCATGTCCGAAAACTGCGTATATTTATTTCTATATTTCTATAATGAACTAGACCAATTTTTGCAGCTCAACACCAAAGTAATCCACACATTGACGCGCTCAAAATAAATGACATGCAACGCGTGTATGATTGTGTTGTAAATATCGAGCACTCTAAATTCGCTCCGAAGATATTGTGCTAAGATATGTTAATAATTGAATAAGAGTCAGGAAGTCAGTTTTCCTAGTCAGGCAAAGCGGAGTTAGGAAAAGTGTTATAAATGGTCGAAATAATTGAGGACAAATACAGAAGACTTAATTCATACCACAGACTACACCTTCACAGAGCATATTTTTGGTAGTTAATATTAGATTTCATGCATTTTGTCATTAATTAAAAAAAAATAATGAATTCGGGTAAAGGGAGACGAAAATCTAAAATACACTCAGAAATCATAAGAACTCAATCCTATGATAATGTGGTTCCAACGTTTCATAATTTATCGACAAATTGATATCTTAATTTTGACAAAACTGAACATCATCTACTTTCCTGGCTTACATGCGGAATAACCAAATCAGCTCCGATTCTCGCAACATAAATATGCAATCGCTGGAGGTTCAATTTGTCAAAAAGCTACTATAATGTTTATTTTCAAATATATTAGAAAAGTTTTCTTCCCATCATTTTCATGAAAGTACAAACAACATCCAGTATGCTAATGAAGTTAACCCGAAATCGAGGCTTTGCACCTGGACGTTAATGAATTAATGAAGAGCAGTTTGCAAATGTCAGTATCAGAAGGATGGACAAAGCTATTGGGAGTTGTGGGAGTGATTTGAATTTTTTTGTTGTTTTGTTTGTTTGTTTGTAATAGTAACTGTTAAACAAACAATTCAACAACAGGAATAGAAATAACATGCTATGCCTGGGTATAATTTTGCATTGCTGATGAGAAAACAACCACTCCATCAACATTGCAAACTGCCTCGCAGCACGTCCCTATGCAAATAGATCAAACCACCACCAAAGCTGAAATATTCTACTCTTGTTATTAGTCATTGTACGCACCGTATCGGTTCGGCAAGCATTCTCCGCCATTTGTTTGCATAAACTTCGCAAGTAAATGATTTTGTCAATCTCCTCGTCGCATATGATGAAGGCGTAAAGTTTCTCCTTGTTATCGTGATTTTGCCGACATGTTACGGCAAAAGCTCGCGGGCTATCCGTTATATCGATAACGAGCTTTATTGTATTCAATGGCATGAGTTTGATATGCTTAAACGGTTTTGTAGCGCTTGGTGATTTGCCGCTATTGAATCCTTTCGAACGTTTCTTGCAAACTTCTATGGTGTCGGTGAATAAGTAGAGCATCATCGAATTACCGCGACCACTCAGCACATCTGTAACTTCTGTTACTTCACATTTCGATACAAATTGACGATGCGACGATACGAGGTGCGCCTGCAATTGCAAAATAACTATGAGAAGAGTGTTCAAATGTAGTTATAGTAATAATTAGCTGGTCTAAGTTCTTGCGAGCAATTACTCTGTGTTCAGCTCACTTTGTATCAAATTGGCATCTGTGAACTCTCATATGAAATTAATTACAAATGCAATCAACTAGTTTGTGTTTGCAAATGCAATTGTTAATTAGTTATAGTTAAATTTATTTAGTTAAGAAAAAGACGACATGGATTTTCTCTAGACATAAAGATTCCATTCTTTCGTCCGTTTTGCATTTAATTTTACTTACTATTTAGGACAATGTCATACTTTCAATTTTGGTTTTTAATTCATATATAAAATGCAAGGGTTTTACTAGATAAAGATTACTTCAATTGGAACAATTTTGAACAAAGTTTTTGCCCGTTGCGGTGTAACAGATCAGAAGGTCTACTAGAGCACCCTGATTCCATGAAGAAAGACACACGAGAAAGCTACCTGGTCTGAATCTCACTTGAGCTTGATCATTTTTCCTAAGGCACTATTCACATCTGAGTGGCTAATACTCCGAACCCAGAAACACAAATTCAAATATCACTGCCACCAGTAGGATTCGAGTCTCGACAAAAGATGCCAGGATGATTTGCATTTTGAATAAAATTGAATAAATTACCGAAACGAATACTTCGTTTCGACTGCTCCAGAAACTGTTTGTATGATAAAATGTCCATTAGAGACCTATTTAAATATTCAATACAAATACCTATACATATTCAGCAATTTTGAAACGAGAAACATTTTAGGGCACAATAAAACAATTCTATCCAAACATAACCAATTATTGCATCATGAATTTGTCTTTAAATGTGATCGGGATTTAAGTGCATTACAAATGCTCTATGCTATGTTTGCATTCCGAATTGGAAACTTGAAATAAAAACTGAAAAATTGTATTACTAAAGTCCATTTTTTACTATTCAACATGTCCCGTCTGTTTGATCTGTTACGAGCTCTTTTGTTCAATGTTCTATGCAAGGATGTGTGACAGGAGATGAAAGTGATCAGCGGATTATTCAACGGACACGGAATAATAGATTCACTTAACTTAAACCTACATCCGTGAATCCAAAATTGATTGAAGCTGATTCGTTTGGGAAGACTTATCTTAATGGAGGACTTCTGAGATATGCCTAAAGAACAAAATGAGCCAAACACAGGAGGGCATTGGAATTGATACAAATACACTTTCATTTCACGCAGTAACAAAATGATCTGAGGAATTGTGTTGCTACATGTAATACATGGTTCATTTCAAAAAGGCGATGGAGAATATAAAGAAAAATATAATCGAACAATTTATAAGCCTAATTTAAAAGACCAATGGCCGAGATTCCTCATTTATTTTCCAAATTATATCCAAATATTTCAGTAAATGGATTGAAGTTTACTGAACACACATATAAGAATGCAAGCATCTTATGCCAAAGCGGATTAAGCGCTTTGCAGTGCGAGTTGCATTGATGTCAAAAACCTATGTTGTATCCAAAAATATCATAGAATTAATGAGCCTCACTTTCTTCCTACATAATTTGGGATGATTGACAGTGCCCTAATAACATAACCAGTGAAGTATTGACTAAGTGAGGGGACGAAAATTAGTTAAACTGTGATTTACATGCGACGGTGCCGATAAATTACGAGTCAAGTTAACAGAAGCAAATCTGCGAGGAGGGACAAAAGTGTAAGGTTACCTGTAGACTTGAAAGTTCGGAAATTGATCGAACAAGAAAAGACTCTACGAAACTGAACAGAAAATTAATCTATAAAAATATATATGTCCGAAATCCATTTGAGAAAATCAAGCTAGAACATTCGCTGTAAATTAAAGTGTTGCAAAGTTCATACATGATTTGAAGAATGCCCAAAAGTTCAAAAAGGAATTTTTAGAAGCACAATACCTACGCTTTATTTATCAGGTTTTGAATTCTCTTAAGTTATCTCTTGGATGCATTTTGCAACACGATATCGTAGTAGAAACTCTACTCTCTCGAATTCAACTAAATTAGGTTTGCGTTTTTTGCATAAAGTAGTTTGTATTTACTCTAGCCCTCTAGTAGCATTGAGAACGAGAACGGACGACCCAGAACATAGAACAAGTTTTGAATGACGACTTTTGAGACTACTTCAATCACCAATTCATATTTCTATTAATGTTACTCTGAAATTAGTAAATTATAAACCTGATACATTGTTAATAACACCTTTTAGCATAACCCTTATTCTGCTAGATAATGCTTTAGTACTTCAAACTTTAATAGTTAGCATTCAGAGCTTTCTAGCGAGGACGAATGCAAATGAACACTCATAAAGTTTTACTGGCGAATAATTTAACACCTTGCAGCAATCGTTCAGTAACTCTGCTCCGTTGAGTGAGCAAAATATAAACCAATGTTGGAAAAATTCTCTTTGGTTTTTCCACAACTTTGTTGTTAAATTTCAATATAATATCTACTACATTGTTGGGTCAGCAAACAGCAACAGACTCACGAATTTTCACTGCCATATAGGAAATTATACACGTTGTAGACTACATGGTTTCAAGGTTTACGTGAATGAAAAGGGATATTTTTATCAACTCGACACACAGAAATATTCACGGACGAAAAGGAAGTATATTACAAGCAAAGATTGAATTGTTTGCTTTAGCTATTCATCATTCAAAGGTGGTCCGAGTGAAGTTATTTATTTGCTCGAATGTCACATATTTTGCAAATAAAAATATTAATTGCTCTCTTTTCACAGCTGAAACACAATTTGTAGCAAATAAAACTCTATTCAACTGAAGCCTTTCAAAAAGGTTATAAAACATATTTTCTAGCTGAACCCTAAACAGAATCACAACGAATATACGATAGCCCTGCCTGGAAAATTGCACAGTTCGTGGACATTCGACCCGTCATTTAACGATACGCCATTAAATCATATGTGACGAAGCCGAGGCACCAAAACCCGACGGGCACATTTAAGTACATGAAGCGTGTACATATCTGCTTTGCAAATATGTGAAATATTCAAATAAATTTTTTAATGCTCGCAACCTCCATTCTACAACAATAAAACATGCACAACTTACCGGACATCCGTCAATATCGTTAAAAATATCAAACATCGCCAGTTGACCTTCTGTTTTACGTTTATCCTCATTTATATGAGCCATTACATCCTTAATGGACTTTAACGCGTCCTCTAATTTCTTATGGTCCGGATTATTCTTGCTCGTGTGTTTTAGAATATCTGAAATAGGAAAAAAGAAAACAAAGCAATGTCTGAAATCAGGAATGCTAGCACTGCTTGTGCAATCACAACAGGATCGTGAGGAAATATTACTCACATTAGATAAGTAAATTGGATGTTAACGAGAAAATTGGTGCAATATCGGAAGCACAATTTTGTGTTTATCGGACTGCTTTTATAGTTCATTTTATATCGAGTAATAGACATGCAAGTGGGAGCAAATGAGCAAGGAATAAAATGGAAAAAGGTATATTCAGAACATTTATAACTTCCGATTGATTTTACGTTTTGAATGGAGAAAGTAGGTCAAGTATTATGTGGGGTTGAATGCAATATTTAACGAGCAAAAGATCTAAGTGTAAATTGCAATGCGTACCATTTAATAACAGGCTTATGCTAGGTAATCGCTGAACCGGTCGAATCATTAAATCCTGTAACGTTTGTCGACCACATTCGGGCTTAGCTTGGTTAATTTTTAAAAATGCATGAAATCGTGGATTTTGCATATCACATTGTATCAGTGTCTCTTTCATCTGTTCGAAGAAATTCACATATGGCGGGTAGGCTTTCATTAAATCATCTCTATGGTCTAATATGATTTGTCCTAATAAACACTCCTCACTCCATTTCGTTTGTAGTTCTCTGGAAAAATTTAAAATACATTAGTTGCGTCATTACATCGACAGGACTTTTTCAATTCCAATAGGCAAACACTTAGTAATTGTGTAAAAACACTTTAACGCCACATTCCTCATTTTAAAGATCTCATTCTTTCTTTCATTCATGGCGTACGCCATCTGCACTAACAATATACTTACTCAAATTGTCTTGAGCGTTTCCTTGCTTTACAATTGAAATCATTGAAAAATTTAACACAAATTGTTTAGTGGATGTTTGATAGAAGCTAAATATAAGTAACTTATTCAAATGTCTAGTAATGTCTTGGCTTTTTGAAGTGTTGATACGACGTTGTAAAAGAAAATCAATTTACATTTCAAGGATTGCAAAACAAGGAGATGGCGATTATTTTTTTGTCTTCTTCATATTCCCCTTTCAATTTCCACACTTCCAGAGAAATCAGGATTCCGAAAGATTCCCAAAGTTGGCATTTGTATGTTATCTATTCTTTCAGTTGCTATAGTTATAGCCGCCCCTTTCATGTAATCACCCCACATCGTAGGTATTCCCGTCTTTTTCCCCTCTTTCCCCTCTTTCCCCTCCCCACCTCGTTTTATAGAATGTAGCAGCTTTTTCAGTTTTTGAGCTGGAACTTGAAGTTCCTTTTCGAAGCGGATGATACTTATTTATTATGGACTTTTCATGCTTTCAGGATTCTGGGCAAAACCAGCCGATCTAGTTTATAAAAAAATTCTTTTCCAAGAACTTTGCCTTTAGGACACTTTTACTTGTAAAAATAAGTAAATTAATAATTAAATATAATTATTAATAATAAAATCAATTGTAACGCTTGCTTGTATCATTCTTTTGAGCACCATGAGCAACTCTGTTTTATATTCCTTTTTGAGGGAGTTTAAATCGAATGATTTTGTGTTTTTAGCGAATGATTCAAAGGCAGATTTGCAATTTGTGATTTTGAGTCACTGATGCTTACTAGCATACTCTAGCAAACCCAGACATCAAGCCTTCATTGTCACAATTCTGCAATATCAAAGTACTCGTTTCTTAACATAAGAGCAATTCTGAAACGGTCAAATGATATAAATTTCACCATTAATAACACGGAATAAAATAATACACAGCCAAAAGCGATCGTCAGATTATTGCAGCTGTGAAAACTCTAAGATTTCGTCAAATATTTTGGAAGACAAAATTTGATCAGCGTAGACAAACGTGTTTTATACACATTTCCAGAACGTTTTGCTATCAATTTAAAGAATCACCTGGCATACTTATGCAGCCAATTGCTCTTCTCACATGCAATAGGCCCTGAATTCGTTACCTTATTTAATTCCGACATGCATGCATGCTTTACACATCCTATATGCATGTTATTCTTCCAACAATTTGTGCTGACTGAGCTTGATAGTTGTGCACAGCTTACAAGTTCAAATTTTTATCAAACAACCATCACTGTTATTCATTATACCCTGTTCACTTTTAAACGTCTATCCTTTTAGGATCGTTCTTTCCTTCCTAACAGGATTGTTGTAAGTTTCTAACAACCTTAATGGAAGAGTTTACTTAATGATTAAATTAAATTTAGAAGTCTATATGGTTCTAATTTCTCTCAGCCACTGATGACACTGGATGAGGCAGGAAGTGCCAACATATCTACAGCTAAATTCAGAACATGTGCAACCGCATCTTTATTTTGGCGTTTACTTTAAAGTTCGTTAGCATAAATTTGATAGTATTCTAACATAATGAAGAAAAGGATTAAAATTTGATTGGGTGTTGTGTTTATCTTTTTTAGGTTACCAATAAATATGAACATTATCACGCGCCCATTGATTAGTAAGACAATGAGTAGAGGAAAGAAATATCAACCGTATCAAAAGGAATAGCTTGAAAAAGTTGTTTGTTCCATTTGAATTAGAACATCTAAGTAAAGAAGAAGAAAAAAATTGTAAGATTGTAAACCACTTACCTTAATCGCTCCAACATATGTCTGTGCACTTCATGGATTGGAAGGAAATTACTGAAGATTGCTTTAACTTCAGATTTATTTAAAAGAGCATCACTGGTTTCAGCCTTTTCTTCTAAAGGTATTTTAAAAAGCTGCAAAAGACAAAAATCAATTGACCGTATAAAAAGGATGTTTCAAACGAGCCGTGTACATTTACACAAGCTCCAGCACATGCAACCATTCTATCGCATTTATGAGTCGTTACATTTTGTAGGAGATCAAGGCAGGAATCGAACTTACATTGACAATTGTATCCAATATCCCAACGTAGTTCGATTCCGTATGATAGAAATCCATAAAATGATTATATCGCATCGATTTATTCTTTGGAGTTGCTTCGACGACAACTTCATTTTCCGGTATCACCTTGCCGGCTGTCTCATGTTTGTCCGGGCTCGCAGTACAATCCAGGAAACTTCCCGAAACGGATAATAGTCCAGCATCTGATACAGATGAACGTCGCTTTCCGGATCCGAGAGGTGTACCTTCAGCTTGGATTCGTTGCGAAAAGCGTTTTCGTTTTCGCTTATTAAAGCTTATAGGCAATGAGTCACGACGATCTGTTCCCGGTGTGTTGGCAATGCTATCCAAATACTACGTAAGATGTGAGAGATACGTGGATGGGATTAGAAAAATGCTCCCGTTTTAAAAAAGACTTCACTTTTGTATCATATCAGAAAGTAGTTTGAATTTTATCGATAAAGCAAATCGGAAGTAGTAGGTGGCGAAAAATCGTTCATTCGATTTCATTTATTTAGCAGAGAAGTCAATTTGGTCTCGATTTCAGGAAAACTGTTCAATGTAAATCCCTTCGTGATCAATTTGAAAACTTTACGTCTATTGTTGTTCGTGCATAAATTGTTTGATATTGAGAACCGTCGCGCGACTTCACATTTTTACTGACAAGCGGGCAATACTTTCTGAAATCCTTCGTAATTTTATAGCAACAAAGGACCTGACCTCATAAACTTATTTGAGCCGCACATTTTCGAAACATCGGAAAAAAAGACTAGAAATTTCCCCAGCATTCTCGATTTTCCACCACCTAGTCCGTATTGTATACAAATATCGATATAATTCTCTTAATTTACAACTACTCACATCACCGAAAAGATAATCCGCTTCATCAGCGTAGCCATTTTGTATTGTATACCAGAACCAGTCCGACTTCACAATATGAGTTTTATTATTTTTCGGTTCGGGCTTGGCTTGGGTGAAATGCTCGTCGACCACCTGATTAAAGATAAAATGAAAAATAGGGAGAAAATGGGATTTTTTCAGATTGTTATAAACTTACTTCACAGTTGGATTGAAGGAAATTAAAGCTTAACGTTTTGGAAGTAGATAGTAAGATATTGTTTTGTAAATTATCTCATCAGTTTTATTCTGGTAATCATTGATTCGACGATATATAAGACAATTTTATATAATATACTATAACCATTGATAAACATACTTTATAGCCCTATCAACCGCTTTTCGGGGTCAATGCAGTATACGAATACTGGATTGGAAATCTCACACTTACTCCACGTTCTTAGTCATATAAATATTATCAAACGTCACATAAATTTAATCGTAAAGTCATTTAAATGTTATCAAATGTATTTACATTATTCATCCTGTCAAGGAAGCTTATCAATTAACACATGATCTTCAGTAGGAGTTCGGTTTTCGTAGTCCTCATATTATTCTTCTTTTATAACAATAAAAGAAAAAAGAAAATAGTAAAATAAAATAGATACTACCCGGCCAAAAGAAATTTTTAGACAGTTGATAGAGCATCCAATCCTGTTGCGCAGATGCATTTGTGAAAACTATACTGAAATTTACGTAAAATCAATTCTTTTGACACCGATTAAAACTTTGGCCGTCAATCCCGATGAGGTCACAGAATATATAATGTATTGGGAATGGGAATAAGTTTCCACCGTTGGTTGACAAATGTCCTTACAGATACTATTTTAGTGTCTGCTGTGGTAGTGCTCGTGAATTGGAAGTTGTATGCGTAGGCTCACGAACGCAGTAGTCGACATTCCTGTAGAGCGTGAACACCGTTTTTTTTTCTCGTGTGGACAATGTCGACCTTTATACCGAAAAAGCCATTTACAAATGGTGATTTCAACGTGACTGATAAAGATCGTGAAGAGCCACCGAAAAAGTTTGAAGATTCACAACTACAGGAATTGCTGAATGAAGATTCATGTCGAAGTCTAGAAGAATTGTCGCAGGTGTTAAATATTGACAGATCTACGGTCGGGTAAGCGCTTGCACGCCATGGGAATGATTCAAAAAGCTGAGACTTGGGTACCGCATAAACTGAGAGAAGGGGACATCGAACTGCATTTGGTGATGTGCGAGATGCTTCTTCAACGACAAAAAGAAAGACTTTCATGTATCGTGACAGGGAGAAATGGACGTACTACAACCTTAAGCCACCAAAACATTGGGTAATGCCGGGTGAACCAGGTCCATTTCCGCCAAAACGGAATATTCACGCTTCCAAAGTCTATTGTGCATCTGGTGATTGTATTGATTCGTAAATGTAAAATATTTTGAATGTTTACGAGGTTAACTGGATGCCTAAATTATATTAACTTGCATATTAAAACAAGAGGGGTAGACGTAAAAATTTATCTTTGTAAGAAAAAGCATCAAACACTGCGTTACCAAAACAAAACAACCTGTCTTTTTCATGGAATCGCGCCAAAAGAGCAGGTTTCTACTTAAAAGGTGATGCGAACCAATCAAATCGTGGTTGAGAGTCCTTTGCAAAATTGCCGGTGGACGGAAGAATTCTGGCCGCAAAAGGAGTACAATGACTCGAACAAACCGGAAACCAATACGGAAAGCCTGTGAAAGCCTTTTCGTCCATTTTTCGAAATTTCAGGATCTCGTCATCAGAAACTGGTCGCCAAAGAAATATTTATATCGCGGATGTTGGTTAGGAGACACTGAGAAGAGATACGAACTGACACTCAAGGCGACCACTAAATTGGAATTTGTTAAAACACTTCAATATTACTCAATATTCAAAATAAGCAGTTCGAAAATCTAATGTTGGCTATTGTTGCTTCCGTCGCTCAAGGAGTGTTTCGTTATGTTATAGAAATCCACTCACTGATTTTTCTTTCAAGCATTGTTCATCTATTTAGAAGCGCTAAGACTTTTGAGGGCATCATAAAGAAAGAGATGCGAGTAGCTCATGCAGCAAATGAAACGGACAAATGCATGAATGAGAGCGGGAAAATGAGCAGACTTAGACAAGTCGATCCGATCAATTGCGAGCAACATTTACTTGAATTAATCGATGTGTCAATCATTGTGTATGGACTCAAGTTTTTAAAGAGTTAAAGCGCATCTCAATGGCTTTCTCTCTCGATGACCTGCCCCATTTAGTTTTCCTAATAAATTCCAATGCATCTAGAATATAATTGGTCGAATTCTATTGGTTTGGGGATTCATTCTCAGTGTTAGCGCTCTTGATATTCATCAATAGATTATCAATGAACTATAGGAAAAAGTATAAATAACCCCAGATTGATCAGAAACGGTAGGAAAATAGTGAAATAAAATGCAGAGTGGAGAAAGTGAACGAAGACTTTCAATAATTATTCGAAATATGAAAGCCGATACTTCGGTTTGAAGATTTTTGCAATATGAGCAGCCAACTTGAAAGCTACATTGGCAAATAATTGTATTAAATATAAACGAAAGAAACAATGAAACCCAATTTGTGTTTAAACACACATAATTCATAAACACAAATACTCTGACTGCCGAAAAGATCTCAGGGGCACTCTCTCTCTACAACTTTCCCGAAACGTTGAACTCCTTCAATGCTCGACATTTCAACGTTTCCATCACTTGAATTACTGGCTCTAAAATTTTTCGAATAAAGTCACGTTCGTCACTTATTTTTTGTATACTCTGGAATATTTTATAAGGATCGACTTGAACACAATACTGTGACCATTATTATTTTTAACTCAATTTGTTTGGTTCGTGAAGATTGAATATTGAATGGTACACAGGAACCGACTAGTTAAAAAGTTAGGATGAATGCTGAAAGTGGCTGAGGAAGCATTGAACGTCTATCGATGTGCTACGAATAAAACATACACGAAGGTATTTGCAATGTCGATGAAGCTGGCAATGCTCACCACTCTCCAGAAACTCATAAAACGAGGATAGGAGTAAGTATTTTTCAAAATATATTACTTATCCCCGGACTCAGCTCTATTTTACCCGACTATAATTGTCAATTCACTTTCTCTACATTTCTGTATATTTACAAATGGAAAATTGGTTTTCAGGATTTTCAGATATTTACTCATACCCTCCCGTCATCTGCACGAAATCATCTGCATTTTGTGCAGGAAACATTTTACAACTACAATAAGGGTTGTCCAGAGATATCGCTTCAAAATGGGCGACGTTTTTGAATGGAGTCCTGTATTGAAGTATTAAGTTGAAATGGTGACTGTTAAAATTGATTGCAACTATTACCGAGTCGCCACGATGTACTTTTTGTCAAGCGGAAAAGGTTATTCTGTGCTTGTGAGAGGGATTCACGGAAATAAACCACTAAATTGTTAATTGAATGAATAAAATAAATTGATTTTGGTCAGCATGCGGTCAAGTTTTTCACTGTAGTTGCTGGGCTGTAATATTTACGAATATTGAACGCAGGATGAAATATTAATTTAAATTCCGTGTGATAAATGAAAGCTCGACCAGAATTCCGTTTGTATTCATTCAATGCTCAACGTACATTCAAATAGTTGAAACTTTCAAAAGTAAATTGGCATTGGTTTTCAGATAATTTTTAACCAATTTAATTCTGTGGAAATTTTAAATCTTAGTTGTCATGATGAATTTTTAATTTAAATTTTGTGCGAAAATATTGATAACGACATTCGATTGAGGGTATCTTTTAAGTTAGTTTTAATTCCCCGTTTTATATATACTTTTCTTCTTTGTTAGTAATTGGTTTTCAGTGTTTATTTTTTGCTTATTTCTAGAGTTCTGAATTGATTCTTCTTTACATCCATTATTATTCCTCATATTAATTGCGAAACAATTTACCAAACAATATCCTTACCCGTTTGTGAAGTTTGCAAACTAAAACTGAACAATATAAGTAAGAGTGGCTGAAACATTCAGGTGAACAACTTTGAATAAAATCCTTTAAAGAAATTATCGCAGGCTTATGAAAATTCGCCAGCACATTGACAATAAACCTGTTTTGAAAAAATTTCAACCACATATGTAATTAATTTAAACATATAGAGATTACAAATTAGGCAACATATAAGGATTCACATGCTCTTAAAAGAAATTTTATACATAAAATTGTGTAAAAGCGTAAAAGTGCAATTTGCGAGATTTCAAACATAATGCAAAAAAATGTCAGTGAATTTTGCACAGGCGAATTGTAAATGTGCTGTCAAATTGTTTGTTTTTTTCTTTTTTTGATTATTAGTTAGGAGAAATGTTCGAGCGAATGTTACATGTACAAGTTAATTGTCCCTGTCCCAACCCGCAAAGGAAAGAGTTATAAGTGAGTTATAAATTATATTAGTAGCAACGCTTAAACATCTATATCCGCACATGCATATCAACAATGTGAATACGTTTCTTTTTTATTTACTTTACTCCATTTTGAGCGCCAATTTTAAAGATAAAATTTAATTATATAAATTACGATAGCACAAAATTATCGCTGTAAGCACGTTGAAATGTCATGAGTGAGTGCCTATATTTCGTTTGAAAAATAATTGAAAGGATGTTCATTTTGTACGAATAAATCGCAAATTGCACTTTTAAATGATATTTTTTTACTATAAATGTCTGAAAGTTTTTAATGCTACTGACAACCAGCTGCAATTAGTACAAAGGTACCAACAAGCATCGATCGTTTGGACCGATGAGCTTCAAACAGCTTTACAAAAGCTTTAACTCATAGAGCTTTACAACAATGTCGATCATTTATCCTGATGTTTTCGTGTCTTTCCCCTTCCATATAAATCAATTCTAGTTTTTTAGCGCACGACAATAGTAAAAATTAATCCAAAAAGGTATTTGAGGAACATCCTGTACCAAAATGTTTCTATAACTTGCAACGGTGTGCACATTTTTGGAACATGAACCGGAAGATTTTAGAGAAAATTCTACCAAAAATTGCTATGTTGAAAAGTCTGCATAAACGCAAAATAAGAAAATACAAAATTCGTTACCAACGACATGATGAGATTTTACATGAAAATATCATGAGCAAATTCTTGCTCGAAATTGCCAACAAATAAACTGCAAGGTTGCGTAAAAAGACCTGGTCAAAGTCTTAGAAACAATGATAGTAACAATAAAAGCAGAACGAAACTCTGTTGATCACAGGAAATAAGAAAATTCAGACAAAACTGAAATACCGAGGACATGCTTCCAAGTGTAGTACAATTGAGTTCTCCTCCTCCTCCTTTCCCTCCCGCTGCAGAGGGAATTCCAAAGATGACAAGGAAAACAAGGAAACGTTCCTTTGTTGTTTGTGTTGGGGTAAAATTAATGATCATATAGCATAAATTCCTTAAATAAACTTTTGGATTGAGATTTCAATTTTGTTTTTGGTAAAATTTCTGTCATTAACCGAGAAACGTAAGGTTTGCCTTAACATCAGGCAGTAAACATGATTTGCACTAATGGCTTTTCATGCAGATGCAAAAGTGAGCATTAATATTAAAAAAAAGAGAAATTCGTAGCTCTTTGAACACGTGAATTGAGCCCGTAACATACCAACACACAATTTCAATACTTTTGGGGAAACTAAAAGATTACAGTGACGTCACACTGAAATCAGGATATTTTCTGACATGGATTTTTTCTGAGTTGTGCATTGAATTAAATCGTAGGTATGGATTTTCAAACGTGCGTCATTGTTTAAATTCAAGTGGCGGTCCTGTACGACTGCTTTTCTCTTTATGATTCTTAAAACAAAAACGTCAAACTGGCGGAGAGCTTGGCATATATCTTTGATTATTGCGAATTGTAATAAACGATAGATGGTAACGAAGCGTAAAACCCAATCAACCTGAATACTTGTTCATGTGGTTCTGGGGATTTGAATGGAATCTCATGACCATGGTTCAGCATGAAGACAAAATGGGAAGCCAATTCAGATTGCAAATGGCTACTGGTGCCAACAGCAGTAGTGAATGTTGTGGAAACAGCGGGTCAGTTGTTACCCAGCTCCAAAGGAAAAGGGCTAGCAATAGCGCCAACCACAAAAACCATATCCTGATTTGTATTAGATGGAGGTAGAGGCACTCACTCCAATATGCTGCAAAGTGCCTATTTCTCTTGATTTTCTCGATTTTTGAAGTTGTTGGGAAAAGTTGCTCGTCCTTTCATTTTATCATAAGCTAGCCAATTTTTTTTGCCGCCCGAACACGGCGCGGCGACAGACATCCGAAACGTAAATTGGTTTTATTCATATATGCATATTTTGTTTGGATTCGGTTGAAAAATGAAAAGATTCTAAGGTGCTTTTTCAAGTGATAATCTAATCAAGTTTGAAATGGTCCGATGGGACAGGCGAAAATCTTTTCAAAATGATGATGCACTCAAATTTTTGGAAACTCAAAGCGGATATATTCTGATTGTAAGGAAATAAACAACAGTCAATCTTCTTATTATACACTTGAGTATAATCCCAGCAATCGCCTGGATTATTTATGGGCTTTTGATGGACTATAAAAATTGCATCTCCGTTGCAACATTTATGGAATTCAATATGCGCTGTCTAATTTCTTGAAGTTGAAAGGCAGTGGCTTCTTTCGAAGATGAATTGGTTAAGGCCAGTGTCCAAATTAAAGAGGAACGTTCAGAAGTGGAGAATCCTTTCCATGTATGTTTGACTGTTGAATCTTTTCACATTTCAAACCTGGGATACTGCGTCGAATGTACGCAACAGATAGAAATATTGTGACTCAAAGTTTATTTTCGATCGCACTCAATCTATAATATTAATAACATCTGATATTAAAAATATTAACTCAATTTTACTAAAAAGAACCATCTAGTATTTAGTTTTTCACGTCCTACTCAAAAAAAATTGCTTCTGGATATAGATGATAAAAGTCGGTAGTTTTGGAAACAGGTCCAATAATTTTCATCGGCAAGCTTTGGTTCGATGTCAGAAGTGAATGGCCGTGCCATAAATTTTGAATATGTTCGCGAAATCTTGTCATCACATGAGATGGTGTCTCAGTCTAATCATTTGAATTGAACACACAAAAGTTTAATTTTAGCGAGAAAATCTTAGTACTTTGAATGCCTTGCGTCAGCGAATTTTCTTGACATTTGAAGTTTCTTATTTATCCTTTCCTAAAGTCTTTAAGGTTCATTTTCAAGGCAGCATTTAAAGAGTCTCGAAGAGAGTTAGAAATGATAGAAACCAAGGTTTAAATATGGAAATCCAATCAACAGCCCAAATGAAATAAAGTGAACAAAAGGATGCAAAATTTCTTAAAAAAAATAAGCATATGCAAAAAGATTTCAGACATATTTCGATGGATCGAACGTATTCAACAATGAAATATTTCATCCATTTTCGCTTTAACAAAAACTAAAAACCTTACTCTCAAAAGGTTCAGCAGAACATGTCGATATTGCTCAGACTGCAATGAAACTTTTCAGATATCCAAGAACTTTCCATTAGGATTCAAAAGTTTATCGAAATTTCGAAACAATCAATGTGATATATTCTCACTAAACAAGTGCTGTGCAAAAATTGCTTGAAGCTCTGCCTGATGTAAAAGCAATGAACACAGCAAGGACATCAATTATTCGATGAAATTGAGATGGTTTTTACTTGCTTTCGCTACAATTTAACTCATTCTGCTGCACTTTAATTCTGTAGTTCTCCTTTCATTAGTCGTTGTTGATAAAGTTTTCCAGATGACGGTTTTTTTTTGTATTGTTGTCAATATGAGAGGTCGACACAGATGTGCAAGGAAGCACTCCGTGTTTTCGGTAATTACGTGAAGGTTTTAATATAGCAAATGCATCGTGACATCATAAACAATGCGAAAATTCTTGATAGTTGTGAAAATTGTTTGAATCGTAGCAAGAAAAACCAACAGACATTTAGCTTCATGTTCAAAAATTCATTACAAACTACTAAATAAGCTCCAAATAAAAACAATATGTAATACCGGATGATTTTCCCCGTTGGGTAATACTGAAATATCGCACTCATTCATAGCTGCAGCGTTAGAGGAAGTAGGATCATTTGTATGCAACATGGTAGTAGCGCTAGCCTTTCCACTATGAGGACCAAATGTGCTAGTGTTCATTGATGAATTAGCTGTAAATGATTTGCGTGTTGGTGGCATTTCGGTGATATCAGTGGTATCCTCAACACTTGTGAACATGGAACCAACACCACAAACAGAATGTCGGTAAGTGATGGATGTAATTGAATTATTGGGTTTGGGGATCAAAGGCGTTTTGAAATCAGTGAGATCGCTGGTCTGATCTGAAGTTTGTTTTTCGGGCGTTTCACACTTGTCCAAGGATTTGACCTTGCAAATTTTCGACAAGTTAATTAAATTGTTCGAGGCACATTTGGTAGTTCTTGGAGTAATATTGATCTCTCGTTTACCGGATTTTGTGATGCGATCACGTATTCCGCGTAGTCTTTCTTTTACAGGCTTTTTCGCCGATTCATTCAAAGTACTGTCAACCGACGCAATAGAACTAACGGAGACATTCGGATCGACAGAGTTTCGGCGAGGACGAAGCATATTAGAAATAGGCGTCCGTATTCCAACAAAACTCATACTTCTCTTAATACTCCGCGTAATAGAGCCCGTTCGGATAAGTTTCGGCTTTTTTGCCGAGCTCGTGCTTCCTAATGCAATAGAGTCCGTAGACATCAGTGATAAGTTGTCAAAACTCTCGCGTTTACGCTTCAATTCTTTTATTATAGAGTTTTCTATATTCATCTCATCTTCATCTTCTTCATTTATAGGAGTTATTACATCGTTTCCTTGATTTGCAGTTGTGTCAATCTTCTGGCTTAGAATCGGAGAAATATTATTTGGATTCGAAAATCCATTTTCATCATTGCTCGTTATCACAATGCCATCCATTGGTTCATCGATCTGACCATTTTTAGAGCTCTTTGGCGTTATATTTACAAAGTCCGCCCTCATCTTGAGTGACTCGTCTATGCCTGAACGATTTTTTAAGCTTTCCAAAATTTGATTCTTAGTTATTTCAGCGCGATCTTCACTGTTCATAGGAGAGGAATTGCGGGAAGTTGGAATATTTTCGGGAAAATGACCACCAGTATTAGCCATAATCTGAAACGTGTTAAATAATGAGATGATATGCAAAAAATATCCAAAATGCTGCTATCTTACGTAATTCAAATTCTTCAAAAAAGAAAACCAATTACGGTTAGGAACAATACGCAAGGGATGTTAAAATACTTAGCGATACCCTGAAAGCTAAATAATATACTTACAACATGCGAACATTCTGGATCGTCCAGCTCCGTTGGAATGCCGCCATTGTTTTTCAAAACATCAACCATATGTTGATGTTCATCTGGTGCAAAACCAAAAAAACATATTCGTTGCCCTTCGAAAGCTTTCAGCCGATGATCCTTCGTGAATTCGTCAAGTGTGGCTACAAAGCCTGGTGAGTTGCGATGCTCCCAGGCTTGGTATACCCAGGCTGGACGTACAACAGATAAACGAAATGTCATTGCATACCTGTAATAAAATCAATTACCCATCAGAACAATTATGAAACGCCCATTATATTCCTTTGATGCAAAAATGCATAATTATCTACTGTTCTGGAGTTCAGAGACATGTTTAATTAGATTTGGCCTAGAATGATAACCATTGCTCAACAAATTAACGAATTTTTGCAGAGTTTCAAAAGAGGAAACCGCAAAACAAATTTGATCGTTAAGTTTTGTAATTTTTTACTTGTCAACCTGATACACACGTAAGCGGCTTTTTCATTTACGTTTGTTGCTGGTTCATCTTTCCGTAACGTATGAATTATATGAACTAATAGTACTTATTGTAAGAAATAATTCTAATCATTTATTGAACAGCAAAATATGTGATACTTACTGGTATTTTTCTCCGCCACTTGTATTGCAAATAAGATGCGTTACTTTGGAGTTCATATCCTTGCGTATCGAGCCTCCCATCGAATGTATTAAATTCACCAGTCGTGTCTGTAAAAAAATACAAAAAAAAATTAATTCTGTCCAGTCAAATCAATTGTACCAAGCTTGGTAAAGTTTTGAAGTAAGTTAAGGTAACCCATGACAATTCCACGAGATAAAAAATCAACCGTTTAAGTGTTGCGTTTTCTAAATAAATTTGTGCGTAAATATTCTGCCAGTTGAACAACGAAAAATCTGTTTTGTTCACCGCTGGAGAGCCATTAATAAAAATTGGTCCCATGTTCTCCTGAAAATATGATTAAGTGCCGAATAATTTTACTGATGTCCTTCTACGTGCAAAATTTATTGCATCACAGCCAGTCAATTTGGCACTATCTCAGTAGGTATGCAGGTAGGCAGTTTGTGACTCCACGCCCACCATACTGTGTTTGATTTATTAAAGTTGAAACTAAGTAAACATATCTCCCCAATTGTGGTCACTTTCTTCTCTCTGTTCTCACTAATATTCAATCAAAAGAGCTATGTCCTTTCTCTATCTCTCTCTCTTTTCCTCTTTTCTCACAACGCCGTGCAGTGAGGTTTTTTGCTAGTGAAAATAATATACGATTGAATTGTTGATTTATGTATGGTTTGCAGAATAACGGTAAATACATGATTTATTCCACAAAGTAATAAACTCAGCTTCATCATAAAGGAACTTGAAATAAATAATATTTTTTTGTTGTTCGCTGTATCCCACGAATTGCATTTATAGTTTGTATGGTAAATGTTTGAATGATAGCGAAGCATTATTTATTAGGTCTAAATACGAATGTGTTCAAAGGTGAATGGAAGTGATGGAGATTTTTGTACTATTGAAATAGTAACAAAGTATTTTTTTCAGTTCGGAACACCTAATCTATTTTGGATGCAGTTTTCTATAGGGAAATATCACCGGAATTAACGTATAAATATGGGCGTATGTCAAAAAAATTCTAAGAGAATTCTACAACTTTGTAAAAATATCACTGTGTCCTCTTTGCACATATATATGAAAGAACTGTACAACTGTGTACAGATATCTGTAAAAATTATAAATATAGAATAAACATTTCGTGGTTGGGATGGCGAAGCAAAATGTTTTTCGCGTCTGTAATAACATTTTATGAATTTTCAGGAATATCGGAGTCGATAGGCTCTTTCATTGAAACCCCAGTAGAGCTGGCAAAAAATGGCAGTAGTTAGAATAAGGAATCGTTATTCATGTATTTGAATACGAATATCATTGTTATTCATATTCGTTATGCACTTTTCAATCTTTTCGCTGAAAAATATTTACACATAACTGGATCCCAGTCGTTTCCCGGGAGGATATTTTTTGGACATTTCTTTCCGTGGGCATTATAGAGAAGGACTCATCTAAAATCAGTCATGTAAAAGACCTCGTTGATATATTCCATTGGCTAGGATCTAAAATTTCTATGCTAACAAAATGGCGGCAATTTTACCGAAAATTTACATTTTCAATCGTTTTTAATTAACATGTCCCCCATCGTAAAGGTTTTTTTTTTAAACACGATTTTGGAAAATTCACGATTTAAGTTTTACTTTGGCATCTGTCCGAATTAAAATAAATTTGGCGCAACTTACAGGGTATTATCCATTCCACAGCCATATGGTATTCCTCCTACATATTCTCTAGCACCTAAAAATCGATTTTTTGTTGTCTATGAGCCAGTCTACTTTCTTTTGTGGCTGCGTGGGCGCGCGTTTCTCGGCAAGTATCTCACGCGCATCATCATCTCGAGCGAGGAATACATATGGGTTAGGACCACTTGACACTATCAGTGATTCGAACATCTTGATTATAGCTTTTTTTCCTTTGTTGTAGATGCGTATCCTGCAATTTAAACGGGTACTGAGGAACGTTCCCGGAAAATACTGCGGGATGATTTTCCAGATAAGCTGACTGTAACTTTCATTATTGTTCTAGTAAATCCTCCAAAGGATCTTCAAGCGGCTCTCTCTTCGACAAATCTTCATAAATCTTGTTCGTCGTTTTTAGAACATCTGTAGGACGAGTTGCATGAGAGTGTTTGAAAGAATGAATTGTCAAACCGTATAAGACTGTTAATTTGCCCATAATTTTTCTGGTAACTTCGCCGCTTTTCCTTCGAAGTTTTAATTTTTTTCTGCAATCGCCAAAGCAAGTGCTCATTTATAGGTGCCCAATGTATTTCGTTCACGCAACATAACTGAATTTTTCCAAAAGAGTACTGTTTGTCCGAGAATCTGTTGCCAATTGAGATACCTGGTTCCCTATAATTCTTGCGAACGTTCAAGCATTTCAAGGCATCAACCTGCATCTTATTAGATAATCTAGAGTGATTTCCATGGAATTGAGACTCATGATTACTCTTCCATTCTTCATACTCAGTTTTATCAAATTCCATTAGTCATAATTTACACTATGCACTTTTTATTATAATATCAACGATTTTGACTGTGTAGCAGCAATCAAGGATGAAACTTTCTCAAGCAAAGTGCTGAACCCACGTTTTTTTACGTTCCATCACTTGAAACTGTGAAATCCTTCTTTTCTTTTGAAGATTCATTTTCTTGCTTTATGGCCAACATGAAGCAAGCAAAACCGGATTGCGTACTGGAAGATATATACTTAAAATTAGCATCATATGTACTTTGCTAAAAAAAAAAAACACATTTCCTCATATCCATAAGCCCGCAAAAATAAGCAATACATGTCATGCCAAATCCAAATATTCACATAATAGAAATAAGATGTCTTTTTATTTCATAAGAATGCTTAAAATAATTCCACGAAGCGAAAGTAACTTAAATTGTAACACCAAGTCCACGTTTATCGATTTCTGCAAACTTAATGTCACTGTCAAATTACTAAAACCAAAAAAAAAAACGTGATAAAATTTAAAAGATACAATTTAGCATTGAAAGAATGGTCTATCAGCACTACTTCGATGTGTCCCACTTTTTTGCCATGGCTTTATTCCTTCTCGAGGCGCCCTACAACTTATCGCATCAGTCTGTGGTTTTTGGGGTAAGACTTGTTTTCCTTTTTATCTCTGCCTTACGAAGTCCTTCAGAAGATATTTCTTGGCGCCTAGTTGTGTGATGTGAACCAGCCATTGTGATAGATTTCAAGTAAACGGAGAAGTATAAGTATACGATGTTGAGCGTTCGAAGCTCGAGATGTAACTGATTCTATATTTGCGAATTAAAAGAACTGTTTACATACGTGCTTAGTTCGAACGCTTTCAAACCGCACACGCAGCTGCGGTGTTTTAGGTGTTGAAACGTTAGCAGATGTTTCAAATAAACTAATACTAATAATACATATTTAAATACAGGATAAAGTAAAAGTGGCAGTTAGTCGTGCAGCATCTTGCGGCGCGCAATCCTGTTGGATCCTATTGTCCTAGGTAGCGCAATTTAAAAACCTATAACTTCGAAACTAATGCTCCGATTGTTGCCGGATTTGATGAGAATATTCTTGACCTAATATTCTTTAAGAAAAGGCCTAAAAGCTCAGAAATAAATGTCAACCCTGATAACTAGATATAACTCCTTAAAGCATTTGTAACCTGTACCCAGATGGCTATTTTAGTTCACTCTTGAATCTTATCGGAAACCTCAATTTACCTGAATTTAATTCAAATTTTTGAATTGTATTTGTCAATCGAGGACAATGAGACTAACTGCTCAAGCAGTATTACAAATGCACTTTGCATATTGAAATTTTAGCATGGCTATACTATATTCAACTTACGAACACTTTGAAAACGTGTCCTTAGTATAAAACTATGCCCATTTATTACTTGAAATAAACGTCAATTCGCCTATAAATACCGGCAAATATAAACGTACACAATGGGTCGATACACTTACACAGTCGAAATCAATGAACAATGCACAAATTACTTCCTCATGCATTATTATTATATAAACTGATTCAATATTATTACATTCATTATCAAATTAAAATTACATTTTCATGGTGCACTCAACCAAATATACCTTTATCAATCCTTTCGTTTCTAGCATAATGATTTCACTGATTGCAAGACAAATAAATCATGGCATGATATATTTGCATTAGTTAACGTGATCAATAAAGGACGTTCAAGGAATATTTGGGAGTAATTAGATCTCATTTTCTGTTAGCAATCAGCGGTTTGCTAAACGTAACGCATGTGGCGATAGAAGTTTAAGGTAATTAAAATTTATGCCTAGAATCAATAAATCAATATCAAATATCAGAAAGCACTTATGGGCATATGTGGTCGTTTCAAACAGATGCTGGGAATTGTAAATTGGCATAAAGTGGTAAACATTGTTTGCGATAAATATGCAAGTAGCTTTCAAAATAGTTTTCCAATTTTAATCCCATTTTGGAAGAAGTCAATGATATTAAATTTAAATGGACAAAGAACATTTATAAGGAATTAGAATCATGATTCGTTTATGTTTATTCCAATGTAAAACATGAACATAGATGCTTCAAAAATGATTACACTAATAAACTCCAATTAAGAGGAAATTTCATAGGTTCACATTAACATTTCGCAGTTATTTGCGATGTAAACTTACCAATTCATCTTTTTTTCGGATTCCAGTAAAACAAGTGATCACTCCACGCATTGCATTATTGAATATTGGTCTAGAATTGTTTTTGAGTCCATCGCCAGCCTTTGCAGCCTGCTGTAAAGCTGGTGGTCCTAGTATCCTGGAAAATTTCATGTTCATTAAATAATTTCAAGTGGAATGTTCACTAAATTTCATTTAATTAAGTTTTCTACCATAATTTGAATGGTTTGGTTTGCTTCCAATCATTCGATATTCACATGAATTAGTGAAATTTAGCGTGCATGTTGGAAGTAACAGCATAAGAATTAATATTAGTAGTAGTAGTGGTAGTGTTAGTAGTATTAGTAGTAGTAGTAGTAATAGTAGAAGCAGTAGATATGGTAGTACTTATAGTCGTATTTGTAGCACAAAAAGAATTTCGGTCTACCGATCACCACCTTGATTTACAAAGTTGTTTGCATACATAAACCCCATAAACTATTCATTTTTACGTCGCCCAAAATCAAAGTAAATTCACTAAAACAATTTCCCCGCTTTTTTGCAATCGAAAATTTTTAGTTTCATTGAAGCAGAGCGTGTCTTTGTTTGTTATCTTTTGTAATCTTATTGTTTGTTGTTGAACTTAAGTTTTTAAACGTTAAACTTTACTTTTGTTAAAATAAAGTCGTCTTTTCAATAGCAAATAAGTTTTCAAATAGCAAATTTCAATATCAAATAAGTTCTTCATTTACATCAACAACTGCAGTCACCGATTGCCAGACGGCAGGATGCACTAAAAGAACAGTGTTGCGAGTTTCCTTTGACATTTTAGTTCAGGCACTTATAAATGGAGATCCTAACTCATCCTGATCAACTATGTCAACCTCGTAAAAGTTTTTTTGAGTAGTTGATCGTTTCCATTCTCACTTACAAATTGAATTATGTCTATGGCTAAACCAATAGCAGAGCCCTACAGATGCCGATAATTAAATCAAGTTCTCTTTTAATTTAAAATAAAATAAGGGTTTTCGGGTGGAATGATTTTTTTATTTACATCAGAAGACAGACACCAGCAGTTTAAACCCAGGACCTCAAACCATTGTTCTCAGCTCGAAATTTCATCCTTTGATCAAATGATTCTAGCGGTTACTAACACTTTTCATCTCTTCACCTAAATAGGGAAAAGGAATAGAAAAAAATTAGAATATGAATAAGAGACCAAAATCCATTTTAGAAACCGCGAGATAAAATCGATAATCGAGCCAAACCGTCTTATACATGATAAATAAACGGACGAAGTCCCTACAACAGAGCTATGCTGAAAAACTTTACAATGAAGGCCCCACCCAGTAGAAAAATACCACTCAGGTTTAACCAGATTTCCATCTCGTTCGAAAATAAATGGAATCGCCATTGTTTGGAAGTGGTTCACAGCAGCAGAAACAACCAACTTAGGCCTCTGTTCGGATAAACCAAGGATCCAATTGCAAAAATGGCAAACCTCGGAGTATTAAAATCTCTTACCGCCATTTTAACAGGATTTATATTTGACAAACACAGAGAAGTATGAAGACTACCAGTAAGAAGCGTCTAAGGGAAACGTAAGAAAATCATGCCATTTCCAGAGAGAACGCAAAAATGGTCAACCTTATCATCGACACAGAATTGGACGTAGCCGCAATCATGGAAATATTTCGGAAGACTCACTGCTGAATAAAGGTCCTGGCAACGGTTTCGGAAAAATTAGCAACCGGTAATGACATTATCATTTCTGCCGCTTGCAACGCACGAGATTCCAAACATACGACGGGTGAAACAACGACAAGCACATTCCAAAACGCGGGAAATCGGTTTTGAATCAACAGAATACAAACACCTATGGGCATAAAAAGGACGAAAGACGATAGGTGAGCAGAAAAGTCTCACTGAAGCACAACCAGAAGAATTTTATTGAAATGAAATGCCGGAATTTAAGGAAAACGACTTTTTTTAAACAAACAAAGAATACAAAGTTTGCTTATATGAAATTGACAAGAAAAGTAAACTATGAAATTAACGTATATACAGGGTGGGCCAATTAACGTTTGCATTTTGAACTACTGTTTATTTAGAGAATGACAGCTCAAATGTCATTCAATTTGTGTTCATAATTTAGTTAAAGGTTTGACATTTACGAAATGGGACGCTATACGCTTGAACAAAATTGGGAAATATTGAAAACTTACTTCCAAATTGGTGAGTCTTCAGTGCAAACTGTAAGAAATTTGAAAAAAAAATTCCATAAAAATGAGTGGCCTTCAAGGCAGTTTGTGGATCAATTTGTGAATCGTGTTCGAGAAACTTGATCGTTGTTAGACAAAACAACTCCCACACACATCACCATTGAGAAGCCAATGCACTCACAAAGAGTTACGGTTTGGTGTGGGTTTTGGTCCGGCGGCATCATTGGGCCATTTTTCTTCGAAAATGAGCAAGGAACCGCCGTTACGGTCAATGGCGAGCGTTACCGTGCCATGCTCAACGAATTTTTGGTTCCAACAGTTGAAGAGTATGACATGGACGACATTTGGTTTCAACAGGATGGCTCAACATGCCACACAGCCAACATGACAGTCGAACTTTTGGGCACCGTTTTCGAAAATCGAATAATCAGCCGAAATTCGAAAGTCAATTGGCCGTCTCGGAGCTGCGATTTAACCCCGTTGGACTATTTTTTGTGGGGAGCTGTCAAGGACAAGTGTTACGCTAATCATCCAGAGACGATTGATGCCTTGAAACACGAAATCGAAGTTGCCATTAATGAAATTCGAGCCGAAACAATCGAAAAAGTGCTTGAAAATTGGGTTGACCGAATGGTGTACTGTAAAGCCAGTCGTGGCAGTCATATGAACAATATCGTTTTTCATTCATAAATAACAAAGTTCAAGCTTTTCAATAAAAAAAAAGTTTGGAAGAATAACCAGTAGTCTTTTTTTTATAGCCGATTCAAAATGCAAACGTTATATGGCCCACCCTATACAAACTTATAAAACTATAGAGCTAAATTACAAAACAGTATTCAATTGACGAAGAAAGGGCTTAGCTAACTCCTCAAATTTCGGAACTGGAAAACCAGACTAGGAAACGGAAAAGGACAGAATGTTTCCCTTCTCTACTCGAGTTCCAAGCCACAAGAAAAACTGTAGAGCCTACGTAGCTTCAAAACATACTATTCGCCACTAATAATTTTGTCATTATTTGAATAATCAGAACAGGAAAATTGTATTGCTTTTTTATGTAATGTGTCTTAAATTCATAATGAAAGTTAATGCAATTAAACATAATTAACTTAATCTCTGATTGTTTTTGCTTTTTCACTCTTTTATATTCTATTTGAACCTGGCAAAAACATTAAATTATAGACACAACACAACCAGTGCTTCTTTTATTTGTTTAAACTCGGGTTCTGGCCTCCTCTTTTCGGAACGCATTCTTTGATGGTATTGTCATGTTCAAGATGGTGGATGTTTCTTCTGGCATTGCCTCCGAGCACCTCTTTAGCAAATAATCAGCTCTTTCCTGTTGTACAGATCGTCTTAAGCTCCCTGGACAAGACGTTAGAATTGATTTGAAAAGTATTGAAAAGGATACAGATTAGGGCCATTTTGGAACGCCACAGCTAACCTCAACATTATACTGAGGTGGTCGTTCAGGCTGTGTGCGGTGGTAAACCTTCCTGTATAAGAATGACTCCGTACAACGTTCTTTGTTCAAATGGGATGGCATGTGGCCTGACAGTCCATTCGATGGAACTCTTAGATGGCACCGTTCGCTGATTCAGAAAAACAATATCAGTTTTATTTTGCAACTTGATGCTGCATCTGACCATCACATTTGGGCCACCAAACCTGTTCTGTTCGTGAATACAAGGAGCAATAAATATTTGACCGCTTCTTTTCCATACTCTCATACGTCGATATTTTGGATAGCTCTTCCCGAATTGACCAACTGTACAGCCACGGCTCATTGCGACTGACCAGCCTCTGGCATCCTTACGGCTGTGGAATCAGTGTCTAAGCGTGTTCATAAAAAATAGATCGGCGAAAATGCTCTTGAGCATTTATGAGCTAACAATTTTCGAGCGGTATGGATTTTGTTTTGAGAGGTACAGAACGCTTTAACCAAGGAAATGTAGTTACGGCATAACAAGATATGTATTATAGTCCTTTTGAACCACAACTGTTGCGACTGTATTTAATATAGCTGTGATATTAACTTTATCAGGTGATTTATTCTCTGACGGTGCATGCTTGGTCTGTTAGGTTTTTCTTTAAAAAAAAGCGGAGGGAGAAGGGTGTCCGCTGCTCATGTTGAACGACCTATACATGCTGAAACAATCATTAGTTGATTGCTGACATCTAAATAAAACTGAGATAAGGATAAATTTGGGAGAAAATGATTCCCTGGAGAACACCAATTAAAACAGGAAGAATTCCTGCACCATATTCTACATATATTCAAGTCAGAATATTATCTCCGACCAAGAAATTGATTTGGTTGTAAATTTCTAGCACAAAGTTGTTCATCTTTCTTTAAACATGAACGAAATTCATATGATTAAAACCCTCCTGTATGGTATATACCAAAATCATAGCTCCTGAACTTCTGTCCGTCAATAAAACTATTATGCTAAGAACACTTCACGTTATTCCTATCTGGAATGTGACATCGTTCCAATTCCCCTAGAGCAAATTTTATTTGATAAAATTTAATAACCAAGAGGAAATATAAGATTTACATCAACACTAGACTCGCGCCCAGAATCTATGACGCGAGAAACAATTGCCAATACTCTGTAACACAAGGTTAGTTAGGGGATTCAATTTCATTGGCTCAATACCTCCGCCATGTTTCACATTTTGGCAAGCGGATTTTTCTGCAGAGATTTTGATGATTGAATTCAATTCATTCGTACCAGGAAATGACCGACTGTATTGAACTCTGAATCGGAAATGCTTTGGGAATTTATGGATTAGTTTGGCGGCAAAAAAAAGGTTCGAATATATTAAAATAGAAAAGGAATTACTTAAAATTGGATAGCCTGAATGAGAAATGAAAACAACAAGGATTCACAACGCTCTTTCTAGCGACAAAAATGAGCTCCGAACTTAGATCAATTTTTAATAATTTACCTCAGCGGAATCATACGATGAAATAACTAGATAGCAAACTTCCACAGAAACCAGTAGCATAACTTTTTTTCTTAGTTTAATTGTAATCGCATCTCACAAGAGTGTCAAATCTAAAACAAGAGTTTTCTCAGGAAGCAATCAAGTGAAATTCGGCCGCAATTAAGAAATCGAAATAGCTTCCTGTTAACAATTTTCAGCAACATATCTACATGACACATATTCCATAAGGATGTATATAAGTACGGTTACACGTTCTCAATAGCTATTGTACATCATTTGTCAAAAACATATTCTGAAATATTTCGTTCAATTCCTACCAAAGGTTTTAGCTATGTAAAGTGCACATACAGGAAATATTAAGTTGAATATATGATGGAAGACTTCATTAATGGTAACAGTGGACAATGCGAATGCCTGACTTTGTTTATGTTAATGTCTGATTCAACTTGAGCTTTAGTTAGTTATAATGTTCTATGTTCACGTTAATTGCTTGCTCTGGGGCTTGATTTTCAATCAAACACTCAATAAACATTTAATTCTTAAGCAATTGTTAAAGTTATATCCCTCCAATAAAGTTACTCCATCCGATTAAAGTTGATCAATAATTAACATTGTACATATAAACCCAGTTCTAAATACAATTATATACATACCTATGTTCACTTTTATGTATCGTCTCGAATGCCGCACTCTCAAAGTCATTCATAATGAAATATGTGGTCCATCCTGAATCGGAAACTAAATCGAGTCCTGTTTCCGATGTAACGACAGGAACGCCAAAACATTTTGTGGCTTCGACCGTTTCTACATCGTTTGCAACATCACCGACCAAGCAGATTCGAAGATTTTTCGGCGACGGTGTTGGTGACACAGACATGTCTGTAAAATTCAAAGAAAAGAGAAAAAATGTTGAAAACTACAAGAGTAAAAGTGGCGTTGGTAAATGGGACTTCTAAAAATTATTATCTATTTTCTTTCTTGCTGAAAAAGCAAGAACGGACGGAAGTAGTAAGAAGAAATTGATACAAATTACTTGACACTTTTTTCCCAATGAATCTGATAATATAAATTTAAAGAGAACAGATGTTTGTGATTATGAGAAAATAATGAAGTTGCAGTGTAAGAGAAAAAGGATTAAGCTTCTAAATAGGTGTTATTTATCAAGGATCAAACATGATGAAGGCAGTTTGTTTTAAGTTTTGTTTTTAACCGGCAAAAGTAACAAATTAGAACTTGCGTTCTCATCATGTGGACATATATGATTGAAATTTTGCTAGGCCCATTTATTCCTTTTATTAGGCTTGCAATATGTTGGAACTTAATTACAATATTTTCAATATTCAATATACTAACAAAAGAGAAATCCAAATGTAAATCTAAATCTAAAATCTTTTTGTTTTCTATCTAAAATAAATCATGACAAGAACCTCTTTGAAAGCGTTTCTTTTCATTGCGACGCCAAAATTGATACCGATTTATTCAAAGAAATACTAATCAGAATTGTGTTAACGCTATTAATCCTTGCTGAATATTTGAAGCATGTAAGTTTCCATAATACAGATCCAGATTTTGCTCAGTCTGGAAACCAGTTTGTCACTCATATCATGGTTATTATTCATAGTCATAATCATAGTCTAACTACTATACTAAAAGCTCTCACAATTTGGAGGAGCGTCACAAAGAAACAGATACGCAAACCTCATTCAGTAAATAAAGCGAGCTTAGCAACATCGAGAGCTTGTTGACTGGCCGACCACATAAGGTTTGTGATCGAGTCCGAAATTTGCACACTCGAGCTGATTCGAGCTGGTTTTTATTTTATACTGATTAAACTTTCGTGTTCGAACATGGTCTCTGATCAAACTTTCATGTTCGAACAAGAATTGTCCATTGGTTATTATTAATGGCATAGGATTATAAGCTATAATATTCCGTTTTTGACTTAGATAGAGTTTTTTGAAAACTCGGTGTCAGTCACCGGTGACTGACGTGGCACTCAACGTGTCAATTCTTGAACTTCAGAAGGTATCAAAACATGGGAAAGTATTCACACTTTTGCATCAATGACACATTTGACAGAAAAAGTCATTCTAACAAAACACTTTATCAAATAGGGTCTATTTCTTATACTTATATTATACACAAAAATGTTCCAGCCTATATGGCATTTAACACCATAACTATTACAAATCATCACATCTGGTAAACTGATAAGTATCACAAATCATCACTCTTGTAACTTTTCTGATAAGTAATAAAACGACACATATGGAACTGTCAGCAAAATTAGATATGCCAATATTCCTTCAATGGGAAAATAATTGAAAAACGGTGAACAAGCATAGCTGCCGTAGCTCCTCGTAGCTGCTCGACGAGGAAAAGAAATAAGTCGTGAAATGGCGGTATTAAAGAAATAGTGATAGAAATAGAAATACTTCAAACACTAATAAGGCAACTACAAATAAAAGAGAGAAAGACGGTAAAGTTATATTCAAGTTGGAATCGGCGATGGAATATAACAAAACAATGAGAGGTGGTGATCATTGAACATATACATGATCTAAGGGCAGAGTATGGCTCAACACGATCTGGAACTCTAAGAAAGGATAAGGCCGAAATCCCGCCAAGCTTTAGCAAGCCATCTGCAGAAGAGTACATTAGCTTGGCTCACAACAATGCATGATAGTCGTTTCCTTTTCTCTCAAAAAACAAAGTTGTTCTGTGGGGCACGTAAACTGGGAAAATTAACTATATTGTGGAAAAACCCAAAGTAATCATGTTTTATAGTAAGATGAAAAACGGCACCAGATGTGTGGAAACTTCTATTTCCAGATTCACGAGAAATGGCTTCTTGGATTATTCTACGGACTGCTTGCCCAAGGGGTTCCTTATGCTGACACAATTTTAAATTTGAATTAAACAAAAGGGCACGTCCGGAAATATTCTAATCAGCACCCCTCCGTTTGCTTGTTCCTACGTTACAAATATTTATACAGGAGCTTATCAGTAGAATGCCTGGGGAGTCCGCTCAACATGACGAACGGCGCATCAAGTTCGCAAATCAAAAAGGGATTTTCTGTAACTTGGGTAGCTTGCTCTTTTTGTGAGAGAGCTGTTTGTTACGATCATCTACTGCATATGAATTTCACATAACCTGAAGAATAATTTTGTTTTTATTTTTTTTCCAAAATATGAGATCATTAATAACAAGTATTTGTGATTTTATATTCTTAATATTCGATTATAATTCTACTTCAAACATCTGAATTCCTACAGTAACAATTTGATTTTTGTATACTTTTTTACCCAAAATATTGGTTATTTTCAATTGGTGAAATAAATATGGTTTTCGATTCGGAACCTCATCGGATTAGGTTTTTTCTTATGGAGCTATTATTCAACTTAAATTCTATAAATTTGTCAGCCTTAACTATGACTTTGAGCTCCATATATAAAATTTTAGGTTCGAATTCAAATCACGCTCGTTCCAAAATGTTTAGCTGTAGCATGAAATTCCGGAATAAGACTTTCAGGGAAATCTTCTATTAATAAACAATCCCTTGGCTTCAGGTCAATTGAGACAAATAAAATAGTCAAAAATACGAGTTCGCTATGGGGGACCCAACGAAGGTCTGGAAAATTGTGGACCAAGAGGGATTAACTGATCTTTGTGAGGGTACAACCATTGCAGACTTGCTGAAAAAATTAGTGCTTAATTATTTTATCAAGCCCACAAAAGAAAAGCACTCTTGAGGAAGTGTGAAATTCATCAACACTTAAACGAATTAATTTTTTTAAATTATTAAAAAAAACATTAGCAACTGTGAAAATTTTTCATGTTCTCTGGTGCGCGAGCACCATAAAGAATATACTCATTATCTACTACTCAAGGTAGTGCAACAATTAATGCATCTTCTCAGCCATGAAAAAAAACTGCTTCCTATTATTTACGAAATTCTCGAATTAAGTATTCACTCCACATCGACAGTCTTTTTTAGCACCTCGGATAATGATATTAGTGCTGCAAACTGCATCTCGTGCAAAATTTCCAACATGTTCCCTCTTTGGTTTTATGCCCTGTCTTCAGTCAGGATTTTAATTTAGTGCTCTCTCGGAACACTTGGAGAGCCATTGAGTGCATTTCACTAATTGCAATCTGCCTAAGCAACATTTTCATAGCTATTCCTATTATTATTGTTGGTAGCATTGGTGGTGTTTGATGCAACTGCAACTGGCGCCACTGCGAATTTGAGCATTCTATACATACTGATGTTACTCATGCAATACTAATACTAGTAGTAGTTGTAGCGGCTGTAGGCTAAATAATTAGCAAATCATATAATGAGTGGTTTAACTTAATGATACTCGAGCTGTGAGCCAAGGGACAATACACAATTGGCGACAAATGTTGCAATAATGGCAACTTTATTGCTATTAAATTTTGAGTAGTTTTGTTAATTTAAGGGTTATAAACTTAGATTTATGATCTGGGGTTTTACTATGAATATGATCCAACTGTACATATATGGTGACAGCTGCAGGATGCGTATTTGTATACGGAACGGATGCATTATGAATATTTGTACCAATAAATTACAAGGCAGCGGTTAAACTACATTGTAATTGTCGTTATTATTGACTAAATTTGTGCTAAAAATCAAACAAATAGTGAGCTGAAAACAGCCTAAAATTGATGACAATATAATATATTTACATTGACTCGCGGGGGAAACTCACATTCCCCCCAGCAAACGATCAAAAAAGGAGAGAAAACATAAATAAATGCAAGGACATCTCAATCAAAGAATAATGTAGATCCAGGATGACCAGAACGCTCTTCGACGTCTGTTACCATAGTGATTGTCAAAACAAATTGAAAAAAAAAAACAAATTATTGGAAGATCGTCTTGTTTAAATGCTGAAGAATTAAATACCTCGCACAGAAGAGCACATCATATTTTACATGATTATTTGGGAATGAGAAGGCAATCGCACATTGGATTGCCAGAATGCTCAAGGACACACATAAGCAAATGCGACTCAAGATTTCGAAGAGGTCATCGAAAGTGTTTCAAGATGATCCTGAACCATTTTTAAGCTCGATTTATGATAGACGACGAAACATGACTTCGCCATTACTATCCTGACACAAAACAACAAGAACAAGAAATTCAAAGCAAATCGTCTGAAAATCAACAAAAAAGCGTTTTGATTGCTCAAAGAAATATAGAAACATGGGTTTCTCTATTTGTACCAACGTGTTGTTCTCGGATCTGACAGTAAATCTGACATTATAAAAGAGCGGAAACCATTCAAAAGTTGGAGGAAGAAAAATTGCGCTTTGATAGAAAAAATCTGCTAAATACTATTAAACATGGAGGGGGATTAGTAATGGTTTTGGGGTGCATTGAAGCTTCAAGAGTTGAAAATTTGGTATTGATTGAAGATACGATGAACAAAGAAGATAAATTTTAAAACATGCAGCTGAGGGCGAAGAAATTAGGACTAAGTCATTCTTGGTTGTTTCAACAGGAAAATGGCCCTTAATTTAGTGTCAAATCTGAATTCAAATCTTTCTGAATTCGCTAAAACGTTCGTTGAATTTATGCCAAGGAGATTAGATGCTGTGATTAAAGCAAAGAAATTGGCTCGACACAATATTGAAGCAGAATTTTATTAATTTGTTAACTTTATATTGTCGCATGAATTTAGAATTTATTTTGCTTTCATGAGTATTAGTTTGTCAATAATAATCTGGGAATTGACTAAGCACTTATTTTGAATAGAAGAAATAATGAAGTTTTAATGCTATCCAGAAACAAAATATCTGTGACTTGGTCAAAAGCTTTTCAACGAGTTATCCTAGATATGCTGGCGTTACTTTTATACTATGCTCACTGTAGTATTGGATGTGATTGTAAAATCCTGCAAACTGGAATGTTCTAATCAATGGTTGAGTTTCTTTGGATAATTTTCCATTTTATTGTAAGCAATTGAAATAAATCGGGAATCAAATATAGAAGTTTACTGAGTGGGACACAAAATGAAACAAGAATACTAATACACCCAAGAGACAAAATCAAATTGCACTCATTCATTCAATACGGAAACAATTCAATTCCCTTCATTAAGTACTTGAAAATGCATTAAGGACTATTTGAAATTTGGCATTATTGATAGCAAACCTCTTATACAACGCTCTCCAATATATACCTATACTTCTGGTTGTTATTGTGTTATGAACAAAGAAGATTTAATTTCCATAGGCTGTTGATCAAACTCGGGTCAGTGCATCAATTTACTACATCAACAAACTACACAAAGGACTGTCTGAAAACTTCATACTCGTTTATCAAATTATATTTCAGAGACTATGATTACCACAATCGTTGGTATTTTCGATTACCAATTTACGAGCGATGCCTATTCAAATTCGTTTGGGATCATCGTATTATGATATCCAATTTCAAAATATTCCAAATCCTCTAAGCAAGTACGTCAGCAAAGGATACATCACATTCCAAGTATAATGGACCCGTGTATCTATCGCACAATACTGATATGGTTACTTACCGATAAACATACTTGCACCCAGTTAGCATTAAGCTGCCCTACGTTCGCAACCACTTCTTCCCCTAAAAGTTCTAGCAACGATCCCATACTATTTACTGTATTATATCCCATATCCATTAGATTGCTTGGCTATTACTACTTCATAAAACAAATTGCTTTTGCGCGCTATAATAAACTGAATGAACGGTTGCCACAGCCGCCATCATACCAATTCTATTGCTGCCGCATGAGTTGTTCCAACTACTGACACGATTCTTCTGCTTCCTATTTACTACTTCCTCTCCGTGCCAGCGTTCATTACGTGAACACCATGAACAAGGAAGATATACAGCATGTGTGTAGGGCGATCATATCAATATGTAAATATTTGCTAAATTAAAAACGCTTTTGCAATTTATTTGCACACGAGATGGTAACAATTAGTACAGGTGAAAGATAAGAAACTTTTTTTCGAGGGTGAATGATGGAAGCGGAATAAAATGAAACCATGGAATAAGGATATGGAAAGGAGTCAATTTCATCGTGCGTAACACGAGTGCTTATTGTCAATTATTCGAACTTTCATGAATTATTTGTTATAAGCCTCGATCCACTGAGGATTTGAGGCGATTTCCCTGAAATTCGATGAACGTTTGAGATACAGATTTTAACACTTACTCGGTAAATCAATCGAAATTAAATCGAATGGAAATTAACATCGTTATCTTCGTCATTTGAGTCCGACTAACGTTGCCTAGAGTTTGCACTGTCTTCGTCCTTCAAGCTCAGTTGCAAGTGATTTCCTAGGTATCCGCTCCTTGTTCATCTGCTGCATGTGGTCATACTATTGCAGCATCCACAGTTTAACAATCTTAGAAAATCTTACTTGCCAAAAAGATCGTGCTTGTACCTTATACGCCATTGATCTCTTTCACGTTTGGCTCCTGTCTTTCAAATGTCATTGTTTTCTTCATTGTCCACGTCTTACGACCGAAGCGTAATGCATGCCTTATCACTGCGGTATGTATTTCAAACGCTGTGCTCCTATCTACGCAGCTGGACTTTAATATTGGAAACACTAAGCAGCACGTCTTACATGTGAGCTGCATTTGTCTTTGCAAGGCTACCCAAAGAAAATCGAACTTATTGCTTTTTTGCTTTTGAATTTATGTAACTTTTTAAACAAAAAGCCACCGACTCTAATTCCATTGCGCAAAACATTTTTTTAAATTCGCCTTTTGTAATGCCCGGAAGCGCCCCCGTCGTTCGGAAAAATACAAAAAAGTCGCAGAGGTTAAGGTCGGAGTAGGCCATAGGGGTCATACTATTTATGCTTAAAAATTGTCGCACGGACAGACTGCCAAAAATCAGGTCTCATCTGCATCAAACTGTCGCGCAATCTTTTCAAAACTTCCAGGTAGAATGACTAATTAATTGACTGATACTGTAGAAGAAACTGCTCTTACGGCGAAAAAAAAAACAAACAAATCAGCATTGTTTTGACGTTTGATTTCACTTGACAGGTGTTTTTGAGGCGATTTTTGCTTCGTTTCAATATCTTTATCGTAGCATTATTCATATCGTCACCTGTAACCGTCATCTTCGAAAAAAAATTCGATAATTTCGCAGCTTCACAGAAGTTCGTCGACGGTCTTCCAGAATGGTCGCGCGAATTTTTCAACATTTTCGTCATGGACGGTCAATTTGTCGTCAATTGACATTTAACCATTTTTGGAATGGGAAAGCCGCTAAAACAATTGAGTTTTCCCAATAGGCCTCGTACACCTTTCTTAACATCCAAGATGATGGTCATGGGACCAGTAAAATCGGCTTTAGCACTTTGGGACCAGGAAGCGTTGAACGAATTTGTTTGATCGATTGATCTTGTATGATTTTATTCATAATGTTTGTTCTGTTGTTTGTTTCAGTTGTCATGAATTTTTCGGGAATACTGGTACGCGTTGAAAAATCTGAACAATTTTCACCGCCTCAAGAAACGCACAAAATTCGTTCAGAATTTGACTTTTGTGGTTTAGAATAAGGGCCTTTTGTTGCTGTATATGTTACAAAATCGTAGCAGAAACCTTCAAAAAATTGCAACATCCATGGTGCCCTGATGTTGCAGAACATGGAAATTTGTATTACACATAGCAAGTTTGACTGATTTTAGTTTGATCAAATATACGGATCATTCTTCTATGCTCTTTATTTGTCATGAAATATTTTATACGACTGTTTAGGCAACTCCAAAAAAGAAATATTACGAAATTACCAGTGACAAAATTATTTTAGAGATAAATTAACAAATATGATGACTGCGATGAACGCGACTGGTGTTGACTACATTTGGGATATGTAACATTCAAGATTTGAGCGCTAGATAATATTTGTGTTTGATCAACAAAATCTTCACTGCAATCTTCGTTGCGTACTCTAAATTATTTATCGCCGGATATATTAAAGCATAACTACATAACTACATCCAAGTATCTTACTCATGTCAAGTATCATCATCACCTAAGGATGCATATAAATACCGAAAGTAACCATAAAGTAGACTTAGTCTAGCGCCGCCATTGAATTCGTAAATTTCAGAATGCATTTTAGAGTGTAATTGACGTTATAAAATTTTCAAAATGTACTATTTACGATTATTTGCTGCGAATGTAGTATTATTAGCTTTTCCACTATTCAAATGTGTGATTGCGAGTACACCGCCAAAAGTTGCGATATCACATGGCGGAAGTTTGGTTGGCACTTTTACGACAACTGATTTTGGAAGGATAGTAGACTCGTTTTTGGGAATTCCGTATGCTAGGCCACCTATCAATGACTTAAGATTCGCGGTGAGATTCGATCAGTCCTATCTGATAAATTGAAATTTGACTTCAATTTGAATTTCAAGGCACCGCAACCAGCTGAGTCGTGGTCCGGGGAAAGACGTGCTGACAGTGATGCACCTGCATGTCTGCAATATTCAATATTTACTCCTGAACCAGACAAAACAATCGGAAGTGAAGATTGTTTAATTCTTAATGTCTACACACCACATGTAAGGAAATATTTTTCATAAAGTGATAACGCTCAATGCAGTAATTCCGCAAGATTCGACTGTGAATAGAAATAGTGAAAAAACGAAACTAATAGTAATCAAAAGTAGATAGTTTATGCCATAAACCCAAGGATCAGCGAATTATTGCAATGAGTCTCAAAGCCAGTTTTTTATTGTTTTATTGTTAACTTTGCTCTGATATAACGTGAACATCGAATTCATTAGTGAAATGCACCTAGAAACAGAAATCGGAGTCAACTTATTCGCAATTACAAAATTAAAATGCTTTTGAACGTCGCTGAGGGGAAAAGTGATTGCGCAATGGTTTCAATTCGGATGTTTCTCCTTCGAAACACATAAACTTACGTAGCCTTCACAATAACGAACAAAACTGACCGATAAAGATCTATGCGTTTTCCAGTCCTCCTATTCGTAAATCGGGTTAACTGCATTCTTTTTTGACCACTCAGATAACTCTTTGAATTCATCTAAAAACTCAGAATTTCTGATCGCCCTCCAGGACACACATCCTTTTTAATCTGTCTACAATCAAGCAAACTATTTCAAGCCAATGCATTAATAGATATAGACTGAGAGCCAGTGAGCCGCCCGTCTAACGGTATCCCTGTAAAGCTAGGAATTTGTGTATTGATGATTTATACCATGTTAAGCATAGTAACCATGACCTGGCAGGCCTTGGGCCTGCACATCAGCAAATCCTAAAATTTTGCAAATGCAAATAAAAATTCAAAAATAAACTTATCGCTGTAAGTTTGAAAATTTATTGGGAGTTAGTTTATTCATTAAAATGTTAAGAAAAAAATTGCCAGGCGATTCTGGTGAGCACAAGTGCCAGCCAGGTGAGTCAAAAGGTGTACATTCTATCCCTAAAAATAAACTTTGTCCTGTAAAGTTGAAATTTGAATATGTATTTAAGTAAGAGATGTAGAAACAGAAAATACAATGACAGGCGGTTCTGGCTAGCATAAGACCTTGCCAGGCGAGGGGGAAGATGCTATGGGTGTGCGTCTGAAGAGGGTAAAGTAAATTCAATGGGGCAAGTGATATAATATGGGGTCTAAAAATTATTAGATATTATATATTATTATTAAAAATATTAATTTTATTGATTATAATGACATGTATATAATATTAGAGAAATTGATATATATACAATATTAGAAGAATTAGTTTATTAATCATCAGCATCTGACTCATCGCTACTCATTTCTTCTTCATCATATGACTCTTCATAATCAACTTCATCTTCTGAAATCAAAAAAAGTTTGATACATTTAAAAAAAATTTTTTTTTTGTGCAATTACTTAAAATCTCATATATTAATGTTATTGAAGTAATACGTCGCATTTCACCTGAAATTTCTTTCTCAGCTTCATTTGTCTCGTTTTCATCAACATCAGTTGGCTGTTGTAAAAGTATCTCATAGATCGAAGGAGGAACTGTATTCCCTTCATACCAATTAAAAACGTATTTATCGTATTTATTAAATTCCAACCATTACCTTCAGGTGTAAGAACTGTTGGCTCTTTCAAATGACTATTTCGCCAGACATTTGTGATGTATGATGTTCTCAATAATTGTTGGTGTAGTTCACGTTGGCATGGAGGTAAATTTGATGAATCATAACTGATAAGTTTCTTCGTAAACAATTTAATATTATTCGTTTTGTATGTGGCTAAAAACTTTGCATAGCGTGCATCATTTAGACTTTTATCTTTCATATTATACATTTGACATACAAACTTTTCAACTATAGGAAAAATATTTTCTTCCTTTTCTATGTCATTGTTTCCTAACGCTGCGAATGCCTTTTGATAACGGATATTTCTTTATAGTAATTTGTATGGCTTCTTTTTTCCTCTCCTTGAAAATGATGGGTAGAAATCACAACCGGTTAATGCATGAAAGCCCGGAAAGCTTTGAAATAAAATAGGTCCTAATTTCTTGTGTAACTCTCAAATATTTATCCATTTCTTTGAATTGATAGTGCCATATTCCATGTAAGTATTTAAATTGTTGTTACACAGGTGATCCATGTTCCCCAGCATTATTACAGAAATATCAGAGTCAGATGTTTTAATTAGAACATTAGATACACTACTATCCATTTGGCATACATGGTAAATAATCTTTGTGTCAGCTTCTTCATGCTGTGGACACGATAAATTATCGTCTACACGTGAGACCACAGAGTTGTTAAGAGTACAATACGTATAACATTCTCTGTAATTTAAGTTAACTATGGTATTCCCGATGAATTCTGCCAGCTCTTTCGATATCCAATGATCAATTAAAAATTCCACAAAAGCTTCTTTGAAGTTTATATTATAAAGTTCTTTGTTAAAATCAACCGGTCTTACTTGTTCTGGACCGGTAATGAAGTATTCTGTATGTCGTGTTTCATGACGTTGACTAAAAATGACTACATCAAATTGTTGCGGTACGTCGTCATTGGTAATATTTGCGTTGAACACGCCAATCATCGCTGGTTTAGACGTTTTATGCAGTGTACCATCTTTATGGCACAATGACATTGGCACGACTGTGATAGGGTATTTTTATAGGGTATAGGGTAGTTTTTCCAAATCGATGTTATGCTCTATTGATAAAGCTAACAATCGGGCAAATTAATCACGCTATGCACGAACTTCGTGAACTTTATCTTCCAATTTTATTTACTTTTTTCTTTTTCTCAGAGGCGAAATTCATTATTTTAATTTGAGAAATTTTTTCTTTAAATCTACTTCCATTAGTCGAGCATTCGGTGATAAATTGTTCTTTTGATGTTTCTCCTATACTTAAGAAATTTAACAAATAATTTTCAACTGGGCTCGAAGCTATTGTGCCATTACCAATATTGTATAAACAATTTTCATCCAAATTTTGCTGAAACGGGTTTAAAAATTTATCGAAATTGTTTATAAAATTCCATAACTGTTCAGAATCTCTTTTGACAGCATAATCTTCCAAGTCAGCTGAAACATAATTTTTTCGTCGGAAACCCGTAACGTCCATCGTATATGATATAATTGTGGTTCTCATGTCATGGCTTCGAGCCCATCGCTGACGGGCAGAAATAGAGTTGGTGAATTGAATTACAGCGGTTAATATTCTTCCTGCATCCGCATTAATAGTTTGTTCAAGTACTAGATCCACACGTTGTCTTGAAAAAGATTTATCGGTGCGTTTGATTCCAAGATATCCTTCTTCCATCGATTTTGCAATCGATGGATGTGTAACTCCGACTTTTAATAAGTTCTCCTGGTATTTTATTAGCCATCGTGAATAGTTAGGTTGGTTAGTAATGAAGAATACACTTGCTATTTTCGATAAAATATATTTATATAATGTCCTTATACTCCAACTCAGCAACTGATAATAATGAACAAGTTTTATGTAAATGACATAATATTGGGGAGTTTTTCCAAAGGCTCCGTTTCTACATTTTTCCTTATAAGTTTGGTATTCAGTCAACACTGTCAATATCTCTTGATCTTGCTTTTTATTTTCAAACGATTCATTATTCTCCATCAATATAGAAAGCCTATTGCTGACATTTTCATTTATTTTAATATTTTCTTTCTCGAGAAATGATTCGAAACATAATATTTCTAATCCCAGTGCCATTAATGGATGCAACCGCTTACATCTATTAAAATGTTTTCCTTTCAAAAATCCATCTACAGAACCATTCGCGATTATTTCACTTCTAACAGCTATGTTCATTATGCCACTGTCATCGATAAACTTGCCAATTACTCTAAACAATGCTAGCGTTATATGAAATGGTCCTAAATGAATAAACAGATTATCATAAGTTGGCTTTTCTGTACATTGCACTTGCATAGCAATTTTTGCTATTGCCAAATCATATGTAACATTGATGCAAGGTTGATCTATTTCTGTTGTAATTTTCTGACTTTGTTTCATAGTTTCTATGACAACTGATCCATTTGTCGGGGATTCATTTCTTGGTGTTAAATAACTGATTTTTTCTTTTTTATTATTTACATCTGTATTCAAATTGTGACGAAATCCAACCCACATTGGTTGGATAAACATTAAACACAAATAACATTAATATATGAGATTTTATGTAATTGCACAAAAAAAAAAAATTTTTTTTAAATGTATCAAACTTTTTTTGATTTCAGAAGATGAAGTTGATTATGAAGAGTCATATGATGAAGAAGAAATGAGTAGCGATGAGTCAGATGCTGATGATTAATAAACTAATTCTTCTAATATTGTATATATATCAATTTCTCTAATATTATATACATGTCATTATAATCAATAAAATTAATATTTTTAATAATAATATATAATATCTAATAATTTTTAGACCCCATATTATATCACTTGCCCCATTTAATTTACTTTACCCTCTTCAGACGCACACCCATAGCATCTTCCCCCTCGCCTGGCAAGGTCTTATGCTAGCCAGAACCGCCTGTCATTGTATTTTCTGTTTCTACATCTCTTACTTAAATACATATTCAAATTTCAACTTTACAGGACAAAGTTTATTTTTAGGGATAGAATGTACACCTTTTGACTCACCTGGCTGGCACTTGTGCTCACCAGAATCGCCTGGCAATTTTTTTCTTAACATTTTAATGAATAAACTAACTCCCAATAAATTTTCAAACTTACAGCGATAAGTTTATTTTTGAATTTTTATTTGCATTTGCAAAATTTTAGGATTTGCTGATGTGCAGGCCCAAGGCCTGCCAGGTCATGGTTACTATGCTTAACATGGTATAAATCATCAATACACAAATTTCTAGCCTTACAGGGATACCGTTAGACGGGCGGCTCACTAGCTCTTAGACTAATAGCTCAATACCATATGCAGATTTTTTGTCAATAATTTCAAGGATCACTCACACTGAACGTCATACACGGTATTTAATGTTTGTGGATGCCATCATACATTAGTACCCTTTGTTTGCTACTTAGAGTGTTTGTGTCTCTCTCTAGTTGTTGCCATCCGCAACTGTTAGTGCTAATTTTTAATATAGATTAGCACTAACAGTTTCAAAGGACGAAACAGGCGAATTAAAATTAAACATAACAGAGCATTTATGCAGACATCTAGCAGGTTTTTTTTTTACACCTTTATTTAAAACAGGATAGGCCAGCTGGGAAGAAAATGCCAGTACTATTATGGTTCCACGGTGGTGCATTTAAATTGGGTTCAGTTTCTTCATACGATGCAGGGCCTCAGCGGTTATTAGACAATGATATAGTATTTGTTACTTGCACGTATCGACTCGCAGCTCTAGGATTTCTGAGTACAGGCACTCTTGATTCGCCTGGAAATTATGGACTTAAAGATCAAAATATGGCACTGAATTGGGTAATCGAAAATATTGAATTTTTCGGTGGAGATCCACACCAAATTACTTTGGCTGGACAAAGCGCTGGAGGTGCGAGTGTAGGATTCCATATGGCATCACCATTATCGGAAGGTGAGATACTTTACTGAGTTTTTTTTATAAAAATACTTCATTGTCATTGCAAAACTATTTCACAGGACTATTCCAAAAAGCAATATTGCAATCCGGAAACAGTTTCGATGCTTGGGCTCTCATAGAGAGTGATGTGGCAATTGAACGATCTAAAAAACTTGCTGATTTACTAAACTGTACAACTGAAAACTTTCATGAAATGGTAGAATGCTTACGACAGGTTCCCGGGAAGGACATAGTTGGTTTAGCACCACAATTTATAGTAAGCAAATCAGATTTTTGTACGCTGTTTTTTATGTCCGAGAACGAGCCGAGATATACAAATAGCCATAACGCTTCCTAACCAACTGCACAGCATGTCACGGGGAACTTGGAAAGCATTATTATTAGAATTATATTATTATATCCGTTTTTAAAATTATTAACATGCGGTAGCATACTAAAAGAAAAATTTATTTAAAATTTCCCATCCAGGAATTTGTATCAGGAGATCCATTGACAGTGTTTGCGCCGGTTGTTGAGCCTGCTACGGCAGGAGCGTTTTTGCCAAAAAATCCACGTAAACTGAGAAATACTTATGGACATCGAATTCCAATAATTATTGGTGTGACATCAGATGATGGTCTTATGGAAACAGCATGTGAGTTCATTTTAATTTTCATAGTAGAACATAATTTTCATAGAGTGTGATCGTTACATGGAATGTTGAGAAAGCTGCAGTGGTTGGGTGCGATATACGAGTAATACCATAAATAGTTTTTTATTCAGTTTCGAAAGAAGGAATCGATGAGAACTAGATAACGTTTCCTTTTTTTCATGGCGAGATGAGGACATCTCCATCTACTCTTCAAGTAAACAGCAAACTTGATATATTTAGAAAGAAAGGTGGGAAGAGCTCAAGCTTCAAAACTTCCTCACCCATGAGTTTTTTTGACACACAGAACCACACTTGTGCAAAATACCTTAAAGATACAAGATATTGTTCGTAAGCGAGTTAAATACCGAGAAGCTGAAAGCAATGTTGGTGTTTGAATAAGCTACATTTACCTGATATTACCAAGACCACATACGACAGGATTTATAGAGTCTTTACCAATGAACTTCGTGCGAAAGACGTCTTCGTTCGTTGGAAGATGAAATCAAATCACAGGACCAAATGAATAGACGACTTCAAGGCATCACATCGATCGGGAAAACAGTTTGGATCGATTTGCAACTGTCGGTTAAAATATACTGCTTAATACTTGTAATCCTAGTCACCAGACTATGCCAAAAGGATAATAAAGATAGCAACCCGGATACGATTTCGACGCTTCAGCTCTTGTAACACTCAATGTAGCGATTTAACATATTAACGTCTTCCAAGCATCACACGAAGCTTGGAAGAGGTTAATTTAGTTAAGGTTTTATACCAAGAATCAGATCAGGTTGATATCTTAAATGTCCATTAGAAGTTGCTGAAAATGGTAAAACGAAAAAGCGAACAGGAGTGATCAGGATTAGGGCCGGTTTATAAATTTATTGTTATAAGCATGATGTGTCACAGGTTTCTTCCGAACCTATCATTTTTTGTTACAGACATTTTCTATCTTTTGCAGCACTTATTTACAATTTCAATGACGAGTTGTCGAATAATTTTGAAGATGTATTACCGCTTTTGTTAGGATATGAAAATATTTCACCACAGGATCAAATGACGGTTACACAAAAACTTGACCGATTCTATTTAAGAGAACAACGTGGATGGACTAGTGAAAACCACCAAAATTTAACAAATGTAATTAAGGATACCTTCGTCTCTTTGCAAGGTGTGATGCATAATTACCAATTACGTTTCAGTTGTTTTCTGACGGGCTATTCTTTTCTGGTTTGGATCGCTTTATCCGCAATCGTTTTGCTGCGAAAAAAGTTGGGCCCACATATGTGTATGTCTTTGACTATCGAGGACCCGAGTCTTTGACAGAGTTTTTAGGAGGAGGCCCGTCATATTATGGTAAGATTTACTGCCACCAACTTCATCAAATGAGTTTTACAAAAATTTTGATTCGAAGGCGTCTGTCATATGGATGATTTGCCTTTTTTGATGAATTTCAATCAAATAAATGTTACCAAAACAGTACGTGATAGAAGAATGCGGTATGGCATGTCTACAATGTGGGCAGATTTTATGCGGACTGGGTATGTCAAACTGTCAAATGTCAAATTTTAAAAAGAATCAGTAACAACATTCGATAAATTGTGGCTGGTTTTATTTGATTTCAGTAATCCCACTCCTTCAAAATCCAACGTTACAAAAAAATGGAAGCCAACTTTTCAATATCCTTTAAGATATGTTCAAATAGGTAATCAATGCCGACTCGATGATGAGACTATCCAAGAGACTAGCGACGAATTAGTGTCGAATCTAGCTAGCAGTGGAAATCCAGTTGAAAATGAAAATCAAGAAGAAAGTTTAAATAGAAGGTGCTTAGATGATTATTTAATCATCACAAACAAAATCGGCTTCTTCGAGAAACGAATGAAGTTGTGGCGGTCGTTACTAAGTTATCTTAAATGGATTTAGCAGGTCTTTTTGTTGCAGGACAATGTTATTTTGTATATTTTGTTAAAAAATTGAAGAATTACAATAAAATTAACTTGAAAATAGAAACAAATATGAGGTTTTTTCGGTTTTAAATGCTTTGTATAAAGACGGAGAGTTGTTAAGTTTTTCAGCACATTGTCGATTGGCAAATACAAGTACAAGGAAGATTTGGACTGATATTAGTACAATTGTCAACCGTATCAAATCAACAACTACGTACTTGCTTTGACGGACAGATGTACAACCACAGCAATAGCAATATTATTGACCAAATGTTTCGAACGAAATAATTTTGCGGTAAGCATAAAATGAAGTTATGCTTTCAATATATGCCAATGTGTGAGGTTGGGTTCTTGGCTATCTGTGTTAATTGTCACACTCTGAATAACTTCGTGAAAACAACTGACAGTGTCAGCGCTGTTCAGTGATTACGCGTGATATAGTAAACATACCTGAAAACAAAACCAACCATGATAACTCAAAGCCTTAAAGAAAAGCCAGAAAGAGTAGGGAGGTACACCAGCCATGCAAAAAAAACGAATACTCAGATGGGCAGTCATATGCTCCCACGAGCTTAAGAAAGAAATAAATATGGGAAGTAACTTGTGTTCAACGTGAAACTGAAAAAGCATGAAAGGAATCGAATACTGCGATTCCTTTCATGCTTTCATGCACGATTTCTTTAAAGTAATCTTTACACCTGGATATTTTGGTGGTTGTTAAAATTTTCCCCGAACTTTCGGAACAGATCATTCGCTTCTAACATTTTTATAACTTGAACGCACGCCGAATTCTTCTCAAGCCTCCTAAAGTAAATGCAAATGGAAAGAAAATATTTTTTGACTTGTATTTTCCTCACATTTACTTCTATAACCATCTTATCAGCTCAAAAAAAAAATGAGAACGTGGAAGAACTTTTTCTTTTTCTAGTTTTTATCATTTCCAACAACCATGTCACACAATTATAATGATAGGAGAAATGAGAGCAGTTTAAAATTGCGACCGAAATATATTAATAGTTATGAAATATATTAATAGTTAAAACTAGACAGTGACGCCGTCCCCACTTTCCCAAAGAAGCTTCATACGATAAATCTCGTGCAACAGACAGACGATTCTAACAATCTTCTAAAATTCTTGTAATTTATTCAAAAAATTGGTAACTAATATTCAAAATCACAAGCGTGGATTCGGGAGACATGAGTGAATTTGCGAATATTTATACGCTTTGGAAAACACAAAATAGTTTTTTTCGAAGTGTTTCGTACCAATTATTCATGAAAAGTTCTCTGCTCCTCTCTACACATTTCTTTTCTTCAAAACTAAAGCTATGGAATAAATAGCTTAACTATTTTGTAGATCGATATTGGACTTGGAAATATGCTATAAATAGTGGGATTTCAGGAAGAAATTCGTTCACTTCTATACTGTTAACACTTTGTTCACCTTCGGTCAGCTTTGGACACGTGATTCTTGGCCCCCTTTGGTTCAAATAATGTTAAGTTCTGCGCGATTCATTTTAACAGTTTTAGCTTTAATTCGCGGTGCACATTTGCAACTGCCAATAAGGCCTCCTTTAGTTCAATTGTCTCATGGAGGATCATTGGAAGGTACTAACGTGTACTCGGCGAACGGAAGTCCTATTGATGCATTTTTCGGAGTACCATACGCAGTACCTCCGCTTGGTGCGCTACGCTTCCGCGTAAGTATTAGGAAACAAAAATTTATAATTCGCCACTGCAGCGAGAATCCACAGTAAGGTACAAAAGTCATTAGTTCTGTGAAATGTGCTATCAAGTGCCTGATCTTAAGATCCTTTTATCAAAACTAAGTGATTTTCGAACACCTGAAAATTATTGAGCACTATAATTATTGATTCTAAAATTATTGATTCACTATAATTAAGTAGTTTGCTTCCGGACGATTGGTCATTCTGGTGTTTTTTTACAGGATCCTCAGCCGGCGCCCGACTGGCTGAGTATTCAACCAGCTATCACAAGTCCTCCGCCATGCGTTCAAAATGATGTTTCTGGAGAGGGTGGTATAAGCGTTATCGGTACCGAAGATTGTCTGTATTTGAATGTTTTCACACCTCGGGTAATTCATCAAGAGTTTATATATACAAAATGTGATTAGACTTATAAACGTTTTAAGGATCGTGTCAACGAGCCGGTGCTCTCGGTTATGGTATATTTCCATGGAGGAGCATTTTTCAGAGGATCCTCCGATCCAGTAGTTTATGGCCCACAATGGTTGCTAGATCGAAACGTTATACTCGTGACTGTCAACTACCGGCTTGGTCCTTTTGGGTTCTTATGCACAATGAATAAGTTTTCGCCTGGAAATTATGGTTTAAAGGATCAAAATTTAGCACTGAAGTGGGTGCAGGACCATATTTCGAGCTTTGGTGGAAACCCGAATGATGTTACAATTTTTGGACAGAGCGCAGGCGCCGCTAGTGCCTCACTTCATCTGATTGCGCCATCCTCTAGTGGTAAGTGTTAAAACTGATTCTATCAATTCTGCATGTAGATCAAATCAGCAGATTTATAGCAGTTGGAAATGTTATTAATTTTTGTTTTGGTGCCATTCGAAATTTTCATGTTTCGTTTTTTTTAGGTCTCTTCCATAAAGCCATTCTACAATCTGGGAATTACTTTAACCCTTGGGCGATTGTACCTGCAGAAAAAGCTGTACAACGGGCCCAGCAACTTGCAGCTTTAGTCTCTTGTCCAGGTCCTGTAAACGATAACTATGAACTGATGATGAGTTGCTTACGCGACGTAGACGCAAAACTGCTGATTGCGAAACAAGTTATATTCTTTGTGAGTTTCAGAAGACAAAAAGAGAAAAAACACAAATACTCAAATTTAATTTGTTATTTGCCGCAGGTTTTCCCAACAGGCGATCCAGCTACGGTATTCGGACCCGTCATTGAATCTGAATCATCTAGTGCCTTTTTACCAACCCATCCTAATGACATTACTTCTTCATATGGTGATGAAATTCCTGTTATTGTTGGTTGTACAGCGGACGAAGGAGCATTCAAATCTGGAGGTATTTCAATTACAGCACAAGAACTCAATGTCTAAGAGATAATACAAATTTTTGTCTGTAGCCATTATAAATCAATACTCGGATGAATTTGCCGCAAGTTTCGATCTCCTTGTACCCAGTATTGCATTTTACGACGACTTAAGTATCAGTGAACAAAGAGAGATAACACAAAGGATCAAGGACTTTTACTTCAAAAAAGGATTTGATTGGTCCCTAACCAATAGTCGCAACTTAACTAATGTAAAATGTAATGGACATGAATATTTGAATGAATTTCTGATGTGAATACTCTTTCAGGTTTACTCTGATACCGGATTCTTTGCGGGAATGGAACAATTTTTGAAAAAACGGCGAAAAACAGCCAGAGCGGATACATATGCTTATATCTTTGATCACAACCCCCCACAGTCTTCGACAGTGTTGTTTGGTGCTGGAACAAACTTTTTTGGTACTACTATCAAGCGTATGTTTCTGAAAGTATTCTAAATGTTGAACTCAACAGGTGTCGCCCATGGCGATGAACTTCCATTCCTCTTTTCTACGGCTCTTTACGGCCTTCTCTATAGTGAACGAGATCGCCAAATGGTATCAACGATGACAAGAATGTGGACTGATTTCGCGAAGACCGGGTAAGATGAAATCAAATCGAAGTTTGAACTGCCTTCACACACAAATTCATTGCAGAGATCCAACACCAAAAAAGTCACCAGTAGTTGAAAAATGGAAAAGAGTTCGAGGTTTTCCATATCGATATGCTCTAATTGGCAGCAAATACCTTCGATATACTCCACGAAATTCTAGCAAACGACAGTATAACGAGTCAGAGAAGGACACGAACTTGACTACAAACCTCCCAGAAGAAAATAATTATTCGAAAAAAACAGAAAGGTATTCGTACGATGTAGAATCTACAGAAGATGACGGTTTGGACATGGAAAGAGCCATTGAGCCATGTCATGGTTCAGAAAAAGGCAAATGCAATACAAATGAGCCTGAATATGATCATAATATAAAAGAAAACTCAGTGACTGAAGATAAATTCTACAATGAATATTATGATCGACGTAATAAACGTTGCAAAGTGTACAGTAAACGAAAATATCGCTGTCTTATTTTAAGGAATAAGTCGAACAGATTTTGGAGTGGATTTTATATTAGAAGGGATTCCAAAACCTCATAAATACTCTTAAAAGACTCCAATCATAGACGGCACTTATTATTTTATTCGAATAACTATTTATTTTTTACCGAACTGATGAACGTTTTCATTCATTTGTAAGTTCAAAGCGAGTAATGGAAACGTAGAATTCCAATAAAGCCTACATCCTAGTTGATGAAAATACGACGCAAACTATACCTTAAATGAACTCGTTATTCCTCTTTACCGAACGAGAAATAATGATTTTTAATACGATTATAAATTATATAACAATAAATAACTAATCACTGATTTTTAACGATTCTTTCTGTATTAACATTTTAAGAACTGCCATTAAAGCGAAAAGACCGCCGAATTAGGATCATTAGAAAATTTATATATAAGAAGTGGCTCATTGCAATGAGTTTGGGCAATGAAAAAGATCTTCTTAGAACTGTCGAAATTAGTACGGTGATTTTGACAGGTCTGTTCAATAAATGTCTCGAATTTTGAATTCCCATGGCCTACGTATATTCCATTTTCGACATTTTTATGGCGTTATGTTGGTACTCATACTTCTCATCCCCGTGGACCAGTTCTGCCATTCAGAATCTTCAGTTAATTTTCGACAGCACGTCTACTTGGAAGTGTTTGGCTTGTCTTCGATATTTGTCCATCATACAAAAAATGGATCGAAGAATCTGTATCAAATTTTTTGTGAAAAACAACTTACAACTTATTTCGAGTATTGACTGCTTATCGGCGGCAACAAGAATGAAATGATGATGAATGATGTTGAAGAAATGCGTGCCGGGCTCTCGAGCAAGTCATTGCACTTCGACAAAGTAAAGAAATTAGTACCAATTTAGTATTAAAGAAGTAGCTGAGGCCTCAAACATATCGATTGGCTCGCGCATTAGATTTGTACCCATAACTTGAGCTTGAGACCGGACGCCACGAAATTCGCGAAATCTGAAAAAATCTGAATGGAAAATTTATTCGAGTCGCGACCTACGAAGATCATTTTTGACAACTTCAATGACAAAGACATACGCGAGAGCCTTGGGTGTCCTACATCGGTTAGCTTTAAAACTCCATACATGCTCATGAAACCCAAGAGCTAAGAAGGTGGTCGGATATTTTTGCGAAATCTAATCCCAAAAAAATAATAAGGCGCGGGGCTAGACATCTTCTGAGAGCTCATTATATAACCAATGACTTATGACTTCAAAAAATTGTTTTGGATTTGGATCGCAACATGTGTAATCAAAAGCTTAAGTCGAAACGATAATGAGAAAATTTAATTTACCGAATAGTAATGTTTTTAATTCCAATAGAGAGCAATTGGGCGTAATTTGCAAATTTAATCAAAATTGCATGACTAAACCATGATTTTAAAACCGGAACTGATAATCGTGAGGTAATAATTGAGCAATTCAGTACTGTTGAAAGAAACTGTTGAGATTAAGCAATAAACCAAATTTTATTTTATGTCCAGTATTGTGTATTATGTATTCTGACGCCTCCTCCAAACAAATATCTGCACTATACTACGATCCTTAGGGAAATCTTAGAGCATTGAAAATTACTGAATGCGTTGGAATTGAAAATAATCAGCGACTCCTGGCTACCCAGACCTTTAAAACAATCAGCGGCAATGAAAATAAAAACGAAATTGAGACCAAAAGTGAATCAGAGAAATTACGAGATCTACCATATATTCAACGCGAGGAAAGTGTTCATGAACGACAGAAACTTAATGGGGTTGTCACTTAGAAGGCTCTCAGATACTAAAAACAGTATTTGACAGAAGGACCGAAGAACGAAGGCCGGGAGGCAAACCTTGACCGTTTCAATGGACAAAGACAGTACAAATATTATTTACTTAGGTTAATAAGTTATCAGATCGAATTTGAACACTACCAAATGATGCTACATTTAGAGGGTATATAAAAATGCTTCTCTACTCAATACTTTCCGTGCACAAATCACTGAGCTTGGGATGGATTAATATCAAAATAAAGATACATTAGAAAACATTTAATTTTCCCTAGTGTGGATCGAAGCAATTGACAAGTTCTGCATCAGGAAAATCCACCTTCGTGAAAATTAACGTCCGAAGCCACAACAATTTAAACAAGAATCTATTTTTCATTTGAATTAACAGTCAAATCAGTGCATATACTCCGGTCTTGAAGTTTTCATATTTTGGTTTAAAAAAAAAAAAAAACTTTTATGGTTTAAAACACATAAATATAATGATGAAAACTGCATAGACCTAATGCTAACAAATTATTAACAGTTTATATGGCTTTCCTGGTCACGTTGTATCAATCAAGATTATTTTATACTGTGCCAAACTACTAGTACTAGCTGGCAGCTAGTTGGCATCCAATGCCACTTAACTTTTTGACTACAAGTTGCTTTGTTGCTAACACTGAGCATCAAACCGAGGAACATCAACAGAAGAATGAAAATATGCTTTCAAAAAATGTTGTTATCAGATGTTCTTTTGACGGGGAAGTTGTTAATATTCAGATCAGAATATTTTGATTATCGAAAAAATGTTTAGGCTACACACTCTAAAATAAATCTTCTGCGTCGAAAATTGGAAAGAGAATCACAAAGCATAATGGCATTCACTAGAATAGAAGCTATTGCAGTGACAAATCGTTGATGATGATCAGTAGAATTAATATGAGTTTAGGCCCATGATTCTTATCCGACCCAAGAAATTCCTCATTAAAAAATCATTTAAGAATAACTCATTAAAAACCATCTTAAGATATTCAAATTCACAACAAAATGTGGTAAAGTGTGGTAAAGAGCTATAGCTCAATCTGAAATAACAGTATATCTGATAGTTCGGCCGTTTCCTGTTAGAGCTTCTTCGAACTCAAGACATAATGTACATCTTCGCATTGCATCCATTCAAAAGTAAGACATTTGTAACCTTTGAATCAACCTTCAAGTATCTAAACCTTATGTGAACGCTTCAAACTCAAAGGATTGTAAAATACAATCTTTGCACCTTAAACCCTATTCTCCTCTACAACATATCGTCTAGCATAAGAGATGTAATTTTTCATAAGAAATATCTTTAATCCAATAATAATAAAATGTTTGTTAATTTTATGTCAAAATTAGGCATAGCGGGATCTTAATGCAAGCCTATAAATGGCGATCGCTTCGGAAAAAAACTTCTTAATCGGTTTGGAATGTGACAGAAGAAAGTTTAGTTGATCAGTTGCCAAGAGAATTTGTTAAAGTTGGATGTCCCATCGCCAATTTAAATGTGATAATGTGGAAAATTTTAAACATATTTGGTGTGATATCATTACTGCGGGGTGTTCAGCTGCAATTACTACCGCCTCCTACTGTGAATTTACCTCATGGGGGCTCGCTTCGTGGCACATATTTATATACAGTGCAAACACGTGTGATCCACGCATTCCTCGGCATACCATATGCCCAGCCACCGGTCGGACCATTACGTTTCTCGGCAAGTTTTTAAAATATCTAATACAACAACTACTTCTTCTACTACTACTACTACTACTACTTCTACCACCATTACTACTACTATTACTACTACTACTACTACTACTACTACTACTACTACTACTACTACTACCACTACTACAACTGTTAAGGATTTCTCAGAAATGTGCGGTAAGAGCTTGTCGAGCTTACTAGAACACAAATTTACGAAGTGAATTCAGGACTGGTTTCTAAATTTTGAGTTTGGAAAAATGGTTAAGGTTCATTTTGAACAGAAAACTGTGCCTGTTTCTCTTTCTTCTTCGGCTTCTTCTTTCTTTCTTCAACGCTTCTCTCTCTGTTCCGTGAGCAATTTTGATGTTTCGACTATATTAATTTAACGTGACGATAACAAACGTGACTCAGACTTCGTGCATTTAAAGATACGTAGTGCAACGCTTAGGTAACGTTTGACAAGTCAACATTTTACTAATTTTTTTTCAGGATCCTGAGCCAACTTATAGTTGGAATGGATACTTAGAGGCAACAAAGAAGGCAGATCCATGTATTCAGTACGACGCAGCAGGACTAGATAAAACTCCATTTGGAAGCGAGGACTGTCTCTATCTTAACGTGTACACTCCACGGGTATGATATATAAAAGCGTTAGTCACATTCACCTGAAAGTTTACATAATAATAGGAACGTAGCTCTAGTCCGATACTTCCTGTAATGGTTTGGATTCATGGAGGCGCTTATTATCTAGGTTCCTCTGATCCGATTCTATACGGCCCGGAGCGTTTGCTTGACAACGACGTTATTCTCGTTACAATCAATTATCGCCTTGGTGCATTTGGATTTCTTAGCACAGAAACGTTACATGCCCCGGGGAACTTTGGACTGAAAGACCAGAATATGGCTTTGAAATGGATCAGAGAAAACATCGCTGCATTCGGTGGTAATTTGGACGATATCACTTTGTTTGGTCAAAGCGCGGGTGCGGCAAGCGTTTCACTTCATATGGTTGCTCCAGCATCAGCAGGTATGGCACCATTTAATCCTTACTTGAATTCAATAAGTAAAACTAAATTTGTTTTCCTTTTGCTTATGTAAGATTTATTTCACAAGGCTATCCTCCAGTCTGGTAACTACTTTGACAGATGGGCTATGATACGAAAAAATAAGGCAGTGGAAAGAGCGCAACAACTCGCACGCTATCTTCAATGTCCTGTACCAACTGATAAAGACTATTCCTATATGATTAACTGTTTGAGAAACACCGATGCAGACAAAATTATTTCCGCACATCTGAATTTCTTTGTAAAATCTCAACCAGATCTCTAGTATAGATTTATTAAATTTGATCCTTTTTAAGGTTTTCCCAACAGCCGACCCTGTAACCATTTTCGGACCAGTTGTTGAACCACTATCTTCTACGTCGTTTCTGGAACAGGATCCTCGAGATATAGACAATTCGTATGGGGATGGAATACCAATTATTATTGGTGTTAATTCTGATGAGGGTTTGGTAAAGTCAGCGGGTAAGCTTTAGACAGTTTTTGTGTTCGAATCAACTAATGAACAATATTTTATAGCCATCGTCAATCAACTCAGCACCGAGTTTCAACAAAACTTCGAGTCTATCTTACCGACCATGCTCTTCTTCGACCACAAATCATCTAACACTCAACAAAAACTTCTAAAGAAGATTAAAAAATTCTATTTTAGAAATGGTTTCGATTGGTCTCGGAAAAATCATCATAATCTAACTAACGTAAGTCGGCCAGCAAGTCCTTAGCTGCATGCGACTATCATATTATTTGTCGTTTCAGCTGTTTTCGGATCGATTTTTCTATGATGGACTGGATCAATACTTGAAGAAGAGACTCAAAAATCCTACCGCAGCCGACACTTATGTTTATGTGTTTGACCACAACGGGCCCAAATCTTCAACAGAAATATATGGTGGAGGCTCAAAGTTTTATGGTACAAAATTTGTTAAAAATCATGTAACACACTTGACTGGCATTTATATTTTCACTTAAGGAGTATGTCACGGTGATGAACTCGCCTTCCTGTTTCCCTTTGGTCAGCTGGGGTTCAGAGCTAAAAAACGAGATCGGCAAGTTCATTGGGCTCTACCAAAAATGTGGACTGATTTCGCCAAAACCGGGTGAGTGCTTGAATTCTTTTTTAAGGCGCTTTTCTGAAAACATATTCCATCTTTTTAGGGATCCCACTCCACGTGACTCTATAATAACACAGAAATGGCATCGTGCGACCAAATATCCCTACAGATACGTAAGGATTGGTGAGCAAAATGACAATAGCAAACATACCTCGCATCATAAAAATCACCATCGTAAGTCGCCAAAAATAGAGAATTTAGTTGCAAAAGCTCTAGACGATGAGACAAATAGAACGCCAGATGACAAAATGGCTACGTTCAGTGAAGAAAGTCAAATTTATAGAGAGCCAGTTGAAGACACTACTCATGACATAATCGATCAAAATTTTCAACAGGATACTGTTGAGTCATCTGATAAGGATCCCACAAATGAAGACCGAGCCGACGAACATTTTTATTCAGAACAGTACGCCACTGAAGAAGAACCAACAACTACGACAACAACACCTGTTCCTGCGCCGAGATGGAAAAATTCTAATGTTGAACCGAAGCATTGTTCTACTTACACAACAAGAGATCCATGTGCTATTGTTAACAACAAAAAAGAAAAATTTTGGAGCGGATTTACTTATTGAAATAGAAAATTACCCCCTTATGTTCAAAGCAATTTTGTTGCGTGCAGAAAGCGACCAAAAAATAAATAACTCTTTGCAAATCGGAATTAATTTGTTATTAGGATATGAAGTTTGCATCCTTTATTCAATCTCACGCAATAATGAAACTTACACTTAAACTTTTAACGGCATGTATTGAATTTGTTGTGTGATAGTCCTCTTACTTTTTCAAATTGCTGTGTCAATTTCCTTTCGCTACTAGGATTTTAAGAAGCCATATTCTTTTGGAATACCTGACTGTTCTAAATATGGCAGAGTAAGATTGATTAAGCTGCCTTCGGTTCTGTAGAGGGATTTTGAGGGTACGAAGCTTTGTGTTTTAAATAAAACCTTGCGATCAGGAAGGTCCAGGAGGTCATATACCCCATTATCTTATAACATACAAATCCTGTACGTAATAAATCATTCAAAAATGTTCAATTGTGTTTAGGTTATCTGGTTTCCGTCAAAATTGTTTCTGTGAAATACAGCAAATTATAAACAAAAGAGCTAGTGTCAAATTTAATAGCGGAGCTGCAGAAAATTTTGGTGACATTGAGTTATAAGGACCAGAATCTGCAGCCACGCCTCCCGCTTCAAAGAAAATTATATTGAATTATTTTTGCGGAACCATCATAATTTTGTCATAATCATCATCGTAATTTAGAGTAGTCTGAATCATCCAATGAAATAGCATGCTTTCGAGCAGAAACTCTTGGCGCCTGCTGCTCTTACTAGCTTTGCAGTCTCTGGTATTCTGTTGGATCTTTATCGGACAAGTGTACCTATTCTTGGTGTGTAAAACCAGTTTCCTCCAACTGCCGAATCCTGAATCGAATTGTGTTCGCAGTAGGACCAGTATTATTGCGTGGAACTTTGAACTTTCGGCGAAAGGCTCTAGGTATCTTAATCACAGATCAGTTTTTTTTTTCAAATGCACCCACTGCAAAGCCACGAATTACTCCTATCCAAACCATATTGGGTACTTAGATGGGATTGGTGACAGATGAAAAGGAGACATAGCACAGCTGTTTTCTCCCACCACCGTTAGAACACTTCCCCCAACAAACTGCTCGATGGGTTCGCCTGCATCCTGCATTTTAAAATATCATTTGCAAGGAGCGATTCCCAATTGATTATGTTTCTAGTGGAATCTTGTAGGCATGTAAATCAAAATAGTTACCTAAAATTTCATAAATGTTGACTCGACGAACAAAGACAACGTTGCTGAAAACGTCCAATCTGCTGAAAACGTGCTGAAAACGAATCAACATTCCTGTTTGATTTTTCGACAATACAGAAGCGATAGTTTCGTCGCTACAGGAATTTCTTTGTCTTTTTCTGGCATCACATCATGTAATGAATAGCTGGTACGTAATTTTCAAACTTAGGGAATTGCTGACTTTTTTACCCAAAAATTTGGTCAGCCATACAACTTTCTCAAAGACGTATATGGTTTTTTTAAATAAAGGACCCTCCAGTTAGTGAGGAAATATACGGAGTTGCCAAAAACCCAAATGTCGCTATGCTGGTAAAGCGATATTTTGAGACAATGTTATTCACTTGTTATTTTTTAACGAGTATTTATTATTCGATTTTTGAAGTTTTTTTTTTAAATATTTTATTAAATTATAAAATTATTTTGAATAAACCATATAACCATGTTTCTTATGCTATATACCCTATCGCGTAAGAAATCTCTTATCGTTCAATTCGTTTGGGGAAAAACGAATAAGATTTAGGGGTGTCGACCTTTGAAATGTTTACAAGCTTGCAAAATATATATAACTTTGATCAAAAGGGACTTTATACGGCTTACTCTCCGACTGTACAGTATAACTAAACCCTGCAAATGTGGTTGGGTAGCACTGATAGCTTAAACTCTTCTCCAGGTTGATATGAATTTTCAGACGAATATATTTTAAATATTATGAATTGGTAAATTTTCGTCATTAAGCTCAGCCATAAGCAGCAGCATGCGAATACTGAAGGGTCAACTTCAATAAAAAAAAAAATGCTCTAGAATATAGATTTCGGACAAACAAAATCGAACAATAATTTGAAACGCTTTGAAAATAAAATAAGTTTCTTTTAATATTAAACACGCGACTTGGAAGGAAATCCAGATGAAAATGCATCTCTCGATTTAAATATCTAAGATTGCTGCAACGCGTCATGAAAAAAAAATAAAAAACCGATCTATCATTTTTTATTCAATACAACATGCCACAAAATAAGATAAAACTAAACTGGAGTGAAAATTAGCAAATCAACTTACAAGTCTAGAATCAGGTGTGTACTTTCCTATAAATGATTAATCTTAACATCTCTTCCCGATCGAAATTTCTTTTCGCGATAGATACTTGCCTTGTTCGGACCCGCTCGCATAGTGTACAACATTTCTTCTGCATCACATATATATTTTTTGGGGCCATAATTTAGCAACGCTATGCTCATGTATACTGTATAACCAACTCATTAAATTTATTTGGAATATATTTAAATATATTGACGTGATATTTAATATTCTATGACCTCAAATACAATGGGATTTTTCGCATCATCGTATCGAAATAATACTATAAATAGGAGTAATAGTTCTTTGATCTTCAGTCGTTTCTAAGTTTTATCAAACGAAAGAAATTGTGAAGAAAGTGTGCAGTGCCAAGCAATAAAAATTTGATATTTTCAATTTCCGCTAGAATTAAGGAAAGTCAGGATGTGGCGAATGAATTTCATTTTAATTGCCGTTGTGCATGTTTGTGCATTCAATGACGTGATGGGATTGTTAAGACCTCCGCCAAAACTATTTCTCCAAAATAATGGATCGCTCATCGGCAGTTATATGTTATCATCAAACCGACGGATTATTGAAGCTTACCGCGGTATTCCATATGCTAAGCCACCGGTTGGAGAATTACGATTTGCGGTACTTACATTTTTTTTTCCTCAAAAGGGATCTTTCTATGGCGAAATTGGTGTCGGGTGTTCTTTAAATATTTTCTTTAAAAACAAATAATTTTTTGAACATATCTGTCTGCAGCTGCGAAAAACTTACCTAATTGACTCGGAACCATGTGAGGCTCCAAGATTGCATAACCAAGCTCCCATAAATCTTAAGTTTAGTTCAAGTTACGAGAAAGTGTAGCGTAAATCTGTAACAAAGTGCAGTTTTATTTTGTAATTTGCTGCTCATTCGTTTATACTTCGGGAGATTTTACATGATGTTTCTAAATTTTCAGTTTTTTATTTCCTTTTAAACATATTTTGTGCTTAATTACGTTTGAATAGCAAAAAGGATATTTTAAATACCATGGAAACTGATTAGGGGCTCAAAAAAAGTAAGAAAAAGAATATTTTCAAGGATACGAACCATAAGTCATCCATGCGCCCTCAAAGTCGTTTAAAACTGATCAAAATTAGGTTCTTTAAGGTTTTTGTTTCTTCAAATATTATTCAGATTTCCCTAGGAAATTCGATTACTGCTTGGTTTTCCTTTATTATATTTATTGGTCAAAAATTGAATCTTGAATTATATCTTGAATCTAAATTAAATTGATTGGTTCGTTATATTCACCATTTTCTACATGCCAGATTCCAAAGTCCTTGCGAAATTAAACTACCCGCGTTGAATATTTTTTTAAAAAATTACTAACACAACACTCTCTACAATTGACCAACAGTATATATATTTATCTTAGGATAAAAAGACCAACTAGGCAGTTTCAATAGCATATTTTATGTGAAATGTTTTGTATAAGCAATTTTCCAGTGATGTTCATTAGGTACTTTATTATCGTATCCTCAACTGCAAGATATTGTGAAGAATTTCGGCTCACGAATCATTACGATTATAATCAAGGCCTGAACTGCAGAAGCAATCGCCTACAGTCACTCTGGTACTCCAGTTTAACCTCCGAAAATTTCTGGATTAACCGATTATGCACGACTTTCCTTTCGTAGTCAGATTGTTGCAATTGGCGTAACAAATAATTAAAAATTAAATCGACAAAAATTTCACTCAAAATGAATTACAATTCTTAAATATTCCTGGATATGTCTAGAAAATTCACTGAGTTAATAGAAAACATTTTTAAATGAATTGAAACTAAATGTTTAACGTGAATTCACACACTTCCCTCAAAACTAAATATTTCACCCTCTGGAAACAGAACCGAGGAGAAGAATCTACTTAAGTTTAAGAATCTCTTGTACCATTTATACAATAGAGCTTGCACAAGGAGAGAGTGGATCTGCAGGAAGTTTGTAGTGATCAAAATTGTTTGTAAAAAGAAAACATTATCAACCATCATAAGCGACGGAGTCTAGAGAGCCAATTGCATGACTTGGCCTCCAAAAGTTGTCCAATCTTATTGACGGTGGGCAGGGAAATATTTCTGCGGTTTGACTTCGTAAAGTTTCCCTTCTGCTCCGCCGTTCAAAACCTTTTGGATTGCTTATTATTCTGAGGCTTTTTAATATGTCACACAGGTGTTTTTCCAAAAATATTAAAAAGCTCAATAATTCTCTACTCTGTTTTAAGGTTTACTTGGTCAACAACCATTTCCTTAGAGCTTCTCACTTGAACGCATCGAGTGACTTATTAGAAATATATGAAAGGTTTGACCTTCACGTCTAGACAGCAACATAATATTAGAGTGATTTTTATATGCACACCTTTGTTCTCTACACATCCCTGAATCTTACTGAACCTTTGTTCGCCGTGTTTACTTCCCCCGAGGTTCCTACTCATGCTTTTACTTTACCTTAACATGTGTAACGACCTCTTTTGTTCCTCCTTACTCGACGCGTCAACTCTTAGATCAATTTTCAGGCTTACCTAGAAAACAAAATAAAGAAAACTGATCAAACGGTTTATCGACAAGTCTTAGAATAATAAATTAAAAATATTGATTTTGTGTTATTAATTGAAAAATATAACGCAAAACAAGTAAAAAAGTAGCATACCAGGAAATATTCCGCATATAAAAACAAAAGGCTTTGAAACATTTTTTATTTGGTACGTAAATAATGTTCGACAAAATTTATCAAAATAGCGTGCATAGAGTGGGCCAAGTCGTTTTATTTTCAATGAAATCGAAATACGTCCACTTTTTGCTCAATTTCAATATTTCTATTTTTTGCATATATGTGCAATTTTAAATAACCTCTTTCAGAATCTCTTCGGTTAGGCTATCGAAACGAAACTCTCCAACTTTTCCAACAAGCTCACCGAGTAGTCTGTCCCGTCTTCTGCATAAAGCAGACAGTGTGACAGACGTCATCTTTGTATCCAATGCAGTATATGCAATGTGGATACCGTGACTTATCAATCTTATGCAGGTAAACTGAAGAAAATTGTGTCCGCTGAATAGTTGAATCAGGTAGACGTCGTTCTCATTATGCATTCGAGAGTATTCTTTTCTTCGCTTGCAACTGATTGTCTGTTACCCTCGTGTCTTGGAAGGAAGATTATTTCCTTATTGAAAGCTTCACTGCACATCTCCACTCCACATAAATTTATCAAGAATGTAGAGGTTGGCCCCTCGAGATTAGCAATAAGTTCACTGATTGACGAGACCCTGTAGTGGCCGAGAAGCTCAGCTTAGAGACTATCAACAAGCCCAGGAATATTACTGACAATTTCGACTCCACTATCGTATCCCCTATACTGAACTTTCGTACTCTAGGAACCCCCTTGTCAGGATTACCACCTCAGTTATCTATAGTGCTAGACTAAATCTGTGTGTGGACGTGGAGTGGAGTCTGGAGTGATCTGTGGTCACCCAGGTCCCTATCTGGTGCATTAGCCTTAAGCCTTAATTGCGCTTCAGTGACCACTCATCCGCATTATCCGCGTACCCGTTTAGTCGCTACCCCTTCGGCAGTTCGAGCCTAACCAACCCTTATTCCAGTTTATAGATGGCATAAAAGTATTCAAATCTGTTTTTTTCAATAATTTTGAAACTCTCACAAAGTTAACATAGCTCATTAAAATCAACTGAAATCGAACCCTTTTCACTACAAATCTATTCGCATATATATTAATTTCAAATCTCTGAAATCAGTTTTTTTTATTTTTTAGAATCCTGAGCCCTTCCCTATGTGGTCCGACGAAAGGATAGCAGATCACGATGCCCAACCATGTCCACAGCAAGATCGATTCGACTTTATCGATTTGATGGATGCAAATGAAAAAACATATTTCGGACGAGAAGACTGCCTTTACTTGAACGTTTATACTCCTCAGGTGAGTGACTTATAAACCTTGAATTTATCTTGGAGCACTTACTACAAATTTTGCCTACAGAAACGTTTGCCAAATGTTCCATTATCGGTAATGGTGTTCTTCCATGGCGGATCCTTCATCTACGGCGGATCAACATCAACAATTTATGGCCCACAACGACTTTCAGACAATAATATAGTTTTAGTTACTGCAAACTATCGCCTAGGACCACTTGGATTTATGTCCACTTATTCATCTGATTCCTTAGGAAATTTCGGCTTGAAAGATCAAGTGATGGCATTGCGATGGATCAAGGATAATATTCAAGCTTTCGGTGGCAATCCGAACGATGTAACAATTTTCGGACATAGTGCTGGTGCAGCAAGTGTAGCGTATCATTTAGTATCGCCGATGTCAGCAGGTAGCTTAAACATTCCTTCTTCATTTTTAAGAATATGTTTTGCATTTCTTTTTCGTCGATTATAAGATATAGCCAGAGGAGAAATTATTATAGATTCTTTGCTTTCTAGGATTATTCCACAAAGCTATCATGCAATCCGGCAACTACTTTGATCCTTGGGCTAAAATTAGTACGGACACAGCAATTGATAGGGCTCGTAGAGTCGGGGAACTGCTGAACTGCACCGACCCTGAAGGTAATGATCGTTTTCCCGAAATGATGACGTGTCTGCGAGGAAAAAAAGCTGAAGAAATTGTGTCAACTATGGAAGATTTTTACGTAAGATTTTAAAAGTCAAACATCCCAACAGAATATTAACTTTTTGCATACAGATCATCGATGGAGAACCAATGAATGTATTCGGTCCTGTTGTGGAGCCAAAAGATTTGCCAGGAACATTCATTACAGATGATCCTAGAACTATTGAAAATGCATATGGATTTTCCGTTCCCGTTATAATTGGTGTAACAGCCGATGAAGGATTGTTTAAATCAGCACGTAAGGATGATCTAGAATCTGATTTCGGATAAAAAAGCTAAATTTATAACAACACAAATATTTAACAGCAATAATTTATTCATACTCCGAAGAGTTTAACGAAAACTTTGTTGAGCTTCTCCCATTCCTTCTTATGTACGACGAGATTCCTGTTAAAATGCAAGATCAAATATCAAATCAAATTGAAAAGTATTACTTTGAGAACGGTCGTCGTTTCTGGACTAGAAAGCAGCACCAGAACTTAACAAATGTAGGGATTTAAAGTTATGAACGTTCAGGACACAAATCAATATTTTGAATACATTTTGTATTTTAGGTTTTCAGCGATCGATTGTTCTATTCGGGGTTGAGCAATTTTGTCGCGATGCGACTTAAAAATGCACCTCAAAATTCTACTTTTGTTTACATGTATGATCATAAAGGACCTAAATCGTTAACTCAATTGTATGGGGGTGGATCCAGTTATTATGGTAAGTTATTTGACCATTTTGCATATCAACTCTACAGCGTTGAATTTAAGGCGTAGCACATGGTGATGAGTTACCATTCCTATTTCCACTGGCTCAGGATCATCTAAGCGGTAAGAAAAATGACTATCGAATGAGGTGGGCTATGCCTAGAATGTGGACCGACTTTGCCAAAACAGGGTAAGATAAACAAGTGCCCTAACCGAATTTCCCTTTTACAACCATAATTACCTTATAGCAATCCGACACCAGCTAATTCACCACTACAAAAGTGGATTCCAGCCACTAAATTTCCCCTAAACTATGCCCGTCTAGGAAACAGAAACGACAAAAAATGGAACTACTCAACACTTGCGTATAATGGCACAGCAAATGCACAAGAAAATAACAAAAAGAAAAAAGGAACTCAAAAACCACAAAGCGAAATCAAACCAAATGAAGTGAATGAGAACAAAGATCAAATTGAGGCAACAACGGAAAATGTCGAAAACATTCAGCTAACCTCCCCTGCAACACCAGCTCAAATGGATCAAGAGGCTCCTGTTATGGAAAAGCCACAACGCACAGGACGAAAACATCGAAGCAAAAACAAGAAATCGCCAAAGCGACATGATTATTATCAGATAGTTGGAAACGAAGTAGGATTCACTGAAAAACGAATTCAATTCTGGGCAAGGATGCAGACCATTATTAGAAAAGGTGAAGAGGAGGTTGCTTTAGGGTTCGAATGATATGTATTTACTTTTTCATAATTTATACTATTAAATTATTTATTTTATTTTGAAATTTTCTTTGAACTTTTGTTTTGGTGGTATCTGGAATTTGTTTTCAACTGAAACAATGTGACAAAGGTATGCGTGCAGAGACCGTTATGGTGACGGATTTTTAAAGGATTAAGAGTCAAGGTTATAGGTAAATAGAAGGCTAAAGATGAAGAAAGAAGATAGAAGGATGAAGAGTCAAGGTCAGATAAATTCACTCGAGAATTCGACACTTCCGATTTCGTAAAAAAATTAACTCAGGTATCGGAAATATTTGGATCAAGATGGAGGAAGATGTCATGTCAAAAATGGTCAATTGCCAATTGTTAATAAACCGATATCGCTGAGGTCTGAGAATGACAGATGTCAAAAGTATGAGTTGTTCACAAAGTTGCATGCAAACAGCGTCAGAAAATGCTACCGTCAGATAATCATGAAACTTTGATTTTGATATTATGACACTATATTGGTGCAAATTTTGCAATGGCTTCCTGTAAAGCTAACGTTTCTCTGTTTATTATGGCTTTGAGAATTAAATCAGACCATAAAACGTCGGCTGTAAAAAAGTTAACGTGCTGACAAATAGATAGTGTCAAAAAATGGTGGGATTTAATGATTCGCTGGACAAAAAGTTAATTTACTATGTAACATACAGCGGAAGATATTCAAATTTAATTAATAGTTGGTCAAAAATCAGCAAAGTTAGGTGAAATGTGTATCTGTCACCCGGTCTATTCATTGTCATGAAACAAACAGTTTCGAAAAAGAATGTTGAGTCCTATGCTCGTTGCTAATCGTGCAGTTTCTCAATAAATGCATTAATTTTCAAAGAGAAACCTTTCCTTTAACAATACTGGAGCGTTTCACGCTTCTGAACATATTATTCAGCGAAGAAAATCACTTTGACATTGATTTTAAACAGAAAGTGTCCTGGAAATTGTTGCCAAAAACGTTTGTTTTGTTCAAAAACGACTACGCGCAGCTCAATTTCCGCTCGATGAGGACCAGAATATTGTTAACTCATTTACTAGGGGTCATAAAGGCTGCAAAACTAGACTGAAATGGAACTATTTTTTTCTTTTCCGAGAGAGAAAGAGGGAGAGATGCAAAATTAACAGTTATCGAGGTGAGTGTATTTTTAAGGGGGCGATACTTCACAGGAGCCTATAATGAGAGTAGGCAAATTTCGGAGGAACTGTGGAATAAAGAAGGCAGCCACTAGAAACACGGAGGACCACTCGATTTCAACGAAAACACTATGACCGGCTCTCTACAGTCTGTGAAATTTTTGAATCATCGGCCAAATCGTCAAAACAAACGTTCATGTTGGTGAGAATGAAAAATTAATAGGTATTGTGGAGTGCTTGAATTGCAGCTGTTTCTCCGAAACCAAGCACTTTTTCAATAGGATTTCGCCACCCCAAGCACAGCTTATATAGATATACTGAGAGCAATTTTCTCGGAAGGAAGGAACTATCTACTATTTTATACTTTGACTATCCAGTTCGTCTAATATCTCAGTTTATTATGTTTGTGGGTATATTTACAGGCCAATGTTAATAATAACCTCCACACAATTCAGGCCCAATTTGCTGTGTTGCGACTCGCTTATCCTTTACCACACGTACAGGATAGGGATCATAAGCTCAAAAATGTTGGCCATATTTGTAGCTAGCTGTCAGCCCTCGCCAATTAAAGCAGCCAAAATTTGACGTATTTTAGCAGTTTTTCTACATTATTGTTGATGTGGAGCATGACTAGCCGTATTATCAATTAGATTGGAGGCCTGTTTTTTCTAAATACTCCTTATTCCAGTAATTTTTTTGTGACAACATCAGCGGTCATCGATTCCTTTTTGTTTGCCGTCCACTTCACAGTCAGTCTCAACAATGGATCATTTTCTCAATTGGAAGCCCAAAAGTTTTTTGATTTGTAGATTAAAGATCATATATAAAACCTGGGTCTCCCCGGCAGCGTTTTACTACTGTTCTTTTAAAGAATCTCCTTTCTTGGAATTTGTGTAAGAATTAAAATTTCGTGTGTGAGTTTTTTTTTTCAAAATTTCGAGGCGTGTTATTTCAAATCCGTGAAAAAACGACCGTGCAAAAATCGCGTTTCTAGATTTTTACAAAGAATGGAGAAAAACATGGAGCTGAAGACATAGAAGAATAAAGACGCAGATTGCTCTGTTATACTGTTATGTTAATACTGATTTTTATCGTTTTGACTTCGGCAACAAAAAGTTTAAATCCGTAAGACTTTTCGACTATTTTGCTTAATACAAACATTGATTTTGCGTTATTTTACTTTATTTTTATAAATTTATTTATTGCACGTTCAATTTCAATATTTTTCCAGAAATACTGAAATAGTCCTGATCAAATATTATCACTTAATATAATGAAATTCTGTGTTTTCTTCGAATAAAATTTTCTGCATTTCATTTCCTGCGGTGATTTTCAAAACAATGAATGAATTACTGCTACTGCGAAATGCTGGCTGCTAAAATATTTACAAGATTATATGGAATAAGCCTTCGGAAAAATATTTGTTAAGATTTTGATAATTTAAAAATTATCTGAAATGGAATCAAAACTCAGCTTTATTAATGTTAAATGAATGTCATTCAAGCAGAACTCTTAGCCCACACAAATGCAACGTTCGTCTTATCAGATAACGTTAAGAAAATCTTAAACAATGCACCCAATGCACACTTCATTTCGAGAAAGTGAAAAACATTTGGAGAAGGTCCAATTGTGCTCCTTTTTGAATCGTTATTAGTGGTCAGGAACGCTCGCAAGTTCTCAGAAAGACCACCATAATAGAACAATATTAAATCAAGTGAATTTTCCCAAAAGAATAAAATTGTCGATAGATTGAATCTATCGCCCATAAAGTGCGATTCAATTCAAAGTGTGAAAATAGATAAAAAGTGGAAAAAGATCTTTTTGACCAATTAGCAGATTCAATATTTAGATTCTTTCTAGCAAAATGAGAACAAAGAAATGCCATACTTTCCCTCTTAACAGTTGACATGTAAAAGACAGATTCTGGTTCCTACGAAACTGTTGCCAGATATGGCACAAATCTTTCGTATGTGATTTTCAGACCAATATATTCGACCTCATAATCAAATAAATTCCGAATGGAAGAAGTAGAAATTTTCGCAAGCAGTCTGACAAGTAGGCGGATCTTTCGGAATTTTTATAAATAAGAGTTCATCGAATATAAACAAATGTTTTCCATCTTTCAAGTTCAGTGTGATAGTATCAAGTGGCCGTGAGTAGTATGTTTGTGAAGTGTTTTTCAAAATGAAAACGATGTGGCGTGGTTTGTTGTTAGTGATTGCCGGATTAAGTGCAACTTATGTCTTTGCGCAATCCTTTGTTGTGCCTAAAGTTGTACTGCCGCATGGTGGTGCAATTGTTGGTACTATTATGGAAACAGTGAATGGACGAAAGGTTGAGGCATTTCTGGGTATTCCATATGCAGAACCACCAGTGGGACCACTACGGTTTAAGGTGAGATGAAGATTTCGATTATTTTGCCCATCGACGTAGAGAAATAGTCAATGAAATGATGCATTCTCAAATCAGCTTTAAGTGGAGTATAAAACGTTTTTTTATTATTGCTCACGTCCATTAATAAAGTTTGGCGGATTCGCGGTATTGATGATATGCAAAAAAGAAATTTACAAGTGGCCTACATAAGATTCAGGCAGCGGAATGAGAAAGCCATAAATTGGAAATTTTAAATTTCAAATAAAACTTACTTCAGCTGCGGATTGTTCTTTTTCTTTCCTTTTTTCCTCTGTTTTCAGCAAAGAAAGTTTAACTTTCCAAGAAAGCAAGTGAAAAGCCATGAGGATTAACAAGTTGAATTTATTCACCATAATAGACAATTATAACATTCATCATTAAGTAATCGCGAGAAACGAATGGGTGTAAAATTAATTTTCGAGGATGATTTTAGCAAACACGAATACTTGATTGCTGAGTGTCAATTCAAAATCAGACGTAAACCACTTTAGCGAAAACAGTATGAACAGTTTTTACTGCCAGATTTTCAAAGAGCAATTTGTTGTAATTATATTTTTGGTATTTAACATTTAGAACAAAAAGATTATTATATTGATATATTTATCAAGTAACCTAACTTGAATAAAGGGAACTGAAACAGTGAAAATTATTACAACAAATATAACAGCAAATAAAAATTATTACAACAGTTCAAGTTTTCAATATAAAACCTATAAAAAACAATCTCTAAAACTTTTTACATTAGGCGACCTACTTACATTTCCCTTAAAAACGAACTAATACGCATAGCTATTGCAACCCGATCTATTTTTTTTTTCTATAGGCGCCCGAAATGTAATTTTAATAAAAAAAACAACCTTTTTTATTATAAAATTTATCCGAATTCCAATTTGCGAATCTCGTTCATTAAGTTCGGGTTTCCTGGTTACCTGGCATATAAATTTCCTTCTGTAAATCGTCTTTTGAGTGTCATCCGCGATAAAAATATTCCTTTAGCGACCATACTCTGATTTTCCTTCTTTCGTACGAAGAAAGATTTTCACAGTTTTTCCATAAGATTTTTCGGTCTGTTCGAGTCGCTTTACTTCTTCTCAGGCCAGAGTGTAGTAACTATCACGCGCTTACACATCGAACAACTCAACAATGTAACGGTATTCGACTCCAATTTTCCAGATAAACTTGTATTTATCTGGAAAACTTTTATTCCAGATAAACTTGACTAAATAACCGAAGAGGCGGAAAGATCACATTAATATTCTCTTAAATTTTGCATTCATACCCAAGGACACATAAATACATGTTGACCCTAGAAACCTAGACATCGCGAACTTTCCAAGCTCTTTATATTGCAAAGCTCCCATTATTTGCATCATAAGGTTTATCTATCTCTTTGTTTGACACGCCCCTCCGGGCTGTTAGTGAATCTTAGCAACTTCATTACGGTATTGTTTCTGATTGCTGCAACAATCAATTTCAATTGAACAATTTGAATAATCCATTCCCTTGCATCGAAATCCACCCCTGTAGCTTTTTTGCTTGATGCAGTCAAAAAGTTTCAATTTTTACGTAAATCGATTAAATCATTGAGATAGGTCTCAAAAATGGTTAACCAGTGCTCATAGCTTGCACTGCTATTATTCTTTGTCATCCATCACAAGCATCTTTCGAAGTGACCTCATCGAAACGAACAGTCAAATGTCGCTGCAGGAGATGTTATGATATGATGAGGTTCGACAAAAGTCCTGGAATTGGTACACGTTGTACATGGTGGTGAAAGCTTTTCTTGCGTTTGCGGAGATATTTTGTCATCTATTCATATTTTTCTCGTCTATTCTCACTTTGAACCCATAATAACTACCCGAGATCATTCATAGCTCCTGGCTTATTGAAATATTCGTTGTAAAATTGTTGTTTTATAGTATGATTCTGGTCGAAATACAAAATTAAATGCTGATTAAAAAATTGAAAAAATTTGAAAAGCCGAAAAATACAGGATAATATGGGTTAAAAAATTTAACACTTTTGCAGTCTGTACTGAATTAATGAATCAAAACTAATTTCAGGCTCCAATACCAACTTACGGTTGGACAGGTATAAGACGTGCACAATCGCAGCCATCACCTTGTGTTCAGTCCGATATATTCAGCATCGACAAAGTTCCTTTTGGAGATGAAGATTGTCTTTACCTTAACGTCTATGTTCCATGGGTAAATACTATATTCAGCATTTAAATGAAATTGTTTTCAACCGAAATATAATTTTCGCGACAGGAAAGACCATCTGCTAACCTACCGGTAATGGTTTGGATTCATGGAGGTGGGTTTCATATGGGCTCTTCAGATCCTATTCTTTTTGGCCCAGAACTGCTACTAAACAATGATGTTGTCCTCATAACCTTTAATTATCGCCTTGGACCTCTTGGATTTCTAAGTAGTGGATCGGACACTCTTCCGGGCAACTATGGATTGAAGGATCAAAATATGGTCTTGCAATGGGTTAGGGAAAATATTCAAGTTTTCGGAGGCAACCCGTATGATGTTACCTTATTTGGATCAAGTGCCGGCTCGGCAAGCGTTTCATTGCACATGGTTTCGGATATGTCAAGAGGTTTGGTTTTAAAACATGTGCAACATTTGTATTTTATTTTTTGTGAATTTATTCTGCTTTCTAGGTCTTTTCCAAAAGGCAATTCTGCAGTCCGGTAACTACTTTGACCCCTGGGCGTTTGTAAGTTCTCGAACATCGATGGAAAGGCTGATCAAATTGGGCGAGGAAGTTGGATGCCCAAATAAGAATCCAACATCGAATCAAATGAGAATGATGAAGATGATTTCTTGCTTAGAAGAAATACCAGCCGCTTCCCTAGTATCAACTATAGCTAGTTATTATGTACGTGCCCAGTTTTCTTTATTGATCATAGATACTAACAGACTCTTGTTCACAGATTGAGGATACGTACTTCCCTATTACTGTTTTTGGGCCAGTAGTCGAACCAAATGTGACTGGGGCTTTCTTAACTGAAAATCCGAGAAACATTATTGAATCTCATGGAACTGCAATCCCATTATTAATAGGAGTTACAGCCGACGAAGGAATTGGACGATCAGGACGTAAAAAGCTTAAAAAATATTATGTGGAAATCGATTCGTGACTTTTGTCTTTTAGCGATCCTACATCAGTTTGATGAGCATTTTAGAGCTAATTTTCGAACTGTCTTGCCAAAACTTTTGGACTATGATAACAAACCTGCCCATATACGGCAAAGGATAACCGAAAGGATTGATAACTTTTACTTTCGAACAGGACACACTTGGAACAAAGGAAACCATCAACAACTAACAGATGTAAGCTTATAACGACCTGCTCGTTCTCGTATATTACTCAAAATATTTTCAGATGTTTTCGGATCGTATTCACTATTACGGTATGGATCAATATCTACGAAACCGATTTTCTGCTATCAATAGGCCTATTGGAAAAACTTATGTTTATTTGTTTGGTCATCGTGGGCCTAAGTCAACAAGTGAGCTGATTGGAAGTGGTTCAGAATATTACGGTGAGGATTTATATCCGCGAGCGTGAACAGAAAGACAACTCTAAAAAATTTGTACGGTTTTCAGGTGTTGCGCACGGCGACGATTTGCCATTTTTATTCCCTTACGGTCAGTTGAATGTTCCAGGATCACCATTAGATAAGTTGATGAGATGGGCTTTGCCTAGAATGTGGACCGATTTTGCATGGACGGGGTATGGAATTAATTCCGACAGTACCCTTGAATGTTTAAAATTGCAACCTTTTATTACAGTGATCCAACGCCTCAAGGCTCCACTATCAAGGAAGAATGGCGTTCAACAAATCATTTTCCCCTCAGATACGTACAAATTGGAAGTAAGATTCCAATGAAACATTATAAAAACATTCGTACCGAGTCGCCAAGAGGTCACAAATTTTCAAATTTCACAACAGCCCTAGAAGGATTTTTTTCAAATATTGAACTTCCAAGTCTATTCAAAATGAATGACGTTAAGGACGACACGGCAGAGGAATACGAACCAAGATCTGTTTCAGATCATAACATGCGAACGGCAAGAGCGAAAAAACACACAAAGAAAAATTCCAAAACTTCAAAAACGCTAAAGAAGAAAAACAACAAACATAAAAATACTAGAGCAGGTCATCCTAGACGTAAGTCCTATTGGATTGTACAAAACAAAAAAGAATTTGTCGAGAGACGGATGAATTTCTGGAGAGGTATGGAGAGACTGCTTTGTGAATAGTACTCATTATTCGCTATAGTGAATATTGTTAATATTTTTTAATGGAATTAATATTTATGGAATAAACTTTAAGTGCAAGTAAGTTGAGCAGTTGTTGATGAACAATGAAATTTTACTTCTGGTTGTTAGCTGTTTTGAAACTGATGTGATCGACGAATCAATCTTTATGTCAGATCCTGCAAAGCTAAATTCCGATTTAGGAGAGTTTCAGGTTAACTTTCTATGGATAAGACCCAAGTTTTTAAGACCAGAGCTGTAACATTCCTTTTTTGATATATATTATAGTGAATAACGAAGTATATAGAAATGTTTAAGGAAGACATGCAGGTGTGCCATATTGATGTCGTTAAAAGATATTCCCAATATTCAGTGGATTACCGAACGTAAACACATGAAGATGATAAAGTTTGGCTAGGGGTTATCAAGGAATTTATTTTATTTTAAGGACTTCATTTTCTCTGGTAAGTTTTGATACTTAAACAACACAGCAAAATAATCTTAAGATGTTATGGGTCGTTGATTTGTTATTATGAACATTCAAAAACCAGTTCTAATGCATTTTCACTTCTGAATATATTCTCCGACCGTCATGGTCGACAGAGAATGTGTGACCATGGAAGATTCGTCGGCGTCGGCGCTATAGGGATCTTTCTTGTGTCACTGCCGCACTTCCCACTAGAATAGGAAACCCATGATTTGAAGGCACTAGCGGGCATAGGAACACGAGGTTTTCAGGTTTGCGCGTCCGTGAGTCCCAGAGTCCTTCATCTCCGTAAACAACCCCCAAATCTGATATTCCACCGGTATCATCTGTCTCCACATACAAACTGCAAGACAGCATCTGCCTTAGCTTTACGCTAATTTTTCGGACTTATCCATAAGCTCCATTGTGAATCCGAAGCAGTTCGCTTTGTGAAATTTATGTGTCCTTTCTCGCAGAAAAAACATCATACCCGCGTTTTTAAATCATTTCTAACGGTTTCTTCGATTAATTTTTTTTGGATGAGTTGCATGAAACTTTAAAGCAACGTTCAGAGCGTTTGTCGTAGTGCATCGCATTGCTCGTTTGGTTTCCAAGTACGGTCGTCTCGAACAATGTGTAGAAGTGACCCTTTTTCAAAGACATGTCGTTGGTCGTTATTGTTCTTAGGTTTTGCAACACTGACCATATTTTTAACAACAGACTGTAAGTTTTGTATGCCTCAAACCGCTTTTTTGCTGGTATGTTTCAATGTATTATCTTGCTGTAACACTCATTTCAGTGGCGTTTCTTCTCTGGTATAAGGCAGCATGACGTTTTGCATTATATCGATGTAAACATGTTGGTCCAGAGTTGTCTTGAGCCAATGCATTGGATCTACATCATCGAATGAAAAGCAATCCCACACCATAGTGCTTCAACTGCAGTACTTAATTGGTTTGACACTGCTTTTAAGGTCCTATTCGAAAAGAGGTGGGTGCCTTACGTAGCTGCGGGACCCATTGTTACCACACAAAACAATTTCCGAGTCATCAGACCATAAAATGTTCCTCCATTTGCGTGGCTGTCAACGAAAATGATTTTGGCGAATAAAGAATATAAAAATAAATAATTATAAATTACAGTATAAATAATTTTTGGACTTTCCGATTTCTGATTAATAACTAAAGCAGTGAAGAAAAGATTGACATGTTCAGCGAAATCATTTAGACTCGCTTTTGAACCCAACATTTTCAAAAAAACGGGAAGATTCGTCGTAAAACACTGGAGCCTTTGTTCGAAACCTATATAAGCTTGCCATGAGGAACATTAATTTGGTAGGAACATAACAACAAACGGCTGGATTGAAACAAGCCCATTAGCCTCTATAAACATATATGATTGGGACAACATTGATTTTCCTTAATTCATTGTGACGTACGTATGCCGCATCAGGAGATTGTTGGGTGAACTTTAGACATCAAAAAATTTAGAAAATCAAGTATCTCTGAAGAAAATTTTGTAATAAATTTATTGAAAAACATATTGTCCAAATTGAAATTTACTGTTGTGAAAAGCTCTGATACTCAATTGGATTCTCTGCACTGATAAGAAGGGTCCCGTGATGATATCGACACCACGTAAATCGTACATATGCTGTTTACTTGTGATAAAGTTTTATTTTATGATTTCGATGCTACTTCCATGCTGGGCTTTGATCAGATTAACATTGGACTCCAAAGAGATTCCCTTTGGTATGTTAACTTATGATTCAGGTCTGTGTTTAATCGTTCTCATGCACAAATCAGCATCAAAATTAAAAGGGCAAAATTAAAAATATTCTCTCGCGAACGCATAAAAGCGAACTCAAGGCTACCGAAACGTTAAAATTAATACGCAGAACCATTTCCATTAAAACTTAACTAGATCTCTGGCATACATAATCAATTAAGTTTATTAATTGGAGCGTGTTACTTAACTCTAACAATGAGCCTACAAGAAAACTTACTTAAAATAGCTCCAGCAAATACAGCTGCGTCGACATCATAAATTCAAATCATCATCAGTAAGATGAAGAGATACAAACGAAATGGGATATTAACAATTGACTGCTCCCATTGAATAGCGAATCGCAATTGAGTTGAATTGACAGTTTTCTTAAATTGAATGATGATGCATTTCAAGATGTTTAGCATCCATACATTCACAACTAAAACAAAAATACGCGTCAAACACAACACACTCTAACACGAAACATTTCCCAAATACGAAAAGCCACATCAATAACGTAAATTTTCCAACGGAGCACAATCATCCTTCCCACGCGAACCAGCATAATCCTCTTAACCAAAAACTCATCGAAAACATCTCCTAATTACTGTCTACACACTTTATCCTTTCAACCAAGATTGTTCTGTGACATAGAATACAAACAAACGAACACAAATTTGTCCAACATTTATTTATTCAGCAGATCAAAACTGTGGTGTTTCTGTCATGAAAAGCGGCGGCAACGAAACTTCCACACTTTTCCTTTTTCCTTTGGATTTCCATTTGTTCGTAGCGTCAATAGAATTGTTTCTTTCCTTTCTCTGCTAACGTCAGATAAACAAAACCAATTAACGTCTTGGCTAGTAAAAGTTTGGATAATATGAATCAAGTGAAATGTTCGTATTGGGATTCGTATTTATTTGACTAATGACAGTAATAAAAGCTAAATTACGACGAGAAAATGACACCACACCGATGTGGTTCAAGGTGAATAGATGGATCCTTGGGAATCAGGACGATATATGGCTTTCAACTGGGAGAGTATTAAGGGCCAAAAATTTAAATATGTTTATACTTATATAGATTACATACATACATTCAAGGACAACTATAAATTTGAAAAAATTTTATAAGCGCAACCCAAATTTAATTTAATTTCATATTTTATTTTTAAAATAAATTAAACAAAGCCTTCAAAAACGCAGACGATGTCACCAGAGCAAGTGTATTGCCTAACGAGATTCGATGAGGCTGATTTCCTGATTTCCAGTCTTAATTACTAATATTTCAAATTATTAACTATTCAGTTGGATTTTAATATTTCATTGATAGTAGCGATAATAATACCAAAAATTACAAATCGCACAGTACGCTGTGGGGTTTTTGAAATCAACGGCGGCTCATTAAAGAAAGCGGACATATTCCTATTTGTGCTTAAAAAAGGAATAAAAAATAGAGGAATGTATTTCACGGTCAAACATGGGGCATATATCGATGGTATGCGGCATCATCATGGCTGACGAATATTGGCACATCCTCCAAAAAAAAACTGCATGCTGCCGTTAGCTGAAGGAACTTTGTTTTTGAAGGTCTTTCAGCAAGATAACGACCTAAAACATATTTCAAAGTTCTTCATAGAAATTGTTTCACAACAAAATTAATGCAATCTGATGGACAAACTTCGGATTTGTATCCAATCGGGAACCTTTGAGGGAACGAAAGAATTAGATTCGATAGAAAACGTCTGCCAACGCCCAGGTATTTTGGAAGGCTGTGGAAAAAAAATTGATGTGAAATACACCTGTGGGAAGTTAGTCTACAGTATGTCAAAAATAAGGACAAAAGTGATTCAAAAGTGCTGTTCTGGATATTAATCCAAATAATGTACATGTATAACATCATGTATCCTATTTTTAATTATTTGGTCACGTTAGTCAAGTTTATTTATTATTTTGTTGAGGTTCAGAAAATAAATAAAACTCGGTTAGTAAGTTTTGTTTTGAGAATTATGTTATTTTGAATTAAAAAGACATGATTGTTAGCATAATCTTCATCAAATTGAATTAACTTAATATTTTTAAACAACTGTCTGACGGAATTCAGACATTTATCTTATATTTTGTCCAGTTGGGTGTATCTTATCTTTGGCACTCTGGTATTCATACTGTCTTTCCAGCGTATGTAGCTCATTTCGCTCCGAAATGAATTCCCAAATATATTTTCGATCATTTAACGCAATTTAATCTGACAAGCAGTGCAAGACAAGATTTGTATTTAAATAGAAATTTTGAAGATATCTGGATAGAACATAGACAAATGACGGAATGTAAAATAGAAGCCTCAAAGCCTTATATTAGTTTAATGTAATAATTATTTTGTTTACCGCTGAAAAAACAATCAAGTAGAAACAGCCGCACTTATAATTGAGAAATTCCAATTTGGAAATCTGCCAAAAAACTCTACTCCGCTACGCAACATAATTTCCCAAATAAATTTTCACCTATTTTCACAAAATACAACCGTTAACATCTTGTTTTTGCCAAGCCATCAACTTATTAAGCCTCCAAATTAAATTAATATCTTATTCTAGTTAACAATTACACAACAATAGTAATATCTCAGCCTCAAAGTTTCCCCGTAAAGTTGCTACACACCGAAAATAGAATGAAACGTGATAATGAAAATTAATAACCACGAAAATCTACACACATATGCATTGTATTTCTCTTCACACAGTCGACCATGTGCTGGTGAACTCTAAATGTCAAAGTTTTTTCCGAGCAATAAAACTTATCCTAAGCATCGTCTGCCAAGTGTAAAGATTTTCTTATCCTCTGGCCTTCATTCATGAGAAATTCTTCCAATGTCTGCACGTTCTCATACACATTTGCGGTAATGTGGTCGCTCCGATTGAGTAATTTGAATGCATAATTTAATCATAATGAATGAACGACGGAATGAATAAATGTGTGAATGAGAATGTTGTAATCACACATCACTCATTTGTTTGAAAAACATATCAACTAATAATTAGGGATGAATATGTGGTGATGCCATGTGTGTGATTATCATTTACCGATTCATTAATTCCAACTCATATGAGGTCGAATTCTGGTTAAAGATTTCTAATTTGATTTATAATGAGCAAAATTATTTCTTCTTCAATGCTATGATGAAAAAAATAAATCATTAATTTAACTTCTAAGGTTAACCTTACAATGATTTGTCCTTACGTTAACAGCCCCCACAATTACCTGCAAAAGAAAAATCAACAGATTAAACATAAATCAAAACAAAATTGAAATGAGAGTGGCAAGAAAACTCAAAACAAACTTCTCTGCGATAGGGTAATCTGTCATCAATAGCAATAAAACCAATTAAAAATATTTCAATTTTTTCAACTTTCAAGCGTTGATAACTTAGTTACAAACAATGTGGTATCAAACTTTTCGTTTAGAGGGCCATGATGTTGAACTATCCAAGCAGAATAAATACAAGGATCACTTAGCTAGTTTTAAAAATAACAGAAAAAAATTGTTGAACAATATTTAATTTATTCAGGAGAATTCAACCGACTACATTGATGTTAATGTTTCTATGTTTTGGCTCTTATTATCCGAGAACCACCAGCCCCATCCATCCATAATGCCTTATCCTGACTATCCACTTGTCTATAACAGCTATCTATAAAAAGACGCAATTTCACAGAGAGCTTAAAACGATAATGCCTACCGAAAGCCCAAAACGCGTCCTCACTGAAAATTAAACAAGGTCTAGCAAGCATACAAAACGCAGGAATAAAATTGACTATTACTAGCACTCTCCACGGACACATAAAATTTTCGCAAGATGCGTCTTACCATGGGATAAGGAGATTTAATTATCCGACAATGGCCACAGGAGTCTATCATTCTCCTTCTGACCCCATTTTAAGCATCTGAAGAGGCGTCTTTTTCTCATAGTCTCCAAGCTAGGGCGGATGTCCCGGAAGGACTGCGGCCTGTGTAAGAGAGCCCTTAGTGTCATATATGAAGAGTTGTTTTCGGCTTGCGCGACTTATGCTGTTCCAGTCTTCTTGGACCGTATTGAATCTAAAACTGCTATTGTCTTCTTCTGTGTTGTCTCTTCTGTTTTGACGGAGGCAATAATAGTCCTTGTGACGATCCCTGGATCTGGAGATCTGCCGTAGAGGATTCGCCTTTCGGTCTCGCAGACATTTAGATACGAGTGTCGATGGACGGTCGAGGCTCCTGGAGTAAAGAATGTTGCCAGCTGGCTGTCCTGGTGGGATATGATATGTTGCATATTCATTTCTTATGCAATGATGGTCTGCAGTCAAAAGTCATCCTTCGACTTTGGTTTGGGGTCGGGCTTCTTGCTGACTGGACATGGTAGTTTAACTACGTGGTTACTTGGTGAAGCTTTGACGGAAACCTCTACTTTTTCTCTATGTGATGCTCCTGAGCAGAACCGGCATCATGTGTTAGGAATGATGATTTGCGAAGTACATGTGAGGTGTATGAAGTTAGCAATTGTTTCAAACGTAAAGCTGTCAAATTTTTTGACTTCTTTTTGTAGATATAGTAGTCAAAACCTTAAGTCACATTATAAAAAAAAAAACTAAATACTGAAAAAAATTGGAGAGCGTTTCGTTTTCAACAATGCAAACTTCAGATACCTATGTTGTGTCAGTTTTTGTAAGTTGTGAGTATAAATGGGTTTATTAGTATCATGTGTCTGCGTTGAATGTATAGGTGTTTGGTAGACTGCGGTCGATGCTCTCGTTGCAGTTACGTTATGCAGACTGGTTTGTTTACAACAGGGCTACTTTCGTTACTGGGTTGAAAATTATTATCCTGATTGGGGGGGGGGGGGGGAAACTCTTTGCTTGTGACGAATTAATGGTTAGCGATCCGTGCTGAGAAGGGCAGAATTGATAGTTGCCCTTGTGTTCGACTCAAAAGAACCCTAACAAAGGTTTGATCTGTCTGTGGGATTAAGAGAGTCCATGGCAGGCTGCCACTACCCCGTACAATGAGATCAAACTAATTGGTTGAAACGTGATGGCCTCTGGTTTTTGTTGAGGTTAAGAAATATGTTGAGCAAGAACCAGGTGTTTTCAGATATCCTTGTTTTCATTTATTTAAGCAGGTATTGTCTTATATTGCAGTAATTGCAAAGGAACACTAGTAGGGGCTGGGAATCAATCATTGTCTTTGGAGACTGTCACGTTAAGTCGTAAATCAACTCTTCTGCCAGACAATATATGAATTTTTTAGTTTAAACGTCAATATCATGATGCTTGCTTAGAGTTTCGAAGGTTATGTATTGTCTAAACCACGAAATGATAGAATCTGCCCAAGTTTTGTGACCCTGCAGAGAACTCAAATAAAATGTTAGGACGATGGAAACACCGAATCGATTGTCTGCAACATTATGAGAGGCAACCGTTTTGGATTGAGAAATAAGAAACTTGTAAATATGAAAAAATTAACTAGTGTAAACAGTGTAAATTTCTTATTTTTTTCAACCTGATTCACTATCATTTTGAAAATACTTTAAATTTATTTCCTAATTTTTTACATTAAAATTTTAATCTAAAGCGAGCTGAACATTGAGAGTAGAAGACAAATCAAAAAATCAGTCTTAAAAAGATAATCTTATCATAGACTGAAGGGGCGGTAGGCCAATTGTCAATGCCCGATAATTTGTCCTGGTATGGCAAGAGTTAACTGCAAAATTTTGGCGGTAATGCGTGAGCCACCATATTTCAGGACCCAAGGCAGACGGGAAGGTGATCTGGCCATACGTAGTTAATCATTTCCTCCTTGAACCTGCTTTGGCTAGGTGATTTACACTCCGATACCAGACCCGTTTCACATATCGCTGTGACCAGTAGGAACGGAAATTTCAGGCCTAGTTACTTCTCTAGTGTCTGATGGAGTTGAAACTCGTGTTTACTGTCATTAACACACGAAAGATGTTGTCATTTTTGTTTTTCTTAAAAACTTACCTAAAACAAGTAAGGCATAGGATCGCGAACACAGCTAACATTTTGCAAGAAATCTTGTATACTTCCCTTGAAGGATATCTAGGATTTTTAACAACCCTATTTTATTTCTTATGATGTTTCATCTTCTATTTTTCTGTCATTACCTGTGATTTAGTTATTATTATTATTTATTCATTATTGATGTATTATTGCGTGAGTGGGAAGTGAGAATTTGTCTTGTGAGTCCGTTGAAAAACTGGTGAAAAACTTTATATGAAGAATAACTACTGACATAAACCAAATAACCGGTGTACAATTGATACCTTTATGAATTAGCTTTTTTGAAAGCAAATACGTATACATGAAATTCGTAAGTATGCAGAGTATCCTTAATATAGTCTAGTTTATAATTAACCAACACTCACTTACGATTCAAGAAACTTAAAGGTGATATTACTGCTTTGATATTCATACTTTATTCGGACTTTTTCCCTGGTATCTAATGACAGCATGGATTACAAACGGCTTTAATAAATAGTTTTAATTCATCAACTTAACCTAGAGAACCGAAACGTACTTCACTTTTAAGATAATCCTCCAGTTCTTGGGTTCGAATCTATTTCAAGTGTTAAACATCAAGCCTCAGTCACCTTCATAGTGTTTTGCGGGATTTTGCAATATCATTGAACCAAAAGAAAACAATTTAAACAAATCGGTAAGAAACTAGCTTCAGGTTCAAAATTAATTGAAACGTGACATTTATGTGCCCACAATGAAAAAATTAATGGTGTGTGAACATTGAAGTACAGCAGGTGTAATTAATGACTGAAAAGGAAGTTGATTTTTGATTGATAGTCACAGGGGGTGCAATCAGTGAATTGATGGTGATATTACTCTACTACAGGATCTAGTTGACTGGTAATCAAAGATAGTTTAAACCTACATATTTATCAATAGTTGAGACGACTCAATGAGCAAGCGTTAATCAAAGCTTAAGACGTAACTAAGGTGAAACGAACAATTTTTATTGAAAATTGTGATAAGTGACAATGAACGATTAGAAGTACCCTGCGAAATCTACATCATTCGAAGTTCATCTAATATACGCGAGCCTTGGAAACCATCTTTTCAATGACCGATGTCAACTGAAGTGACTTCGATTTTTTCGAGAGGAAGTTTTCAGATTGATTTAAAGGAGAATTTCTGTTTTGTCGCACTTAATCACGATTATGAGGTCAACTTTTGCATGCACTTTTGTTCAATATTATTTATCATCATTACAAATCTCTCAGTAGCAAAAAGGGAAGACACATTTCGATTATCATAAATTGAGTGATTGAAATTTATTTTATTTCCCACTTGCAGCACACTTAAGGTTTGAAATCGGTGAACTAATGATGAACAAAATGGAGGCTTTTTGAACCGTCAGTTGGCGATAAGTGATAATTAATTTAAATGAAAAGTTTTATTAATTGCTTGCAATGACTACAAATAATTTTGCTGGAAATTAGTTTCGATTATAAATTGCATAGTCTAATGGAAAAGATTAGAATTTTTTTTTTCTTTGTTTGAAGCAATCGGAAAATTATTAGCTGTTTTGATCATTGCAAATGATTCACTAGACACGACGGAGGCAAATATTTTGAAATTTAATTACATAAGCCTGTTGATCTTAGCAATATTGATTTTTTTTTAAGAAAACGAGATAAGGAAACAATAACTTTCAATTGTACTGACATTAATTCGAAATATAGTTCGTACAGCGATATATTCGTGCTTTACTGGTGGATAAGTTAAAGAATTAACTTTTGGTACGGGAGAAAGCGTCGGGTTTTTGTCTGTTCTGTGTTGAACAACATTATCGAACATCATACCTAAACATGAAAAACATCCTCTCCAATATCGAATTCATCGTAGCGAAGGACTCAAATGGAGGTTTCAGACACAACCCTGCACAATTCAATAAACTCCTAATCTAACGGTTTTCGACTGTTATTTTTCAGATGTATTGGTGTTAGTATTTAGAGCTAAAAAAACGCTATTCTTTAAATATTTAGTCCTTTATAGTACGAAAGAAGACGTATTAAAATTTCAGGGATATAGAAGATTTTTATGACTCAAACAATTATGAGGCATTAAATTAATTAGACTTGCGTAAATTATATTCATTATCAATAAATTAATTGAATAACCAGAGGGTTACAAAAAACAATTGTAGCCCTGAGAGTATTCATCATCAACAAGTGTATCAAAACATCATTTACCAGAAATTTTGTCAAAACGTAACAGAATGTGCAAAGAAAGTCTTCCAGAAATATTACGCAGACGGTTGGAATACAAGTTCTGTTTGTTAATATTCAAGTAAAATTAGAATATACAAGTACTTACCAATATCAAGCAGTTATCAATACCAATGCTGTCATATCTTAATGTCATTGTCATCACAAACCGGCTCATAAAGTGACAAGGAGCATGTCTGTGTCAGCTTGGAAATATTCAATTCTCTTTCAGCTTGGAAATTTTAAGAACTGAATTGGCTACAGCATACAGTTTCTTTAAATTTCTGACCTTCTTTTGCGACAAATGACATCCTCCAGACGATTCAAAACTTCAGTGTAGCGAGCATGGTTTATTGTCAAGAAAATTGTTTAATAGGATCGTACATTTTCCAATGAATCGTTTCAGAGCAGAGGTCGTCATCAACATCGTTCACAAAGAGAAGGAGAAATGAATAAAGAACAAGGACATCTTGCTAATGAACTCTTGGTTTCTGTTAATTGATGTTTGGCAAAACTTGACTTTAAGCCCTTTTTTGGGTGTTGTTTAAAAAATCAACATCAACATCGTTTCACAAGCAGAACAAATTGCCTGTACAAAGTTGACCGCCAGTCCAGAATTTATTCAAAAGCCCCGAAATGCTTATTAAAAAGCAATAGCATAAGTGAGGGAGAAACATGAGATTACGGAAGGGATTCTGAACGGTCCTGGCATTACGAGTATTGTCAGTGCATATTTATATCAATTTTTTTCAAAAATATTCGTGCGTTGAACTTTCAATCATTTATGTCAAAACTTCTTCTATGAGCGTAGAGCAAAGTAAAACAAACAATCCATCCGATTAAGCTAAGCTTTGAATTTGTTACTCAGCATACCAGTCCCTATTATTGGAACCAGAAAACTATTTTAAGAACTTTCTTTTGTCAAGAAATTAATTCAAAAGTCGTAATTTTGGTACCGAAATTTCCTAAGCGCACCTTTTTGTCAAAAAAAAAAACTTTATTTTATTTGTTTTTTGATTCAAACGATAGAAACACTCATACAGATTGTACGACAGAATACATTCCAATCAGAGATAAAATCACCAACGTCACCCAGGTCCACTTTTTTGAGGATATCATCTCTAGCAGGATTGCTATTTTATAGTAAATTTATTTCTGTTTATAATAACTTTTTTGCATGAATAATGAGTTGGATTTTATTTGTACATAGCTTTGATTCGCATTTTTCGTACTATTATTGTAATTTGAGCATCAAAAATTTCCTGCAAAAATCTGAAATCTACGCGTTAGATAACCAGATGCCCTAAACATTGAAGCATGGCGAATATACATCGATGGAAAACACGAACCATATGTTCACCCCTCAAGTTGATTTAGCAAAATATCTTATCGGAATTGTATTTTCAATGTCAATAAAGTTCGTTGCTGCCTCATTGACCTTTATCACTGTTAAATGAAAGTAAGCGAAATACTTAAATTTTAAATTCAGTGCTACGCTGTCTAATGTCACCGACTTTTATAGTGTTGTACATACCTGCATAGTAAGTTAAAACCATAATAAAAATACTATAAAAAAATAACAAAGAACCAACAACTACTGCAAAACTAATTGAATTCAATGTGTACTCACTCACCCAATCGCAATAAAACGATTTGAATGTCCTTGAAAGCTCTAAAAGTCTTGTGGTAGGTTTAAGTTGATGACAGTTGATGGCGGTTTATCTACACGCAGCCATCAACGGGAACAACAGGGGCAAAGTGATGATGGCAAAGTATGGCTGCCAGGCAAGGTAAACTTTTGTAATAAATATTCAACTTTAATCTCCCAAGCATTGCCACAAGGGCTCCTGAAGGAACTTTGTACAGAATGTCTTACAAGTGTTACGTACAAAAGATTTTCCTCATTCCCTGCCTTAGTGAGAGGTATCCCTATAAAATATATATAATAGGTATAAGAACAAATAAAAGCGAATAACAGAAACACAATTAACCAAAAACTGAATAATTAAAGATTGCCCGAGTTTCGTACTTAAATTTACCCCGCATAATATTTAAAAATGCAATGTCAATCAACTTTCGTTATTTTCGCTAGTTAGTAACAGTCGGAAATTCAACATATTTTTAATATTCCACACCACACTGAAGAATTTGGTTTAGATTGGTTAAGATGGTAAGAAAGCGTTGGCTAATCTTAATCTTGAAAATGTCCACTTGAACTGTTAGCAACTATTTATCGCACCCACAATTTCTGCTAATGCGGTTCATCCATGAGTAATTTTTGCCAATAAGGTCGCGAATAAGAGCGATAAAATTCAACATTTTTTTTGTCTTTTCGATTCAAGTATATTAACAGAACGTACGTTGATGAATCATTTAAAGAAAAATTCACAATATCGATTGAGTAATTTAAAGTTATTACTTGTGTAATTGATACTTTTGATGACCTATGAGACGGATTCGTGCGCATCTTGCAAACAACGGATTATACCCTTGGACTTTTTTGCCTGATTCATAATCTTTGTCAAAATTGGTATCGTATTTAAGAAAAAGATACGCAACAAATTTTTCAAATTTTTCCAAGCAAAATTTTCGAAAAAGGGAAGAATTTGGATGATGAAAACAGACAAACCTAATAACTTACTGTCGTTAACATTACAATCCTTTGATTTGCTAAACTATATCCTCCTAATCAATTTCCTTATGCATAAAATTTTTATATTTCCATCAATTGATTACACTTTTGGTTTTTTTTTTAAATGGAATTTTCAGATAAACTTTTTTTTTCGACATTAAATAGTTTGAAAATTAATTCGAATAAAATTCCAAACACCTAGAATTGATTCTGTCAGTCCTTTCGTATCGAGAGAAATTCATGCCACACAAAATGCTCACACTTCGAAACGGGAACATTTATCCTTACCTCACTCCCGTCCAAGTTGCAGGTTCGGACAGTTACTAGTTCGTTCGACTCGTCACATTCAAGTTCAGAACACGCAAAAAAAGAACGACAGAAATCTGTACGTTGTTAAGGAAACAACCGTTGACCGAGCGGTTCCTTTTTCGTAGTTCAACGAAGAAGAAAGAAAAAGCTTTGTACGCCGTTTGGATGCTATGCAAGCTGTTCGTAAACGCATTCGGCACAGTCCTGTACGTTATCAGAAGCATCTGAAGAAGTAGATCAGATAAAGATCTTCATCTCCGCGTTTATAGGCGTTACATTAGTCGTTTATTAATGCGATGAAAAGTCTTCACCATTCAGGATAAATTAACAAACAAAATGATCAAATATATTAAGATTAATCGAAGGCGAAGAATTTCGCGAGTCAAACGCGAAATATAATACAAAAGAATTTTAATATATAAATTTTTTTTAAATTTATATATATATATATATATATATATATATATATATATATATATATATGTGTGTGTGTGTGTGTGGGTGTACATGTATATATAGTCTGCATCGTTGCAAACGCAGTACTGTCAAATTTTGTCACTATTTATTTTTGGTAGATGATTAAACTGAAATGGAAAAAATGAAAAAGATTTTGAGTCAAATTGCCCAAAAATCATCCAAAGTACAACAATTTGAGATCGCTGCGTGGGCAACAATGCAAATTCATTACTCATTACTTATACAGACTCATTACATACCTAACCAAGACCTAGGAGACATTCATAACCTTTCCGTCTTTTCTCCAGTTGAAAATAAACTTGAAATAATATAAAAATAATGAAAAAAAAATGCTTGAAAAGGTCGCTCTTCAATTTTCGTGTTATCTGCTTAATGAAAACAAAAAACTGTTAAGTCCTTTTTAAAATTCGTGATTAGAATTAAAATCATCCATCATAAGATTAATATCAAACCGAAGTACGTAACTAATTAATTAATTAATTTTCAATAATAACCAAAAATAATAACATCTCTCAAGCAAAAATCATTTTCCAGCGCTGAAAATTTAACCTATTTATAACACTGTCCTTATCGAGTCATGATGAATGACAAACAACATCCTTTTGAATAATTCATGACATTATCTGTATTTTCAATGAGAAATGTCTGAATGTATGCTATATTTGTACCCAAGTTACTTTTTAGTTGAATGGATTCATTAAGTCTTTATAAAGATTCTTCTACTTCAAAAGCATCTCACATACACACAACATTTTCCAGACGCATTTCTCAAATTTGTTGAAATTTACGAGTCCCAACCATTTCTTCGTCTGAATGAAATTCATTGGTGGGGCAAATTGATTCTCAAATAAAATATCCTTTACCACCTGCTTAGAATTATCTTCATTCTAACCGAAAATCTTGTGTCTTTTCACAGTCTAATTTGTAGCGGAGATAGCAGAGGTGTTTAAATTGAAATGCAGCAGAATACTAAAATGAGGATCCTTGAATTAAATTTCTTCTTCTTCTTCTTCAGTTGAAGGAAGGGTAATGAAATTTCCACTTTGAAATGAGATGCTGGAGCTGTGTTTCTATAGTTGATGTGGTTTCGATGTGAATCCAAAGAAGGCAATGGATACACTCATTGAAACTGGAGCATTAGATGCGAAATTAATGATGATTCACTGCTCCATCGATGAATAAATGGAATAAATTAGATGCAAATTTATCCCGAATGGCAATATTCTAATGTATTGATCCATACTAACGGCTCAATCGAACACGGTGTTGATGTGACCCGTCGAAAAGACTCATTTGACAGTTCACTGCTTCACTTCACAGCCTGATGGGACCAAAACTGGAGCGTTTTGATTCATTTACATATTCAGAAGGACGTTATTGTCGTTTAGCATTTCCTTAAGAGTTTCATATTTGGAAAGGGAGTGCAAGTGCAAACATAATGCTTTAATCAAATGCAAATTATAAATATAAAATTGAAAATTATCTGTTTTCAAGACAACTAACTCTTGTTTGGTGTAGAAAAGTCATTTTTATTTGAGCATTTGTTATTCCATTCAAATGAACAAAACAAAACAAAACGTCACTCTTAATATTCTACGACTTCTGTAAAAGCAGTTCGCTAAAGTCATCTTTCGTCCTACCATCCTACCATAAGTTATCGCATTTATCCATACCATCGGCATTTCACCAGATTTAGTATTTTACCTAATGGAAAGTCCATTGGCAAAAGATCGAAGCATCCTTTCAAGAGGATTTTCCGATAAAACAACTTGAAAGCATACATTAATTCCAAATAAACTGCCACCAACTTGGTCGGACGGGACCTTTACAAACGCAATCATAGACACCATGGTATGTGGTCTTGTTAGCTCTGGACTGGCTGCATCTTTTCCACAAAACCTTTGCAAGGATGACAGAAAATATACTTTATTGATAATTCTAACGTTAATAAGAGCAAGTTAAATTATTGTCTATTATTTGCTAAAGGCAAATCGCAATGCGCTACATGTGAGCGTATGTAAAAGCTTCGGCAGATAGTTGGTGAGAATTAATGGAAATTTGAAAGGGGCTTTTAGTTATATTTGAGACGAAGGAAGTAGCTACGGCACTATGATGGTTTCGTATAAGTTTATTTATATGTGTTTTGATAATGGCGAAGCATTTATTAGAGTTGTAAGTGAGGATAATAAGATCATAATTCTGCCTATAAAATTTATTTGTTTGCATAAACCGGTGGCAATGATGCATCAATAACATAATTTGGGGTTTTTTATAAATTTTTATAGATTTTTAACTGAATGAATTAGTGTATACGAACTGTCTATGTATAATACTTATTCACGAATTGATTTTCAAGAACAACATAGCACAATGAAAGGCTTAACCCTGCCAGTACTAAACTCTTGCATCAGTCCGTAGTTGGTTTTCATTTAAATCATAACTTTTTTCACTCTGTTGTCGTGGCACTAGTTGAAGTTTTTTAACGTGTCGAATATTGTTTGCTCATTAGTCGCTCGCTGCTTCGCATCATACATCATTCTGTAGATACATATGTCCGAATTAATTCCACGGCCTTCATTTTCAAACTATTCGATATCTTTATCCATTGTCTGTAATTAGGATTGGGTCTGAGCTACGGGACAAAAAGCCGCAGCTAACCCTTTAGTAGAAAACGTTTTTTCGATACGTTGAGAAACATCTCAAAATCCAGCTGCTTCTTCGAAATCCAAAACGCTTTTAACAGGAAGGGATTTTCAATTGCTAATGGTTTATCATAGTTAGAGAGAAATTCGTTTATATCACGGGTTCCCACTCCTAGGCCTAGCTGCTGCGTCAATCTAACATAAGTCTTCATATCATGATGCATCTGTTTCCCTTCTTTAGTTAATCGCTCAAAATTAACGATTATCTAAGGACAAAACTCCTTCCAAACAACATTCATCGTTGGCTTGACTTTACCCCAAGCCGGGCCAATATTTTTGATAGCGTTGGTGATGTTGAAAGTTTCCTAAAAAATCAGATAGAGTTGGTTCCTAGTTGGCGCCTATATTGCACAAGAATATGTTTGTCGCAGAGAAAGACTTTAATAGTCTGAATAATGCCTTAATCCAAGGCGTCTGAAGTTTGTATCGCTGCTAATGCTGCGATCTCCATTTTTCCCTATTTCAAAAAAAAATTTGACGTTGTTGCACCCTACTAGATTTTAATTCCACTTTAATCGTCTACTAAAATCAAATAGTGAAAAAATGTAGAAGCAGCGTTGCAACGACACCTCTTGATCCATTGTTTGCAAAAGTAAGGTGGTTTAAGTCGGAATATAAATAAAACCTCGACGGCAGGATAACGTTGAAGTCTGCGGGATGCCCCGGAAAAAATCTAAGAATAAGATAATGTTAAAAGGATTGTTTTCTTGTCACAATACTCCTTCAGAAGCACAAAAAAGTGTTCATTGAAACCGTACCATTCAAACCATTCAAACCGTAGTATTGGGTTTCCAAATTACAGGCAATATTCTTAGAACAATATTCTTAGAAGTACGCGGTTTTTAATAGTGGTACATTGTACGCGCATTAAGCTTTAAATCCCCTGATAAGTTTATAATTAGGACATACATCTTTCCTCCTTGGAATTAAATGTTCGAATTGATATCCTCTTTCAAAGTAGAGCCGTTTCGTCAACTTTAAATATTTTCTCGGGCAAATATACCCTATTTTCAATAATTTCGACCAATTGTTCTGTAAAGTGTGATTTTTTCACGCTTTCATTTCACGCTCGATAAGTAAGTAAAGAAATAAACCATGTTTAACTTTTTGTTTATGTGTTTTCTATGTTTATATATGTTATGTTAATTCACAACGTCAAAAATAAATCTCTAGATGCTATTTCTAACAACCGTCATGAAAAAAATTATGCATGTAAGGAACAACTAATGTTGGCGAATAAAAAAGATTTTTTGTGTATTTGTAATTGTTTTTCTTATTGTCATTTCAGATCTAATCGTAGATTGATAATGTGAAAGAGTCTTATACTGCCCAAAACTGCTATTTCTCTCTTCCAATCTTGTTGTTCTTTAATTCAGATTAATCGGAATAATCTTTAGTTCAGTTTTTAATGTTACAAATCTATCCATTCCCATACATTTCTCATTCAATAAAATTAATACATTGGAAAAATATAAAACTTGCTTCTTCAAATGGCGTCAAATAAATACTTCATTCTATGCAAAACATCTCAAATCTAAAAAATAACGCAACAATCATTTGGTACGAGATAATTTCCAAACAAGGGAGTAAAGCATGCTATCAGAATAGATCATCTAATCACCACAAAAAAATATTTAATCGAAGAGATCACTTGATAAATTGTTTATAAAAAGAGATCAGCGATCGCGAAACATTCATTCGCGTTTTTGCATGCGCCATGAATTTTCGAGGTAATCTAAATTTAGAAGCTAACCCAGTGATTCGAATGTTTAGTTTTAGCTCCAAATTATTCACTAATGGATTATTTGATTTGGCTAGGAAGATAAATGAATTCAATATACTCACCGCATTTGTTTGTTTCTGTATATTAAAGATACAAATTTATTGAGCGTGGTGCTGCCTTTGTAAACCCACCACATACGCTGATACAATCAGGTCATACAGTAGAAAACAGAACTACATATCCATACCAATTTTGTGTTATTTTACGAATTCACTTTGTGTATCCGTTTTGTCGTTTATTTACAGATTGGAAATTAAAAGTGTATATTCCTTTAAATGATTTCCATTGAGTGCTTATACACGATACTTTATTATTTTTTTTAAAAAATCATATAAATCTTTGCAAAGTGGTTAAATGCGGATTTGATTTTCTTGGTGTTTCATTTCATTTCATTTGGTAAATCATTATTTATTTTTTTTCTTTTCTGAATGGCAGAAACTGAATTTATCGGTTCTTTGAAAAACTATATAATCGGCTTACATGTGTCCCTTTGAAATATACCATAATAAAACAAGTTGAGCGCACGCTTATTCGTTCTCTGCTATTGTTGGATTTTTATATTCCCATGTATTGTTATATTTTATCTAATTTTAACGTTCGTTGACATCTAGGAAATCAAAGTTAAAGATGCTAAGATGCTGCCTACCGTAAGGTAGGACACAAATAGAATAAATTCAATTGGATAATACTTGAATAAATAAAAATCAAAACAATCGAACGCATTAAATTGGAAGGGTGGGTCAACTGTAGTATCCAGAGCAGACAATATTGAAGTTTCCACAGAATCGGAACGAACGTCGGAACATACAGAATAACGAACTAGGTGCACCTACATTGGTGAAATATCGCACCCACAAGGTGGTTTTCTCGAAAACTCTTCATTCGTTATCAGCACACAAAGCGCAAAAATTTAATTACAGATGTCAGGCTGAGAATGCTTATTCCCTGATTCAAAGGTGTGCTGAGCTACCGCAATTCAATTTGATCACAGATGTCACATCATAAATATGCAAAAAACTTTTAGCAATAATAAGGGTTTCTTCAAGTTCATCGTTGATTCTCAATTCTCAAGAAACTTTATTGAAAAATTTCAAAACTCTACTTAGAACAAACATCTAATTTGCCAATACTATGCGTTAGACATCGGGTATGATTTTCTCAGTACTATTTACGTAAATGTCCTCTATGAACGTTCACCTCATCATAAACCGTTAAAAAAAGAACATCTACATATATGTTACTCTACCAACAGAGAAAGGATACATCAGTAAACATTTTGATTCGAAACGTTCGTTAAACATTTTTATAACAAAAATAATGATTGTAATCCCCAAAATATTCTGATGACATAATTTAGCGTGCGGTTAGGGTAACGTAAGGACTAGCTAATAGCAACTACCGTTATAAATTACAACAGGAAGTTTAAGTTCATGACAAGGATGAGGTAACAATTACCTAAATAACCAAAGTGATTAGCAGATTTCATTTTTTTTAAATATGGCTATGACTTGACGATCGAAAAATAAGCTCCGTTGATCCTAATTGACCCAAACCAAATAACTAGCATTAAAGCTCCTTTGCAGGCTGACGACTGATTTCCGGAAATAGGAACATATAACATATAACTAATGTTTGCTTCCGGAAAAGCTTCTAGATCATCAAACGTCATACATCGGTCATCAATCACGAATGATCAGTAAATCAGTCACCAATCATTAATCCTCTATCGTGATAATAATTTTACTCTTACAATCAATGGGCCAATGAAAGTTTTCTACACATACCCAAAAAGCTACTATTAGTATCCTACATGAAAATCGTAATTCTACTATAGATACGCTCGACACGGATGATGTTAAACGCTTCTCATGCAAAATCGAAGCCTGAAGGAAGCAGAAAGCTGTCGAATATGTCACAGACAGACTTTTTATAGCACTTATATTTATTACTTTTATTGACTATTTTTGCAAGATTTATTGAAATCAGCACCAATCATATTCTTACTTGGCCATTAATTTCAGTGTAAGTGTTGTAATTGTTCAACGTTCTCTTCAAAGAAATTTTTTCAGGCCAGATATGTCAGAAAGATTCAAAATAAAAACATAAAAACTTAAAAAAAAACTATTTATTTCACTACATTACAATATTTTTCCGAAATTACAAACCAACCATACCATTTGCCATGAAAGAGCTCAAAAAAATTGAAAAGTATCCTCTTAAAAACTTTTGCAGAGTAGATTAATAGTCTATGGCACACAAAGGTGACAGTTGAGTAGAGAGATGGTAAAGAGGAGAATTGGCGTTTCTTTCGCTCACGAGTTTTCTTGCGTTGGGCGTCCCATCTGTTACAGATGGCTCACGAAAAGCTCGTGTTTTTTTCACCTGTCTTTAGATATCGTGTACTTTGATACAATGTAATCTAGTTTGTGGATTAAAGTATAATTAGGTCAATAGGGACTGTATTGAACTTGACGGTTCATTCCTTGGTCTTCCAAGAATCAAACAAAGACCACAGATGGTTCATCTTCATCCCATTCACACCGATGGAAACGATCTTATTGGTGGAAACCGAACAGATTTTGCTAGGACGAAAGCGAAATAAAAACAACTTAGTCTCAAATTGGAACTGTTACATTGCATTGGGATGATTCGAATAGCCTCCGTTTTAACGTTTTTTGCCATTTTAAAAATGACCTCCTTCAGAACCGAGATGGAAACGAACGACGGTTAAATACTATCTGAAGTTTTTAATGATAATTTATCAGAAGTTCCTAGTGAGCACGAATGTGCAATTGGCTCGTCGACGATTCCAATTGTTGCAATTATTAGACTTGTAAAGAAGAGAGACTGACGAAGATAATGATAATTGATGGTCTGACATTGACACCCCACTACGCTTACAAATATGTTGAAGGTCATCTTCAGTTCACTACGATTCCTTCTCGGCGCGAGTCTGTAGCTTGTATGACCGATCTCCGTTTAGGTGGGGAATTTTTTGAAATATTTTCCATGGAGCTGTCCAGCTATCACGGTCAAAACCGCAATGACACGCAAATCACCATCCAGATCACAGAAGTGGTCTTCGGTTACACCAAAAAACATAAAGAAATTCTTTGGCCATGAACAAGAAATAACATCAATACTTATATCAATAGTCTCACTAGATATCTTTCTGGAAAGATTATTGGTCCACAGAGCCTTTCATAGTCAGCCCTATACTTTCACAAACAATAAACCCTCATCGATTTGAAATAAGAACTTTTTGGGATTACAATGAAAATACGTAAGTCGGCTGTCACTTGTTGAGACTTTTCAACATTCGACCCTTTCCAAATAACTTTCAAAATTCAGAACAACATTCAGACCGAACAACGAAGTATGAAATGGAGTATGACGTTGAACGCAGCCGCTAACCAGAAAAAACTATACAGGAGTTCCATGTGCAAGACAATGCTTAGATGGACGGGATCGAGCCAATTACAAAAATGATAATAGACCCTGTAGTGTGTAATGTAAAGTAGATAACGTACGATAATATTTTGTGCAATTAATCGTGATCCAAGCGAGGTGAATCTTCTAAAACGCTTGCAAAGCCAAGATCGATGACAAGTAAAGTTATTTTGCATATTCGTTTGTACTACAAGGGAATGGTTGGCTTTGATTTGCTTCTGCCTTGGCAAACCATCGATTCTACTCTGGCTGGGACCAGCTAGTTAGAGTATCAAGCCATTCTAAAAATGCGGCCCGAGTTCATGTAAAACAGGCGTTGTGAGGCATTGTTCTTTGACAGGAAAATGCCACACAACCCACAGTTTTGCTGACTCAGAAAATTGAGACACTTGGGCTTATAAATTTTGGTATATTCGCTGTCTAGCCTGAACGTCAGGCTCCTTCAGGCCAACATGTCTCGGATTCGTTGCAGGACTCGCTTACTAGTATAAAGTCAGCTTCAAAGGAGACCTGTGAATGTTACTTGTTTAGTTGTTTTTTTGTACGAGAATTCAGAAATCACGAAAAACGACAGAAAATCATAAACCAAAATAGCTCATATTTTCGTCAATGATAGTTGATTTTTTATTTTCAATATAAAAACTTGACAGAATTTCAACTTAAAATCGGCGAAAACTTTTTCTCCACCCAATGCATAATATACACGTTCAGGAACATGTAGCAAACAATAACTACACCATGAAACATTGTATTAAATAAATATTGTACCGCCTGATGTTCGGAAAGAATTTTTGTGCCGTAACTGCTGGCCGCATAATATTGCAATTATCTTTTTTAAATTTCCCGCCCCATTGAGAACTAAATTGAAAAATTCAGAATACCATTTAATCCATCTCACGCGAAGATAAAAGCTGCAAACTTTCAACACCTGCTTACCCACCACCAGTTTGGCCAGTGAAAAGCAATCGATCTAAATCGAACCACGAGATACAACGAAAAATCGCTACAACCAATAATCATTACAATCTTCTCCCAGGACTCACTAAACTTCATATACACTCTTAGTTTATTATTAATAATCTTCTTTCCATGGAATGGAAATGTGTACATCTTGGAAAAGATATACCATTATGAAGTACAAAACACCTTACTTGCTGATGCATTGTGTGTGTGTCGGTTTCGGATCTTTTATCGTTATAGTACACGCTCGCTCCTCTGTATCTTAACATATAAGCACACATACGCTACACTAGGAAAACATTCGCACAAAGGTGTAAGGTGAGATTATGCGGTCATAAATTTCATGTTTTGCCCATGGCTTGTGATGAGTGAATGAATGGTTGATCAAGAATTGGGTCAATAGTTGGTCTGCACGTCCGGGAATCATTTTATGTCCTTCGATGTCGGTTGTTTGATGGTTCATTGCTTTTTGCTTTTGCGTATGGCGTTTTTTCTTCTTGGAAACAGGAGGGAATCGCGGGAAATGTAACACCAGCGATGCAGAAAACCCGAAAAGCAGAGCAATGGCGTATGAGAATGGGCCAAATACCGACTTTGAGTTCAAGTTTAAATAGATGAATTCAAAGTACATATCTCATTTGGCTTGGAAATTGAATGGCATTTCGTACTTTGTTGAACATTTTGGTTGGGGAGTTAATCAAGCTGAAGGTTTCGACTGCGTTATCTGTCAGTGCTGTACTGAAAGCTTTATTATAATTTTCTTCACAAGCACCAATTTGTATTGATTCGTACTTGCAGTATGGGTTGAAAGATTGAATGAAGGATAATGGTTTCGTTAAGATTCGAGAAAATATAATGAAGATGCGCATCGAGTTTGCTCGATAAGTATATACACATCACGATCCTTTGATGTTGAGTAAAATGGGTTTAGAATTTTCTGTTTAATGTAATTAAACTACATTCAAGGATAGCTAAAGAAATACTTTTCAGGGATAAGTGGACCAGAAACAAGAGGTGATTTGATCATCAATTTACCCACTTACATTTAAATTTTGATATAAGATTGTCTATCACTACCAAGTCAATATTTGTTTTCTTTGTATTTATTCGGGGAGCATCGTTTTTCTTTCAAAAAACAACACCAGATGAACATAAATAACACATAATAATACCAATTCCTGGCCGATACTTCAAAAGCGCTTCCAGATGAAATCGTACGCATCCATACCATACCTGAAAAAAAAGAGATATAATCATAAATTTTTATGAAATATTAAAATATTTATAAGGCAATTCGATTTTCACTAAGTAACTCAGATCGGAATTCGCGGCAAAAACTGGTATCAAAAGCAATTTGGGTAGATTCCGCCATTTACTACATGGGCCGAAAAGTCATTCGGCTTGCAATGAAAAAAACAATATTTTTAGTGCAAAAATGATTTTATGCTTCGACATAATCTCCATCAAGTGTAATGCACTTAGTGCAACGATCTCCCAACATTTCGATGCCTTTCTTGTATTGGTCCGCGCCAAGTCCCTTAAAATCGGCATTTGTTTCATACTCGAATAGGGTAATTTTTCAACCGGGGAGACAGGGAATAGTCGCTAAGGGCTAAACTCGTCGAATGAGGTGGGTGTTCATCCATTTCATAACACAAATCCTTCAAGTTATCGATTGTATGGTAGGCAGGATGAAGTGGAGCGTTGTCTTGGTGAAAAAAAATATTTCTGCTTGCTAAATGACTTCCTTTCTACCTGATTTTGTTGCCCAACCGATCCCACACAGAAAGTGAGTGACACACATAAGTATTTTTGTTCATTATTTGTCCATGTTGGAGATAGTCTATGAAGATTTTACCATGAACAACCCAAAACAATACTGGCTAGAACCTTGTCAGCTGATTGTTGCGTTTTCGGGTTCTTCCTACGATTGTCGATTGGACTCAGACGTTATATGTTTCGTCCATTTTCACAAGTCGTCTCAAAAACTCAGTATATCCTACTATCCTTTGCAGCGGAACAGCTCGAAATTTTGCTTTCAAGGACGAGAGCCTTTTGCTTTCTGGCCAATTGATGGGAAATGTGACTCCCATCGCGGGTACAACTTTTGCATGTATAAATATTCATGAATGGTGCCTCTAACGCGTTCCTTCGAAATGCTTATGATAATTTTACGATGATCCAACACATTCAACACAATTTATGATACAATTGCAACCAACCAATACTTGATGGATGAGTCCGATGGGGCGGAAATACTAACGGACATCTATTAAGGCTTGCCTTTGTTTGCACCATATTTTTTCTTATCAATAAAACAATATCATTTCAAACACGGAATTCACTGTTTCCCAATATCTATAAAAATTCAGAAAATAGTGGCACTTCGATAACTATAACTTGAAAATTAGCAAAGCAAATGTCATGAAATTTTGACGGGATCTAAGTGGAGGTTGGTACTTTATAGAGAACACATGGTTTTTTCATTTGTGGCGCCATCTCTATGTCAGACATAATATTTTGACTTTATTTTATTAGCCTTCTTAGATGTTCATATATATAGTCTGGATAATTTGGAAGTAAAAGGGCGTGAAACAGTTTGGAGGCATCGATTTCTTGTGAACCTGTACATTTGTAAGCACATTTGAAGATGATATCAGTGATTTGGGTACGACATTTGTTTAGAAACGTCGCTTTCATTCAGAGGATCATTTGAACGTGAAGAGGTTATCCAAAACAATAGTGACAACTGACGAAATATTGTTTCAATAAAATAAAATAAAAAATCAAATAAAATCAAATAAATGAATCACATAAAAAATGAATGAATGAGAATAACGAAGGCAGTAACATGAACTCATCATTTGCCTGGAATACTTTCAAGGCTGCTTTCGAAAAGAGAATAACTATAAAAAAAATATTGTAGCTTATTGGTCTCATGAAATTGGGGGAATGAAGAAGAATACGAAAAAACCACTAAATAATAAGATTCAACATTCGCGTGGCATATCGTCCCGTACATCATTCGAAACGCATGTTATCCTTTCACCTAACATTTTTTTCGCCAGCGATTATTTTCGATCGACACACAACGAAGAGTTCCAGGGGAAGAAATTCATACGAACAGAAGTTTGTTTCATAAGAAAGTTGTTCTTAAGAATCGAATTGACTAATAGCCCTTAATTATATTTATATATTACATACACGTAGTTATCATTTCATTCGACTCGTGTGTCTTTTTCATTATTGTAATAAAATATGAAATAAAATAGAATTGAAGTAAAAAATTATAAGAATTGAAATAAAAACTGACGCATTACTTGCAGGACTGTACAAGTCATGTTTTAACAAAAAATAAACTTATTTGCAAAGTTTAAGTACATATATACCCCTTTTTTAAAACATACATATAACATAAAAAAATATGTTAAGAATAACAACGCTGAAGTGAAACAAATATGAAAATCACGAGCATGGATTGATGAGAATCATATTGAGCATGGTTGATGAGAATCATGTTGCGCGAATAACAAATAATTTTGGTTCTTTTCTTTGGAGTTTCGGAATGCAATCAATATTTTCTGTGCTTCAAACAGAACTATTAGCAAACAATTGGATATTACTTAAATTACACATCAGTTATATAATTTCCACAGCAAGATCAATGAGAAAGTGGAATGAACTATGAAAGTGGCGAAGTCTTTGATCATTGAAACAAACAACGAAACAAGCCACTAGAAACTTACAAAACAGAAAAACAGACACAACATCGAAATAATAATTATATAGAAAATCCACAGAATAATACAACATTGTTTGAATAAATAGAAAAGAATTTGTACTTCTAACAAACTTCGAACTGATAGGACCAAAGATCGCCACCTCTTTGGTTCTATCAGAATAAATTCGGTATTTCGAAATTCTCAACGTGATAAGTTTTTAAAATATGAGAGATCGACGGTCCACGTGTGGGAAGGACGAGGACTCCTATTACTTGTTGAGGAATATTTTATTTACTTTAAATGAGTATAAGAACCTAGATCCGTGGACCCATTTGAATTTTTGCCGTGGCTCAGCATCAATAATAATCACAAAATCAGCATCAATTTTCACACTTGGTTTTAAGTTGAAAAGAGCATTAAAAGTGGAATCGTGCTGGAGCCCTGAATCGATATTCAAAAAAAAAATTCAGTAAAATGGTGGACATTTGACTGTAAATTTTACTGATATTGAAATTCTTAACACAAATATTCAATAAACAGTAGTAAGGTTATAATTGCCACATCACAAGGCTAAAGGTACATGTAAACGAGATCCGATCAGAACCACCCTCAGCCTTAACAACTCGCCCAAATGTACCGGCCCCAACTAGGTGGGCTGCTACACAGAGACCAGACCCAAATCCAAATATTACTATTTGTCATCAGCAGAATTAGAATCCTCTCAGAGGAGAATAATTTATTTAGAATAATACACTCAGAGGAGACTTCAAGTAATTTCACATTATTCACAGTGAATGTTGTACTACACGTCCCGAAATACAAACAGGAAAAAAACTCAGTATTTAATCTTGGCCTCATTTTCCCACAAAATTGACATAAATTATTCTATGTGCATCTAAAAAGTCTGTGATCATTTAATGATCGCGTTTACCACCTTCTTTCACAACGTGCTTACCATTCAAAACCCTATACTATCATTGTACTTTTGGCGGGCCAAAAATCTTTCAATTTTTGAGCGAAATTCGACATTCTTTTGAAAAACTTTGCCATTTGGTTGTGATTTTATGTTTTTTTACAATCGAGGATCATAATTTAGGCCATACCTTCGAGTTTGATAATGTATATTTCTTATTTAAGCCACGATGAGGGCCGCAATCACTGCAGCAGCAGACGGTCCTTTTTTGATTGACTTGGAAGACAGCGAATAACTCGCTCAAAATAATAACATTTTCATTTGACAATTTCAATGTATCTTCATTAATTTTGAAAATATTCTCAAAATTGTAAACATTTCATGCGTAAGTTTCTTCAAGGAAACAAGAAAAAAACCAAAATCTTCTTGTTTTCGGCGGTAACACTACTGAACAGACTTCAAAAATTTTTACAAAATAAAAATCACCAATATTGCAGGAGCAGAATAGTTTGGGGTGTTTTTTTTTATTGTTTCTATGTACCTCAGTAAAATCAAAACTTTTCTTGAATTTTCAACAATGAAATGCAAATTGCTTTTGAACAAATCGAATTAAGTAGATCAAAAGCGTGGAATGTGTAGATTAAAAGGAAATATGCTAATTTTAAGAACAAAGCACACCGAGTCCTCCGATCCATTCGATTGCAATGCTCTCATTCAACGAAGAAAAAATATAAAAATATATATATGCGTATGAGAATAGCGCAAATAATTTAACGTGGTCTGTTTTGTGTATGTGCCAAGAAAATCACGTTAAAAAACACACAAGATTATAAAAAGGCCAGCATAAAGATGTTTTCAAAGATGATTAATTGACAGGAATTTATCTTTTCGTGGCTTTTTACCTTCAAACAATGTAAAGTGTGAAAACCATTGCATAAGGTCGTGTTGAATTGAGGGTGGCGTTAAAAGATTGTGGGAATATTCGTGTAACAAAAATCGATAGCTTGCAACAAACGGAGGGTTTTAAAAGTAAAATTTTTATTTCCATGGGTAGATTATGAAATAGAAAAATATTGCAAAATATAATAAGACTGAACTTGAATAAAAAGCAAGGACAAATTCTCCAACGAAGTTAACAATAATTAGTAAGCACGGACGCATAATTGATCACGAAGTAAAGACTGCTATACTGTAATGTCTTCTAAATGAAATACGCAAGCAAATCTAATGTAAATCTGTCTTTTTTAAAGACCCATACAGACTATGCATTTAAGATAAATGAACACGCGATTGTTTGTTACGATGGGGAATAATTGAAACTTCCAACAACATTCTAATTGGTTAAGAGCAGTGTCGACCAAGAGTCGCGTCTGGACTAGTCGAAGCTTCGTACAATATCCTTAATTGTATTATTAAATAAAGCAGCAAGTAAGGGAGCCACTTCAAAGCAACGACATTATTTAATACAAACAAGTAGTCTACTTTCAGATAGCTAGACGTTAACTAAGTTCTAACTCTAAACGTTGATGATAGACGGTAGCTTCATGCATTTCATCTGATGGAGATAGAAAAAGATACAGACAAATAATCATAAAAAACTATAACATTACCTTATTTCATTTGAATGGTGTCCTTTTGGAATCAGAGAGACAGTTTTGATGCCAACCATCATCATATAGCTCCATAAATTAAGCTCAAATAATTCCAAGAATTTTGGCTTGCCTTAAATTACTTCCTTAGTGCATCCGAAATTCGTCCATAAATATTTGCTCTAATTTCTTCATTCGCAAAAGCCCTCTCACTACCAAACGTTGCGAATTGAAATTGAACAATGTTCGGTGCAATAGAATTTCCCAAATTATTATCCAATATTTATTTTTCTGTGCTATGCTCGAAAGTTATCTTAATTAATTTATTAAACCTGCCTGAAATTTTGCTTCCGAGCATTCTCTAGAAAAATATTAGTTATGAAAACAAAGCTGACATGCGATAAAAATGTTTATTGAAGCCATACAGACACGTACGTTCGTTAGGACTTACGTATGAACATATCGTTCGCACACATCTGATTGTTTCCATTCGTGGAGTGAAAATATTTAGATTGAATAAGTGATGTGTTATCATCAGCAACTATAGAATTGATTGCACTGTTTTGATTTTGTTTTTTTTTTGTTTTTGTAAGAGTGGGATGAGCATGTTTTAGGAAGTTGTTAGATTTTTCAATGCAACTTTAATGTTTATTAATGGGAGTTTGTGATATTTTTAAATTATTATTTTTTTTTTTTCTGGAAATCTTTGATTTGAAGTTCGTGCTGCATTGACATTGATGATAGCTCGATGATATTCAAAATGATAGAGTTTGTGAAAGAAAGGAGAAAATGGAAAACTTAAGCGATTATTATCTTTCTTTTAACTTTCAAATAACTCCAAATTGCTTCCAGCTTGAGCAACCCTAATTTATGTAAAAAAATTAAATTTTTTATAAATTTTTTTTGTTTTTATTCGACATAGCTTAGCCTCGACCATCGGTCAATCACAATTTCGTCAAATCCGGTAAGAGCATGAGAAAACTTGGCAAATTTCCACGTGACATCAAATTTTTGAAAATATTTGGCGCAGTCTGCTTAACACACTGTCTAACATCATCATTTTTTGGAAAACAAAATAATAAAGTAAAAAAATAATAATAAAAATTCAAATTCATAAAGATTCAACATTGCACCTTGTTTATGAAATATGTATATTGACCTATATTCATTGCACTTTGATTATGAAATATGTATATTGACCTATATTCATTGCACTTTGATTATGAAATATGTATTTATTAACTGTAATTAGTATATAAGCGCTTGTTATGCGAAATATATTTCAGAGTTGTTAAGTAAGCGAAAGTGTTTATTTTAGCAGCTCTTGAATTCAAGAAGTAGAGAATCCTGCTCTCTTGTTTTCATTTAATTAACTCCAGTATTAGAAGTAGAGAAAATCCTACTTTCTAATATTTCAAGGAAATTTATATCATATATTGGTTTTTTTGTGAACTTTAATATTAGAAGTAGTGCAATCCTACTCTCTGATATTTTAGGAAGCTCAAAAACATTCTTCGTACAGAACATAAATTTTTGGTGACCCCGTTTTTTAAAAAAGAATAGACTACCTTCTTGACAATGGAGTCTTTAGCAATCGAGCAATCTCGTCTCGGTAGAGAGATCGAGAAAATTATAAAAACGTATCACGAGCAATCGCCTGATAAAAAAACGATCACATATTTAGAAGAAAAATTGACGTTAATTGAAGGCCTTTGGGAAAGATTCGAAAGTAACGACGATCAGATACGAGAAATCGCTGGTGTGTCGCTCGAGCATCCCTATTTCGCTAAAGATTATCATAGAACGGTCAAAATAGCTCAAGAAAAATTCAGAGTAGAAGTTCAGTCGTTGATTAAGCATGTTAAAACGCAATCTTTCGAAGAACGTCAAACTTTCTCAAATACTAACGATCAAAGCCCCATCGAGGTGTCTATGAAAATAGACAATACTGAGCTATCTCGGCTATTGAAGAAGCATAAGGCTATGGTGATGGCACTCAACCACTTAATAAGCAGTACAACTGCTGTTAGTGGCCAATCGATGGAGTATGTAAAATTAAAAAAGGAAAAATTGCTAAAAACATGGAATGATATCGAACAAAGCCATTATTTAATTTGGGAAATTGCTGAAGATATTGAATCATCAGGATACGATTCAAATCAATTTTTCGAGTTGCAAAATCAAAGCGAAAAGCTCCTAATAGATTTGAATAGTTATCTTGCAAATAACACCAACAACCCTACACAGCTCACAAACGAGTCGCAATTAAAGCTTCCAAAAATAGAATTGCCAAAGTTTGATGGAGAATACATAAAATGGCCACAATTCGAAGACTTGTTCAGGCAAATGGTTCATGATCAGCCTATTGGCAACTGCCAGAAGTTCTGGTATTTAAAGATGAACTTAACGGGGGAGGCAGCCAAGCTCATTATGCATTTGCCAATCTCAAACAGCAACTACATCGTGGCGTGGGATATGTTGCAGAATCGATATGCCAACAAGCGGTTGTTGGTTAATGCTTTGCTGGATAAATTAATGGCACAACCAGCTATCAATATTGAGTCAGCATCATCGCTCAAATCATTACATGATACCACAAAAGAGTGTATGTTCACATTACAAACTATGGGAATTTCCGCAAAAGAACATTGGGACCCTATAATAGTACATACAATTTTGAAAAAACTGGACAGAACTTCCTATACGCTCAATGAGCAAACATTAAAATCTCCAAGAGACCTACCGTCATTAGACGAGTTGTTAAAATTCATCGAGATGAGGTTTCAGACCTTAGAAACACTCATTCAGAGAACAAGCCCATTGAAACAGCAAAATAAACCAGTTAAACAAGCAGCGTTGGTGGGAAACAATATGGAGCTACAATGCAAACTCTGCCAAAAGGCACATGCAATTTATCACTGCGATTCATTTTTAAAATTATCCCCTGCAAAGCGGCTAGAAAAGTCCAAACAGCTGAACTTGTGCACAAATTGTTTGAAGATAGGCCACGGGAACAAAAAGTGCATGTCGAGAGGTTGTCAGAAATGTGGAAAACGACATAACACGCTCTTACATAATCCAGGGCCCACAGCCACATCGACGGATGCACAAAACACAAATCTGGCTGCCCAATTTAGTGAAACAAATGGATACGTGTTCTTGGGAACTGCGCTAGCAGAAGTAATTAGCTGTGAAGGAAAGCCCATCAAAGCACGAGTTTTACTTGACTCAGGCTCGCAATTGAATTTCATTACGGATAAGTTGCGGAAGAAATTAGGATTCGGCACAAGTTACCCAAAGATTAACATTGCGGGCATCGGCAACACACAAGTGAAAGCATGTGATAGAATAAACATTACTATGAAATCAACATGTAGAGATTTTGCTACGCCATTAGAGGTCTTCACGATCAAAGAAATCACAAATAATCAACCTCAATATTACATTGATACCGATGGCTGGAACATTCCTGAAAATATCAAACTTGCCGACCCATCGTTTAATAAACCAGGCAAGATTGACATCCTTTTGGGGGCGGAAGTATACGGCGAAATAATGAGAAACGGCCAAATTCGATTACTAGAGAAACTACCAATACTACAAAATACCACGTTAGGCTGGGTGATTCTAGGAAAAGCTTCAAATTGCACACCATTTTGCGGGATCTCGAACATAAATTTGGAACGGCAACTAGAAAAATTCTGGGAGCTGGAAGATTGCTCCGGTCCAGTCATACTATCATCGACTGACAAAAAATGCGAGGAATATTTCGAAGCAACAACCATTCGCGACTCTAGTGGCCGTTTTATAGTCAACTTACCATTGCTGGGTGACTCTTCTTTACTGGGCGAATCAAAATCATTGGCATACAAGCGGCTACTCTCAATGGAAAGAAAATTATCCAAACAACCAGTTCTAAAAGGGCAGTACGACCAATTTCTAGAAGAATATTTAGAACTGGGTCACATGAAGGAAGTTCCAGCATTAGACTTCAACGGTCCGCATTATTTTATGCCGCATCATTATGTGCTCAAGCCCGACAGCAGCACCACAAAACTACGAGTGGTCTTTGATGCATCGGCGAAAACAAAGAACAATTTGTCGCTTAATGATTTGCTGCTTAAAGGACCAAAGGTTCAGGAGGATATTAGTGCTATTATTACAAGATTCCGCTTAAAGCGCTACGTATTTACCGCAGACATAACAAAGATGTACCGTCAAATTTTAGTGGCAGATGAGGACCAAAATCTCCAATTAATCATGTGGCGAAAGAATACCAATGACGAATTGAAATATTATAAACTGTCCACTGTTACCTATGGCACCAAGTCTGCACCATATCTGGCAGTCAGGTGCTTGAAAAAATTGGCCGAGGAAGGAGACAGCCAGTACCCATTGGGAGCTGCTGCAATCCAGGACTTTTATGTTGACGATGTCCTAACAGGCAGCGATATTTTGGAAGAAGCATGGAAGATACGCAACGAGCTGCAGGCGTTACTGGCCTCGGCAGGATTCCATTTCCATAAGTGGTGCGCCAATAACCCAAAATTGATTGAAGGCATTTCAAACAAGGACCTCGATATTGAATTGGACTTCACTAAGATGGACAGTGATACCATAAAAACACTAGGCGTAATTTGGCAGCCAATCACTGACATGTTTACCATAACCACGGATTTGAAGGAGCATCAAACAATTACCAAGAGAAATATTCTAGCTGATATTTCGCAGATTTTTGACCCTTTAGGACTAGTAAGCCCAGTTATTGTAAAGGGGAAGCTGCTCATGCAAGAATTATGGAGATCACAAGTGGATTGGGATGAAGAAATACCTGATGAACTTCAATCGATATGGCATAAATATAGGCAAGAGCTGCCAGGCTTGAACAAAATCAGCATCCCACGGTACATGTTCAGTGAGAATGAGACCATAGACACACAAATTCACGCTTTTGCTGACGCTAGTGAGAAGGCATACGGTACCTCGGTCTATATAAGATCAAAAGACACAAGAGGTCATGTGACAGTTAAATTGCTTTGCGCCAAGTCCAGAGTAGCACCAATCAAACCCACAACCATTCCAAGATTAGAATTGTGTGCCGCACAAGTAGCAGCCCAATTAGTCAGACAAGTAAAACTTACAACCAATATAAAGGCGGACGCAGTCTTCTATTGGTCCGACTCGCTCATCGCTATCAGCTGGATTCGAGGGGATCCATCTATTCGAAAAACATTTGTCGCTAACAGAGTTGCTGCCATTCAAGATTTGACATCGATAAACAACTGGAGATATGTGCCTACAAAGGACAACCCTGCTGATCTTGTTTCACGTGGACTTTTTCCTGAAGAACTGAAGCAGTTACAAATATGGTTCAATGGTCCATCTTTTCTTAAACTTCCAAAAAGCAGTTGGCCAATCGAACCTTATACAAACTACATTGCGGACGATGAAACCAAAGTTATCAAGTGTGCTATAACAGCTACGGTTGAAGCTGACGTACATCCATTATATATGATTGAACACGGAAATTCCCTCCGAAAATTGATACGCACAATGGCATATATCAAGCGAGCAGCAATGCTATTTAAGAACAGAACTATCAATATAGAGGCGAACTTTCTGTCGCCTCGCGAATTAAATGATGCACTTTTAACACTCATCACTGAAGTGCAACGCTGCAGCTTTCATGAGGAGATTACTTTACTGAAGAAGGATGAAGAAGTTGCTAAGTCAAGTAAACTTCGAACTTTAACACCATTTCTAGCTCCCGATGGCATAATCAGAGTTGGGGGAAGGTTACAGGCGGCAGAAGTAAACTACGACACCAAGCATCCCATCGTTTTACCGGGAGACCATTTTCTCACACGATTGCTCTTAACTCATATTCATCGAGAAAATTTACATGCCGGACCACAAGCACTTCATGCCATAGCAAGGCAAAGGTATTGGATTCTGAATGGAAGGAATATATCCAGAACCATAGTCACAAACTGCGTATTATGCACTAAATTTCGACCAAGGTTGTTAAGTCAACAAATGGGCAATCTACCAAAAGATCGAGTTAAACTAACACGGCCATTTTTAAACTGTGGCATAGACTTTTGCGGGCCAGTGTATACTCATTTTAAAATTAGAGGCAAAAGGCCTCAAAAGACATACCTGGCTGTTTTCTGTTGCTTTGCAACAAAAGCAATACATTTAGAAGTGGTTTCGGATTTGACCACTGACGGCTTCTTGGGAGCTCTTAAAAGATTTGAATCCAGAAGAGGCAAATGTGAGAACATCTACTGTGACAATGGACGAAACTTCGTTGGTGCCAATAATCAGCTGAAGGAGCTAGAAGCCATTTTGACTCAACAACAGAGCATTGAGAAAATAGTCAACACTTGCTCAGACACCAACACTCAGTTTCACTTCATCCCTCCCAGATCGCCACATTTTGGTGGGCTCTGGGAGGCCGCAGTCAAGTCAACCAAGTACTTGTTACAACGAACCATAACCTCTGCATCATTAACCTACGAAGAATTATGTACTGTAGCCTCAGAAGTCGAAGCGATTCTCAACTCTAGGCCCCTTACACCACTATCGGCTGACCCGAACGATTTGGCTCCATTGACACCAGCACATTTTCTGATTGGGGAGCCACTTGTAGGCGCTACGAATGCAGCCAGCGATACAACGAAAATGTCATTAGCATCCAGATGGCAGTTGACAAATCAACTTAAGAATGAGTTCTGGAAGCGGTGGTACATTGAATATTTGGGGGAACTGCAGAAACGCACAAAATGGACTACTAGACAAAATAACATCAAAATTGGGACTCTAGTTACCATTAAGGAAGACAATTTGCCGCCGTTCAAGTGGAAATTAGGACGAATAGTCGAAACTATCCAAGGCCCCGACGGACGCGTACGTGTTGCTGATGTTCAGACAAGTACTGGAATCATACGACGATCCATTCATCAATTAGCTCCACTACCAATCGATCCGGATGAGACTTTAGAAGTAGCCACCAAACCAATAGAGACAACCACTGCCGTGGAGCAGAATTCCAGAAAGCGTAAGGGCTCTCCCACGAGGCTGAACTCACTTAAAACATGTCTACTTACATTACTAGTTTTACCGCTAATCGCTCCCCATATGACATCCGCAGACAAGCCACCAATCGAAATAATTGAGGTTGAAAATAATATTGGCATTTATTTAGAGAACATCGGGAATGGGCGAATATCGCCAAGCACTTGGAAGCTCATAGTCTTTTATGATTTGAACGGATATTGGGAAACATTCAAAACTATAGAAGCTGGCATAAAGCAATTAGATAGGTTAAAAGACGCGATCACAAACAACACGTATCATGAAGCAATTATATTGCAATATCGGCATCTACTGCAGCTGTTAAATCAGGACAACATCATTTTACAAGAACCTACTAAATTAAGGCGAAAAAGATCCGCCTTTGATATAGTCGGATCCTTAGCAAACAAACTTTTTGGGGTTTTGGACAACGAATATGCCGCTACAATGAGTGAGACTATCTCTAAAGTCAAAGCCAACGAAAATCATCTTAACGAACTGGTCAAGAAACATACATCGATTTTAGATGCGACGATCAATGTTATCTCAAAGTGTGAATTGGAAAGAGCAAACCAGACGAAAGAGATTCAAAAGGCATTTGATTATGTATACGAAAACATGAAGGACTTCAATTCGGAAGTTAAACAACAGAAGATCTGGAACTGCCGGCTTTTGGGAATCCAATCAGGGTGTCACGCATCTACCAAATAGTAAAATTACAGTATGCTAAAGAAGGGGATTATCTAATATTTGCCTTAACGCTCCCACTATTGCTACCAACAAGGTTTCATATTCTTCGATCATTGCCGTTACCAACCATGATCAACAACACTTTCCTATCGTTAGCATCTGCACCCGACCTAATAATGGTGAACGTTTTCAAGGAACAATTCTACCCTATGATGGTGACCGAACTCATACAATGCCAAACTCCAGAAATCAACTCTTTCATATGCAGCGAACATCGACCCATAGTGCACAAAAGTGATACAAACGTTGACTGCATTATAGAACTGATCTCAAAAAATAGACTTGTACCTAGTTGTATCTTCAATCAGGACCATCGACGGAAACTTTGGCAGCAATTGAATTCACCAAATCAATGGCTTTTTTCGCTAGACAAGCCATACGACTTTTCGTTTGTGTGCAACAACCAAGTTTTCCAGCAACACCTACCGCGCACAGGAATCCTTAAAATGCAACCGGGCTGTACATTGAAGGATGACGAGCTGAGTCTCCGAGCATTTAACACTCAACAAACCTCGCTAAATGTTTCGTTTCACCCGGCTATTAATATATCTATTACAGATTTAACCAAATTCACCGAGTCATCACGATCGTTTAACCATCCTTGGATACCCCGATCTACTGTGGACATCAACAAGTTAACCCAAACGATGGATGAACTATCAACCAAACAATCTGAATTGCAGCAACTAGGATCCCTTGGTATACACACAATATCAGTAAGCTACATTGCCCTGGGAGTCATCCTCATTATAGCTAGTTGGTATCTGTACACGCGTCTAAGACCTGCAAGAAATTCTAGACTCATCCAGAAACCAGTTCCAGCCCCACGAAGATTATCTCACGATCAACAATATTCTTTTGAAGTATAATACTTCAACAGGCGGCAGTATGTCTAACATCATCATTTTTTGGAAAACAAAATAATAAAGTAAAAAAATAATAATAAAAATTCAAATTCATAAAGATTCAACATTGCACCTTGTTTATGAAATATGTATATTTTAACTGTAATTAGTATATAAGCGCTTGTTATGCGAAATATATTTCAGAGTTGTTAAGTAAGCGAAAGTGTTTATTTTAGCAGCTCTTGAATTCAAGAAGTAGAGAATCCTGCTCTCTTGTTTTCATTTAATTAACTCCAGTATTAGAAGTAGAGAAAATCCTACTTTCTAATATTTCAAGGAAATTTATATCATATATTGGTTTTTTTGTGAACTTTAATATTAGAAGTAGTGCAATCCTACTCTCTGATATTTTAGGAAGCTCAAAAACATTCTTCGTACAGAACACACACTATTACCATTACATGGTACACAACGCCAGCAACTATCAACCATTTAGACCGTATTGTTGTCTTTATCCCCCTTTTCAATATTGACATGGTATAGAAGCAGACAAATATTCTATGTTGGACAACAAAACAGAATAACCGGTCAAAGAATTTTTTCTTCATTTCGCATACTTAGAAATTAATTAACAGCATATAGAAAGCAAATTTTTCAATTCATAAATAAAATATTAGCTCAAAGGTGTTACGATTCGATGCGTATCCAATAGACGTGCGTCAAAAATACAAAAAAAAAATGTGGATTCAAAAAAATCTAGCTAGATTTATTGTCAGTAATGTGAATGTTTTATGGGAATATTACCTAGGTTCGATGCGATTTACAAAGGCTGACCAATAAGTCCCAACGAAAATACAGAAAACAAATGCTTTACTACGTTTCTTCATTTTCCAAGCACTTCTCCAATTTTTACTGTCAGGTATCATAATTTAGTCCTCCAATAAATAAGTACATATTTGCATGATGGTCTTCATCTTCCATGTACGGAGGAAGTCAAAGAAACTTCAAAATTGAAAATTTGATGCAAAAATTTGAAAATTCTTTTAGTTTTTATAATAGGCACTGTGGCCAAATTTGGAATTTATGATAAATGATAAATGATCAATTTAATTTTTATTTTTAAATTGTTTTTCTTCGGAAAATGAAATACAACAGAGTCCGCATATAATGAAGGTTTGTGCCTCTGATATGGTTTATATTCACTATAAACGGAACCTCTAAATGAATCAAATAAATCTTTCGTATTTCATATTTGATCGTTGTATTTCATCAAAAAGAAACAACAAAACTGAAGAACAATTACGAAATATTTTTGTTTTGAAGTTATATCAATGTTCATATGTTTGTCCATAATTGAATAAAATTCTTAATAGTCGATTGCACTTCACAAAAATAATGCGCCTGTAATTGCTTTTCAAGCTATAAATCATCCCGTGATCCATTGATTGAATTTGAAATTGGTGTTTGGTGGTAAGAAAATCAATCTTATCTTATTTGGGGGTAAGAAAACCAATCTTATGAACCTGAAATCTTTCTGATCGAGTCAAGAGGGGCAATTAGCCAGTTATTTTAAAAATTTTCGATTTATTCTGGATAACTCTTTATCCCACTGCCGCAAACGAATCGCATAAATATCAGCCGTCATCATCCAGGCTCTAGAATTGACTTGACTTCATAACCTGACAATAGAATTGACTGACTTCATAACCGACGATCGTAAGACAGTGTTGTGTTGTTATCAGGACATTCGAATTAAGCTGTTGCACAACCATTTGAAAAGTAATTGATCCAGCTGATCATGCTTTAACTTAATTTTTTCATATTTGAATATCCGTTCTCAACACTGCAAGTTATACTTTCACGATTCTATATTGTAATTATTGTTGACTTACTCAATTGGATTTTCTTGCATAGAGGAAATACTAGTAGATGACATCCTGCCAAAACGACAGCAAACGACTGAAGAAAACATCAGAAAACGTAATCCGAAGAATCCCTCAATTAATCATATAAAATATTCGTAATCAGCAGAACGCTGAATTTTTTTCAGGACTGAGTTTACTATTCCTGGAAGTGCATTAATAGAGTTCATTAAATCCGGTAGGAAATATACTCAATTTGTATATTATTCTACCGATCATTTGAAATTGATCCCATTGAAATTTTCCTTCAAAGAATTATAAACAAGAAATAAATTGAATAATGTGCAATTTATGAGGTACATGGCATTTTATTTTCTATTTGATTGTTTTCCTTACAGTTTAGAATTATGATAGGTATTCGTCAGCCCGATTAGCGCTTTTCATATACATACTATAATTGAACAGTGCGTTGGGTGTAAATACATTTTCCTTCGCGTTTCTATCAATTTCATGACTTCGTTCTGTTTTCTTGAATTGCCATAATTGTATTAAAATACTTTGAATTATTATGAAGACAATATATCCTTTTTGAAATTATTTTTGGCAATCCGGATTTCCCCGCCAAGTTATTATTCTGGATATGATTATAAATATTTATAAATTTGGGAACAAAGTCAAGTAGTGGTCTTACTTGCGAAAACCTGTCTGATTTCTTCGTCGACTTTTCATTATTGTTGAAGGCTCCCCATATCATACGTAATTTGTCCCACGGGTCCGCCGGGCCTTGCTTCGTGGGTCTCGAGGACGCGTTTCGGCTGCATACAGCCATGTTCAGCTCGTTCGAACGAGCTGAAGATGGTATTGAATGGTATGCAGCCGAAACGCGTCCTCGAGACCCACGAAGCAAGGCCCGGCGGACTCAAGCTACCCAGATTTAATTTTGGCCTGCGGCAACACCAAAACGAACTTCTTGAATCTAATTAATGAGAGCAACTAGACCTGACAATTATACCAAAATTATTACTAATGTGTCATAGGACTTGAGTTTCGAGTTTCAATTTAGAAAATGGTCGAAACATTTACTATTTCGTTGCACATTTGTTAAGTTCAATTCTTCGCGTTTCAACGATGCAAGCTCCTGCCTTTCCGCAAAGAAATATACACCATTGTCAAACATACACTATTGTCCTTAACCGCCACTTTTAACATTATCCCTTGTTTAGTGTCTAATTCAACAAATGTATGATGTAAAGCATTCATTCCTTTCTTTTAGAATACACATGCCCGCGAATGGAAAACTCCATGAAAAACAAAAGAAAATAGTTTATCAATTTATCTATTTACATAGCTGCAGAAAAAGGCACTCAGCTAATATGAGAGCGGAAATACCTGTTCTATTTAATTTGATTCTGGCTAAATGTTGTGTAACATCTCCATTTGCACTATTAAGTAAGTCGGAATATGAACAAACGAAATAATATTGTCTAGTCTGTTGACAATTAACTCCTCCGAACGTCTATAGTTGGACGAGTTATACGAGTATGTAAGCTTGTTCGTTGTTTAAAAAAAACTAACTTAAAAAGATACTTGCTATGAGGGGAAGCAATAAATTTGTATTTTCATGCCATTGAAAATAATGTTGTGCAATTAAGTTAATGCTTATGGAATGATTAGGCGACTTCTAAGCAAAAAAGTTATTGGATGATAATTCTATGTTTAGCACAAAAACTTTAAACACTTGCGAAAAGCTTTAAAAAAAAAAAGGTGACTGCCAGCAAGTCATGTTGGTATCATCACACGCAGTGATTGCAAGAAAATGAAGCCGCAGTCCTTCCTACCAAACATTCTCAAACGTTGAAATGGCAAAAAGATAGAAGTAAGCTACAGCGGAGTACATTTTGAGCTCGAAAAGGAAAGCGCCCTCCTACCTTACAAGGCTAAACGCTTAATCGGTGCCAGCAGGTATGCTGAATGTTTACGTTCCCATCGTGATACTCATAAAAAGGCACAAGCGATCCATGCAAATTGAGTCCTCAGAAGTAATGCGTTGAACGTGACGAGATCCTAGTTACCCTGCGATATTAAATTTAAATGCTTAAAATATTTTCTTATCCCTGTCATTCTTCACTGCTCGTTTTTTATGTAGATACTCAACGACGAAGAAGCTTTTTCTATTGGACAGTTCATCCACGACCTTTAACTGGTTGCTAATGCCCCCAATCTTATGGAGTATCATTACCGTCTGCACGTGCCAAATATTTCTTATATCAATCTAAGTAAGCAGCGGTGAACAATTCTAACGATCCCTTTTTACACTGTACAATAAACTAGGACTTTTATGTGAATGTATCAGAATGTATAAGTCTCCAATATCCTTAGAGGGAGTCAAGTTTGCCTTTACTTGCTTTAGTAACCTAATTTGACACCATCGTTCGAACACATCACGAGTTTCAAGCAGAGCTACCCAGAGCTGATTTGACATAATTTTATTTCTTAGTATTAACACATGCGACAAACTCGCTACTGCATTACAATTCCTGGACAATGAAATGGAGTCTACGTGGATATCAAGTTGTTAACTCTTCACAGGCAAAGCGCTCAGTTTCGTTTGACGAAAACCTTATCTCAAGTTCGTCGTTAAAATTATTATGGAATTTACTTGTGAAATTATTTCTGCATTGAAAACGAGCTTCAACAGTTCACATTTCGATTCAATATGTTCGTTGGAAATCGTACGCATACAATGGACATTGTGCGAAGGAATTATGGAAATACAAATTGACTCATGTAAATCATGCATGATAAATGTTTGTCGAATGAAATCAATTCCAGCGATCAGATTTTTATGAGTTAATTGTTTACACAAATTTGAAACAATAACTTTTTATTGTTCGTCAAAACGATTACGGCACTTCGTTTTGCTTTAATCTTAATAAATCTTTAATCTTATTAGTTGCATTGAAATGGGCAGATATGGTACAGTGAGGTCTAATTTCAACGTCCTTAATTTATGAGGATGAAATATTGCCGCCAAAACACTTTCATGTATTTACATCGGAAGACTTCATTTACATATAACCCAATAGCCGACGAATCATTTGCTTATATCGATCTAAGTGGCATAGATCGAAAAATGCCTGCAGGGATCAATTTTCTCTGCATGTAAAATGTATGCCATGTGTGCAAAAGTTTTTATCCGGTTTCGAATTGAATAATTTATTTTTTTCAAAACTAATTTATCTAAACGTAACCTAATATATATTTACCATTATTATCTATGACTTGCCTCCAACATTCTGGAGATTCTCTGTATCCTTTCCCTGCGTGAATAGGGGAGGGGGCCCCTTAAGAAAACCCCTTAAAAAGCTTACAAGTCTTGTAATAGGATCCTTTTCAATGTTTTATCCCCTTCCCTTCTGAAAGTTTACCGGAGACTGAAGCAAGTGCTGATCAAGTTGGAGGAAGGTTAGGATAAGATGGTGGATGGGGTATAAGTTCCCAGTCAATCTCCGTTAATTTGCGCTAGGTGACTACAGCTGCTTGCGGTCTCGCATAATCGTGGTGAAAGATAACCGCGACGTTGACTAGACTAATGCTTCTCAAGCGTTGCTTATTGAAGTTGCTCGAATTACTAACATTGTACTATACTGTCCGCATTTACCATTTGATTTCGTTCCAGAAGTTCACAACAAATAAATTCTCGTGGCCCACCACATACAAAATAGGACCGTCTGCTGGTGTCTGAAGTTTCCATCTTGCAAACAAAACGCTGTCAAATTTTTCCACTATTTCTTTTTATAAGATGGTCAAACTGAAATAAAATCCTATACGAGTGCAAAATATTCAAATATGCGAACAGAATTGACCAACATTTTACGTCAAATTATCCAAAAAAAAAACAGTCAAAATCTGAAACACTTGGAGACTGGTGCGTTTGCATCGATGCAAACTTCAGACACCTCTTTGAAGTGGATGCTGGTGATTCACCTCTTTTGCAAATAGCGCTGTTCCACGTTATTGATCTAGATTCACTTTTCATTTTCAGTTTCCATCCGCTGGAGAAATCCTTCAGCCGTTTGACGAGCAAGATGGGAAACACAGCAGGCCATTCTGTCTTCCTGATTTCTTTGCGAAAGTTCGTAGGATACCCAAGCATTCGAATTTACCACATATCCTAGCGCATGGATTCTACTCTCCATAAAAGTTCTTCATATCGATTCTTTTGAAGTATCTGGAATCCGTCCGATAATTCAGCGTTGGTCATATCACGTCATTGTATGACTAAGAATAGATTACCTCCTTGGATCGTCCTGATCGTGAATGGTCTTCGAACAGTCGATCTCTATAACCAAAATGCTGAAACTACGACTGTTGACATACACATTCTGTTGGAACATTTTCTTCATGAAGCCTCCGTTGCGCGATATCCGAGACCTAACTCGTATAGTGAAAAATGCCTAAAATGTATATTCTCAACTTCCAGTTTGTTTTTCAGTTTATCAGTTTTTAACATCTTGGTATTTCTGGAGTAAGTTGCTTTCATCTACCAGTGTCAATTGTTCACTTCAGACTTATTTCATGAGTCGCATCGTTTCGGCAGCAATTTACCAAAAGAAAAATTCAAAAATCCCTTTTTTGCATTCTAATACCAATGACTCAAACATACTCCCACTTCGGTGCATCAAATGTCATACTTCAGTACACCAAATGTCATAGTATTTTCTCTGAGAGTATGGCACAAATTTAGCCATCGACAGTTTTATGATGGCCCCACCCAATGCATATTTACAATTAAAAAGATACCATTAAGGTTCTACTAAACCATCGTGGTCAATGTCAATACTCCAAGCTTATTCAAATTAGAAAGTGAACTGGATTCTGTGTTTTAGAAAGTTTAAATCATTTAAACGATTTATACTAAGCAACATGAATGAGTTCAGAGGTACCACGATATTTAAGATGCAAATGACAAATATATTTTATAAAAAATGATAATGAATGCAGGACGTAGTGATTGCAGTACTCGCCTTTACGCAACAGATTCCTTTTTCAGTTATATTTGGACGTAAAATATTATCTTATATGCATGCATTCCTCTCGAAGTAGGACAAACTTAAAAACAACCACCAGATCAACTACAGGATAGACTTACGGAAAACAGCCCATATAGAACGTTTCAATTGTTCTGAGAGCAATTTTAAAAGTCGGTTAGTTATACGGAGCTACTGAAAGTTTAATTGAAGCAATTTCGCCTAGCATCTGACCCTTTCTGCTGTGCAAATTTTCATTTCTTTTCTTAGAAGATAAGGATGTGCACTCAGAAGTTAAATTACAGACACATTTGGCAAACATAACGATACCTTGGAGACGGTATTAACATATAAACCTCCTTCGAATCTGATCTATATTTAATCAAGAAATTATTTCGTTCTTTTCATTCCCACAAGTGGTCCAAAACTATTAAAAGAGTTTCTTAATATGGGCACCGATGGGGTTTTAACATGATATCACAATTAAAATGTGATTAATGGTTAAAAGAAAAAAAAAACACAAAAAATGCTCAGAATTAGATGGCATTATCGACAGTGCTTCAAGCTTGGACTCGGCATTTTAAAACTGGGAGCAAATTCACAAATGAACTGGAAACAGCTTTCCAAACAGTATTAAGGTTTATGTGAATAAATGTCAGTGTGAGCAAATTTCAAATTTTTCAAATTACGCTATGTCAAGGTGAACAAATAATAGACGAATCAAATTTTTTGATTTCCCCACATATTTGAGGTGTCTGACGTTTGCATCGTTGCAAACAGAGCGCTGTCAAAATTTTTCAAAATTTGTTGTTGATAAATGATTGAACTGAAATGAAAACCTAGTAGAGTGCAAAGAAGTCGAAAATGTGTATAAAACTTTCGAAAATGGTAAGTCAAATTTTCCAAATACATTAAAAAAGTGAAAAAATTGCAGACGGTTACGCTTGCAACGATGCAAATTTCAGATAATTAATATTTGAAATGACTCAAGATTTCAAATGACTAAACAAAAAATGGCTACATCGCTTTATATGACTGAAAAAACTTTTCTTTTGTTTACTTCTTAAAATATCCATTTAGTTGGTGATCTTGTTGCTGAGTCCAACAGAAAAACTCTTAAGTCGCTCGAAGCTTCGAAGCTAGTGAGGTAATCATCAAGGGCCGTTTTCGGGATGCATAAGAAAATATGGGTTGATCAAAATGTTCAGCGACAAGGCCTACATTTTCGTTAGGCGGATTTCTTGTGGCAAATATGGGTCTTAAGTTCCCAAAAGGTTTTAGTTCATTGAGTAAATGAGTCATTACAGGGCATTCGAGTATACTTCATTTAAAACATTTCTGCGTTAGGCGGAAGGAGCAGGGTGGATTTTTGATGTCATTTGGGGTCCATGGCAGCATAGTGATTTCCAATGTATTTCAATATCCTAAGATCTGAGAGATCTGAAAAATGAGACCGTGTTCCTACGGTCTTCATCAGCGATGAAGCGAAGACCGAAAAATCACGGTCGAAAATCGATTCCGCAAGGTAAATGAATGCATAAAATTAAAAGAAAGATTTTTCTTTATTTTTAGCAAAACGATTTTATGCAGATGGAAACAGTTACAAATGTTTGACTATAGTTTCTAAATAGCAGAGAACTTGTTGTGTATTTTTTTACCATTAATGCATTGGGTTGGATGTCAATCAAATAACGTTCTGAGGCTCGATTCGAAAGCTGCAAAACATTTATTGCTTTACAAAGTTCAACAATTCAAATGTTTCTACCGTTTTTTCAGATTTACAGACATCGGTATTATTTTGAGTACTCGCTACAGGATTAAAGGCGGGCAATACTTACTAATGCCTTCATTTCCATGCGATATTCCTGCCTGGTTATTCATAAGGCACGGAAAAGCCTCCAGTACACCAAAAAATAGCATAAATCCAAGACAACATAAGTTAGCGTCGAGCGTCAGCCTTTTCTAACGAAACAACTGATTATCAATGCATTTAAAGAAATTCAAAACAGAATTAACTTTTATAACCGTTCAAATAGCATATCACCCTCACACGAACAATTCTGGATGACTGCATCCTGTTGAGTGAAGTAGTATTCACAATTAAAATGTATCAAAACATTAACACCGAAAAGAGCTAAGCTTGAAAACATGCATCGTTTAGTATGCAATACGTTTTAGAGATGCAGGACCCTGTTATAGATTTTAGTCCTAGTTTCGGCTTTATTTGCACACGTTAATGTTATTTCTTTATTAGAATCTACGCATGAACTCATTATACCCAAGGAGCTCGTGTTTTATTCAGGAAAATGCAAAAAATCATAAATGCTTGAAATTCACGCCATTACTGATTCACTGATAAATAAATTGCATTGAGCTCTCAACAAACTCACACATAAAATTCAACACAACTTCTGGCGTAATGGTCTTTGATACCGATCTATCTTGCTTTATTGTACTACCGTCGTGGACACATAACCTCTATACGATTCTACATTGAAGGAAGAGCCCATATATTTATATCAGCGCACTTGTGCCTATAGCCACATTTATAAGCAATTCCCTCGGGTTTAATATACCTGTCATATACCACCGAAATTACCTTGTGACAGTGGCATGGTGCTACACGAGCTGAAAGCTAGATTGCTTTTCGCTAGGCTTGTAAGGTTCGTTTCTTTCTCATGTTGCTCCTCAACTGTTCCTCAGGATGGTTCATGTTCACCTGTACTCGCCGCCTTCGACATTCCGAAAAATTCTCTATATGAATGCATGTATGTGCTGAAATGTCTGAGAATGGTATTCCAAAAATATAAGATGGTGCGTGATAATAAACAACAAACAGGGAAAATAACACCACTGGCAGCCATGCTACGGATCAGCGACTTAGCTAACAGCGCCATAACCAACTGGCAACTAACCTCCCACAAAAAGGAAAAAAAAAACGAATAAAATTTATCCTGACTACTAATCAAGCTGCTGAATTGTTTCGGTAGTTTCCACAAAGTTCATATGTGCTCATATTTTAATTTTGCAGATGTACAAATGGTATATCGTGAAGTTTTATGTTCTAGAACTAAATATTGCTCCTTCACATTTCATTTCGCGAACGAGAAAGCAAAATAGGTGAGGCATTCGCGAAGGTAATTAAATTCTTTGGGGAAGACGAACGATGGCGCATTAAGATTTGACTTTGAAATTTTTAATGAAATGTAAAGAACTTCATGTATTAAATTTTACTCCTCATTCTTAAAATAATTTTTGTCGAACTGTTGCTAAAAGTCTCCTTTTCCATTCAGGCTTTATAATAAAAGATTAGATGGAGATGCGCACATTTGTCGGTTATAGCTTTTAGTATGCGAAACGTGCAATGGCAAGCAACGTGTTCGGAAAATTGTTCACGGACCGAGAAAAAGGATTATTTAAAGATAAATCCTCATAAATATTTCTATTACCCTCCAGCCATTTCATTTCTCCACAGCCATCAACAGATTGCAAATACACATGTGACTTGGTTAGCGTCTTCGTAGTGTAATTGTGGTTCGCACTATTGCTGTTATTTCTGCAAGATTTCTAGTTCACGAAAAGCTAATCAAAAATATATGAAAGACTTTGTTGACGTCCATTTCCAGCCACTTAGTCTATCCTCTCGTTTCGGCACTTCCTACAACTCATTGTTCTCGTTTTCAGCGTCATGTACATATAAAAGATTTAAGCACTAGCTGTAATTTGTATTCAGAAAGTGTGTCGCAACTTTTCCATTTCGAAAACTCCTTTCTCTGTTAAACTGTTCGTTTCCCACTTTCGCGGCCCCTTCTATGGTTTGCCATGCATTCTGCTTCTACCTGTGTGTCTCCTGAAATATTACAAAGTAATGCATCTATGCTTCAATTTATGCCACTTTGCCGTAGGGTCGTTGGAAAGATAAACGCGAAGAAGAAAACTAGGAAGCATGGAATGTCTTAAAATGTGCAAGTAGGATACAAAGATTCAGTGCTAAAGATGAATTTTTATATATGTGTATGCATCAAGTTAGATTTATGCTTAGAACTTTAAATGTGCCAATGACGACAAAATAGTGTTGACTATTAAATCACTATTGTCTCCCCATGACATGTACAATAAAGAAGTACACTATATTATACTTGACCCGATTCTATCATAATATATACTAATATTAAAACCTAAATTTTTAAATCCATATGAAATAAGATCCAAGAGACGTATAGGTGCTGATACAGTTTCATCTATAGACAGATGTTAAAAATACTCTCAACCCCGTCAGGTTCCATTCCAACACCGCAAGCGAATGATTTCATGATGGAGTTTCCTGATTGCGCGTTCACCCCTCAAAAGCAATTGAAAATTCAACAGTTCATAAATTAGAGGACTACGGTTTTTGTCCATTTCGTGGTTTCTCTGAGAATTGGTAATAATTCGAAGGGTAATACGAAGGGAACTCCGACCATTAACGCGTTTCTTATGGTTACTCTATTCATGGATGCAGGTAGGTCTTACAACGTTCTCTCTAGATTTTGCGTGGAGAAGAATATCACATTTTCTAGAAAATACGATGCCGCCTTTTTCTATCTTTGATGTCTTTATTGCAGCCAAAGTCACTCTCGCATGCAATCCGAACCATTAAACCATATCTTGTCATTTTTGCTCGGTTGTACGTAGGAAACCTCAGGCGTCATCAACATTGGATCATTTCTTCGTCCAAAGACAACTGTTGCTATGTATGCTTTTCGGGATTTATGCAGGAATTAATCCAGCACTGGTTGAATTTTGAAGAGCCTCCCCGAGCGAATGTCTTTTTTTCCTAATATCATTGATATTAGGCTCATTTTTAGTGCAAATATTGAAGTAAATATCACAGGATCTGAGGATCAATAATTTTTTCAAGTATATCTTCTTGTTTGACCCATCAGAATAATTGAGCCAAGGAAGTTCTTCATGCCTTTCGGTGTAACCGGAGACCACTTGAGTGCGCTGTATGGTATTTTGCGTTGCATTGTCATTTGATCGTTATAGCATTTGAACTAATTCTTAAGGAAGTGTAGTGACCCCAGGATGCCTTCAAAACATTTGTATGCGTGGTAATGTGTCAATTTCAGACCAAAAATAATCATTAACTTCGTTAGTGTTGGAAACTGTTGAAAGCTCGGCTACCTAGCTCTTTTTTAAACGTCTAAGAATTCCACTGTCATTGAAATCGTCCTTGCAATTTTTAAGTCAACTGCACTTTCCTTCTCACTAGGAACGTTTGATAAATTATTGTCTTAAACTGTCGAAAGTATTCAAATTTCATTTATATCCACGTCTTTTAAGAGGTTTCTGAAGATTGCATCGTTGCAAAAAGTAAACCTGCCAAATTGTTTCACTGGTTCAATGTTTTTGGTATATTTCAGTTAAAATTTTGGCAAATTTTACTCGCACTTTTGGATTTTTTTAGATTCGTCATCTCAGTTTAATCAGCTTTAAAAATGTTGTGAAAAATTCTGACAGCGTAGCGTTTGCAACGATGCCTACCTGAGACACCTCTTTTCTAAAAAAGGCCATTACTAAAAGGTCAGAGAACCTGAAGATGAACTTTTTTTAAATCAACGAAATGCAACGTAACGTGTCGGATTTAAATACAAAACTATATATAATGTATCAAAGCAGCTTACATCAGCGTGTTAAAACACGAACTATTTCGTGATCCATCCTTAGCAGATGAGACCCACGGTATTGAGGTATAATACCGTGGTATTGGCATTGATAGGTATTGATCATCATTTTCTCAAAATAGTAGCACACAGCGTTATATTTTATATGGGTAAATTATTGTTCTCTGCTGATGGGATATTATTATGATTATAGTTGGCTGAATTTTGCATGCTGACAACGGTCTCTAATTTTGCCATTTTTTTATGGTTTTTTTTTGAGAATTTGACTTCAAATTTTGGTAAATTTTATTTGAATATTGGCATTTGAACACTCTACTAGATTTTCATTTATTTTTAATCGTCTACTATCTACACCTTCGTCTAATAAATTATTATTACTGCTAGTCTTTTTGCCCTATTTCATTATTATTTTATTTTTGTTATATTTTTTCTTGTACCTATGCAATCGTAAGTTTTGAGGAAGGTTTGGATGTACTACTTCAAAAAAGCCAAAAGGAATAGACAACATCGAATCCACTAAAGCCATTTTCATTGGAACAATATTATCATGGAGCATCGTTTGGCTAGAAATAGGGAGCAAAGTTGTTCTAGTATCAGGTATTTTCTTCACTTCATAGTACCAGTTTTGTTTCGATATAAAAATTCATATCATATAAGAGTCATATCATGGTAACACTTTCTTTTCGAACATGAATAAATAAACAAATGAATAGGTACGGTTCATAGGAATGCCCACAATTATGTCCTTAATGTTAAGCATTTATCCCACATTCATTTACACCATAATAGACTTACGAGGTATATTTCTGCTCTTCTGCAATTACCACTAGCATAACTTCAAGCAGAGAAAGGGAAGCACGATTTTAAGAAACTATGTTCCGGGGAAAAGACTCTCAGTATCTCTTGCTCTCTGCGTGCAACCACCCGCACATCTTCCCTCATCAGCGCCACAAAAACTCTATCTCTAAATGCAAATAACTGCAGGAAAAGGAAAACTTTTTCTCCTTACAACTTTCCGCTAAGAATGCAGATTAGATGTTGGAAACGAGCCCCAGAAGGAATATATTGTTGATTGCAAGCATGTTTGAATATTGTTAAAAGCATTTTGCATTTTGCATTGCCTTCACTTCGTACCCTAGTTTATAACTCCAGCGCAGCATTTCGAGCAGTTCTTGAATATTATCCCAAAATTTCATCAAACAATGTAAACATTCGTGTAATTGTTATTGTAATTCGCAACAAATGAAAATGATAGCCCCCAAGCGGTTTGAAATGAGAGCGAAACGAATTAGCGCGAAGGATCCTCCAAACATCTAACTGGTTGGTTAGGCTTCGCCAAGGCTAGTGGACAGCAGATACTCGCTAAGCATAATACATTTATTGATCCTTGCACATAGAAGGCAGCTGATTAAATTCGAAAATGAGTAATGTATATATGTATATATCTGTGCTTCATTCATTGTAGTTAGTCAGGATGTTGGTCTGATAAGTCCCCAAGCATTGCGGAATTGGTTATTTCGTGTCTTTCAACGTGCCAAGAACAAGAAGCACTGAAACTTTTCCAAGTTTTTCTTCTGCTAATAACAATGAAACACTCTCGAGTTTGTTCACATTTTGCATATGAAAGCATTCTAGACGAAAGTTTTTCGCAGTATTTGGGTTAGTCAAATATGCATTTCGTATTACAGCTGGTCGTTTGCTTGTAGACGACCATAATATTGTTCGGATTATTCCGAGTCGACAACGCCAACCGGCAGGATTAGAGCAAATGTTGCTCCACTCTGTCCGCTGCAACCACGAATCTTTGATGTGGGTATAAATCTATTTGCAAAGCCGTGTCCGTGTCGATTTTGCCAATACGCTCGATCGAATATTCTGCATAAGTAAATTTAGAAGCTCCGAATCCTTGCAGGTTTGCGGTGAATATGCGAAAATAAGCAAACAAACAGAAATCATTTGCTCTTGCTTCGACACAAACGAAATTCTTCAACTCCATCGTTTCCAATTAGGGTCAGAAATTTCATTGTATTCGCCGGTAAGATTAATTACTATGTAACCTCCACACCGTTGGGGTATTAACTAGACCATTTACATGCCATTCTTTCCGGGCGAGTGACTCCACCTCTTTACCGAGCCAACATCAGCTCGGATGAAAAGCCAAACCGTTTCGGTCAAACAACTCACTATAGTGAGTATGGAAAAACATTTAATGCCCCTGACCGCCAAGGTGGAGCGCATTCACAGTAGCACACGCACCAACCTCTCAGACCCAAAAACCCAACACAGCGGAAAACTTCCCCGAAAAAAGTTTTCCAAGTTATTGTTATTTCTCAGTCAGCCAGACTAGCTTACAAGCTAGCTCTCAAGAACAAAATCACTAAATGGCTATTTTGCCTCAGCTTGTTGCGGCGATGGCCAACTGAAGATGCTGGTGATGTTGTAACGTTAACAATAGGCCGTTCCCTCGTTCAGCTAAAGAAATTGAGGGAGGGTGGTAATAAAATGCTCATTGACTTTCTGAAGGATATCATTTTTAAGATGTTGTCAAATTATGTCTGCGATCCTTCTGTAATGATTTATGATAGTATTGTTCTGGCTCGAGCGAATATATCGTTGGGGAATTGTAATGGCCTATAATTGTGAATTGGGGTGGAGGTTGTCAGTTGTACGAACGCTGAATAAATTTAGATGCTCACTACGATGATGACATTTTTTCTTGCAATTTATTTTAAATAAAGTCGTAAAGTGGATGAGGCGATTTAAACAATTTGTTTGACGCAAATATGAATCAATTCATAGTACTTGGATATTCATGATCAGAAAAGTTCGGCTTTAAATTTTCATTATGATCCCTTGCTGGTCATTTAGTCCCTGGTCTTCACAGAACGAAATACGGGGTTGTTAAGGTTTAAGCGCTTTACGTTCTTAACTTTGATCCTTTATTCAAGCATTCCCATCCTTAACGTTACTCGCATTGACCTGGTGCACCGGCAGACTAAACTGCATCATATAGAGATAGGCAAAAAGGGAGCAGCGATATGAACTGGTAACGTGGAAGCAAAGAAAAACTCGGCCCGCATATTCAAACGAGATATGGATGTTGGGTTCCGCCAAGGTATTCACAGTCGGCGAGGACGAAAGGCCCTGATGGCCTGAGCCTGATTCATAACAATCTGTTTTTGTCCACAGCAGAAATGGAACCCACGCCGCCTGTTAGTAGGGACTTACATGATTACTTCAGCGCAACAATGGCCCCGCCTTATTGAGGGTCGCGAGCAACTTAAAAGAAACAGGTGAGCAAATGACCATCGAATGCAACCAAAAGGCTTCAGTAATAACTTCCTATCAACTATCACCAAAAGCCTTTAAGTATAAGATTGGGGCAGATAATATCGATGTCAGTCTAATCACAACAGAGGCATTGAAGGCCATAACTGACACTTGCTTGTCATACCACTCATCACCTCTTCTTCAAAAGAGAGAAGTCCTCATTGATTTTTCGCGACCCAAGAAAAGCAAACTGGAAACGATTCAGCCAATCGTAATTCAGCTGGAGTGCATTAAATCAACTTGCTACTATCTATAGTGGAAAAGGAGTAAGACAAAGCCAGCTGGAAGGAGACAGGCCCAACTTGGAATAACAAAAATTAAAGCAAGATAAGCCAAGAATTTTGCCTCCTTCTAATAAAATAGAGATCTGGAGTTTAACCGTTGCAAACGCGCGATCTACATTTTCTTCATTTTTTGAATGATTTTTTAGGACAATTTGTCTTGAAATTTTGGTCCATTTTATTCGAAATTTTGAATTTTAGCACTTTACTCTGCTCTCAACGTAATTTGTGCAGCTACTAAAGAAAAAAAGTGAAAAAATTCGACAGCGTTGCGTTTGCAACGATGCAAACTTCAGAAACCTAATAAAATGGGGATCAAACAATTCTCAGAGAAAAATGAGAATGGCATAAGTCACCTTAGAGGAATGAAGGAGAGCAAGGAATGTCAAATGAACAGCCATTTAAACGGCTAGAAACGCGGCGAGGATGAAAGCTGATTTATTGCTAGCCATGTTAGTCCCATAGGTACCCATACTAGTCAGGAACTTTCGTGAATGCTTCAGGGCGACTGGGATTGATCACCTGTCAACATTATAATATTTGAAACAATGTTTGTAAGACGTTAAGTCATATGCATGGAATCAGAGCCAACGATGGTCTATGCTGCGTTGGGGTATACTCTGAATTAACAATAATTATGAAAGTGAAACTATTACATTTTGAAAATATTTGCTCTTTGTTGACTTTTAAACTATCCTTAGTCCCCATTAAATAATGACTCTTCACTGCTATCCAAGTAGGCCTGTTTTTAGCTATAATCGTCCAAAATGTGCCGGCTATTTTCTTTCATGGGTACCACTGCGTTATTTTTGTTGTCCACCTGCCGTCCGTCATTCTCCCAAGTGACCGGCCCATCACCATTTCAAGGATTTTGCTCTACGTACTACGTTTGTTACTTGGGTCCTTTCTCGTATCCACGATAGTCTCTTGCGATCCCTTCGTGTAATGCCCAGTATGCATCTTTGAGCAACCTGGAGGTTCTTTGTTATTCCTGTTGTAAGCGCTCATGTTTCACTACAGTAATAGCAGGACTGGTAGAATACATTGGTCGAAGATTTTTTTTCAAGCAAATCTTCATTTTAGACTTGAATATAATCGAGTTCTTCCCGAAAGTATCTTGATTCGTCGATTGATTTCTGGTAGTAGCGTCACCGGATTTGTAAATTAGCTGACCAAGGTATACATATTTTTCGACTATTTCTAGTGTGGTGTTTTTCACTTTTATATGTCCTTGAGTGCTAATATAATTATTGAACACGATCTTGGTTTTGCTTAGGTTTATTTTCAAGCCTACTTGCCCCGTAGCCGCGTTGAGTTCATGCAGCTGTTCTTGTAATTCCTCTTGGCTGTTGGCTATCAGGACTATATCATCTGCAAATCTCAAGTGGTTGAGGTGCTCACGACCGATGTTCAATCCAAATCTCATTTTCTCAATGTAGAGTTCAGCAGATGTCCTCTAATGTGGCGTTGAAAAGCATTGTCCTCTTTGTGTGGGGAACTCTGAGTTTCTTCTAGTTCTTTGACCTTTGCTCTGGCATTGCGGTAGACGTAAAGTAGTACTTCCACGATTGGCTTGTTTAGGCCTTGCCTTATTAATGCATTTATTGTTGCATCAGGTAATAATGAGTCAAAGTCTTTCACAAAGTCTAATAAGGCCAGTGCTAGAGGTTGCTCATACTCTTTATATCAACTCAAGACTTCTCGTAATGTGTGGATATGATCTATAATGCTGTATCCACTTCTGAAATCAACCTGCTCCCGTAGCCGTTCGGCATCTAGGGCTGTTTGTATTCGCTTGCTAATGAGTTTCGTGAATACTTTGTAGAAGACCGATAGTAGACTTATTGGTCTTTAGTTCCTGATGTCTTCTTTGCTGCCTTTCTTGTGGATAAGTATTATCCTTTTTATAAGTATGATCCTTTGATCAGGTATGCACCTGGCGTTAATGTAATCAATGTAAATTACTGCCAGTGGCTTCCAGGTTTTTCTGCCTGCGTATTTGAGAAATTAAGCAGTCATTACCTGCCGCTTTATCATTGTTCATTGAGTTGATAGCCATCTCGACGTCTTCAACTAGAATATTCGGGGCATTATTGCTTTGTGCAGGGAAGCAGTTGTTATTATGTCGGAAGTCGAGTTATCTGGTGCCATATACAGGTCCCGGTAGAAGTTGGTGATTGCCTCAATTATTTCCTGTCCATCAGTGAGTCGGGTGTCGTAATGGTTTAGGGCTATCACTTGTTTTGAGAAAAAGAAGAATAAGAGACCACTGTAAATAAACAATTACAAGGAATGAGTTTAGGAGTCACATCGTTGTTAATCAGGCTCATTTGGTAAGGAGAATTCTGAACAATAAGCCTCCTACAAAAAAAAAAATTTTATTATAATTATTGAATACGGAATATGATTCGAGGAAGTTTGAAGGGAATGTCTGGAAAAATTGTATGAGTCTATGCCTCGGAGATTTTCCGCGGTTATTTCAGCTGAAGGAGGGTCAATATCATACAAAAAGAACGAGTTTATTTATTTTATTATGCCGCTTTATAATTTTTTTATATTTTATAATATTTTTGGAATTTTTTCACTCCTCAAGATGCAAATAAACTATCCTCATAATTCTTTATGGAATTTTTTTTTTACATACATAATACCTATCGCTTTCCAAAAAGCAGCAAAAAGTCCTTAAATTCTTATAATGGTGAGAACAATTCTGCTTAAAGATATTCGGAAAAAATTATTTATACAAGCGATATGCAAAATCTAGAAATCCTAATCTTCCACTCAATCATCTTTATGAACAAAAAAATTGATAAATGCGAGTTCGACGATTTTTTTGTCACTGGGTGATACTTTGTAAATCTTCGAACCTAATTCATCGCTCCTAATTGAGTTTCCTGTTCTTGCTGCATTTTCCGCTTCTCAAGTCTTCTCCTTGAAACTCACAGCCTTTATTAATTTTGATTGTCTTACGTATTGAATTTTTCATTTTAATCCATTTTAATTTAACCTTCTGACACTGTGGCGATTCTTTTATTCTTTTATGTTGAGTTTTCGGGCAGGATTTCCAGCTAGTTACGAAAAGTTCTCTTCTGTCAAATATTGTCAAAAAGTGTTTCAGCCTATGGCACATATGGAACAAATGGGAGCGCTCAATCTTAATGTAACATCCCTTTTTGACATAACATTTTGATAACCTTTACCTGCATTTTTGAAATGTCTGAAGTTTGCATCGTTGATAACGCAACAGTCTCCAATTTTTTCACATTTTCAATGTTTTTGGCAAAATTTGACTTAAAATTTTCGAAAGTTTCATACGCATCTTCGACTTCTGTGCGCTCTACTAGGTTTTCATTACAGTTCAATCATCTATCAACAACAAATTTTGAAAAAATTTGACAGTGTCGTGTTTGCAACGATGCAAACTTCAGACACCTCATTTTTGAAGATCTTGCATTCTACTTCGTCTTCATTTCAGTGTTATTATCTACTTAAAAAATAAATATTCAAAAAAACTTTACTTTTGTGTTTGAAACAATGCAAACTTCAGAAACCTTTTTGCATTGCCTTCCTTTTTGAGAGTCGGTATGATCGGAAAAACTTAAGATCGCTCTTTTTATTGCCTTCCGCTTGCCGCAACCATTGTGGATCCCATGGTTTCGAGGATTTTGCCGATTGATTGCCGATTTGATTTTTGAGATTTTCGAGCTCTTTTTTTTCCACAATAGCGAATAAATCGTTTTGGTTTTGGCACTATTTCGTTGCCTTTAAATAACTTTTCATATTTTTTAGAAAAAAACTTACTATAATGTAATGTAATGTTTTACATTTCTATCGCATTTGTGACACTATTGACACTGTGAAACACGGTTTCCACAAATAATATATTGTAGTATTTGTGACGAATTTACAAGTTGTGCCTATTCACTAGAGTATGGTTATACGGTGCCAAGTACGAGGTGCCTGAAGTTTGCATCGTTGCCAATGCAATGGTCTCATTTTTTACCACTTTTTGATTTTTTTTTTTTGGATAGTTTCAAATGAAATTTTTCTAGTTTCTTTTCGCAATTTGGACCCTAATGGAACTGTACTAGTTTTTCACTTGAGGCAAACCCTCAGCAATCAAAAACTGGAAAAATTGAGATTTTTCAGACGCATTTGCATTATTGTTAGCAATATCATTAGATTAGTGTCTATAATCAAAAGAGCAAAAGCATGTTTGTTGCTATTTTTAAAAGATATCATGTGTTAAAAAAATCTTTCAAAATTGAAATTCCATAATGTGTAGATAATTGAATTTCGATGATAAAAAAGTATTTAGAACTCTAATTAAAGCTATTCTCATCAAAGTTTATTATTTTCTGCAATTTATTTTTCTATAAATCGAACGGAAAAACAAAGCATCCAAAGGATTGCAGACAAAAAACAAGAGTTTAATTTAACAACCTGGAAAATATGAAACAACTGATATTTGCACATTTTAGGCAAAAGAAATTGTCGGGAGTAGGACGGAAAACTTTCAGAACAAACAAACAAGTTGTGTATCCTAGAAGTCCTCTTTGATGTTATATTTGATAAGAAATAAATATAATAAGAATAAGATATAATAAGAAATAAATCTATCACCCCATATTAACACGATCCCCATGTAACCCAATAACAGCTGTTTATGCCTGAAATTAATTTAGAACGAAATCGCATCTAGCCACAGAATACGTTCACTTTTACTACTACGAATATACTAAATACTTATTTCCTCATAAATTGAGGCAAATAAATTCTCCGTCCTTAAAAAAATACAAATAAATTCCCATGATTCATTTCAAGTTCATTACGCTCATGGCCAGCGCACCCAAACAGTCGGAATTTTTTCGATGTATCTTTACACTCGATATAACATTTATGCCATTCTTTTTGGACGTAGCCGTACCTTAAAATCAAGATAGACCACAACGTTCAAGAAAACTGCCAACAAGGGGTAAGTAGTTATTGTTTAGATACTCAAATTTGTATGATTTAACACCTTCAAGGATATTGAGGGAAAAATTATTAAATGGTGTCAACTTTAATATAAAAATAACACTTCCCTGCATCCCACATACCGAAATCAGCAGTCATTGTCACAGTGAAGAACATCAACGTTCTACGACCTAGAACATTGTAGTTTTCCAAAGACGCTGACCCAATCAAACGTAATGCTACCGTTACTGTTGTCACTTTTCTTTTTGTGTCGCAGCGGAGTGGCCTCTTTGATTTCAAAGATGCTCGAACGCTATTAGTGAGTGACTTTAAACAATTGTTTCCATTACTTTTGATTAGATAACAAGGACATAATGGTGTTTTGAGCTCTTCACACTTCTCCATGATTGTCTTACATCTCTTCTCTGGTTACTACTAGAGAGGGCGAAACACGTAAATGGGTATGTGACAAGGCGATTTAAAATGTGAATGGATAATGACGCTCTGCTGTACTTTGCGTGTGAAACATACTCAAGTTGATTGAGCCCAGAGATCAAGAATGGGGTGGATTTAATTCGCTCTGTCTATTCATGGAAATCACACTTTCACTTTGCAAACGGGATAGGGTTACTTTACATTTGAACGACTTGTGTGTCTGGACAATCCATTAATTCACTATTGGACTTGATTGGCCGCTAATCCAAAGCAATCGGAGAAAGAACCCATTTCTCCTTAAGAAAGCTCTGCAAATATATCAGCTGTATAACAACGAGATTATGCATATTTTCTAATTAATAATTGATTTCAACTGGATCAAAATCCAACATTATTCCTCTTTACTTCAGCGATTTCCCCGGTCTACACTTCTCTACTAAATTATACCTTTTCATTACAGAGTGCATACAAATTAATTATCCTTTTTGGTTTCCTACAACTTTCCGAGCATTGATCACAAAGAGAACACTGCAAAAAATGTCTCTCGAAAGTGTTTTCATGCATAAATAGTTCCTTCTTTCCAATGAGACAACACTAAGAAACCGGTAGCGAGTGATGTGATTCAGCAAGGACACAATGACGATGGTGAAAATTATTCATCTAGATAAAAACGAACTCTTTTAGTCTTTTGATTGTGCAAATTTTCCTGCTTACTGCTGCGTTCACTCCTTACTTGCGAGCATTTGTTTGCTTGTTAACTGGGTGGCTTATTTGGTCTCTAGATGTGGAAGTTTTTACCTGGAAAAATCAACAAAATCTCTCTATAGGAGGACACTTTAAAATATTTTCAGACAGTGCAAATTTTTTTTCTTTTTATTTTGCCAGTTGGTAGAAAGTTACACTTCTCAGAAATTTATGTGGAAATTGCAAGTGGTGTTGAAAATAAAGACAAAGGCAAGACCTACGAATGAACGACTCCGAATGTCAAGTTAGTTGGCGTTTTGGATTTTCTTCCTTTTTGAGCACAGGTAAAAACGGGTCAAGTAATGAATTGTCCTAGTAGTTTTAGTTGTCCTCAGTTAAGTCAAGTTGAATTTTGTTAGTCATTAAATGGTTGAATGATTGTAGCAGAGTTCTGTTTCGGGAAGACATAAGCAGATTATAGCAGTTTAACGATGAAAAAGGGATTTTATTTGTAATCAGAAATGTTTTAAGTAGGGTTCGGTGGAAAATTTCAAGATTACATTGACATAATGATTTTGTTCAAGTAAAGGAGATAATAAGATAAGATAAATTATTTTGAAAGATATTTGCAATTTTGATTTTTAAGTGATTGCAGTATTGACACTATGAATTTTGGAACGCGTTAGGGTTTTTAAATTATGTTCACAAGAATTCCCTTATCGCAAAAAATCTTAAAATTAGATAAGACTATATCACTGGCATGAGTATTATATCGATCTTGCAATTGATCATTAAAAAGTAAATGGAGAATTACCTGGGACCGTCTGTAATAGAGCGCTCGAACTTGCGGCGTTCCTAAACAGATGAATCAGACTATCAAATTTAAAGTTACGATTTGCTGAAAGTGGAGGCTTGTTACGCCAGAAATGTACTTTTAGCAACGCAAGACTGACAGACATGCTACTAAACACCTTTGGAGTCAAGATGAGAATTACCTGGAAACTTTTGGTGCCTTTTCTTACTTAGCCCTCACATTTCTATGGTCTTAGGTACCAGCGTCATTTAATATCAGTTTGCAGAACATGCAAGCTTATAACATAAATTTTTTGCCGGAACCCTGACTTTTCTACATTTTTTTCAGTTTTCATCAGTTTTTTTTTATCATAGAGGGGGCACAAATCAGGAACCACAGAAAGCAAGGAATGTTTTCGGTTTCCTGACTGCTTTGCCAATTAAACATCACACTTCAGTCCAATATGCATATTACAATTCACATTTTGGTCCAATTACCCACAAAAACCAAAAAAAGGAATTGTGATGCCGATACGTTAAGGTAAGGCAACAATAAAAAGTTCAGGTTCCTTTCAATTACTAATAATAAATGGACGTTCTTTGCTACCATTGCGAACTTCTATTCAAAGAGCAAAAAATATTCAATTTAAATAGTGACGTCAGCTTGCGTAGCTGCAGCCAAAATACTGAAATCAAAATACTATTCAAGAACGTGAATCAACAATTACATTTGTACGCGCTACCAAGTACATACATAATTCACATGACAACATTGACTCGGATGAATCAACAAGAATTTGTAGGAAATATGTATATATTTAGATCTACAATTAAAAAATACATTCGACACGTTGTAAGTCCCCATTTCTCCGAGGGATTTCCTGCTCCTGTCCTTACTCTTCTCATGTAAGGAGTGAGTCATGAATTTTGAAAATTTCCCAATGTCAAGAATCATCTTGAGCCGCGTGAATACAACACACATGAGCGATGCAAGCCTAGAACTGGTCACATGTCATACTAACCAAACATTTCATGCAGTGACATTACGATATTTTTCTCACATTTGTCGCTAGCCAATTTCTTATATTTTATAAATTTCTATTTGCTTCTACATTCTTTCGCGTACAGAGCCCAATTTTATGCATATTGAATATGCGTTTGTGAATAATGAACTGGGCCGTGAAGGTACGAAATCTTTAGGAGCTACTTCTTCAGCATTTTCAAAGAATTTCATCTTGGGTTCATGTAAGCAAACTCTTTATTAGAAATGTTTATACGCAGTCAATCATTCATGCCTTCATGCGAGACTGCATGTCAAGTAACTGTTTGTAAATTCTTATACTTTAAAAGAGATCGCTGAGTTGATCTTGATCACCGAGGTACATGCGATGGCCAACGACATTAACATAAATTATTTAAAAAAAAAACATTGTACGGTCCCGAAATTCAATTTTAATTGCTGTGTTCTTTTTTATCTTTCAAGGTAGGCATTTCATCGCCATGAGACTGATGGTCATGGCCAGAAACTCAGTTGAGATTCAAATGGCTACCATTAGTTCACGGTGGTAGTAAATTTGGTGGCTTGAACATTTCCAATAGTTCAGATACGATTTGGGATTCTCTTATTGCATCGTTTGAATTGAAATGTCCTTTCCAATGTGTTCTACAGCATGCAGCTCAACATAACAACGGCCACACAGCGATTGCATCTCAAATGGAAACTCCTTCAAACGGTTCATAATGAATCAGGAAACTAAGTCATTCCTAGTATCCACATTTAAATTTGCTAAAACCGACACTTATCAGTGTATATGTTAATAAAAGCTATAGCACAGGAAGCCTACGTCTTTCACCCCCGCTTTTACAACAGTTGAGGGCAAAGAAAATGCTAAAAATTAAAATCAAACGCAAAAACAGAAAACCCAACTAACTCACACTCGCACAATCCTCTTTGCAGATGTGCCACCAGCTTTCAATTCTATAAATATCAGCGCCAATCTCTTCGGTATTTATATAATCCGAGGATGGGACTGTTTGGATCCGTTCCACTTGGAGTTCTCTCAACAAATCAAACGTCGCGAAGTGAATAAAGAAATTCAGATAAATCTCAAAAAGAAATACGAAACATATATTTATATATTTTTTTATTGAGACAACAGGACAAACTCAACACCTCTTAGAAAGAGATGTGAAGAGAGCCCAGTGGTTCCTCATCCTAAGAATTAGCATGGTCAAATACTTTAATTTTGTGCCTCGGGAATTAATTTACGATTCAATCATAATTCATTCAGATAATTTTAGAAATTCAGACCATTTTTACTGAAGCTGTTGAAAAAGGAATTGCAAATATCTTCCCGCCTAGAATATATTCAATGGCCCGATCGAATTGTATCTAGAACTGTAGAATTTCAAAAAATTTGTTAGGGCATATACCGTCCCATTACAAACTTTGGAGACGCTAGAAACTGGCGAGCATCGAATTATGAAAAGAAAGGCTAACAGCTAATATGTCAGGATTTTGTTTGACGCATGTTGATAAGTTAAAATGACAGCTGTACAATTTTTATTTACAATTTAGTTAATTGCGCTCGCTCTCTCGCGTACTCTCTCCCGCTCACCCAGGTTACACCGGTTTGACGTAGGAGTAGTACTTCCTGCAGTGTTGAGAATTGATGTTTAGCGAATATTTTGTGGGTAGCTTAATTTTTCGATATTTTCCACTCGCAACAAATCATTTCGTTTTGCATGTCAAAACTAAGTGATCACCATCATCAACGTCATAATTACTGTTGCTTCTTTTTTTCTTGTTTTCTGAAATTTGTGCACGACTTGAAATTTTTTGAAAAAATAAATATAATGATCCTTTCTGCACGCTTGTAAATATTAGATCGGCGAGAAAAATATATTTGTTATTTATTTCTCATTTCTATCTGTTGAAAATTGTTTAAAAAAAAATTTTTTTTTTAATTCTTGGTGTTAACTTTGGCGATGTGATGCACGGTAAGGAGTCAACTGCAACTTTATTTACGGATTTTGATTAGAAGGATCTGAGAAATCTTTCGATGAAAATCAAAACTAAATTTTTGTGTTGCAGATGTCAGCGTTTGACAATTGTCTGTCAAAAATTATTATGAAATAGTTCACTGTAATTTTTGAGGGTCATATTCTTGATATTAAACGATAATTTGTGATAAACATGATCAGAATTTATTTATATGATAATTAAACGATGATGATGATATTAAAGGATAAATTCTAATACTATGCAAGTTACAAAACAAATATTTCTGTGTTGCATGCAAACTTTTCATACATGCAATTTTTGGTCCTATTCGTTTGGAAAGTCCTTCAGATAAAAGAACATGTTTTTTTCATAAAAACTAGTAAAATTATAAATTAAAAAGCAAAAATATATGGTTCCAGCTATTTCTCTTTGACGGAAATTGAAAATTTTGCTTGTGATCACTTTCGTTTTTCAAATAAATTTTGAGAATTTTTGACTTAAACTCCAGACAGAAAATGAGCACTTTCGGTTTCGGTCGAATTATTGTAAAATTTTATTTTATTTAAAATTAATATAAATAGGGCGCGGGTTGAAGAATCTGTGACGGTTGCGATATTTGAATATGTGCTTCTGGTTCCGAAATACTAGTGCATCTAGCGTTTATAGGCAAATAATCAATACGATGCGTAAACCTTACCAAATCATTTTCTCATCTACCTATGGTCTTAAAATCGGGGGGCTAATACAGCTTTAGGTTCACAAATTTTCACATGAATGCATAAAACTCAAATATATTTTTTCAAAAATAGACTAAGAACAGAAATATTTATTTTATATTTACAATAACTACCGAACAGCATCTTGGCGGATAAATACCTGGGAATAAATACCGAATACGAAGCGCAATTCGACACCTAAGGATCAAAATTGGAAACATTATAGATTGGAAAATAACTACGGACGCGTTGTTCTAGCGTAGTGTAACCACTCTTTTTGGATTATTTCCCACAGTTGTGATTTACAACGGATATAAACCTGCGTCTCTTTTCAGAGTATTCCATAAATTCTCAATCGGATTAAGATCCGGCGATTGAGAAGGCCAAGATAATACAGAAATATTTAGTGTCTTTGGAAAATGTTTTGGCATTACCCAAAGTATACTGGCTCATTGTCTTGTTGTAAAATCGATTTTATTTCATATATCCTCAGCGAAAGGTGGCATGTTATCGCGAAAGTTGACATATCCGAGTTGGTTCAAGTTCTTATTAATCAAGTAAAGAGGACCAACACAGTACCAATAAAATACAATCCGAAATTTATCACTGCCATTGCCCATCAGTTTTTTTTTCGTATATTTTGGAGTGAGTTCAAGGATTGGTGGTTGCTGAGCATAGCGACTGTCATAAGAACCAATTAAATTTATTTTAGTCTCAATACTCTATAAGATGTTCCTCTACTTCTTAAAAGGAACTCCGCGGCTCTAGTTTTCGTTCGTGTTTGCAAATTCCAACCTCTTTTTGACGTTAAAAATAGGCACATTTCTTATAAGAAGGACTTTTCTGGCAGCACTCCCATGCAAATTATTTACCTGTAACGTTTATCGGATTGTGCGTGCAATCATATCCAGGTTTAGTTTGGTTTTAGTTTCATTTGAAGACCTCAAAGGATCAGCCCTATAATTCTCAGGTGATTTTGCTCCACTCTTCTTGATTTACATTCTTAAGATTTACTACGAATATTATGCGTTGTTAGTCGAGAACCTACTTCTTTCCACACATGGTCAATCAGATCCAGTGATTGTGGATGCCATTTTAAACAATTTGGAGTTTAATAAAGCATCCACATTCTAGTTTGTTGGGCGGTATGTTTAGGGTTGTTGCTCTGCATAAAGATGCAGAATGTATTTAAATTCATTTTCTCATACTAGATTCAACTCCATTCTATAGTTCGTCAACTCCATTAAGAGACATACATCCCTATATTTAAATAAAACGACCACCATGCTTCACAGTTCCTATCAAAATTTTTGGTTCTACCTCCGTTCGCGGCTTTCTGCGCACTTTTGCTCGTCCATCATGAGATTGAATTTACTTACATCTGTAAATAGGATCCGTTCCAGAATTCTAGATCCTTATTTCTATGCTCTTTCGCGAAATTGAATCATCTTCCACGATTTGTTTCGCTGACTTAATAATTTTTATGAGCAACACAACACCGATGACACGATTTTCTTAAGCAATGGAAACCGTAGAAATGTTAACCATGGACGCAATGTCCTTGTACAGAATGGTCTGGTTGTGGAGCTGCAAAATAATTTTTCTTTTCTCCACAGCAGTTTCTGTTCTCATGTTGATTGCTCAAAATTGATGAAATACTCGCAACTTTTTCTGGAATTTTTTCCTTGGGTCTCGTTAAAATATGATTAATGATGCAAACTACTGAACACGAACCTAAAATTGCCGGTGCCGCGACGCAGTTGCATCGAAAAGCGATAACTGCATCACTTTTTCTTGGTCTGTTTTATGTTAGAATTTCATCGGACACCTCATTGAAACTTTTCAAATCGAGTTTTTGGGAAAATTATGCAAATATTGTTTTGTGACCGAAAGATCACGCTCTTAACCATCGCATTTGACGGTATTACTTTTGAGAGCTTGAAAATGAGGTGTCTGAAGTTTGTATCGTTTCGAACGTAACGTTGTTAAATTTTTTCATTATTTCTATACATTAGATGATCAAACTAAAATAAAGACCAAGCAGAGTGCACAAATTTATATATGCGAATGAAATTTTGGGCCACATTTGTCAAAAACACTCAAAAAGTGAAATAATTGGAATCGGGTTGCTTTTGCATCGATGCAAAACTTAATTTAAAGTGAAAATGAGTGATCAAAATGCGGATTCTATGAATTTTCATCTTTTTGCTTTATTGTTTCTGGGCACTGAGTGAACCTCAAAACGATCGAAATCTGCTGGTTCGTTTAGGTTAATTATGTATGAAGACTACTTTATGTTTGGAAAACAAAATACACAACTGGTTTCAGTCATGCTGCTAAAAAGGGGTAACAGTGAGGGTAAGGATAGTAAAAGGTTACTGAGAGACTCCCAATCCAGTTAATGCGGCAAATAGCCTAAATACCAACGGAAATCCTTGCATAAAACAGGTGCATTGGAAAAAAACCAGCGAAACGGGTAAGTAACTCTCGATATTAAGAAATAAGATGAAGTGAATTGAAAAAATCATCTTTTTAGGTGATTTACAGCAAGTATTTAATTATTCATGCGTTTTATAACGTTGTGTATTAATCGTAATTTTTAGTGTTTTCGATGAAACTGCACTGAAAGTATCCTGATCGACTCAAATAAAATATTTCACATTCATTGGTCGGTTCAAACTCGAACAATAGGAATTTTATCCAAACAAATCGTAAAACAAATCCAAATTTAAGCACATCATTAAAAAGAACACTTTCTCCAAGATCAACTAAACAAATAGCATTGTGTGGATCGGTATCTGATGAAAATTATACAACCTGTTTAATCGTTTCTTCTGAATTTTCACCTGCCCCTGTGCTCGCTAAATATAGATAGCCTTATATAAACAACGTACCCCCTCCAGCACCACCTTGCGCTTCATATTCCGACTATTATCGGCGGCTGAACAAAAACAGAACATGTGCAAGCCATAAAACAACATACGGGCAGAACATGGCTGCAAACCAGCCTTCGAGTAAATATTCATTACATTTTTCAGTGCAGCCAGGGACCACGGGAATCTTGGCAACGATGCGGAGAAATGGGTCCCTCCAGTTAGCTCTACAACCAAGAAAATGAAAAAGAGCTCGCTAACACCGAAGAACGTGAACTCAGCTCTTACACTCCAGCCTGCCATGGGCCAGGAGATATAAATTTTGCAATCGGGCAACACATGTTGCTCAAAGGATCTAACTTGATAGCCTCTGTCCCTTCTACGGTCAAAAATCTCAAGAAACATATCCTGAATCCCGGAGTGCCATCCTCGATGGCACAACCGTGACTCATGTCGAGTTTGCAACGAAAGCACTCATTTATGTTCGGTCGCCAGGTAAATCTGCGACACCCAAACAAATTAAGGATTGTTGACTCGACGCGAGGGGCGTTCGTTAACGAATTGACTGCTCAAATGTATGGTGAGCATTTGCCTGCGCATAAAACCTCTCAATGCAAGCCTTCAGTCCTTCAGAGTTTCCACTTTTTATCTTTTACACCTTCTGCAGCACGAAATCGATCGCCCGACAGCGGCGCGCAAATTCAAAATTCCAAACGGCCAGGTGAGTCGAATTGAACAATTGCCTTCAACCACATTCAACTCTCGAACAGGCTTTTCTTCGAAAAACAGAAGCACGCGACTCATCCCCACCGAGCAGACGTCATTTATGACATGACATTTGAATTTGTTGGCCGTTGCAAATATGTGACCTTCCTGTGACTATTGTGCTAACAAATCCTGCGCTAAGGACAATAATTATCGCGAGAATTTATCCATACCAGTCCCGCCGCTAGGCAAGGAATTTGCGAAGATACGATTTACAGGGGCTCCAGCAAAATTTGCTGACGGCGTCGCACCAGGCCAAAAATAGATCAGACCAAGGCTCGGAGCATTGCTGACGGGAATTAGTTGGGTTCAAACAATGCCTCGACTACTATTGGTACTGGTATCCACTCAACTCACCTTCAGACTTTGATTGTTCGTCAATGGTATCCATTTTGATGCTTCTTCTGAATATAATCCAAAGACTACGACGGTTGGTTTCTTACGCTTGCAGAGATTCGAAATTCCACCACAAACCAAACACTACAATTTACATGTAAATGAAAGCACCGCGCAACGCTCCGCGTCAGGCTTTTGTACCAGAACGTCGAATATTCACGCTAACTCAGCTTCGGAGTCCTTAAACGCAAATCACCGCGCATTTTCGACACTCAAACGACACGAACTCCTTCTGAAACATCACACTGTGGGTTTCTATCGAAATTCCTTCACATTGGACGACCCTAATCATTTTTCTTCCGCGAACCAGCCACTATTTTTCAGAATCGGTCGAAACACACAAAACAAATTGCCACTGCAATTGCGCCACCAGGACACAAAAATCACAATTTTTGACAGCTCAATTACTGGAAATATTCTATTTTGAATTTACGCAGGACGTGCACACGCGAGGATCGACACAACCTTATTCAGAATTCTTTATGGATTATCCGCGAAATTCGGACAGAAGCCAAACGACAACCGACAGCAACAACTCTAATCGCGACTACCAACCATTTGAACGCCGCGAATTTTCATTAATGTCATGAGTGCGCGAGTGGATAGGCAAATTGACTGATGGTTGTTCAACTGCAGCGAACGACGCGGAAAGGCCTATTCGAAAAGTCAGTGAAAGAGATAAATGTCTGGTTCAATGATCGCGATGGTTTAGGACATGGATAAGCGTCCCGGGTGCCCTTGTTGAGTGGATTTGACATTTTTGCACAGTAGCGGGAGAGTTGTCATCGAATTCCAATTCGTGATAGTACTTAACTCCATTAGATTTGCGCAAACCGTCTGAATAACTTCATGTAACGCTTTTGGTACGAATTTCGTTAGAAAATGCAGTTGTTCGTGTCAGTTACATAGTATAATTTAAAATAGTATAGGTTTATACGTAAACTATTTATACGTAATTCAAACTGAATTAATACGTTGATGAACGTTAATGCTTTAATTTCGTTTTCGATCTGACGCGGATTTAATGTATAATATGTAACTTGGATAGCGAGACATCACTTTTCAACAAATATCTCTTTACTTTCGTGGCTTGCAGAAATAATTAAAACTTTTTTCGGTTAATTCGGAAATAAAATAATGGTAATACTTCGAACTGTAGGACAGGACTATTAATAATCAATTCTAGAATTGATAGGCAATTTGGAAAAAAGGACAAGTTCAAGCTGTGAACAACAATCAAAACAAGTAAAAATAACCACATGACATTCACCTAGCTGGTAGTGCCAATTGATGCGTCCCAGCCTTGAGCTCTTTCCACCTTTCTTTTTCAATACTATTTATGTTGTCTCTCAGCCGTGACGTGACTCACAGTAAGGATTAAATAGTAGAATGTAAAAACAAACTTCTATCACATCTGAGGAACAAGTGTTTGCAAAGCTAGCAATATATACGGCAACCAAAGATCCACATGAAAACATTGAACAATTACGGCAAACATTTCATTTACCAAATTCTGGGAAATATGTAAAATTCTGGGAAATCAGAGACAGTTTCAGCGAGATCTACGTATTTAAGGAGAACGGTGACGAGGGTGTGACTGGTTAGAAATTTAACGACGCAAAACCTATCTCCTATAACTTATGCGTTATCCTTAAACAGAAAGTTTAAAAGAAAGAAAGAAAATAACAAATCGCGAGAAACGATAATTCATAAGGCATTCTCAAATAAAACTTCTAGAGAGGTTACAGCTTATTTTTTGAGGCAGAAATAAGGCTAGTGTGTGCGTGTAGGGTGAAATGGAGACTTCTTAAGATTGCTCTTAAAGGATGTCAGGCAAGAAAGCAGCGCTGGTAAATGGTCTTCTGGGAAGGGCGCATGAATAATCAAAAGTACATTGAAGAGCTTGAAACGGTTCTAGTCCCATCAATTTCACTATTTTTTAGAGAAACAAATGTACAATATATTTCAAACGTCCTTAGAACTGCAAGAGAGATTAGAATAGTGAGACTGTGCCTTCTAAAGTTAAAAGATTGTCGAATGTTTTGTTCAGATAAACAACTTCATTTCTCATTGTCCTAATTCCTTTCATTTTATTCCAACTTTCTTTGTATATAAAGTGAAGGACTTTTAAGGTATCGAAAAATTTTAACAGTGGCGGAGTGGCTACAAAAATTAGTGTATTAATGATACTTCTTTTTGACCAATATGAACTCATTTTAGATTTTTTAACTTAAGACATAATAATACCCAATGCAACATATCCTTTCAGTTTATCCACAGTAACTGGAAACTACCTTAGATTTCTTTTGTTTGCACAATCTTCTATCTCAATTATTTGACTTTTTCGAAATATCAAACCTAGGTCACTGGATCTTAGGGTGTTTATTCCAGGAAGGAATAGAAACGAAGTTGTTCGACATAATCCCTACAAAAGAAGAACGAAGAACTAATTTTAATGTCTACATCGTCCACCTATTAGTCGATATTGAAATACTAAATGTCCTAATACTGAATACGAGAGGCAGAAATGACTCGAATAATTTTACACCTATGCAAACAGTCTAAATTTCCTTCTCTGGAATTACCCAATCGGATACAATCAAAACAGAATATGCAATCTTAAGTGTTGACTACTTTAATCGAGCCGGGCAGAGTAATAAGTCCAGGCAGTGGCAAGCTAGGGCACTCAGAAATTATCCGGAAAAACAAAGACATGACATGACTAAAATGTAGCACATTTAATTACATAAGCAATAGTAGCAGTACCGAATACATACTCTACAACAACGAAGATCATAATGCAACCGATTAGAAATGTCGTAACTGGATAAACTACAAGCAAGAAGTGGAAATCAGTTCCATGATGAATTTCTCCAATAGGATTGCGAGACGGTTTCTCAGAAAAAAATATATGCAAGATTTGACCATGCAGACATAGCGAACTAGACTGTCAGAGTCTGAAGGGCACCCAGAGCTCTAATCTAATAAGGGACCCAATCAGCGATGTCAGGAAGACGTTCATATGCTCAGCTAGCATCCATATATGTTAAGAAAATTCAAACCAAAAGCCTGAAATCTCTCCCTTACAGTAGAGGCCTTCAGATGTCCAACCAAACCCATTGAATCAAGCCCATATAGATCTTCTGAGATTGAAAAGCTGCAACTCAGTGACTTTCTAAAACTTATCAATAAAGAAGTCACGACAACAGCTTTAACCAACCTCGCTGAATGGGTCAACACTCTAATTTCAGCAAATCTCAAGGAGTAAAAACCGGCGATCGCATTATTAAACCTCTCTCGTCAGTTAAACAAGACTATCTGTAACCTCTTTCGATTGATTTCATAGGTAAATACTGATTAAGTACGGACCTACGCGTAAATTTGATCACTGATTCAAGTCAAGTCAAAAAGCGCTGTATTAAAAATTTTAACACATTATATATAAAAACATAAAGCAAATTTTAAACTATAACAATATTTAAAAACTTAATGGCACAAACGGCACTCTAAATTTAAACATATTAATAATTCAAGAACAATCTCTAACATAAGACAAATATAAACATCATTTATGGTACATTAATTGGAAAAATGGGAAAAAAACCAAGCAACGCCATTAAAAAATTAAAAAACCCAAAAAATGAACTTTTCGCTTAAATTTAACTTGTATTACTTAACTCTAATAAATCTTCTCAAACTATTATCTTAATAATATATATAACTACAATAATATCCCTATTCTAAATGCTATACTAATCGCTAGTTATTAACATATACAATCATAAACAATTACAGAACACAAACGTAGCAATAATGAGCTAATACTGGGAATTTTTTTAATTGCCATTCAGCCACCAATACCTAGACTCCTGCGTTCTAGCTCGATCAATTTCGACAAACCTTGCAACAGAGTACCTCCATCGCAAATGTTGAACCCTCGAACTCAAATTCGGAGGATATTCTATCTTCTTATCGGTGGCCCGTCTGTATACATGGTATATAATCGGGACACCGTCGGAATCAAAAATATATCGATTCATGTCTAAATATACGAATGCTTCGGGAAGTATGAAGCCAGTATTGAGACAAGTCTCAATGTATCCATCAGTAGGGTGGAACGGCTGCGAAATCCAGGGATTCTCGCACACAGTCACAGAATTCGCGATGTGATTTCGAACTAGTTTCAATATGAAAATATCAACCCTCGTCACTTTGGCAGTTCGATAAAGTCTCCGATTAGATATGTAATGCTTCCAATCCGTTTCAGGTTTTCTGTACAGACAAGTACATGCGCGAAGGCATTTTCTTTCGAAAACTCGTAACATTTCCATCATACTAGCACTCTGGTTATACCAGATCTGATATCCATATGTCAAGACTGGTCTAACCAGAGCCTTGTAGCAAATAATTTTGACCTTTTGATCAATGTATCTGGAATGAAAGAGTCTCCGAAGGGACATGAATACTTTTCGCGCTTTAGTTAGCGCGATTTTTACATGTTCATCATAGTACAAATACTGATCCAGATGAACACCGAGGTATCTTACACAGGATTTATGCGAAACCCGTTCTGAACTTCTCTCACCAGCCATAATGTGGAAATCTTTCCAATTCTTTTTTAGATCTTGACTGGCCACACTCAGCTTTGTGCGAAACAAAATAGTTTCACATTTTTCCGCATTCACTTTCATTCGCCAATTGTTCGTGTAGAACAGTACGTCATTAAACATTTCTTGAAGATTTTTTTGAACAACTGAAGCTTTTCTGTCTGCCGTATAAATAATCATATCATCAGCAAACGCTACTAATGATCGTGTTGGTGATACGTTGAGATCAAAGCCGTTCAAAAGGTTGCAAATGAATATGGAGAAGGGTTTTGGTGCAGTTACTGTTCCTTGCTGCAGACCATTCAAGACCTTAAAATCGCGCATCGTTATCAGATTTCCATCACTCACAAGAAAAGATTTTCCATACAACATATTGCACATCATGGCGACGAGATGACTGGAGAATTTGTCCTGAAGGAGCTTAAAAATTAGTCCATCTAACCACACCATATCGAAAGCTTTCTCCATGTCGATGAGGCACCCTCCAATACATTCTTTATTATTTAGTTTCCAACAGATGTCTGAGGTTACTTTCGCTATTGCATGTACAGTCGAGTGCCTGGATTCATCACTGATTCCTCTACGCTCAGTTCCCGTGTTCCATGATGACACTCTTGGAATTTTTGGTTTAGTTCATCTATTAGAAGTCTGGTTTTGTCTAGCTTATCTCTGCAGTTTATGAAACTTTTATCTTTGATTATCGTTCCAACGTAAATATGCTAAAATATTAGCAAATTTATCTCTCAGCATTGTTTTACATAGTAATGAATTGTTTAAATCCGGCTCCGTAGAGTAATGGTCAAGTATTGTAACCCATGCAGCAATTCATACCTACAACTCCCAGAAGCTTCTCCTTTTTGAGACACAACATTTAACATTTTTGGGTAGCATAAAGGTTGCTTTGACATATGATTTGTTAATTAACATAATCCATGAATCAAAACCAGAAAGATTTCAGTCGGCGTGGAGTAATGAGGAAAACGTTTTTGTTCTACCTCAGCATTTCGTTAATATTCTGATAATTTAATCTCCAAATTTCGTTTTTTTCCTTACGATTTGGCTCGGCACTTTTTTGTCGAGTAGCTTTTGGTAAGGACGCACTTAATAACGGCAAATCAGTTTCAGTAGTTGGGCTAGAAACTGAAGGTTGAGATACACGATGAACCGAAGATTCTGATGGGAATTCCTAATTTTTAGGCAATAATGGCTGAGTTTCGTATAGGCCCATTTCAATAGCCTTCTCAAAACCGTCGTCATAACCTCTCGAAGAGCGATTCTCATCGGAACAATCTAGAATCGATTCGTTGCTGCAGTCTGGAAGATCTTCCAACAACAGAGCTTCGATTAGAATAGCATCTTTTGCAATATTCATTTCAAGGAATCTAGTACAACTAAATCGACAACGAAAAAGCAAGTTTCAAAGTTATCGAATGGAACAATAAGAAAAACAAACCACATTCCTTGCCTATGTTTACCATGAAACACCATAAATTTTGTTACATAAAAATATTGACGGTAGTTTTGTCTTCGTTGATTTTGTTAGATTTACACATAAAATATTTTTACAATATATTAAACTATAATATTATCCACTATCTATTACCCACAAAGCAAGGCCCGGCGGACCCAAGCCACCCAGAGTATAATATTATCTATGAATCTAACTGATAACATAACCTAATTAAAGATTTAAAAGGAAGTTCACTTGCCTACGATCTGCAGTTTAAATTTTTTGCTTTACTTTTTTAAACTTACTCACTGCGTGACAGATCGCAACTTGCGTCAAATTGACTGGCTGTCTACCTTAACGGTTTACGTTAACGATACTATAAGGGAAAATCAGCGATTGTAAGCGCAGTCTTTGCGTTTTGAATATATTTGACGGAATAGGCGGTACATATTAGTACCTTCGGATAGGAAAGGATTAAGGAAAAATGACAGTAAACTGATAGATTCCCTTAGTGTGTTCATAGAGGAAGTAAGTATAGTTATTTAGTTAAGATATTTCATCTGACCATATAAAACTTACGAAACCACAAAACACACCTTACATTCCACATTATGGTTCTATCATGTTAATATGAGAACTAGAAGGACACCAATTTGAGTCTTCTCTTTTTTCTTACAATCACAAATCAACCGAGCTATCACGTCCTGATTTAGTGATAAAATCGGCAATACAAAAAACAAATGACGGATCTCACTCTTCATATGTTCCCAAAGGTTTAAATGGCATTCCTCCAAAGGCTTTGAAATCGTCAAAGGAATACCTACGGGCTTTGTTACACGTGGGCTCGCTAATCAATCATTTTAGAGTTTCTAAACGCTGTGGGCACCGAATTAACAAAAGAAATTTAAAAAGAAAAACATGCGAATAGTCCTTGCTATACCGAATTATAACTGTGGGTATAATTTGTAGAGCATAGACCATCGACTCTGTAAGCTGAATGTACTTTTTTTTCACATTTATTGGGTGACTTGAAACCACCGATTTGGACTTTAGTTAAAGATGAACGAGATCCTCCTTAAAATGTTCATAAAACAAACACGAAAATATTTTATTTCAATTTACAGTCAATTCTTAGAAAGCATTCACTAGTTTCTAAAATATGTCTAGGCTCTACTTAATGTACAAAATAACTTTCGGTATAGCAAAAATGTTTTTTTTGGTGGCTTAACACAGCTGAGGGGAAAATTTGATTGAAAAAAGTCAATACAATACCAATGATAATTAAGTAAAAATATCCATGGCAAAAAAAACCACTAAAACTAATTTCAAACAGGTAAAACCGATTTCATCTAAAACACACACTCGTTGATGGCTCCTGCATTCAGTTCAAACGTTCATAGGCCATAAATCCTCTAGCGCAGTAAATGAACGGCGAACAAGCCGTGAACAACAGACCAGCGCCAATCCACGGGCGATGAAAGATCCATGCGACCGAAGTCACGATCATTGCAAGTGAAAACGATAGCATCAAATTCGCGCCAACCGGATACTCTGGATCGGGAGCGAGCGGAGACAGGAAACATATTCGGCTCACTGAAATGTCATTTCATAAACATAAAATATGCGCGGCGAAATAATTTTTTTAAACTTTCTCTTACGGATAATGTGAAATATGGTGGTCGTACAGCATGCGCCGAAGAATATCAGAACCCAACCCATAAATCGGAAGCCCCACGTTGTTAGGCGTTGAACGTGATGTTCCGCTTTGAAAACATCCTTCAGTGTAAGTTCTCCGCTATATACCAAAAGGATTTTAGTCTTTCTGCTGGTTTCATACGGTACAATTTTGCCCTTGTGCAGCTTCCCGACCACCGTGAACTGAAAGATGAGCTGATCATAAGTAACCCATTTGACTATGTAGTATTCCTCAAACTTACCATGTCACCTTCCATTCCGGCAATAGAAAATAGAATACGCAAGTCTCCGACTTCTGGTTCAAATAAATCATTGCTGTGATAATAAAGCCCGAGATGAATTTTGACACCCGAATCACTGGGTCTCGTGTCAGAAGTGATTTCAACGTAATTATTGAAGCGCTCCTTCGCCTCCGTTCCCAACTCGTATCGACCTATGGTAACCATTTCCGCCACTTGCACTTGACTCTCAATGGGAAACTGTGTTGGATTTTCGTGACCGGTTCGTATGTAGAAGCTGCGTGAATCCACCAGTTTGTCTCGCCAATCCTTGAAGTAGTAATAATTGCGATCATCAGCCTCCACCATAGTAGATGTGCCGTAATGTTGTTCCCTGTAGGGATGAATAACAAAGAATTATTCAAGGATATTTACGAGATAATCATGTAAGCGGGGCCAACAGAAAAACGGTCCTTACACTGTCTCTTCCACCCATTGATACATTTGAACTCGCCGCTTCAGTTTCACCGCCATCACCAAGATCTCATAGTCAGGCTCTGTTAGAGGCTCCCCAATCATAAGGGGCCCTCGCACATGCACCATACGTCCTTCATATTTCTCGTCGAGATCATCATCGGGATCCACTGTGATTGCATCTTCTTGTGCTTCATCAAGTGAAAGGATTGTATGTAAAGCACGTCCCTTAAACACAAAATCACAATTTCAGTTCGATTTATTTGCTGTAAATTTTTATCCACTTACCTCATTCCAAAAAATAATTCCGAAGCCCAACGTAAACAATACGAAGCCGAAGCTTGCAATAAGCCAACAAGAACGAAATTCCGAAGCGAGCGTCATCGAACAGTCATAATTTTGTCCCTTTAAACTGTGGGAACACACCTTAAATTGGGAGTGTCGTCTCGAGGATTTACTTCCTCAGGGTACTTTGACTGCCGATCCTGCGAATATGCGGCGTTATTGCGAATCCAATCGAATGTGTCACAATGACAACGAGAAATGTCATCTTGGCAACAAATTGTCAGAGCTTTTGTCAATTATAACATTGTGGAATAATTCTTCATGTATTGGCTTCTAAATTATAGATGTCACTTGCTCAGTTATGGCATATGGTTTGAGCCTTTGATGTACCGAAAATAAAAAATTCGTTATTTTTTGTAGTGTCTTTTGTCTGTTTCGACGTTTGGACAGTAACAAGTGCATAGTGGATATCTCGCAGGATGTGCCAAACTGAACGTTTTGTGTTCCGAAAGGAGTTCGCGGTAGCTTCGAAATAACGAGCAAGCGAGTGTAAGTACAAGACAACAATAACATTTAAAATAATCTCCCAAACTAATGTGAATCGACAGTTAACCTCCCAAGCGCACTCGCAAATGCGAGCGGAACTTGACATTGACAGGATATGAATACGAATATGGGTGACACTCGTTAATTCTTAAAGATCATAGATTTCGCATATATCTATAACGTGCATGCATAAATAATTAGATAGGAAACCAGAAGAACGTACTATTCTATGCCCTTTAACTTTCATTCTAATCGAAATGCAAAATTTAAATTTACCCGTTGAGTGTTTAAATTTCACTCTAAGTGTTTCTACTGGGACTGCTAGCGCTGTCCGAGTAAAAGCGAAGTAAAAGTAGTAAAAGCGAGTACACTTTTACGCAGTTTCTAACAGAAACATATCAAACGAGCGATAGTAGATTAACATTTTTATGTGTTTTTACTCAAAATTTGATCGAAATAATCAGAAAAAATTTACTAATACAAATAAAATTCTACGTATTTCGGTGGAGTCGTGCAAAAACAAGGATAAATCCTTATTGACTTTTATTTTCGTACATTGAGATATGTGTTACAGTGGCAACTGAAAAATGATGTCAATTAATATATACAACTGACATTCAGCCTAAGGCAACACGAATATTATTTAAATTTAAAATATTCTTAAACGGATAATATCGCAAAATTGGTTCTTATGGTTTTTAAATCGTGAAATGTGTTCCATATTTTTAACTGAGCTTAGTTTAGCCTAATAAGTACAAGTTATTAGTTGCTTGCAAACGCAAGCATTGTTCGCTTTTGAAGGTTTTTGGATGGTACAAAATCTAGGCATCTAAGCAATATAAAATTGGTTAGATGCCTAGATTTCGTACCCGAATCTAAATATTTCCATTATCACAAAGCTGCAACTACATTTGCTCTTTTTGCAGAATCACACAGGGGTAGTTTGTTGGTTTAGGACAGTGCAATTTCCCTACTCTCAGGTAAGTTGGCTTATGTCCTTTTCCACTGTCGTTGCGGAAGTTCTCATTTTCCTTGCTTTAATGCAGAAGATCCATTTTTCTAGATATTCTTGCAGCGAACGCACCTGTTCTTTTAAAGTAGAAAGATTTTTGCTGGGCATGGCTGGCATGACTTATAAATGATATACAATACGAATGAAATATTTGGATTGCCATGAAATTGCTTTAATCGGAAAGATAATTTTCTGTGATTTTTATTTGAATGTGATTATGAGCATGTGAACGCCATTACTAGCGTGGAGGAAAGCCAAACGAAGGGTCCAATTTTCGACTAAACTAATTATTGGGGTCAAGCGTTTTGGGATGGTTGGTGTAGATGAGCGATTTGACGTAGTCCCAGAAGAAATAATCCGGTGGTGTTAAATCACAAGACCTTACAGACGAGTTTAAAGTTCCAAAACGAGAAAATATGCGCCTATCAAGTGCTTCCTTCATCTCATGCCATCCTGCTGTAACAGGAGTCCCTGTAATCTACTGAGTCGATTCTTTATTATCCTGCCAGCAGCATTTTTGAAGACGTTCGGACCAATGATTCCCCCGGCCCAAACAGCACGCCAAACAGTGACTTTCTCCGGATGCAACTATGTTCGAACGGTCGCCTGTGGTTGGTCATCACTCCAAAAGCAGCAGTTTTGTTTATTGACGTAGTCATTGTACCAGAAATAACCCTCAATGCTAAGCAAGATTTCCTTATTAAATTTGGTATCTGCAGCAATTTTCTTTGGAACAATACATTGGATCTAACCCGTACCTGATGGTCGTTCGGCCCTAATTGCATCATAAATTGGATTTTGTAAATCGACAAACCTAGATCCTTCGGTGATATCTTCCATAATGTGAATGGCCACAGATAACATTGTTGAGCACGATGTCGAATGGACTCATATCTTCATTGATACTTCGGTCTTCATCGATGTTACGGTCTTAAGCTGCTATGTTTTCTTCATCACGCACTGTACAACATCGGCATGGATGCGTATTATCAGTGAGAGTAAATGTGGTGCGGAAACATTTCATCGTTAATCGAATCAATGTTAATAAAATGTCGGCGATAAAATTGACGGCGTGCGCGATGAGTTTCTCAAACAGAACCAGATTTTCAAAATTAATCTGCACAATATGCTGACGTTACTCAGAAGTCAACCTATTTCTGATAAAATGGCAAACTGTAAAACTCATGATAGCTGTCACATCATACGTAGCATTAAAAAGTGTTGCCAATTTAAAGTTCCATACCTCATGTACAGAGCCTTTGTTAAACAAAAACCACCAACCAATAATAAATAAATCGAAAAACTTACGTTCAAGCCATGATGCTCAAGCATCACATTCGTTTCACAAGAACGAGTTGCAGTTAAATTTTGCGGTATGGTTATGGGCTAAAAGACAAATCTTCTAAATGTTGAGATAACAAGATTCTTTACTCTGTTTTCTGATTGTTTCATTGTTTCTATTTTTCTGACTTATTGTTTACCAATGAATAAATTAAACTAAATAATTTTCACTTCTTCAAAAAACTCCTTCCACTATTGAAATATTCTGCAATTCGATATTCATTTAAAGTTTTGAATTAGCAGTCTGAATAATTTACGAAATAAATTAAGTTTGAAAACAAGACTGTGGCATAACTCTATTTATGTGTCAATAGAATTGATTATGCTCGCAGAGCTTTCATTAATTTTCAGCTAAAATTCCATTTAATCCTTTTATCAATGTTCTCTAGTATCATATGTTGGCATATCTAAAAGCACTTAAGCTACAGATGACGAAAATTCCTTTGCAAATTAATAGTCAACTCTTCGACATTAACTTCGGCAACTAGGTAGGTCCTCATAACGTCTAGCCTGGCCTGTGTGTGCTAATAGGAGCGGAAATGGTACAAGTTAGGAATAAAGACATGCGAGTGCAATGAAACGGAAAATGGATTAGTGTATATGTAGCAAGTGGCCTCAGCCAACCCAGTCATGTACATGCCATGCCCATTCCTGGTTTACAATTAGAACAAGATTGTTAATATTGATATGTAAATTGGATTTGTTTTATCGCTGATAGTCTAGAAATAAATTAAGTAGTTCTTATGCAGTCACAGAAAAAGCACATGTTGAAACCGAACCTTTATACTAAAATCCACATTTAACTTTGCTCTGGATGTTGTGCAAAGTTCAAGGATGCATCTTCTTATATGGTTTCAACGTAGAAGATACTATATGACTAAGAAATGGTTTGTAAGTATCAGAAGAAGGAGCGGATATCGCCAAAGCCATATTTTGAAAATACCAAACCAAAACCTTGGCTTTTATTTCGTCTTCTGTTTTCCACCTTATCTGCAAAGAATCTTTACAAATGATTTCTAGCATTTAAAACCACTGATTGTTGATGGTTAATTACTGACAAAACCAAGCATTACACGAATTTCCATAACACGGATTTGTTTTTAAATGTTTTCATCTTCCAAGGTGCTTATTTCACACGCTATGAATTATATAGCTAATTATAGAAGCTATAGGCTGCAACTTTATAAAGACTAAAATGCCTTAAGCAATAATTTTACTTTAACACGGTTTCAATATAACACGGTCACTCAGTCTCTAAGCACAAATTTTTGTCTTCAAGCCCGTCCTTTTAATACATTTCTGAACACTCGTGATCTCGATCTTCCAGTGTGGGCTTGTTTTCCGGATTGGTATGTTTATTGCCGTTTTGTTGTATGCCGCGACAAGGTTCTTCCACCGTTTCCATGGTTTTTGTCGTGACCTTTTGCCTTCAACCTGTCCCTTCCTTACATTTTACACCCATGGTTCAGGCATGCTCGCTATATTAAAACATGTCGTTCTACTGGAATTGTTTTAAAAACAATTCAAACATAGCAACTTCCAATCGACTCTATTTGAAGTCAAATTTCTAGATGCATTGATATCTGAAAGCAAAACTTGTTGAAGGTCAAGAAGACGTAGCTGCGGAGAGACGCACTTTAACACTTTCATTAGTTTTCTATTCATGCACGTTGATTCACATATTCCATGATAGCGCACAAATTTCTCCCACATAGCTTTAAGCTCTTCAATCACCCACGTCATTTAATTTCCAAGCTCTCTATCTTGTAAAGCTCCGTTAATTAGCTTCGCAAGTTATTGATTTGTCTGTTTTTATAATGTCGCGCCGAACTATTATCGCTTTTTGGTGGTGAGGCTTCTAACAGCCAAATATCTTTTGAAACACTTGTAAGAGTCCATCTTTTTTCTCAATGTTGAAAAAATTGTGATGCGAAAAATTTATTAAAAGCCCCCTTTATAATTTACTTGTCAATAACATGTTTTAAACGAAAAAACTATTGTTTTTAACGTTTTTTGTTTTCGTCCGTGGAGGTAACACCAAAGACGTATTTGCCAAAAAGCTCTGACGCACTTTTTTTAAGAATATAAGAGAAAATGGTTTCTTACGATTCAGCATGTATTCAATTGAACCCTGTAAACAAATGATGTAAACAAATTCGGCTTTTATTTTCAACAATTTTCAATGTCAACTCATCTGGCTGTTTTTGAATGCAGTTGCCAAAAGCAAAAATGGTTGTTCTATTCTCGTGATCTTGTAAGCCAGCTGCATGCAAATGAAAATATGACATGTCCTTAGCTAAAGATGTAAAGCTGGGACCGTTCAAACCGGAAGAAACCGAAATGAAACCTTAGTGGTCTTGACATTGAATTATTCCATTCTATAATGGATTCGCACAGATACATTGTGGAGAAAATTTAAAAGTTGTAAAAGAATTTTAGAGGTCCGAAACAAAGGGATGGTTGACTTGTAAATATTTCTTTCCATTCCGTTGACAATGTCATTATACGTCCGCGTAATGCAAGGACTTATTGCTACGATGCGATGATACTTTTTTTTTAAAGCCTTAAAACTTTAGGCTTTAGGTTTTCTGCTCAATCTTTTCGTCAGGATAGGCTTTTTTAATTGAGGTTGTTTAAATCATGTGTATCAACAAACAAGAGTCTTTTTTGCTTTTGAATTTTTCCCCATTTTCTACACTTTTCTATAAACGAAAGTGTTTTATTTGTTCCTCGATACTTACCCGAATTGTGAAAAGTCTAGTGTGAAAAAGTTAGAATGCGTCATACACGTTGCTCAAAGAGTTTTGAGGCGTCCTAATGAAGCTAGGCTAAAGATCTTCTATAGACAAGAAAACCTGTGAAGAAAAACGGTAAAAATTCAGGACAAAAGTTTTAGTGAAGAAGAAGACAGCTATCCAAAAAAGGTTACCGTTATAAAAACTCAACAGTTGACAATTAAACTCATGAAAGTGCTGTCGACTAACTATGCTTTAGCTGTCCGAAAACGCTCCCAATCTGTTGAAGAAAAATGCAGAAATGTGGGCAGGATATTATCATAAAAGCACAGCATGTAAACTGGTCGGAATCCTGGTGCGAAATATTAGGTTGCTGCAGATGAAATGGCCGATTTAGTAAAATATATTTAAGCAGCTGTAACTTTTTATAAAGACAACTTATTTACTCAAAATAGGTACGAATAGATGCAACACACTTTTCCCAACGAGATACAAGAACATTTATTCCAATGTTGTAGAGGTTCGAGTTTATGGTTCGAAGAAACTCCTCGAAGACATTTTTGATAGCAGCTTCATGAGTAAATCTTTTTCCTGTCAAAAACTGATCTAAATGTTTATAGAAATGGTAATCTGTTGGTGAGAGGTCTGGTGAATATGGAGGGTGAGGAAGAGTCTCATGGCACAGCTCGTTTAATTTTTGGACCGTTGTTCTCGATATATGAGGTCCCGCGTTATCATGAAGCAGTATCACTCTATCCCTGTTGACAAGCCTAAGTCCTTGGACTATCAATTTCTGATGCATTTAATCCAGCTGAGCACAGTATTTCTCAGCATTGATAGTTTCGCCAGGCTGCAGGAACCATTAGTGGATAACTCCAGCTACAGACCACCAAACAGTTACCATTATTTTCTTTGGATTAAGGCTTGGTTTTGGCATATATTTTGGCGCCTCATCGGCATCTAGCCATTGGGTCGGTCGGCGACGATAATCGTATAAAATCCACTTTTCATCGCAGGTCACAATTCGGTGCGAGAACGGTTCCTTTTTCTTGAGGGAGTGAAGACAACTTGAAATCTCCATTCAACACGTCATGTTTTATTCGATAAGATCATGCGGAACCCATTTGTCAAGCTTTTTCATTTTCCCAATTTGTTGCAAATTGTTGCAAATTGTTGTTGCAAATTTGTTCCGAAAAAAACTGTCGAATTTCCTTATTCCTTATGGTTTGGTGTGTGTCAGAGTCCACTAATGCACACAGCTCGTCGTTATCGATCGGTAGTCCTGGGCGGTAGTCCACGTAACGCACTTCCAAGGTCCAAATCTCCGGATCGAAATTTTTCAAACCACTGCCGAGTGGTTCGTTCGCTAACTGTATCAGGCCTCCTCGTTGCTTCCGTTGCGTTGTGCTATAATTTAAATTATAAAATAAAAGTAGCCGTTTTTGATTCACTTCCATGCTCACTTTCTCTTTTTGTTTTTACGATCACTACAAAGTGCAAAACAGAAATGACTCCATAAACCAAGGTAGCATTATTTTTATTTCAATATGTCATATCATTTGCGCCACCTTGTGCCAAAATAAACCACTTAAATTGCAAGCAACTTTATGTCATTGCGAAATCGCCCATTTTATCTGCAGCAACCTGATATAGAATTCAAAAATCCTCCAGCACTTGCTGAAGATTTTCAACAAGTTTTGAAGCCAATCTACGAAGATTTGATTAACCAAAAATTAGTTGAAAGATGCCTCGGAGGGAACACGTAGAATACCAACGAATCTTTCAACAACTGCATTTGATTGATGGCTCCTAAACACATATTCAACGAAGAAAATGTGGTTGAGAGTTCTTGACAAACAGCTCCTTGTACATATAACAAAGTTTATCAACGAGTTTTGAAGATTGTTGAAGTTATGAGTGTCAAAATCGGACCGATCGCGGTGCAGTTTGTCGCTGCTCGTGATAAAGACCACATACGAGTTGTCAACCGACAAAGTGCAGGAGCGCTTTTTTGCACGAAAATGTGGTTTTCGAGGAAGAAGAAGGCATTATGTATAGTCTAGGCATCCCTGACTAAAAATTTGTGAGATTTTTTACGATTTTTCATTTTTCATTAGAACAAAACTTTAATCGCGTTTTTCTCGAAACTACGTTTTTCGACGCCACTTTGATGAAATCTCGGGAACTACTCAACCGATTCTTACCAAATTTTTACCAGTCATTCTTTATGACTACAGCTGCAGCACGAATAGGTTTTGCAAAAATTTTGATTTGAAATATATATTTTGGCTAAAACGGTGAAAAAAAGCATAAATTTTCATGATTTTTCGGAAAATGTTTGTTGTTGCAAAACTCGAATGACGCTTTGGCTATTAACAAACTGAACCTAAAACGATATCATTTTTAGTGTCAGACCAACCACATCGAACATTTCATCAACGGCGCACTCCCCTCTCGTTTTTTCGATATTTTTTCAACCAGTATTTTCATTGAAAAAAACTCACATAAATGAATGAATTTTTTTTTTGTATTTCGAGTGTGTATTTATTGGGTGTAACCCCCCCCCCCCTCCATATCAACATTTATAATTTAAACTTATCTTAAAAAAATTAAAAATCATCCCTTAAAACGAAATTTTTCAAATTAGTTCGAGTGTCTATTCATTGGTATTCCACTATAAAATAGTTTTCTTTAATGTAATCATCAAGTGGAAAAGGGGCGGTCCATTTGAGGTGATCTTTCCGATATATTTTAGTTGACATACTTTCTGCGTAACTTTTAAAAATTCTGAATTATGTGATTTAACTTTTAATAAATACATAACATATCAGTTATGAATGATAGTATGAAAGCACATATTGTGCATGAAATTCAGATGTTTATTTTAAGTTTTGATTGAATTATGATTGAATTTTTCTGATTTACAGGATTTTGATCTAAATTGTTTTAGTGAATAAGTGAACTGTCCGTTTCTTGTTCATTTCTTTACATGGAGCGTTAATATCCTGTAAAAATAAACTTAGTTGCAATTAAGCAATTGAGAATATTTAATCAGTAGCAACCTGTTCGTGGGGAACTAATGAACCAGGAAAAGAGTGCTTCCTTAGCAATAGTCCAAATTCGTTTGCATTTTACTGAAATTAAATTGAATTTCAAGCAAATCAAATACGAATGATAACCAAAGTCAAGCAAAGTGCAAACATGGAGCCATGCCTCCAAAGTTGGTATGCATTTCGCTTTAAGATTTAATCGGTGACACGACAGCTCTCTTTCTGCAAAAAGCCATTTGGCCTCTTGGCAAACGTTCCAAAGTGGCTGTTTCTTCCCGAATTCCATATTAACCAAGTCAATGTCGGAACGCGTACAGCCAACCCAGTCCGGGACTCGCAGAATCGATTTTTATCTTCACATCTTTTGCGAAATTTATTCATGCAATCAACGTATGTTCCTGTGTTGACTTTCGGCTACATCAAAAGCCACTCAAAAATGCAAATAAAATTCCCACTGCGAAGAAGTAGACCATTTCGGCGCTCTTCATGGCATCCACTCGTCGTACATTGCAGCCAATTGTTGCGAAATGCCGAAGTTGGGCGGGAAAAGTTTTTACGAGGCATTTGCCAGGAGTCATTTTCATATCACACCGATATCCTTCAGGGTCACGAGCTAAATTCTTGAGTCATTGATTCTCTTCCTGTTCAAGATTGGGGGTTGAACGTCGAAATGAGTCCAAATCGAAATATGGACTGCCGGATACAAGTAGGCTATAAATCAATTGAAAATTTTTGGATGCCGTTTGGGGTGCGTTTTTCATGAAAGTCATGGCGCCGCAATTCGCGGGTTTCGATGTGCTTCTCTGATTTAGTGATGTTAAATCCACCTCGCGGTGCCAGGTTGGTGGAACCCGCAATGGCTTCTGACCTAATATTTGCGCAGCTAAGGTCAGACTTTAAGTGTTTTCCGTTGAAGCTTTGCCAGCAACTGCTTCGAATGGAATTGTTATACTGCGGGATTATCGATGTATGTGTTTGGTCGATTAAAAAACGGCAATGGAAAATAATTTGTGATTTTGCAAAATTTCAACTTAGTTTTTGTTTAATTTTTACTGGTAAGAAGCATTTCAATTAAAATATCCGTTGATAAGACATTCGAGATCTTTAGTTACAAGTCAACAACTTTTTATGTATACTATTACAATCGAAATCATAATAATATTACTTGCATCTGGCAAAGAATATTTTTTTTTTCATTTTGTTCAGGTTTTAAGCTTTTCCGAGTTAAAGTTTTTGTCAAGCGCTGACCGTACCAGGGTAAGCAAATTCGTTTTTTCGTTGCTGAAGAAACTTAAGTTGAAAGGTTTTTCCTGGCTTCTTCTTTGACTCATTCTTATTTTATATTCCATTTTATATGAGGTATACATCATTAATGCAAAAAGTAACCTTGATGAAAAGAAAAGCATTTAAACCTTCTAAATTTTTTGCTTTCACTAAATCAGGTTGTCTGAAGTTCTGTTTAAAATTTGATGTGGAGTTTTTAACTGCAGATAACAAGCAAGCACAAAAGATCCTGACTATGTTTCGTACATTGCTCAAACTTCTATTTCAGGCATGAAAAATCTAAAGGTTTTTGACATAAATCTTACGTTCTCAGTAACCTCAAAGAATAAAGTACAACCGATGCTGCACATGAGACCGCCAGGAACTTGACATGGTTCTCATTCAGTAATTCCATCTGATGGTTTGATTGTCCTTGGGACGCGTTACGACTTATCTGAGTCGTCTTCGGCTTGTTTAAGCGAAGGCAAGTGGTACGAAGTATCTCATCTTAACAGGTGATTGAACAAAACCTGAAGGAATAGGTCATAGGTCAGGTCACGCATGAGTAGTAGATTTGTGAGGAGAAAATTCAAGTGGAATATTGTGTGACGGTCCTAATCGTTTTCTCTAAGTACGAATCTATCAATCCACATGATGTTTTTTGACTGCGCAGTCTTTATTGTGGGGAAAATTTGGTCTGATTTTGACAGCTTAGTTCAAATTTTTAGAGAACCACAACACCATGACAACGAAAATGACCAGAAGTTATTTAGTACAAGATTATTCGTTTTAAATTATATTGCTTCGTATCCCATTGTACCCTTTAAATAAAAGTGTTGAAGAGAATTTAAAATAAGCTGCATTTTTCCGTAACATATAGCCATCAAAAAAGAAGAACATCGGTTTACTTCGGTAAGTTAACACTAATGGAAGCGTGAAAATTCAAACAGGAATAATACTTCAGTGAGAACTTTCAAGACAAAAATGATAATATACAACCCATACTGCCTCCTCGAATTGCAGAAAACGAGGCAGTCGGACAATTAATAATAATACTGGACAGTTAATTAATAATAATACAATAGCGGCCATCTCTAGAAGAATAAGAAAAACAGAAGAAGCCTTAAACGAGACTTAAAGGAGTTGATCATAAAAACTATAACAACAAGACATAACAAATACAATGATTAGATCGTGATAAAACTTTAAAATATCCAAAAATTGCAGAAAAAAGAAAAAAAAACTTTAACGAAACTGATCTACAACAGGAAATCAGCATGAAATTGGTTGAAATATTTAAGACATATAACAAAAACACATTTTTCAAAACGGGGAAAATACGAAAAAGAGCTACTGAACAAAAAAAGGCGCAAACAAGTCTACTTATGTGAGATAGCAACTGCATCGTACAATGAATACGTAAGGCAAAAACAACATTTCGTGGGTAAGCTAAAGGATATCAACGGGAGGGAGTTTGAGAAAGTCCAACATTACAAGCCACATGATCAATGACAAATAACCACTGTTTCACGCTAAGAAAATCATAGTTTTGCTATATGTACAACATAAAAGACGACGTTTGAACATACTCGAAAACATAGAAACATATAAACTGAAATAATAAACTGAATTTGACAGACGAAAGACAAATAAACATCAAGGACTTATTCGAAGTAGTTCAAACTGATTTCCAAAAATCAAACAAAATGCCAAGCCATCACGTAAATACAACCGATGTTTCCAGTTAGAACCATAGCGTAACCAGCAAAAGACGCTAACAGTTCAGAGCAAACAAAAAGATACACAAACCTCATGCACATAGTAAAATGAGCTTTGCAAGATAGAGAGCTTTGAAATGAAACAATCTCAATGAGTACAGAGGCTATGAGCTTTCTGGGATAAAATTTTTTGGTATAATAATATATGTTAGTCATTGGATATGAATGCAAAGTTTAAAGGAATGTTAAGGTATAGCGCTTTCATTTTTTCGAAAGATACGATAAAACTCTCCAAGTACCGCTTGAAATCGCAGCACGAATATATATTCACTTGTGCTTTGAATACAATGTTGAGTATACCAAAGTTAAAAAAATGATCATGCTGACCTCTATGCTTTTTCGTCACTATATCCTATCTTCAACAAGATTTGCTTACAAATACCGATGTATGTGATAAATTTATATCAAATACCGTTAGATTGGGAGTTAGTTCGAAGTGTTAGCGCTCTTTAGTGGTTCCGCTAAGGCTTCACTGAGCGAAAAAAGCCGCATCCAATAAGCATCGGCTTCTTCTTACTTGGATAAAACTGGTTGCACAAATGACGGATCTATAAGGATTACCATACGCGATGTAAACAAATTTTAACTGCTGCAAGGATAAGACTCATTAAAATATTAAACTCAAACGCTAGTTTATTGACTACTGATTTTGATTTTGACTCTTGTACAATAAGAAGGTGTTTGAAAATATAAATTTATTCAATCAGATTTGGATACTTCATGTGAAAATGCCAATATTAACGAAAGACCTTAATTCTAACGATATTTTGTACAAACCTTAAAATCTTCATCAATCTTCAATGGATTGAAGTGGATAGTTTGCGACCATGATAGCAAGTAGTTGAACTTAAAAACGTATTACAATTAAACCCATGAATCGATAAGGGTTTAGCTGCATTGAAATATGCAGGTAACTTAGAGTCAGCATATTTGTCGATGTCGATGCAGCATATTTGTAGGATATGCAAAGAGGTGCTTGATCGTCCGTACTCTCTACAGAAGCAAACAGGAAAATTTGAATATTGCCTTAAAAATAGACCAGAAAAGGGGTCGCGAACAGTGACCAAACGGCTCAACAGCTCTTCGGACGCCAATAAACATGTGTCGAGGTGAACCGTTCAGCAATAAACTCCATCCACCATAAGAAGCCGGCAAGCCAATAGACAACGCCAGAAAACTTTTTTTTCCGAGAAGAACATTCGAGGCTGACTGGTTTTCCGCCAAAATCTCAAAAAACTCGGATTTACTGATGGTAGTGCCCGTTGTGAAGGCTGCGTGCAAACATCCTTTTTACGGATGAGTCGGAGATTCAACTGCATCCAATACCCAAACGACCGAACAGGAAAGTCCGAATCAGGGATCCCGGAAATATTCCTGTAATATACACTTCGAAGTTTGACTTGAAAACAATGGTAGGTGGCCGAGTGAACAGTCGTGGAAATAGCCAACTCCTTTTTTTTTTTTAGAAAGGAGTGTTTTTTAATAGTACAGGGAAAATGTTCTCTCAATTTTTGTACAATGCCTTACAATTCAGGAACGGAAAGGAAGTGATTTTTATGCAAAATGGTGCCAAGGCTTCTACTACTTCGAAAACTGATGAGGTGACTTATGAGCATTTTTCTAATGAGTAGATTGATAGGTGAGGTAATTTTCCGAATTGTGTGGTCCGCAGATCAACAAATTGGCAATAGCTAATCCAAAGTGTACACGTTGAGTAGGACGAAATTTCTGCAGACCACCCAAAAAAAATTTTTGTGAAAATTTCAAGAAATGACTTTTAGAGCGCATAGAAAACTGTTGAGGACACACTTTTATTTTATTTACTAGTTATTTATTACATTACCTAACATTTTCAGTTTATAATAAAATTATAATATAAAACCAATGTCTTTCTTTCAAATTTTATACTAGAAATGCTTTCGTCACAAACTTTTGCGATACCTTTCATTTAGCAAGTAATCATGGTGGTTGCATAACGCGAGAAATTAAGTAACTTGTCAATTGGCAGCCACGATCGTTCAACATCATACCCTTAAACGTTTTTCTAGGAAAAGTTATTCAATCTTTGATCGGAGAGGACTCGGCAAAAACGATTTGTGATCTAAGACGAAATACCCAGTGAACTATTGAAAATTTAGAATGCGGTATGTCTGAGAAAATAATAATGGATTGGTTACCAAGATAGAATGGAGTCCAATGTAGCCAAAAAGGACATTTTAAAGATAATATTTTATATGATCGATTGTTACTTGAAATAATGAAAAACTCACATGAATATTATATGTAGTTATCAATTTGTTGCAGTTTATGCTTTTGAATCACTTATTTGTAAGTCCTGTTTAAGCAAGGGCATGTAAGACCGACAAAGTGCATAGAAAAAAACATATCACAGAAGGAGACTGGAGTGATGTTGAATTAATACAAAAAACAATCGATTAAGCAGAACAAGTCAATTGATGGTATAGTTTGTAATTGGCAAATTGTTGGGTTGGTACTTATTTAACCTAATTTCAGTTCGATGTATCCACGTGTGGATATTGGGACCGTTATACATAGTTTCGAAAGTAACTATAGACACATCCTCTGGAAAGAGAGACATACGGGTTGGAATGACAGGAATCACTGCAGGATAAGTCGAGCTCTTTGGCCTCACCCTAATAAAACGAGGACCAAACAACTCCTGGGGAAAAACAGAAATGGCGCTAGCAGGTGGCAGTATTAACGGGTCATAATCTTCTAGGTCAACACGTCTAATGAATAGGAAGCCAAACGGATGACACCTGCCGAACTTGCGGCAAGGAGGAAGGAAGTACTGAGCACTTCCTCCTAGATTGCCCGAGTCTGGCCAACAAACGCCTTATTTGGCTGAGGAGTACTGGCGTAATAGAATTGGAACACTTAGCGACCACAAAGCTGGGGGAACTCCTTGGTTTCTGTAGGACGAATGGATGGACAAGGGCCAATTCTGGCCTATGCTATTTTCCAGCAAGTGGACCCCAGTACAAATAATAATAATAACTATAGACACATTGGTCTCGACAAGGAGACTCATTTTATTGTTTATGAGAGAGGCAAGCTTGGTTTCGGCAATTGTATGCTATCCATTTCCTTCTCATGGTTTCGATATAAATGTCTACGGATTTATTAATTCCATAGATTCCATATTGATTCCACATAAAGTGATGCGGACGAAGATTCTACAGAGCTTGTTTGAGTAATTTACAGAATGAGTGAAATTCAAGATTATGTGATCTGTTTTCAAGGAGCTCTGAGTGTGGCAAACCAAGTTGAATAGTCTCTTGAGGTCCATTATATGTGGTCACTGGTGTAAGTGATATATCAAAATATTCATTTGGAATGTCTCAGCAAAAGCCACTGAAACAGCCCAGAATCTGAGTCACATAGTCAATTCGAGGATATTCTAGTTGATAGACCCATTAAAAAATATTTTTGTCGGCGAAAATTTAATTACATATTCATCAAAATACTCCCTGGTGATCATTACATCCGAAAACGTCGTCCTGAATCAAGGAGCGCTGTCCTATTAAATTGTAAGAATGTTGCAGCATTGGCTGCGGTGCGGATCCAAGCATGCGAAGTTCTTGACACAAACAACAGCGAAAATTCGCATTAAACATTTTAATTAATTTAATTATTTTTCTTTGGATTGCCTCTTGTTATGGCACGTACGTACTAGCGTGCAGGAGTGATTCCTTTTTTGCTTCTTGTTGTGCATCTTCCAGTTGATATCTCCTATCGTTAAACTTCATTTGAGCCTGCGGCCACCTAAGCTTTCCTGTTCTTCCCTTATCCCATCCGAGTCCCACTGGGTACCATCCTGCACATGTTCAAGGCACCAAGAAGACGAGCTAGCTGGTTGCTCGTAATTTCTTGTTATTGAGCCTGAATACCGCACAATTTGTTACATTGTGGCATTGCAAATTGAAATGATTTCGAACATTGTGCGCGTCTGTTAATTTAAAACAACTTTCAAGTTTCCATGAAGGAGGAACGCCAGGGTCGGTACGAAGCACTACGATTTACAAGTCGAGATATACACTGATGTAATTTAGCGTAATTGTTTGTTTCAAGCAATTGAAGATTTAGCACATTACTCGAGAAGACTATCATTTAATCTTTATTAAGATGAACAGCATCAATTCCAGCGAAATCAGATCATATTGAGTACGAAAAGAAAATGTTATTGTTATGTGCAGCTGGAACGTGGCATCACTTCGAACCGATGATGATTCTTGTTTACTTTGAATAAGAGTCCTAGAAACTCACATTTCCCTGAAGCTTCAATTGCGCTCTGTATAAAGCCGTTCATAGCCTTCAAAGAAATCCAAAAATTGTTTAGAATTCATCATATTCTTGCCTAGAACAATCAAGGACAGTGTTGTAAACATTACCAGCACCTCATTTCCACCTTGTTGTCATCTCTTGTGTCATCGTTCCTGGTAAAGCTGGGACAACGGAATAAATGATCTAACATTACACAGAATAACTTAATCAATATTCTGTGATGAAGACAGCACTTGATAGCAATTACAACCACTTGATGGCATGCAATTAACCCCCATTGACACAAACCTGCGCACACACAAAACCAAGAAAAGGCTCTGTCACGTTTCGAACGTAACTGGCTGTTAGTCCTGACTCCAAGTACCACTTTTGGCATCCAATGTCATCAAGGACCACTAAAGGTTGAAAGGCTGTGAAAATTAAATGGTGATCTGACGGAATCCTCATTCAAGATTACTCGATGGGATTTGAAATAAGCTGAAAGTCTGGTATATAATGACATAAATTCTATTTCAGCAAGGATGTCGGAAAATATTGATGATAGGACTTGCGTGTATTCCACTAATCGGTAATATTTTATGGTGGACATAACACAATCCGTGGGCAAATAAAATGATTCGTCGATTGAACGTTGGGATATTGTGTATAAGTTTGGATTGTAATATTTCATAAAGTTGGTTTAGTATTTAGTGAAATTGTTGGGTCGCAAAAATATATTTTTTACTGAACTTTACGTTCATTAGCAGTTTCGGTGCAATAGTTCTATTTGTAATTGCTTTTACAGCACTTATATAGGACTTATAGCATTTTTTTAAGGTAATATCATATGAAAAGACACACGTAGGTACATTTTGGCCTCTGGTGCTGCTATTTGCCAGCAAACTGTTGTAATAACACCGAATGCGAAAAACATTGAATACAATTTTCAAGGCGTCTTTTATTGCCGTCGACTTCTGCCGATGCATTCATTTTGTGGAATCAAATTTTCAGAGTGTCCAATGCTCGAAAACGTGTGATTTGAATGACTTATTCAAATAAAAGTAAATAAATGTCTGAACCCTTTAAATTCAACAATTCGGGCATTTAAACTTCTAATAAATTTAGAGCGAACAAAAACTAAAGAAAATTTCACCAGTTCAAATGTAAAAATCTCTCATTGTTCTCGTAGTCATTTCAGTTGTCCCGACCTAATTCGAGATTCTAGTTCAGGTTTAAAATCATTAAGGCGTCAATAGTTTTGCAAATCACGAGGGTTTTACAAAAGGAACAGATCATACTGCACATACAACAGATCATACAAAGGCACAGATTAGATTTTGATCACTCATCAGTAAGTTTACTGCCATTGTTGAAGCAGATCATGATCAAGAATTGGTTTTGTTACAAGAAACTAATAAGCTGAATTCTGGTGATTTCATCCAAAAAACACCAGGAACTATCAAATATCAGATGCTATCAGATCATGTGCAAATCAGATATGCGTATGAAAGTGGGCATCATAATAATACTTTAGAACCAAGGAACGCCAAATGAATAAAAAAGCACCTTAACTATAGCGAACCTTTATCCCAACCAACACGCATACCTTCCAGGGGCTCACCAGAGACGGTACTGCATGAAGTAGTAAGCAGAATAAAGAGGAACCAAGCCATCAACCATTACACATTTGGAGCCTTCATCGATATCGAAGCAATCATCGAAATTGTCAAAAGGAAAACACAGTAGCAGATATTCTAAGATTTGGCATAGGTTCGCAGGAGTTGAACATAGGGTGGCATAGTATCATCTACTTTCCTCGGTACTCTCAGTTCACCAAATAGACATAAATAAGAAAAACTTCAACAGGAAGTAGTTGGAACGATAGCATACGCTGACGGTGTCATGATATTTTCCAGTGGAAGATTTCTGGAAACCATGTGAGGCCTGTTGAAAACCGTAGTCTCACTTCTTTTTGAATGGTTGAAGTCACACGGAATGCGTATCAATATCAACGAAACGGAGCTGATACTTTACACACGACGCTGACAACCAGAAACATTTTCACCCTCGATCGTTGATGTGAAATACACATGCTTGGTAAACGAGATAAAAGAATGGTTCCTAGGAACCACTCTTTTCCAAGAATTCCTAAGTTCCTAGGAACCTAAGAACAACCTTGAATATTAAGGAGTCCAAGTTACTCGACACGTAGAAAAAGTTGAACGGGAAGCTACAGTGATGCTTTTCAGAATAAGATTAATAGGAAAAACTTGGGACTTTAGATCCTAAATCGTTCCTTCGATATTAACAATAGCGGTGAGACCAACAAACGGATTACTTGTATAGCGGCCGAAGAAAACCATTGCAAACATTGTAAGCACCACCGAAGAAAACCATTGCAAAAGGATTGCAGAAATTCCAGAGAATGGCCAGTCTTGGCTCCACGGTTGCCAATAGGACTACGCCATCTGCAGCGATATTGCGATATTGCGATCTCCATCAAGATGGAGATATTGCTCATTCTTATGCCATACGACGAATTCATTTTCTGGAATGACTGCTTGGAATGACAGGAACGACAGCCGAATTTTTTGGCCTCATCCTAAGGAAACAAGGACAACACAACTTCTAGCGAAACGCAGTGATGGCACAGATGGTAAAATTTGCAGCCCACGTCAACGCACCAAACGAATAGGAATCCTAACAGATGGCACCTAGTGAGCGTGTGATGAGGAAGAGTAAATTACAGAACACTTCTTTCAAGATTTTCCGGGCCTGGCCAACTAACGCCTCACACGGTCGACGAGTACTAACTAGTATAACTAAAACAACTGGAACAGTTGGCCACTACTAACCTAGGGGGCCAACACAGAATAAACCATGTATAGGAAATAGCGCCCTACTTTGGGTACTAAAGGCCGATGATGGCCTATGCTTTTTCACCATTAGTGGATCTCCAGTAAAAACTAATAATCTCTGTTTTTAGAATAGTTACCTAAAATTTTTAACACTTAATATATCCTGAAAACCAGCCGTTAGAGAAAGTCCAATCGAAATGCCTATTTTTACCTATTTGACGAAATTTCCAATTTGATACCTACAAAAGTTTTTTATTCGTGCCCAGTGCCCAGGATTTTCGTATTTGCCTCGATAAATGACAATTCAAAAAAGTTGTTTTAATATTTTTACAGCATGCTGATTTGTTTCCTTAGGTCACATAATAATAAATTCCCTAAAAACAATATGTCAGTCAGTTCCTCTTCAATTCTTAATTTCGATGGAATATTCAGGAGTTTATTGTTCCCAGGAGGTTACAAAACCGGAGGATATTTCTCCTTTTTTGCCCGAAAACTGCTCCTTTCAGTGTCATCTTTCATAGATTCCAAATCGATCGATCATCATTAATGGATCGGTGTTGTAGCAGAATCAAACTCTGATGATCTTATTTTTGGCAGGGCATCACGCATTGCAAGATACATAAATGCATGTCCTTAGTTCTTTCTACTACTACCCGTAAATTTATCTAGATTTTCTGATTCTGCTAGCTGATTCCGCGATCTCAGCTCCAACAGACATCAGCAAAAAGAATATTTGGATTTTTTTGTGCGGCGGACGCCAAATGTTAGATTTGGGTGGTGTAGGCATGAAGTGCTTCAATTAAAATTTCAGCAGCTTTTTCCCCAAAATCGTTAACCGGTCGAGTGGGTTCATTTCAAACAATTACCTCAACACTAGCAGAATCTCACAACAAGCACCAGTACCATCGCTAGCTAACAAAAGCAGCTTCGGTGGAATTTGATGCAGCTTGATGGCATGTTTTCTCTTCGGTAACACTGGTGTTAACATGTCGTAAAATTCTCTAAATAGGGATCAGTGCAAAGTGGCTGCGCTTTTCACTGGTAGAATCCAAGTCGTGAGCTATCATCAGAAAGGGTGACTAAATTCCTCAAACTGGTTCAAGTACTAGCTCGATTTCATCTCCATTAGGATTCCTTTGCAAACCAGCTATCGCCCACGCAAAGCAATAGGATTTAAAGTTGTGACATTTCGTGATGCTGGTTCTTCATTTAATGCGAAATTGTATTATTCCGAAATTTGATATTTTTTCCAAGTGGAGAGCATAAACGACGACGATCCCGTTTTCGGCTACTTAGCTCAAGCGTCTTTTATAGCTGCCATTGTTATAAAAGTGATATATTGAGACACTTATCGGCATTAATATGTCTTGGATTTATTGACATGATCGTTTTGTTGATGTTCGTGATTTGCATTTTCCGCAGCTGTACTTTGACCATTCAAGTCGAAGGAGCTTGTGGAACTTTCTTGTCATCAAATTGACCAAAATTAGAACCGTCCCAAAGTGGATTAATAGCTACTTATTAGTAGCTGCAAAAGTGGAAGGAAGGTATGAATTTTGAGTTAATTAACTGGTAAGGATGGCATTGAAGGTTTTTATGTTGAAACACATGGAAATACACATGGAAATGAGCATTACAAAGCTGCAGAAAAAAACACGCGCAAAAGCTTTGCCATACTGCCCATAAAGCAATTTTTTAAAAGATTTGTAGGTATGTATATTGGTTAATTTTTAAAGAAGCAATTTAACTTTTGCCAAAATTCGGTGAAGTCACTTAAGCTGATAATTAAGACGCTTTCTCGAACTCAAAACATCCAAGGTGAATTTATTGCAGAAGTCATGAAGGGAGTGACAATGACAAATTTTACAGTGAAGGTTTTCTGCGAAGGACATGAAGGTTAAAACTCAAACTCGTTTACTGAACTTCACTCCAAAATTTATAGTATGGTGGCTGGTACTACACTGGAAATTCCTGCAAAGGAATGAGAAAACATACAGTGAACGTTTTTTTCCGGGCATCTTTCGACAACTACTGCTATGAAGAAAATACTTCACTTGATCCTCCTCGATAGACATATCTGAGAGTGGCATCACTTGCAATTATCAGCCTTAGTTTTAATGAAGAGCTAATCAGGTTTCATTTAATAAACCACCTGCAAATTCTCATACTTTTGTTGTGGATAGCTCAGTGAAGTAAGTAGAAACTAGTAAGAAACAAACAGCAGTAAATCCTGAGATCTCGTACAGAGTGTATCTGCAAACTAGGATAAATCTATCACCTATTAGAGAAAGAAGTCATAATGTACACTAGAAGCTGTAAAACGAATGAGAGAGCTGGGTCTGGGATGTACTTCTACAGGTCCACCGAAACTGCAAGCTTTAAATTAAACCATGACTTTGTTACGTATTTCGATGTGTAGGCGACATTACGCAAACAAAAAAAAATATATATATGTAAATAAATAAATTAAGAAATTAAAATAAAAACATTTAATGTTAGATTTAGTAAAATAATATAAGTATAATATCTAGTAAATAGTATTGGTAAAGTAGTGATTCGTTATTAAAAACAAAAAAAAAAAAAAACAAAAAAAAGTCCCAGAAAAAAAAAATTCCAAGTACCAAAAAAAAAAACCCCCAAAAAAATTCTTGGAAGTTATTTTTAAGATCGATACGATTCACTGGGTTGTTGTGTTCGTATCGATATAAAAGGAGTGGAAATTGTGAGGAAAGGAAGAGATTCAGCCGATAGACGACAGCCGATAGAAGATACCTAACAAGTGAAGACATTCAGCCGATTAGCCGATAGCTGATAATACCAGTTGCAGCAGCCAGTATAGGACACTCAACCAGTCTCAACCAGTTGCAACCAGTGGAGCACACTCAACCAGTTGAAGCCAGTAGAGGTCCAGCCAGTAGAGCCATTCTGCCGAGGACCACCAACCAGTAGAAGCCAATCTGCCAGTGGATGACACTCAACCACAGAGAACATTCTGCCAAGGAACACCAACCACCAACCAGTTGAGGACATTCAACCATAGAAGACACTCAATCAGTTGAAGATACACAACCAGTAAAGGAGGAGGTGTTCACAGTCAGCGCAGCACCATTGAGCGCAGCACAATTCACAGGTTGTTTGATTTTTTTTATAATTTTTATTTTATATAATATGAGGAACTAAGCTCTTTCCCTGTGTGTGTGTGTGTGTGAGTTGCATGGAAGGATCAGGGCCTAAATGAAGTCCTAACCCCCACGCCCACGCGGTGAACTAGTCGGTGGAAAATTAACTTTCTTCGGCCGCCATTATGCGGCCTTTGTATTTTCAGCTAACCCTATAATCTTGTTCCTTTCTTTCGCTGCAGGTGCGACCTATCGGTTGCCCAATTATTATTTTATTATTAATTATATATATATATATATTATTTTATTAATTTCCCTTTGAAAATACATAACAACTTTCTATCTAGAAAAGTTTGCAATGAACACGGCCATAGACATATCCTTAGAGCAGCATCACTAGCGAGTAATAGTTTAAAGTTCAATAAAGAGTTGAACAATCATTTTCGAATAGGCCCATATTCTCGGAGCGAATAGGCGAGTCCAGCAGTAAGAAGCTCATAGGATCTCCATGATGCTCTATAAGCTAAATCTACTAACATAGTTTAATCGATCACATCATTATACAGTGAATCTATAATCTACACCAATACCTCTCAAACAAATGAGAGGGTTACATCCGGAATATATTTCCACGAAGAACCACAAATGGAGCGAGGCTACAAGCTTGAGGATTATACCACAATCTTCAAGTTGGTAGTCTATGTTATAACGACAGCCACAGAAAAGGCCAAAGACGATTTCAACGGTATGTAACATATAGTATGCTCTCGGATAGTGAGTCGTCCTTGCAGGCATTTACTTGCCAGCTACTACACACCTTAGTCTAATGATCAGCGCTTACACTTAGAAGAGATTGCCAAGTTAATGAATCACACAATCCATAGCTTGAACATTCAATCCATAGCAAATTTCTGAGAACATCTTATATTAGTATAAAATAATGTATAATAATATATGTAATATAAATAATTGTCCGTGAGTGTTCATAGCATCTAATTTAGCTAATTTTTCTCTCTATCAGGTGTTGACTTGTTTGGCTCCTTTCATGACCACACTCAATCAATAAAAAATATGGAATCTGAAACTTACTCAAGAAGTTTATTGAATACTCTACCAACTACTCTCTATCTTTATTATAATTGACATAAGTATAATAGATCCATTCATAAAAAGTAGTAAAAAGCTCACAAATGCGTTGCTTTTCAACCAATTGCTAGCAGACGTAAAACTGTTTAGCGAAAAAATAGAAACGTCAAAAATCAGTCTCCGTGACTACACATGCATACTTTTTATCTAGGAAAAGTATAAAAACAATAAATAATTACGTTTTTTGTAGATAAATTGTAGTTTTAAACTGCTGTTTACAATGATTTTTAGTCTCTGTTCGTTTTTAGAGTGTTAAATCCTTCCCTTAGTCTGAGTTTCAGACTCCTTCAATCTGAATGGAATTTTAGAACTTGGCCATGTGTTCATCTGGCTCTTTAAAAATTTACACGAAGCCGAGTTTATGACAAATCGATTACTAAATTTAACAATTTACTTATTTTAACCTTATAAATTTTGTTTATATTTACACCCTACTTGGTTTCTGTTCTAAAGCTTAAAGTACTGACATTAATTGAGTGACATTCATCGGGCAGTAAAGCTCATGAGTAGTTTACAGGACCGGTCAATTTGACGCCTGCCTCCATTAATTTACCAAAACAATTACGACCGGGAGCTCATATTTAATTACTTTTTGCAATTAAAACAGAAAGGTATTAAGGTTCCGGAAGGTTGGATTTCTTATTTTCAGTCTTCTTCATTAAGGCTAACATATGAAAATATGCTATAAATTATGGATTATTTAATATTTGTTACCATAAATGTAGTTACGAAATTTCGTTTGATGGTATAAATAAAATTTCTGTCCGTGAATTTACACTGTTTTTGTGATTGTTAGTAGATTCAGCGAAATTTTGAAATGTAAAGATGTTTGTTGCCCTTTCAGTGATCTTATACATCTATGGTTTTAAGTAATTTGATAAAATAGAATCCAAATTTTAATAGATTTAGTAAAATATATATTTAGGTCATTGTGTGTATATTGTGTAATAATCCGTGCTTCAAACTTTCTTTTGCATTTCTGTCGCGCCTTTATTTTTGTGATCCCTTCTCCTTCCATTCTTATTGTCTGATAAATCGTTAAATAATAGTAAAATCCTTTAATAATAATAATCCTGATAAATCCTTTAAAAGCAACTTTAAATACTCAACCCCTAATAAAAATCGGCTCAAAAAGAATGCTTGGAGCGTTGACAAATTTTATATGAACAACAAAAAAATTGATTTCTTTTAGACCGTAGAGTTTTTGACCTTTGACCGGAAAATTGATTAGATAACATTTTTGAGACCGAGTATTCGTCTTACTGCCTTATGTTGCAAATTTCTCCATGACACCTCAAATCTTAAACGAAATGAAACCATGGAATGTTTAGTAAGCAAACAAACTAGCAATTAATTACTTTGATTATGTAAAATTCAAGCTAAAAACATATTAGACTACTAATTCACTTCCTACAATTTCTTCAGTAACGGAGATTTTACCTTTGCCTTTCGCCATGTAGGAATAAACTCATTCAGCAAACAAAAACACACCTTTCCGTATTTACCTTCGCTGTAAGTTTTATGTTTCCAAATGTCTTCAGGATTCATATCACTACAGGAGTTTTATTAGAACATGCATGCATACATATGTATGTATGTAGATTAGGTAATTGAACAAGAGCACTACGTGCTCATCATAAGAATATCCACGATTTGATGCAAGCAAACACCTAAACTTGTCTAATGGCGTCTTAACGCTGAAAAAACCTATCACCATGATGCTGATCTGTAGACAATTTATGAGGTTGTTTTACCCGATGACGATTCAAATTTGGCAGCTCATGTTCAAAGGCTGAAAACACTGTATTTTAAAGTATTTTCCAATGATTGCAGATCCATAGTGACGGACATTGTCATGATAAGTGGCTGGTTAGAAACGTTGAAAAAATATTCAAATTATATGCAACAAATCGTTTCAAATGTTAAACGACATTCGTGGGAATGAGCAATTTAGATGTATAATAAACGTAGCTCGGGGCATTTGTATTAGAACTATCTTTTGAGTTGGGGAAAACTCTGCAATCTGCAATAATCATAAAATAGATGCCAAATGTTTAACTTTACGATCAATTCTTTCGTGTTCATTGGACATAGCAGCAGTTGCTCCTGTCTTCAGCCCATCCATTTCAAGTGAAATGAAAATTGGGCAACGAAAAAGTTTGTACCTATTTGTAGTTTTACCTATTTGCAGACTTTTCCAAATAAAGGAAATGGACACATAGCAACCAGTGAGTTAAGATGCTGATTAATCCAATTAATCGAGTAAAAAAACACATAACATTTATAAAAATTGAGAGCAGGATAAGTTGTTTTACGTTCCAAACTTCCCAACCTTTCAACACGGGGTACCCATTTACTCTCTTCTAGAGAATCAGCTGGAAACGATCTGCATTTTGGAAATTACTTGAAATCTTTGCTATTTGGAGTGATTAAATATAGAATAAAATTAATCTCCCTCATTTTGAAAATTTTTTTCACGTGCCCGACTTTGCCGAAGGTGCTTTCTACATCAAACATAACTAGGCCTGTTAATTCGCTTCGTTCTTCTCAAAACAAATGTCCTGTGGGACAACTGCTAGCTGCAGTTCGGTAGAATTATCTGTTCTAAAGCCAAGTTGTTCATCTGAGAATGTATTCTTACTCAATTATTTTTTGTAACATAATCAGAAGATTTTCATGCTTCTTTGAATAAAAATCGGAGAAGACCTCTTAGTCTGCAATTTCGTTGAAATGTGAAGTCAATACCTGGTTTTGGGATGAAAATTTCGACGGCTGGTTTTGAATGCTTGTGAGAGCTTTTTTCCCCCACAAATATCTCAAAATTTTTCAAAATTTCCCGTCAAAATTGTTATCCCTAAACCAGGTATTGACTTCATAATTCAGAAAAAATTGTCTTCTTACTCAGAGAAAAACACTGTACAAAAAACAAAGGCTACATCGTACTGTGACAGCAGACATCAAAGTAGAAAAATCATGGATTTATTCCCACCCGCAATTAAAAAAAAGAACGCTTACTAATATGTGTAACGATAGACCCTTAAATAGGGACACTTAAGCCCGAAAAACTCTGGCCGAAACCACTCACCGCCGGAACACGTATGTGTGCAAAACAAGCCAGCAGACGGGTGACGACGGGACTTTGTTTGGAGAACACAAAAACAAAAAAAAAGGTTTATTCTATCGTATTCTGTATGAGCTTATGAGGAAGTCAGGAAAACATTGTCAAGAACTTTTTAGCATTTCAAAGCTCAATCAACAGTACAATGCTGCATTTTGATTATCACACTTCATCATTCCATTTACAAAGTTCTTCTTGACGAAATTGCTTCCTCTTTATCCAGATCCTGCTCCAAGTCACGGGTTTATTGAAATTACAACTATAACCTTCTTCCGATCGTTACTTGCGGAAGAACTATAACGTTCTTCCGATTCACTATCTTATTCTATTTCAGGCAATTTAGTCGAAAAATAAGAGGTACCATGTCTTTGTTTTTAGATAGAAATATTTGAATGTACTCAAAAAAAAACTTTCGCCAATTCTTCATTTCGAAATTGATGGTGTTGGTCTCGAATTTCGTTTGAAAGCCCTTTTATCCAAGGATCATCTCTATTCTACCTCTTCTCCGGGTATGATTTCTTCACTATTCTCAGAAGTAGCACTCATTTAATGGCACTGTATATGCCATAGGTAAATTTGAATTCAGATTTGCAATACATTCAAACTCGTCTATGGCATTAACCAATATGCGAAATATTGTAAAGACATCGGTATTTTCAGGATTAATATGCAATAAGTATTCACTCGTAGAATCTACACGGTGCAATAGCTGAACGACGTAGTTCTAACTTTCATTCTCGACATCTTGTTTCATCTGATAATCTGTATCTGGTTTTGAAACAGAATTTCTTGGTGCTCGAACAGTTGTATTGTATTGTAGCGGAGCGTCACTTGGCTTTCGGCAATCTTCTGAAGATAACATATCAATTTCACTTGTCCAAGAATCAGGGTATTCGACGCTATCGTCATAATACAATAATACCAAATCATCCGAAGAATTTTTTTTCGTCATTTGATCGTCAGTATATGCTCTTTTCTGACTAATAGTGTACACAAAAAGAAGAGGAAACCGTAACAACCAACTTTTTTGCAAAATCCAAATTTGAACTTCAAATCTCAAATGTCAATAACATCAAGTCAAATATTATAATCCGTCAACGTCACGTTTTTTATTACCAACGGATGAATAAACAGAGAACATAAGAGAAACATAAATAAAGAGGACAAACCACATCAGGGATGTGGACTTATGAGAGGATTCTTACTGTCCTAGAAGCGCTATGAGTCCATAGACCGTATATAGTCTGTGTTAAAAACAACCCTTTCAGTATAGTATACATTTAAACATTTAAACCCCAAATATAACGGTTCATAATAATAATATAACCAGACTTATGGCACAATTCCCCTCCAGAGCGTGGAGTCAAGCTTTCAAACAAAACATCGCTTGTTCCAGCCAAAGAAGTACTGAATGAAAATGAAAACCTGAACTATCTCATTCCTAGAGTTGATTGTGGCATGATCTATATACCCACATATCCAAAATAATTTTTTTTCATGCCACTACACTTGTGTATGTTAAGTTCCATACATCACTCCTTCATGACAAGGACAACCTGAAATACTTGTTCAAATGAAATATACTCTTTAAGGCATCCCAACTTTAACATCCTTATTTTCTCTGCTTCATCACTCAAACATTCAAACAAATATCCACACACATTCATATATTCATTCATTTCTTTCATTCAATCGGCACAGTTTCCGCACTTCACAATTCATCAGCATTTATTTTATTTAAATGCGGCCGTTGCAACGACAGAAACATAAACAGCATCAAAAATAACCCCCCAAAACAAAAAAAAACAACAAGGAAAACCAAATGTGGTAGCAACCGAAATCTGAAATTGTGCCAGGTCAGCAATAAATTTTGTTGAAAATGTTCTGGATTTGCACATAACAGCTCTGTTTCTGATAGTAGTCCAAAATTGGGATATCTCTTACTCTCGCTTCGAATGGAATGAACAACCGATGGGTAGATGGACATTTAGGCCAATCCTGAAACTAACAACGTCGAACTAGAAACAAGCGTTTTTCGTGGCTCGCCTGTCTCATCGAACAATTGGGAAAATTGCAGAAAGTTTTCACATAAAAATTGGCGAAATGGGCAATGGAAATGAAAATTTGAAATGCCCGCCACGAACCGACGCTAGGAAGGTTATTATAAAGAAAGCATTGCATATAGAAAGTAATATTGAAAGTTTAGAAAAGAATTGAATTTTATTTATGAAGTAAGTTTAAAAGGATATGTGCATTACCAATATGCTGCAGTTACAGTAGAAATATATGACAAGCCAATATGACGAGAACTTCAGGACACTCATTTCTAACAGTCGGTTTAAAAAATTATCATCAATGGTGCCACAGGCCACATTGCATCTCTTCCTCTAGAAGAAATCACCTTCGATTCCATGACGTTTGTCCACAGTTTTTTATAGATAGTAAATATATGCAATCGGCTGTCTCTATATTTCCACCGTTTCCCCCCTAACGTGCTCAAGCCACAGTATGCAATGGACGGAAGATAACCGACAATCTTCTATCCACTAGATTTTAATAATTAAATACTATTGCAACATATAATGAAGGCCACTAATGTTGCATTAAAAAGGAGTAAATCATCTGTGTGTGAAGTCAGTTTTATTTTCAATATTTAATTGGGGCCTTTGTTGAAAACAGAATAGATCAGCGTCAGCCTCAAGCATGGAGCTATTGTTTACAGATGGTCAATCCTGTCATTCTGCAGAAACCAAGGAGGTACCCTAGTTCTGTGTTCCTGTTGGATTATGCTAGTACTCCTCAATGAATTGGTGCGTTTGTTAGCTAGGCTCGGAAAATTTGAAAAAGAAGCCCTTTCCTACACTTTCCGACATCGTCTTTCGTGAACTGACAGTTTCGTAACTTGTGTTGTTCTATGTTGCTATGTTGCTATCTGTTGTTCAATTAAATTTTGAGTAAGTGCATTTGGTCCCTTAAGTTTCTTCGTTGGTGATTTGTTTTTCGCATGTTATTTTTGATAATAAAGTTAAGTATGAAATGATAATACCTTCTCTGTTTCACTATGAAAAAGTCCTGTCCATTATATTTAATACCCAAAGGTTACGAAAAACCCATGAGCATGTCACCCTGTCTGGTAGATCCAGGACCCGGTGACAATTTCATTGCTTCAAGATCTCCTGGACGCGGGTTCGATTGTTGATAACACCTCTGAGTTTAGTCTGTTAGGCTGTAGTGTGAACCTTAAAAATGTTACCCGAGACCCGTCCAGCTATCAGTTTTCTCGATGTCAAAATGAACCACGGACGAGGCCTCAGCGAAGAAGAAATTTTATGTGCTCTTTGCAGACTTGTCCCTTTTCATGTCCTTTTTTGACTAGTTTTCTTTCATGGACGGTGAATGTGCTAAACCAAGCAAGCCAAGGACGTTGCCATGGCTCTAACTAATTTGAAAATGAGCCTGTGGAAGAAAAGTTTGAAATATCGGCTATCGATTTGTAAGAGATTGGCGTCGATATGTATAGAGATTCTTGACATAGTCCTACCGCAAGCAGAGTCTCAAATGTATTACCCAAAAAAGGAAGACATCAAGTAGCGTAAGTGACAAACTGCAGCCATGCCACCTGATGGAATGGCTTACGTTAGGAGAGGTGGATTGAGAACACCAGTCAGCACTCTCATGCCATATTTCAGCCGCTATCTTGGCGACGACTTTTGCTAAAGTATCTTTCTACACAACCTACTATGCTGTTCAGCAAGGTTTGATCATTATGTCTATCATTGTTATCAGCACTTATCTTCGATCAGGCGACAATCAATTCACATTATGAGATACTAGTGAGGTCAAAACTGCTCATGTTGATGCGTTATACAAATTTCCTCAAGTAAGAATGTTTTTCAGCCACCGATATCGACTTCTTGTGATCTAAAAAATCATGGTAGCCGGTCGACTTCTTGAGTTGGGTCTTGAAGAGCATCTCTGTCTTGATTTAAAAATTATTCCCTCGTTTCAAAGCAATACGTGAAAGGGAAGCCTTGCCGCTGGGGAACTAACGTGTTTTCTTCTGCGGAAAGAGTGAATACCCGTATGATTTCTTTGATCCTTCTTGGCTCAACAAAATTAGTGATGGAAATCCTAGAAGAAATGATTCGCAGTGGCTCCACAATAGTTCTTGAATTGGGTCAACGGACTCCGAACAAGTTAGTTCAATTGTTTAAAATTTTAAGAAATCGACAAATAAACACTGCTCGAGCAGTTCGTCCCAACCGATTCGCTATCCCCCTCACCTAAACGCCAAAATGATGAAAATCAAGCTGAAAATCAACGCACGCATCGGAAGTGAACCTCAGAAGTGCCACCGTGGTCGTCCAACATCTTTAGCGAATTTTTCAGCGAACTTCTCGACAAGTAATAGCGCCAACACCACCACGGAATAGGACTTAGAAGAGTCTTTTGATTCTCCCTGCGTCAGACCGCTTAAACAGAAAAAAAAGCATCAAACAATTCCAGAGGAAGAATAGACAAGATCCTGCACCTTCCTATGATTCTCAAATCCTAACTTGCCCGCAGGTATAAAAATGATGAATGTGACAAAATATCTTTCATCATTTGCAAGAAGTGAAAGGAAACATTTTCTTTGAATAAGGACAAATTATGGCCTTCTTAAAACAGAGAAAATTTCAATTAAATATAAATCATTTTTGCGGGCGTGGGCGAAGTCTTATTCTTATTCTTATCCAGTCTTATCATTTTCATTAATTTTTATCTAAAAGGAATTGAAAACAATTATAAAGTAACTAGAACGGCTTTGAATCGAAAGAAATGTTTAGATAAAAAAGGAAAAATGTTACTATTGGATACACATGTCCAATATATTGGACATCGTGCACCTGCCAGGTGTGAATAGTTACCCCAAATTTGAGTTCGTTTTTGAGATGAGCGGGTTCATATTAGTCTAGATAAATATCTAAAAAATCGTTAACGGCTGAAAAAAATAGCGAACGAAATGATTAAAGTATTCAATGCGCAATCTTTAGTCTTTTCCATCGATTCCGCAGATGTTTTTAAATTGCGTAATATTCTACAAAATCCATATAATATCTTCTTTAGGCAGTCATGGTCTGATATCTTTGGTAAAGATATTTGAAATTCATAATGAGCGTTGAATTTATGATATGCGATTAGCAGTTAATGAATAAGTTTTTCATTCAGGCAAGTGTTACTCCAAACTAAGTCAAGGATTTTCTTAGCTTTAAGTGAAATAGTATCCTATCGCCAACTTATTATAAAAGATGTCGCAGCACTTTTGTACACAAACAAATGCTCCTTGCCATTGAAATATTAGTGCCTAAGATGACACTTTTGTAACAAACATAAACTTATTCACTGATATTTCATGAATGCTAACCGAATGAAAGCGAATTCAATTAGCAGAGCTTATCGCTAAGACATCAGACCACCTTGACTATGAAAAAATACTTCGATTTTCTACGCATACTATAGTGGGAATCCTAAAGGACTAATCCATCGATTCTCAATCATAATGACTATGTCGTCATTCCTTTGCCTTCATCACAAATAAATACCATACATGCAAGAAGTCCAATTTCTCAAATACATTCCCAACCATCAAAACAGCCGGAAACATTCAGCGGGTTTGTCTTTGAACAGTCGTTTTTATGATGCGCCCAGCAAAAGAAAAAATGGGTCCTGAATGGCCGATACAGTGACACCAATTCATTAATCAAGTGTACACATTACATGGACGATCGGCAATACTGAAAGCATTACACACCATATAAAATTAATGGTTTGGTCTGGAAGGTCTGTTTCTTGTAACTTAAATACAACAATAATAACTATTCATCAAAGGAATTTATATGGAGGTGTCTCGGGAGATCGTCGTCATCAATGCCATCACTATCATCATCATTATCATCATCGTCGTCATTGTTGTAGCCGTCATATGAAGAAATAGCCAACATAATGCAACACATTTGAATATTCCTCATGGCATTTTTCATTGAGGTTACACGATGAAAAAAGTCATTACTTTGCAGTTGGTATGTTGCCTGTTAAGGATGCAAATATGAAACGTAGAGAAACTTTTTGTGCTAAATTTATGCGACTATGACGTTCATTATTTTCCAAAGTCCTTATTATGCACGCCCGAGATGATTATCTAAGTAAGGTGAGAAACAGTTCTAAATGAGCTGATCAAAAGAAATATTGTATTAACACTCTGAAAGGATTTGCATTTAATAAATAGCTATCAGTATATTATCGAAATCCGATGCATGATCTCCGACGAAAAAATATGGATCATATGGGCCAAGGAGCTAACAATATATCCATGTCGTTTGATTTCATCTATAGTTAACTTTTTACAAACGTTGGCTGCTTGGTACGAACTTATGTAAGATATTCGAATTGGCAGCTAATTTATCTTGTCTTTACCTTAAATGCTGTATATTAGCGAAATTAGCAAATCTAATTTAACCGAATAAGCCGAAAAATCTATTTCTTAACATTTTTCATGCAAATCAGCAAAAATGAGCAAAAACAATCAGCATTTTCATGACTTGATTTGAAAGCAACTGAATATCCTTTGTGCCAAATAAAAGTTAACAGTTTGCCAAATGATGTTCTGGTCCTTGTACACCTTGAGATGTGACTTTACTTTAGTCTACGTTATAATTTCTATAACAATCGCATTATCTATTAGATTTTTCCAAATAGAAATAGAGAAATAGAAAAAGGATCTTTTTCATCATTATACATCCGATTAAGGCGGGTGAATATTCTGTATTTGAATTGGTACAGCTCTTTTTGGAGCTGCGTTATACAATTCATATTTGTCTATGCCATAGAAATACTCAGTGCGAGATGTTGTCATCTCATCTTCAGAGGCCCACACACCAGTAAGAAGCTTTTCCGTCATTTGAAAGACCTGATGAGCTGGATCACCCAAATCGAATTCTTCTGTCTCACAATCAATATCGTGATCATTTTGCTATTTTAAACAGTCTTAACTTCTGATCTACTTTCAGATTTGTTTAGGCAAGCCTCCAAACCTTCGACAAGATGCAGATTTGACACAACATATCCTTTTTTTTCAATAGACACTATAACTTTTCTTATAATTTAATAATAATAATTTTAAAGTCGTGATGTCCCGGAATTTGATATTTTTCATAAAAATCAGTTTCTTTATACAGAACAGCAAGTTTTTATTATGTTTAATTACAAAGATTTTACATAGTCTGTTGACCTTTAGAGCGAAATAAGTTGCCAGAATTGTTCCTGCTGGCGCGACTGCACTTCGCAACTACGCGACCGCATCAGAAGTCGAACGCACCGAGACGTTTGGGTTAGGCTGAGTAAGACAGGATCTAGAAGTTTCGAAAACTGTAGCGATCAGTGAGGCCGCCCGTCTCCGATTAAAAGTTAAAAGACCGAAAATACTTTTTTTTTACATCTGACTTCCATTCCGTAATATTCCTGCTGAAGTTCTACAAGGCTCATGCTTACTCCCTTTACTTTTAATGTATATACATTTATCCTGTTCTGAAACATTTAACCTGTTCTTGTGTATAAACGAATTTATACACAACGACTCAAAAATACTATTGCACCGAGAAAATTATTTTAGCTTTATTATTTTAGCTCCGAAAGCTGGCTATAGCGACCTCTCCACGTACCTATGTCGGTCCATTTCTAAGCTCTCTATCTGGCAAAGCTCTTTTAATTTGCTAGATGGGATATTCGTAACTCTTTTTTGTACTGTCCCTCCGGATCGTTGACGCCTTTTAGTGATTATGTTATTGGTCTGAATGAATTATTGAGCAACGATATCAGATCGAAGGTTACATAAGTATGCCATTCTGTTTTTAATGAAGGCATTTTGAGAGTGTAGTACCTTGATAAAACGACACAGTGGGAATGAAATATCTCCAAACGTTTGCGCTGGAGCTCTTGCACGAAGTACTTGGAGTCCCAAATTCGAACTCATGTAAGACATGCCTGAAAATCTGATGCTTCCATTGAAAAACTACATCAAATTGCTAGAACGCGTAACGTAGAAAAATTCACAAGTAAATGGGGATGTAAAATGTCGGCCAAAGCTTTCAATTTTACGAATCCAATTACATTTTCGAATAGTAATCCTTTATACCGGTCATGCTTTTTCAACTCCTAGTATTAATAGAGCTAATGTATTTCGATTTCAGCTTTTGTAAGCTAGAATAAGATCGGGTAGATACGAGTAAGGTGCTTATTTTAATTTTCACTTCAAAATTAAATACGTTTAAATAAAGAGCGTGTACAATTTCATTCAGATCTCCTTAAATTAGCTTTTGAGTTGTTTGGAACGATAAATCAACAAATAAACGCTTTGATCTACACAAAACTAAAAATATTTATAGTTATTTGCTTTCTATTAGCAAGGTATTAAAATAAAACAATTATTTTCACGCTGCCAATCCATTTTTTTATATATTCTGTCATTCTAACCAAGCAATCATTCTATAAAATCATTAACCTGCCGATAATTCATTTCTTCGTCATGTGCGTAATTCCATCGAATAATCTTCATGTGAATGCAAGGAATCCTATCAGGAGAATTAGATCTCCTACTCGTCGGTATCATGCGTCTAACCCTATTAAGCAACAATTAATTCGCTATCGGATCAAAATCACCACACATTTCACTTGAGGTGTTAACAGACATCATTTGCTATATACCATCCGTTTTCGATGCAACAGCCATGTCTGCGTCTGTGGTATCCGTTCTTCGGCTGCCTCCGTCATATGTCATTGCTCCTTCTATCCTTCACTACACTGAGTCTGGTTGTTCCCAAGACTACTGGTACATTCCTGGCCGTAGTTATATCGCCCGTACGAGTCCCCGCTTCCCGTACCCTGAATTGCACTCGACAAACAATAAATCCCTGATGGTCGAAAGACGATTGCTTTGCTGTTATCGCCGCCTATAATCTCACCTTGATTTTATGTTTTACCTGTATCGTCGTTGGACATTGTATCACCATCGTTGTCTCGTTTGTCTTCTTGCACTACTTCTTCGTCGTCGCTTCATTTTCATTTGTTAGAATATTTTCCTGTTGCTCGATCGGCGTTTTTCTTGCCATTTATAACTGCCATCATCCACCGTTTCTTTTACAATCCAAACATCTTTAACATTGGTGTGCCCCATCTTCTGCACCTATCGGCGATTATTTGTTGAGCGAAGAAACTTCTTACATTGCATGTCCTGGACCGGAATTCAGCAGCCCGTTGACTGCATAACGTAAAGGAGTATATACATGAAGCGAATTGTTGAATCAAAAAACTGATCTAATTAGTATGTTAAAGAAATTCAAACGCAATTGAAGATACCTAAACTGGACATAGAAATGTCCTTCTTAGCGAAAAATTGTCTTTGAAGGCTATCCTCTAGCTATTGGCTTACAACTTTTTGTTATTTTTATGGGTATTTAAGTCCTTTTGTCATGGTTACGTATACACAGCCGAAGCAAACTTAAAGAATATGAATGAATATTCCTGCATTAACATAGAACTGTCGCAATAAATTCCTCCATTTGTCATTCAGAAAATGATGAGAAAAATGAAGGTCCGTCGATTTTCACAAATTTCACAAATTTCTGCGGACGATAAAGTTGAATACGTAAGGCTCGAGACGAAGAAGATATTCAAACAAGATATTCGTTGATATGAAGTTGCAGACGATACTTTAATCGTAAGAACTATAATCCCTATTTTGTGGGTGTGGAGGTTTTAGAGGACTCTATGAATACTCTTCTGAACATTAATCAACTTCGCCAAACAATTTTTCAAAATTGATATTTGAGCAATTTGAGTTTGTTGCATGAAAATATTCACGAATTAATGCAATTCATGCTAGTGAAAAAGACGACATTCATATCATTGATGACCTTTTATGAGTCCTTAGTCCGCTTCCGATTCCCTGATTATTTTCCACTCAGAAATGGCATAATGTTGACCTAGAAAAGTACGATGGCTGTTTTCGTAGAAACCAACATAAATCAATAAGCTGATTTTGACGTTTACGCTTCGTAAATAGGAGGCCACTAAGAACTTTTTTCCAATATACATTTCCTGGCAGTTTAGACTTTGTACCGAATTTCATTCCTAAATCGGTGAATCAGTACGCCGCAATAGAAGGATCAATCCTCTCTAACCTCCATAGCCTGCTGGCAAACCTGGAACTGCCAAAAGTTACCTACCCAGATAAAGTGCATGTCGGATAACAAATTTTCACAAGCCTAACAGTCTTAGAAAGAGAGGTTGGAAGAGCTCAAGCTGGTTTCGGACACGCACCCCTACCGCTTCTCGTCAGATGCCAACTCACAGGCTGGGACGCATCGATTGGCACTACCAGCTAGATGGATGCCGTCTAGTTATTTGACTCGCTATTATTGCTCTCAGCTTGAACTTGTCCTGTTTTCTAAATTGCCTTTGGTGGGCTAGGTCAACCAAATAAAGCTGCTAGAACCTAACAATCTGCTTCCCTGTAGGACAATCATTCCTTGAGTATTTATTAATTGCTCAGCTCTTAGTAGACATTTATCAATATTTTTCTGTATCCCTTATACACCTAAACTTCGTCAATTCGGCTACTACTCGGCATCAAATCCGTTATATTTTTTCGGTGCTTGCGGTGATCATTACAACGATAGCTGCTAACCCAGTGTGGGTGGAGAGCTTTTAGGAGGCAGATTGAACTGACGCGTAAGCACAATTTATTCCAAGATACGAAGTATGTAACTCAAGGTACTACAGTGATGGTTGTAGTTTCAAAGAAAGGTTTGGGTTTATAAGGCTTCAATACGATCGCTGACTGTTGACGAAATATCACGTCGACTAGTGAACGAGGAAGATGTCAGTGCATTGTAAATATTATCAGACAGTGAAACTGAAGATAGGGTGGAGGTGAATAATATTAAAGCACCTGCACCAGCAAAGTTTCTCGCGAACTTCGGCAAAAAATCACGTATCAACCTTTTGATAATATCACGAACAGCAACCGAAGGATACTGTATTAACATGAACATATTTAAATATCTTAACAACTAAGTATAGAGTTGAACTATACACCTACAATATAACCTACATTCTCATAAAGGGAAGATAAAAAAGGAAATCTAAAATCTTTCGTAATGAGAAGATAGGAAGAACCACGTATTTTCAAAACAACGAGTTAAGGATGCTCATTACATCAATGGACATAATTGTTAGGACACAACATTGTCTTACTGATTTCGATAGAAGTTATTAAGTGGTAGTTTTAAGTTCGAAATACAGAAAACTTAACATTGCTAGAAATTTCATTACATTTTTACATGAAAAGGAATCATCATGATCAATGGCGCGATTGTTACACATTATCAGTACTTTAAATAAACGTGGATGTTTCTCGTTTGTGGTAATTTATGGCTGATTCAAATGTCGTCTGTTATATCGATTTAGTAAAGTGGAATAAAATAAAGAAGTTTAATCACACGTCAAGGAATACTTCCAAAAGAAGTATTAAAGTTATTTCTTAACGTAGCATTTAAGATTCACTTACTCTTACTTACTCTTCATCTGCTATTATTCATCGGCCATACTTTAAAAAATTGCTTTCGAAGATCAATACACTTTCGCCTGCTTTTGGTTCAATTGATAGAATATGTTTTCCACTCCGCTTAAAAAACCTCCAAAAAATGGTTTTTGCTTCGAAAATTTCTTCCGGCGTTGAAAATTGTTGTCCACGCATTTTATTTTGGTGTAAGTGAACAAGAAGAAATCGTTGGATGCCAAATCAGGACTGTACGGCGGGTATCGAATTATCCGATGTTTTTAACAATCAAAAAGACAATTCTTTGAAAGATTTGTGAGAGCGTCATTATCATAGAAAGGAATCGTGTAACATTATTTTTTTTTTCATTTTACATTTACATTTTAAAATTTGAACAAGCAAATGGTTGTGTACCATTCAGAACTAACCGTTCTACGTTTTACGTTCAGGTACTATGTTTTATGTTAACTCATCAATAAAACTTCAGAAAACTGTTTTGAATATAGCAGAATATGTTTATGCTCATTTAAACTCTTATGTACGCTGCTGAAACTAATGGCCAGGGATGCCTAAATCTCCCGGGATGTCACATAAAGATCTGTCATTATCAATTTTCTGAGTGCATCGATGTTTTCTGGCAAAGTCCCTGATTTGGACGAACTGCACGAAACTTAACGCTGATCAAACGACAACCACGATGAAATTTATTATCACATTTTATTGGTTGACTATAGGGAGCTTCATCTCAGATACCTTGGCTTGATGATTGACTCGAAGATGAGTTTTTTCGAGCAGGTTCGAGCGTCAGCGGATAAGGTTTCTGTGCGAGTATCGGCTCTCTCTGCGGAGTATCGCCTTATGGCCAACACGCGCGTACCAACCTCGAGCAAAAGACGTCTACTGATGAGTGCAATGGAGTCAGTGCTCTTGTATGGCTCCGAGGTTTGGGCTGACGCTCTTAGTAAGGAGACGCACCGAAGACGTCTGGCACAGGTGCAGAGGCAAGGAGCTTTGCGGATAGCGGCTGCATATCGCACTGTCTCTGAACCTGCAGTGCTGGTAATCTCGAGGGTGGTTCCTATTAAGTTACTTGCAGGCGAAGGGAAACGTGTATACTTACGTAGGGGGGAGTTGGCTAGGGAAACCGTTAACCGAGAGGAACGGAGAAGGACCCTATCTTTGTGGCAGCAAACATGGGAAAATGAAACGCGAGGCAGGTGGACCGCACGGCTGATTAGTGACTTGGGGTCGTGGTTCTACAGAAAGCATGATGAGACTGATTATTATCTGACGCAACTACTCAGTGGTCACGGGTATTTTCAGTCTTACCTGTGTAAGATGGGAAAGACATCATTCCCAACTTGCGTGTTCTGCCCGAGGATGACGGATGACGCTTGCCATACGTTCTTTACGTGAACCAGATGTACAAGACTCCGTTCGCATCTCTCGGAGAAAATTGGCGTAATTTCCCCAGAAAATGTAACGGGAAAAATGATGTAATCAAAAGACAACTGGAACTGTGTGTCGCATTACGTACGGACAGTACTGATTATAAAGAAGGGCATGATGGATCGCTTGGCGAGGGAGGGGGATCTCTCTAACGCAATTCTCTAATAATCGCAATTCTCTCTAATCGCAATTCCTTCCTATCCATCCGTGCAGAAAGAGGGATTTCCCTTAACCTGAAGGCATCGCTAAGCGATGATTAATGAGGCCTAGTCCGAAGTAATGTGACAAACAGTTCCACGCTAGGTTATCGGTGTGACAGGGGAGGTGTTTAGTCGGTAGTCCGGTAGCGGGAGTCCGACACTCAAGGCGTAAATAGCCTTCGCCTCCCAAACAAAAAATAAATGAAAAAAATAGGGAGCTTCATCACCAAAAGTCAATTGAAGACTATTTATGCACTCGTGTTTTTAGTTTAATTCCCTTTTTGGCCAAGACGTATCGTATAAGTAACGGTAAACGAAACAAAAAGCGCTCTTACGTCAAAATATATGTACATATATAATACAATAATGAAATAAGAACGTTTATAATATAATAATAGAAAAATATATATATTCAGCTTCACGAATATGATAACGGTTTGTGTTGGTTACACACTTAACCAGTATTGCCATAGGACAGAAAAATAAATAGCAACGCTCGTAATTGCACAACTGACTTTGACAAAAATGTGTTGGACCTCATGTATTAAGTCATATAAACATTCCATCTCTCAATTTACCAGCACATTAAGCCTGTATCGACTACTCTTGTCTGAGTATTCGATGATGAGTCTGAGTATTAATCGTTTATCGCAACGAGGCTTGTTGATTCATCTGACGTTTTCGGATCGAATGACATTATTCATTTTCGGATTTTTAACGTCAAAATAATCTTTTTGTAATCTCAAAACTGACACCATACCCATTGCAAGAACACCAAAAAATAGAACAAAAGATGATTGTTTCTTAAACAACTTATGCTTGATGATATATAATACTTATATGCTATATATCAGTCGTTTTGTGGATTTATCTCTGTTGACCTGTTTTGAAATCGGAGTTTGTTTTTACGAGGGTGCGTAGTTAGCTCATGAACCAGCCTCCAAATGGTGATATGATTATTATAATTCCCAAAAAGTCTTACTCTTTCGTTCTTGTTGTAGAAGGTTTAAGCAGAATTTGGTGGCAGAGCTATCTATTATGATAGATGGCATTCAACAGTAGTAGTTGTCTTACTCAGAAAACCAGTAAACCTAGTTCGGTGCTAAGGTCATTTACTACATTGAGCACCAATGGGCATTTTTATTCAGGCGAAAATGGTGGCAAATCTTTTAAAGATCATTTTTTTTAGTAAACAAATGATTTGATTAGGATTCTAAGCTCTACATAAAATAAGAATTTGTATATTATTCGAAAATTCAAAAACAGATGAAGAGTTCAGCTTAAAATAGATCCAATCGTTATGGTAACTAGTTAAGAATATTGTCCTTCTGGTGGTGCTATCAAAGAAAAATTATAGAAAACTAGTAGACTTAGCAACCGATCCGCTTGCATATGGACAATTTTTCACGAAAATTAAAAGATAAATCTATGAATTCGGAATAGGGAAATTAAGGCTAACTTGTATGGTATCTCCATCCGTTCGCATGTAATTGTCAAAGTCATGTAACGAAAATAATTATTTATATTGCACTCCAATAGTGTAAAATTAAATCTTGAGCGCTGTTTTATTTAGGTCAGCTTTTCTGCCGGCAAATTCGTTCAATACGTGTATCCTTTTAAGTGTTCCACCGAATATCCATTGCGTCCGCTAGTTGTCTTTGGAATTTCTTCGAGGCTTCCTTATGGACCAACTTCGCAGAACCAGAGCCATATATAAATTTCCAGTTTCGGTGGCTCACTGAAAATAGTTTGAGGTTGGTATGAAGAATGTTCTCCTCGTCTTTTGACCTGCAACACTCGATATATGTATGGTATATGCACCATCATAAATATATGGATGTGGATATGACTCGGCTCACCTGTGGATACAATGCATGTTTGCCATTATACCACCACTGCGGACTGAGAAGGTATTTGTTCATCATTAGGAGCGCCGAAAATCCGTAAAAATAACAAAACCCTATAGCATTATCAAAAGAACTTCGTCGGCAATGACAGTAGAAGGCAATGCCAGCCGGCACAGAGCCTTGAGAAGTGCTTTCTTGTTGGTCGAAATTTACATTTATGTTTTTGTGGAGTGCAACTCAAGTGGAATGAACACATTCTTCAGCGAGTTCAAAAAGTAAATTCGTATGTTTGTTAAATATGTACGCGTATATGAAGGTAATGGTGGGTATATTTATTTGAATAGTTACATGCATTTCATCCGCGGAAAAGATTTCACGCTCAGATTGTTCGCAGTTGAGATCCTATGACTCATGTTCCAGTGACTTGTGGTAGTTGGATTGGAAGTTTTTCTTGGAGTTGGGAAGATTTGTTCACTGAGATAGCTGCTACCTAGTAGAATAATCCAAACTCCAATGCACCTTGGATTAACTTTTTTACAATTTATGAAAACATCCTTGCAGATCATAGGCCCAAATAATGGTTTCTCAAATCCAAACACTATTCATAGGCCACGTGAATTAGTAGCTAAAATAGAACAGAACAGTGAAGCCGAGAAATTTACACACTTACCAAGATTGCAATTCATAAATCTTCATTCTTCCTACAAGCTCTGAAAAAATTCGAGTTCTTCCTACCTCGTTTAGAAACTCATTGAACGAACCTGGTCTCGTAAATCTACACGCTAACTAAAATCAAACAAAACCCGTTCTGGTTAGAAATTCATTCATATAAGATTCAAAGAGGAACCGCGACAACGCAGAACATCACGGTAGGTGTCCCAAGATGCTTCATACATTATCGCGGAGAAAAGGGTTTTCCTAGAAGATAGCACCATTGTTTACTTCACGTGGTAAACGAATAGCCACTACGCAACTCAAGTCTGGAGTTGAGAATGAAGTCATTCCGTGCGAATGAGTCTCGTTATGAATACCTGAACCTCTTTCAAATAAGACTCCCGCATGTTACCACGGTGTTAGATAAAGATGGACAAGGCCGGAGTGGTAGTAAATCAAAGGAATGCTGTTGTGCAAGGCAAGATGGTTCGTCCAGTAGGAAGTCGTCTGTTGTAGAATTTTCAGTAGATTATCAAGAAAGGGGCTCATATTTGTCATCTACGAATCAACTTCAGCCGGAAAAAAAGATATTTTTTAAGGATTCAAAGTGAAATGAAGTTGCTGTTGAAGTTGCTTAAACCAATGCCAGCATCGCGCTTTCCTTTCGAGGAGTTCATCGCTGCATCCCAATCAAATTTCCCGATGGTACCACGTTCCAAAACTTCTTGTGGACCATTTCAACTCGTGAACTGGAAAACAAGTTCTGACATGAACTTACTTGTATGGAAATTCTTTCGTCTCAGGTAGCGACAGAAAGGAGACGAAAATGTAGGTGAGATCTTCAAAGATCTGCATCATCAGTAATACTTACCATCAAGTGTCTTGTTTTTGTGCTTTTGCCTCTGAACGCAAATAATAGACAACAATAAAAAATTTTCTCGAAATCTTTCATTTTCATGCTTCAGATTTTTATTGGCTTCTGCACCCTTGACGGCCAGGCGTAGTGAAGATGCGAGAGAAAGTGCTAATTAACTTCTGGGAAAGTCAACAAATCTTATGCCGCTATTGTTGTCAATTCAGGCATTTGAATATTAAATCCACATTCATTTCTTTTTGAAGAAGGAACTTTGAGTGTTCTTATGGGACCCGAAAAAAATGATTTATTTCTTTACGGGAAGCGAATCAAACTCAATGAAATGTATCCTTTTCCATCTGGCTCATTCAACAGTAATTTATCTGACCAGAAATAGCAACCAATCTTCAAATGGCAGTTTTTTTCTCTCCGAAAATACTGAAGAACGATTTAATCACTAAAGAATTTGATTTAAAGGATTTTGTTGAATACGCAATTCTCAGGTATTTTACTGAAGTAACACTTGCCAACACATTACGAAAAACACATACCTGACATTCTAAACAAAAGATCAATATTTACTTGCTCTTATTTCCTGTTCCTAGGACATTAGTTGCCCAAAATTAGCGTTTGAGAATTCTTACAATGGTAAATGATTGTATATAAGCCTCTCTACTGCAGAATTTCGCATGAGACGCACAGGGATCTTAATGTCAACAGTGCACCATCAAATGTCCTTCCTTCTTCAAAAACTTTCACTTGACATAATACAAACACATACAAATCAGGCAGAATCAGACTGGAAATTGAATCCTGTTGTCATTAGTTAAATAAAACTAATCTAAGGTAATCGTGGTTTCACAGTATGTAGATGAGATTTATGAACTCCTGAAGGACATGTCGGCTCAGCAGTGAAAAAAATCAGCAGGTGAAATAATAGGTGCGAATCATAAGAGCCAAGGTGATAACAAAGGCAGTGGAACCTAGCACTAAAACTCCACTGCCTTTGGATTCCCTTTTTTAATTACTACCGAGCAACGTTGCTTCGATGCTAGGCTTTTTGTTAAACTTCAAACATGTTTTACATTATTATATGTTTTTCATTAATGGAAAAACTTTTCGAAAATTTGAGAAATGACTTACAGGGTATCAAAAGTGTTGGTTTACCAATGAAAGGCCTTACCTGAAATCTGAATTATGCTGTTCTTACAGGACCTCGACTTCAGGTGGATTTCCGCTTTATATATGTACATAATAAGTGATAATTCTTTCATCGTTTATTATCTATTGTGGACGGGTAAAAATATTGTATATATATATATATCATTTTCTATTGTGGACGTTGCAACCAAATAAGATTTGGTTGCAGAATTACATAAGCCGAGATTGCATTGCATCCAAACGCCCTTCTGACATACAGTTTGGAAATTTGCATTGTCTTTTACCAGATCTGCGATGGAAAATCCACCAGTGGCTTATTCGGTCTATTGCACGTCTTCGAAAGGGTACAAACACTTTTTCTGATGAGAATTCATTGAAGGTGAGCGAGCTCAGCATCCAAAACTGCTCTTTTTAGTCACGGATCCGTATCTGCAAAATACGTTTGCCTCTTCTTTGCAAAACTGTGGAAGTTCCAGACGGTTTTCATTTTCATTTATTTTATGGTACAGTAGATAGACACTAGACCCATTACCGTTATCGTTGCTATCGTAAAGGCCTAGAAAAGAGACCTTCAGCATCGGCTATAAAAGAGACCTTTACTATAGCAACGTCAAAAATTAATACAATACACGACTTTCGTGTTTTCATTCTTCTATGGTCTCAGCCAAAAAGTCCATCCATAAGATCAAAACATGCTATGTGGCAACTATATCGTGTATCATGTGAGGGCAATCGATAACTCTGTGCGTCCTTTATTACCTGACCCTACGCAGAATCTTCAGTAGCGTCTGGTTTTGATTTTTTTGTTAGTAATGGCTTTCCTCCTACATCACTGCAAAGCAGTCTTCCCGATTTCGTGTAATTCCATAGTACAGATGAGATGTCAATTTCAAAGCAAACCCGATTTTTATTAAGGCCGTCATGACTGGAGAGCATGCAGTTTGACACTCGGTTACTACGTACTGTGCCTTTTTCGTATACAATCTACTTTGAAGAAAAACTGCCAAGCCTAACTTCATATAAAATTTTTCGAAATACAGGATGTGACTGAAGTAACTAGGTATTTTGTCAATGTGACAACAATATTTGATGAGGCACCAAAATCCGGTATACCTTCTGGTATTACGTTATCACCTGCTCTAGTGTAACTTTCAAATTGATATGAGTGTCCAGTTAAGCCTGAAGAACAAAGAATAGAAGTAGATATTGTCAGATAAACGTATCTGACAAATGTGCGCTACACATTTGTTCGTCCACCCAAAGACCTTATCGTGATGGTACAGAGGAGAATCGGTCGTTAAAATGTTTGATAATAGATCGTACTTTGTGTAGTCAGTGATATGCAGGTTTGCCTACCTGCTATGCAGGTTTCAACTCCTACAAACTAACCATTGAAATGTAAATTTTGTGGTTTTTTTTTCGATTCGAAACAGAGGCATTATAAGTCACCTTTAAACGAGTGTTTTGCCCAATATGCGCTTTAATTTGGGTATGTGTGGATAGACATATAAAGAAGGATTCCAATGTACTTACGAAGATCTGTAGAATTTCTCTTGAATCTTGTTGTAAGGTAACGAAGAACCTTGTTTACACTGCAAAAGGAGTTCCTCTACAATTTCTGTTCCAACCTGGGAGTCGCTTGGTCGCTGTTGTGCTAGACTGAAAACAAAGGACTTGGTTTATCTAAGAGTCATTCTTGGCATTCCATGCCGAGTGTATCTTTTTCCAAAGGATTTCTTGCAATTACCGTTTAACTTTTTGTCTCACTTTAAATGCTTCCTTTTCTTACTGCTCTTCACCCCACTCAGCCTACTCTTGCTAGTTAGGCAACTATTTTGGTTCTTTATACACCTATTTTTCCAGGACCCTTGTCAGCTTCAATTTTCTTGTTTTAGTAGCAGTTTTGGTTGTCTACCTGCAGTTTTGTACTAGTTGTGAAGTTACATGGATAGAGACAAGCCCCTGCAGCTCTAACTTGCTGTTCGAAAGGATTTTTTTGCGACTGCTTTATATACAAAAATCTTTCTGATCGGAAGAGTATAATTGAATGTTTATTTGGAAATTGCAGGACTTTAGTGTGGGTGGTATCTACTATAGCTTCGAAGACGTGATGTCACATGTCATTCAGATTGTAGTGAAAATCAATTAGAGCGTTAGTTATTTATGAACGGGTAGTTCATAGTTTAGTGATGCGTAATGGCTACTCACCTTGCCAGACCTTACATCATTGTTCTTATTTCTCCCTGACATTCAAAAATCTGAGTTTTATGATAACTATCATACGGTTAACAACATTTTGAAGGAGTATATTCATCGCTTAGTTCAAGAATTTCAGTCAATCATCTTTAAAGTGTTTCCAAAATTTCAAAGGAAAGGGTGGGGTTGTGCCAGCGTGGTTCGGTTTTCCAGACAGAAACTCACATTTAATGGAGAACATTAAATAAATAAAAATTAATTTTATGTTGAATAAAATAATAAATAATAAATATAAAACTTAATAAAAAATAATAAATGAAAAAATAAGGTTTTGGAGATTCAGAATACTTATATCATTCAAATTAATTTTTTTAACGCCTAATTTTTTGAAAATTCTGACCCGAGCCTTGAAAGGTATTGCTTTCAACTACATCAGGACAATTTGTCATTCATTTTTACTCAAAAGCAGTTTGAAATTGTGTAATAAAGATTAAACACTGAAATCGGGTTTAGGTGCGACAACAGTCACGATCAATTTAAAATATAACCATTTAGATAGCGTTTGTGTCAAGAGACCGATCTCTAATATCCTATTCGATTGTGGCTCTTAGTGAATGTGACAGATCGGCCTCTTTGTAAAAACGCTATCTTTATTGCTTGCTTTCTTCAGCCCATTGGGGCATAACATTGTACAAAATCTGAAGAAACTTCACCTCAGTACTACACAATAACAAAATTAAAAAAGAGCTTATATTCTCAAATAACTATAACTTGTCATGTTGGAGAACGTCCAAAGTGGCTTCTATTTATCTTCAGCAGTTTAGTTTTTTTCTGGTTTTTTTTTCACAGAAAATTTATCCATGAGCTTGAGTTCTGAAGGGGTTTTCAGCACAGTGATATACGTTTCAATAACGAATCAATTCGTTTTTTCCGATGTATTCACTTCATAAGTTTAATCTGGAGCCAGAACGCCTAGAGTTCAGCAAGAAGAGTAAGTTAAAACAAGTCCTAGCCCTGACAATTACTTCGACCTCTTGATCTATCATTCTTGTCGGCAAAAAAAGGATCCGTCATAGTTTTCAAAAACACGATGTAGATTTTGATCCTTAATATTTTAATTGCTCTCCTTTTATTTTAGATTGAAGAATTTCGCATTTCGTGACAAACACTGTCACTGAAAAGCAGTTTAGGGCATTTGCGAAACCTTTGACAAGATAACATGATTGGTGCGCGACTCAAATGGTGGTTTTTGGGTATGAGTGGAATTTTTTTGGTGAGTCCAATTTCTGTCATAATGCTAATTAATTTTCCAAGTTTAAAAATTTTGTTAAAACATGCACAACGCGTGTATTAAAGCGCAGATTTGGTTGGTAGACTTTATCAGATACCAGCGAGATTTTTCCTTTTTCAAAGGAAGTTTAAGATTTGTTCATCTCCGAGTGTATACCCAATGTAAGAGAATAAACAGGACCATCGCGAAAATAATATTTAAAAAATTAACAACAGAAAACTATCACTGCCAACAACTAAAAAGCAAGCACATGAAGCCCCTTAGTGGTTTGAAATTAAAACTCCTTATAATCAGGATGCCTTAGTGTGTATTTATCATTTATTAGTATTGAAAGTAGGCTTCCGTGCAAATTTATTTTACATCGCCCATTTGTTGCGCTTACAACATTTTGTCATAATTTTACAGGACTCGACATGCTTTTATTGTTTCGTTCGAAGAAAAGGAAAACTTCCAAATATAAATTTAAACTTGTAAGTAAGATAAACTCTATTCCCAACGAATGGGATTAATGGGAATGGGATTTCTCAAAGACGTAGTCGTATATGACTACGAAGAGTTGTGACGTCATGTATTAATAAACAGAATACAACCATGCTTCCCCCATTTCTATTTGGCCTTGTTGCATAAAAATGCTTGCTTCCATATTGAATTTTAAGCAATTACATGGAAAGGACGAACATGCACATTCGATGTGGGAGGAGTATCTTGATGTGTGTGTATGATAGAATACAATTGAATACTTTATCCTCATTCGAATGAATAGTTACATTTATTGAACTAACGCACTCAATGAACATTTGGTTGGCAAAAATTTGGGGTTTCGATATGAAATTCCTTTAAAATAAGGACTGCCGTGACCAGGATTCGAACCTGGGTTACTACGGCCACAACGTAGGGTCCTAACCACTAGACGATCACGGCTAATTTTCCTTCGTAACTAAGCTGGATTGCTATCTTTCGTATCTTTTTATATCTAGGTCAGCTAATTACATCTTAGCTCACTAACTAGATCTGGTGCAACCACAGTAACATTTACATTTTCGTTACCAAGCAGTCTCAAGTTGGCCAAGTTGCTTCATGCATAACGTCTTGAGCAGTTCGTTCATCGGACTCTAGCATATGGACGTGTATCCCATGGATAAATTCTTGTTTAGCAAAAAGTCGAAATTTAATTGAGACTTGAAAACAAATGTAGATTGAAATATTAATTGCAATGTTCATGGATATACAGAGAAACTATCGAAATTCGTAGTATCTATGCGTTATTTTTCAGTTCCAATTTCACTACAACATTAGTGGATAATAGTAGAAGCATCCTTTCAATTTTGTGAAGCTGTAACATTTTCTCAGTATTGATTGATACACATATGAGCGCTGAAGCTTTTGCATAAGGTTGGTTGATATCATATGGCAAAATTTGAGGAATGATTAATTTAATTGCTCAAAAATGATGTTCTAGAGCAGAAGATATTAGTTTCTACTTTTTTGATAAGCACCGAATAATTTTAACATGAAATATCTAAGTTATAATATGCAATGAAATTAATAGCAATTTTAAATTTTCTCCTGGTACCTCTGATACACAGAAATTACCAAGAAATAGGATTTAAGCACAAAAAACATGTGACAACTGTGATCATTCTTGATCATTCGGCTCATTCGGATGATTCCACTCATTCGGCTCATTCAAATTAGGAAAATCCTCCCATTGACGTTTGCACATCCAGAAGTCGATTTCCAGAGCTTCCAGCAACTCGGCGTACTCTAAGCTTAATTTCAAAATTTTCAGAGCAGCTAAAAGTGACAGATGGCTGTGTCGAGATTAGTCGGAGCCCACCAAAGATGAAATGTCTCTTTTTTCTTGTAAAAAATTCAGGTAGAAGATTTCACAAATGTTTATAACTTACTTATCCGTAAATTCTAACGTCAAAATAACTTGTCAATCTTTTTCAACACATTGCCTACCATGCGCTAATGAGAAGGTGTCGTTTCAAGGTCGCGTCTACCATCTACTCTAATTTGTTGGGTTTTGTTTGTGGAATTCGATGCAGCTTTTCACTTCGAAAAGGAATGGAAGATAATATAATTTTGTTATTTCGGAGATAATATTGTTTGGCACGCTCTCAAGGCTCCTTAAGCTGTTCTCAAGCAGCTTCAAAAGATTTGTTTATAATACTTTCGACCTAGAGTCCAATCATACTACAGACTAGCTACTTGATAATATTGTCTGAGGAGTATTGTGTACAATTCTTCCAGAACGACTTCGTTTGATTTCTATAGTTGAGTTTTTTCAATATTATACTTGATATAATCAGCCCCGGAGATAGGAAGTGAACTAGGTCAAACGAAAAAGCGCCTAAATGAGTTAAATAGTATCCAACCGCAAACTACATACCAGTTGACAAATAGGGGAGAAGTCATGCATGAGGATGTGTGAGATAACAGTGCCAAGGTATCGAAATTGTGAAAGGAATCAAAAATTTGTGCTCCAGCCAACTCTCCAGCAAATTTCGGATTTTCAATTAGGGACATAACAATTTCGTATCTTTATATGAACGCACCTACAAACTTTTTAATGAACTATCAATGTCGAAACGATAAAAACATTTTCATCGTGATAAAGTTAATGAACTAGCAATATTTGTAGGTTATTAAAAATTACTACCAAAAATTCTGAGTCGTAGGTCGCAATTTTAAGAGCGCTTACTCCAATTTTCAGCCGAAAAAATTGTCCCAGTTGACAGGCTGTGCGTGCTATAGTCGATAAGTTCGAGTTCAAATTTTCACTAGTGGACGTTGCGTTGCCAATAAGACGTCTAACCGCTCGAAGCGAAAAAATTTCAGCCGTAAGTGCATCGATTGACGTACAGACAGTGGTCGATCACACGTACAGACATTGTTTGAATATATCGCTTGTTAAATTAAATACTTATTTTCGTTAACCCGTCGGTTACGGTTACTCGCATATATAGGTATTAAGGGGGGGGTATGGTTTTGAGGGTTCATAAAAAGTTATTTTTTTTGATTGCATATTATGAAAGTATAGTAACTCAAGAATTTTGTCTGTTAATATGAAGTCAATCGGAGCAAAACTCACAAAGATATAGCTTTGGAAGTAGGCGTGTCTCGAACGACTACGTGAGCTGTAACCGCTCAGCGGAAAGGCAGCTGTTTCTCAATCTCTTTTGTTATTGTCCCTAAGCAGTTTACAGAAAGGTCTTAGACAAGGTCGTTGTAACGGTACCTGGTGTTGGTTCATTTTCGAAGCAGACGCGGAGTGTAACAGTCGTGTTGTATTTTCTTACTCTATTTCGTTGTGATATTTTTGTTGTTCGCAAAATGCCGAGAAAAGTTTCAAGAGAGTGTAGAAAGGAGTCTGCAAAAAAAGTTGTATCAAGCTAAAAAAATAGTTCCTCCGCATAAACGAAGAAACGATGACGATATTGAGGCAAGGAGTACGTCAACGAAAAAAATCAGACTAAGCTTTAGCCAAAAAGTTGCTGAAGATACAAATAAACATTTCAGAATCATTGATTTTCTGTTAGTTTTTTCAACAATTTCTACGTTAGTAAAGTGTGCAGTTTGTGATAGTACAGTATCATTTCAGTGTTGTGGCAAAATAGGTCTTGGTTTCAAGATAAAAATAAAATGTGAAAAATGCAAAGAACCTCGTTACGTTCCGTCTAGTGAACGAGTAGATAATCATATGTATGAAGTGAACTACCGATTTGCTTTCGTGATGCGAGTTTTAGGCTTGGGATTAGCTGGTTGTGACAAATTCTGCGGACTGATGGATTTATCCAGTAATTTCGTATCAAAATCGGTATACAACAATTACTTGAAGAAAATGTCCTCCAGTGTGACGAATGCCGCAAAAAGATTTTTTGTTTCTGCGATTAAGGAAGAAAAAGCAGCTATGTGTAGAGAAAAAAATATTGAATCTTCATCAGAATTAACTGTATCAGGCGATGGAACTTGGAAAAAGCGTGGATTTTCTTCTTTGTATGGCGTGGCTTCCTTGATTGGATATTACACCGGAAAAGTCGTCGATGTTCTCGTAAAAAGTTCATACTGTCACATGTGCGTTACTTGGAAGAATAAGCTTGATTCTGCAGAGTTCGAACAATGGCAAGAGAACCATATAAATGAAGATCAATGTTCTGTAAATCACAAAGGAGCATCCGGTAACATGGAAGTCGACGCAATTGTCACAATGTTCAAAAGATCGCAAGAGAATAACGTGAAGATTCGCAACTATATTGGAGATGGTGACTCGAAAACATATAGTGGTGTTATCAATGCTGAACCTTATGGTGAAAATTTTCTGATCAATAAAAAAGAATGTGTTGGACACGTCCAAAAAAGGATGGGAACTCGTTTGCGTGGTTTAGTCAAAAAAACTGTGACTGATAGTGAAACTAAAACTGGAAAAAATATCCAAAAAAAAACTCTCTCAGGTAAAGGGAAACTGACTGCAAAAATGATTGATAAGCTCACCCAGTACTATGGTCGTGCAATTCGTTTCAATTCTAATTCTGTAGAAGAAATGAAAAAAGCCATTTGGGCAACTTACTATCATTATGCCTCAACCGATGCAAAACCACAACACGAAAACTGCCCTAGCGGAGAAGACTCATGGTGTGAATGGCAGAAAGCCGCAGCTTCAAACAAGCTGAATAATTTCAAACACTCATATTCTGCTCTACCAACTGATGTTTTACAAGGAATCAAGCCAATTTATGAAGATTTAAGCAAAGATGCTCTCCTAGAGCGATGTATTGGCGGATTCACACAAAATAATAATGAGAGTTTGAACCAGCTTATTTGGAAGATTGCGCCGAAAGTTGAGAGTGGTTCAGCAACTATCGTCGAATTTGCATCTTCAGTGGCTGCTTGTGTTTTCAATGAAGGCTGTAACGCTTATTTAACCTTCCTAGAAGATATGCGAATCAGTACTGGTCCAAGTTGTCATGGATGGGCGCTTCTAACCGACGATATTCGAATGAACAGAGCAGATGAGCGAGCAGCTGAAACCGCTAAAAATGATAGAATTCGCCGCAGACTTGATCAAAAAGATGCTTTGGACATTCTTGACGAAAGTTCTATACTCTATGGTCCCGGCATTGATGATTCTATGTGAGTAAAATAAAAAATAAATAGCTTACTAAGTTTTATCAGGGTCTTTTCGCTACGAAAAACTTTAAACGCTCAAATCGATGTTTTTTGAGTCGGTGCACTCTGTAACTCAAAATCTATTCAACCGATCGTTCTCAAATTTTTTACAGTATTTCCTTACATAATTCATGAGGTAACCCTGTTGAGATTTTTTCGTTTTTGATTTTATTTTTTTTATTATTAACAACAATAGTCATGAATTCAGGCCAAAAATCGGTATTTTCACTTTCAAGTCTTGTAAAAAGTTCAAAAATTTAAAAAAAATGGAAAAACTCGACAGGGATACCTAGAGGGACATAAAAATTAAAAGAAAAACTTTGGTTATTTCATTTCAGATGATCCAGTGCTGAGGTATGACGTGCACCGCAAAATGTATTTTTTCTGAGGCGCCTGCGAAGAATTGCTGCCATTCGGTCAATTTTCAATATTTTTCAACCAATATTTCACAGAATATAGTTCAATAACTACTCTTTAATGTATAATAATTAGAAATAAATTTACTTTTACCGTACGCCCAAAACAAAATCTGTAAAAACCTGTTTTTTTCTGCCTTCAAAACCCTACCCCCCCCCTTAAGTAAACACCCTTAAAACCTATTTTTACCTTGCCGAGCTGTGTTTGATACTGGTGACTTTGAGTTCCTTCACATTATAACTCCTTGCCGCTATCTAGACCTATTCGACCATAGTTACGTCTGCATATTTTAATATTTATCTCTTGTTAAATTTTATTTTATGCATTTTATCATATATTTTATGTATTTTGTTTCGTACATTTTATTATATTTAATTTTATACTTAAGAGAAAGCTCGTTTGTTTCCACCTTGTTTCAGAAAATTTCAATCAAATTTCACGCCGGCTTAGAGTAAATAATTTCAACCGTTTTATTTGTTTATAGCTTATGGCAGCCCTTTCCACGAACGTCCCTTCCGTGTTTCAACACACGCAAAAGCTTTCGCTCATAGCGACCAGAGAAAAGCGTTCTTATAACAAATTCGCTCATTCGCAAGGAAAGTAGGAGAAGCTCCGTGGCAACCATTCATGTCTCGCCGTTCCGATTCGCTCGTTCCGCGGACAGTTTGTGCACGCGTGAGCGGAGCGCACAGAAGCGAGAGCCGAACACCACTTCGATTCGTGTTGCCCGCCACGAACAACTTCGTTGCAGGCCACTTGTCTGGCTGTGCAAAGCTCGTCTTTAGCTTGAATCTTGTATCTATCTGCGATGTATGCTTGTGACTACAGTGCTTGGCGGTAGTTTGCGGACAAGGACTCGTTTTTGTGGTGGATTCGACGTTCGTCGGGCAGTTTTGGTTCGTGTGTGTTTAGTGAGGAGTCGGCAGTGCGTTCCTTCGCAACCGAACTTGAATCTTGCGAGACCGTGAACAGCGGAGATGCCTCATCTTTTCCCGTGAACACGGCACTCGGCCAGCAGTGTCTTCGTCAGTTGGAAACGTAGCTTTGCCTTGAGAGTTTCGCTCGTGTGTTCACATGTCGTGGTCGCCGACGCAACGATAAGAAGTTGGGAATTGGTGTTGGCTCAGCTCTGAGCGAGTTCAATCACTTGGCGAATTTGCGAAAGTTAGGATCATTTCTGGTTGTCGGACGCGCTCTGGTGCGAATTCTTATCGTATCGCCACTCGTCGGCTTATTATTTGTTTATTTATAATTTCGGCGATTTTGCGCGTGTACACAGTGGAAAGTAATTGAAGTCGCTGCTTTTCCGCCGCCTCGTACTGAGATGAAAATGAGATAACAAAAGTCTGTGCTGTGCGAAACGCGTGAAATTGTGTCTAATTCGCAGCACCCACATACATCCTACTTTGGCACGTTGTCGAAAGTAATATGCGCGGTCGAGTGTTTCCTCCAGCATCCCTCAGTTGAGCCGATTCCTGCGAATCCGACATCGCTGTCTGGCGGTAAAAACAGCTGTTCCCAAGCATCCTTGCGTGCTTTGCTCCTGCGAAATTCTTGATTCGAGATTCGCCTGCAAGAATTCTGTTCCTGTTCGCTGAAGTGCCGAGTGTCCTTTTATTATCGTGTTTGTTGTTGCCATTTTTTCGTTGTTGATTTAACATCGCCTTACACATTTCCGTTGCGTGATTCCGATTTCACACTTTATAGTGATTTCGTGGAGCGTCCTTGTTCTACCGCCGGCTGCCACGATGGTGTCCTCAATGGCAAAGTGCGGTGCTCGGTGGGTTGGCAAGCATCCTTTCGGCCTGTTTGCATTTGGGGCTTTAGTCCTGCTTGCCTTTGATGCGAAGTGTTTGGTTTGTGCTAAAAGTGTTGAAGGTACCACATTGGGGCCACGTTCGCATTTGAGTGCCGAAGCAAATGCAAAGGATTCTAGCGAATCCTGTGAAGCTGTTCGTTCGTATTTTGATAGCATGAGTATTACGTATGAACCGGATACAAAACATAAAGGTGAGACACGTTTTCGAATGAACGATGGTAACCGTGCACCTGCGACATTTTTGCATTTTTACCAAGTGAACATGAACAAGTTGAGGAACTTTTTTGACCATTTAAACCCTCGCCAAATAATCTGACACGTATTTTATGTTTGAATTCTGTGGTAGGGCAAATTTCGTCATCAATAGCGATATCTCGAGCTGAGTGATCCTAAATTTAGGAAATAAACAGCTCTATTTGGCTGGCTTGCATTTTGTGCTGCTTTCTAGCTTCCTTCTGTAATTAAAGGCTAAAACGCAAAATGTTAGCCATGCAGTCCTTTATGAATGTCCAATGCAGAGAATTTGTGACAACCGAACAATTTCTTGCGTTTCAAAGTTTCTAAGGGTTTGCGCCAAAGTTACAGCAAGGTTGGGATCAGAATATAAATAGAATAAATCAAAGTGCCAAGTGCATCCTGATTAGTTGGAAGCAACCCTAGTCCACGGCCAGCTTGTTTAAGACTAATTTTGTGCTGAGGATGCTAGTAAATTTTATATCCTTGGGATATAGTGCTGACGAATGTATTCTTGATGATCTGCCTACGTACTGGATACTATCCAAATCCTTAAACCAATGTTAGTGTAGGCGAGCAAAGCTAGGATCCTGGAAAACGATTCCAATATTGTCCTGTAATTTAACGGGGGACACGAGTTTGTGATACTAAAAAAACGCATATTTTTGTGTTTTTTTTTTTTAAAACAGAATGTCTAATTCTTAAAAGTTTTTTTAAATTTGGACATTGTCAAGCATTATTCTTAGAATATTCTGCTACATTTCCTTCAAAAAATATTGAAAATTCAGCCAGTAATGATTACCTCTAAAAATATTTCCATGCGCTAGTCGAATGATTCATGATTATTTCATCTGAAATTAAGAAAAAAAGCAAAGGGATTCCTTAGTGGATCAGTTTATTTCGAATTTGAACCAAGCAACAACAGGAAAATAGAATTTGAACGATTAAACCGACGAACAAAAATTGACTTTTGAATTTTTGGTGAAGGAGCATTCAAAAAACTCGGATTTTTGCCGAAACTTGCTCTTTTTGTTTAGTTAAAAATAACTTATAATTGAAAAAATCCGCCGTTCAATAATGAGTATCCAGTATTTGAATGAAGCGTGAAAAGTTGTGTCAAAATCGGTCGAAAAGTTTAATAGAAATTTTTACTACTGACTTGAAAACAATAGTTTTGAGAAAAACTCGAATAATCGAGTCACTCGATCAAAGTTTGACACATGAATAAAATAGAGAAAAAATTGATTGTCAACTTACATGGAATCGTCGGTTCCAACCCCATAAAGCAGTTTGGTTGTAGTTGCTGCATGATCCAAAACATCCTTTTACTACTCCATCCTATTTTATTCAGAACAGGAGCCATAAAATTGCCTTAATGCTTTAATCATAATCAATTGGACCAAGCCTCCGGAGACTCACTTGTATTTACTTCTGAAAGCTTTGCTTCTAATGAGGTCAAATTTTCCGAGAAAAATTCTTATAAGTTGTAATATCAGAAAATAGAAACAGATTGAATTGATTTGCAGACCCTTTTCCCTCTTAAAGAAAACCTGCATCCAAGAAAGCATGAAACACAGTTGAGACTGTATTTCAACTTGTAAAACAATTCTTAAAGGAAGTACCTGTTTTCCCAAGCAAAAAATTGAAAAAATTGACAAACGTCCTAGGATAGAGCGTACAATAAGTCTACTACCATTCTTGACGACTAAAATCTTCTGAATAGTGAGACACGTGCTTTGTGCAAATAAGGTATTTGAAGTTTTCATCATTGCAACCGCAACGGTCTCGATTTTTTTTTTCATTTTTTGCCTTTTGTAAGAATAAATCATTGTAATACCCTTGTCCTTTGAGAGACCTGTTTTGGCATGGATCATATCAATTTTTCCTTCATTTATACGGCACCGAAAAATAAATCAAGTTATTGTTTATTTTTGACAAATTTTCAAAAAAAATTCAAAAAGGAAGACCTATTTACTTCAGGTATTGACATAACGATTTGCATCCTCAGAGGCCAAAGACTTCAACAACTTCTTAAAAATAAAGACTTTATAATATAATTTTAGAAAGCGCTATAAGTTTGCTTCGTTAAAAAGGTAACGGCAGCGTCCTATTTTATAACTTTTCGAATGTTTGCTGGATAATTTGACTTAAAATTTTGATTACTTATTTTGCATATTTAATATTTTGCACTCTATTAGGTTCTCTACTAAAAAAAATTTAAAAAAAACTTTGACAGAGTTGCGTTTGCAATGATGCAGACTTCAGACACCTCTTTATCGGTAGTTCCAGTAGTCTTCAACTGGTTGAATAGTTCGGCATGTCGAAAGAGACACTTTTTACACCCTTAGCTTTTGAATCTACATTAATATGCAAAATTATTTATGTAAAATAATTCGCGTTGAACCTTGAACCTATCTTCAAACACCTTTAACCATAGGACAGTACCATTCGTACGCCAAGTGAATTTTGCTAAACGGAAGGTTATTTCGCTTCCGTCAAAATTCGTTCTCCTTTCGGCTTTGAAAGGCGCTCGCTCGCATCCTTCAGAGCAAGCTGAAGGTATCTGATGTTTGCATGGTTGTCTCAAAACGGTCTGTTTTATTTTCACATTTTTTGTTTAAGACCGCTCTGTTTTCAACGATGCTTAGTTCAGAGTTGTCTGGAGACCGTTTCATTTGCAACCATTCAAATGTCTTACACCCAGCTGACTCAGTCACCAACAGAGACAGAGAATCTGGAACCAAAGCTTGTCCTTGCAGGATCATAAGGTGAAAAATATAGATATGTCTAAAAAGCATTGAGCCTTTTTCTATCATTTTTCGATTGAATATTTCTTTTATTTAAAAAGGATTTTATTTGGGTACATATTGTCCATTATAATCTATAACCTTTTGCCATTTTTTGGGTAGAGCCACTATTCCATCTGTGCAGAACTACTCTGGTTTATCGGCGAAAGACTAGGCCAATCGATTTTCACAGTCCTTTTTTAAAGTCAATTTCTTTTCACTAAGGAAGTTTCGCAAGGACCGAAACAAATAGTAGTTAGATGGTGCAAGGTCTGGACCATACGGTGGATGCATCAAAACTTCCCAGCCAAACTCTGTCAATTTTTGCCGGGTCATCAAAGATGTGCCTGGCGGTTTTTTTTGAATTGCTTGTTGCAATTTGGTTAATTGGTGACAGTACAGATCCGAATTGAGTGTTTGGCCAGGTTCTAGCACATTATGATAAACAATTCCCTTCCAATCCCACCATACACACTGCATAACCTTATTCGTCGTCAATCCTGTGTTTGAAGTTGTTTGACCATACTATTTTTCGAACAAAATTCTCGTATCTTACCCATTTTTCATTGCCCGTAATGATTTGCTTCGAAAATGGCTCGAATTCGTTGCGTTTTATTAGCATTTCGTAAATGGAATTGTGTTAATTCACACGGCACCCAAACGTGGAGCTTCTTTGTGTATCCAGCCTTAAGCAAATGGTTCAAAACTGTTTGGTGATAGATATTCAGTTTCTTACGAATGTCATGGCTGCTTAGGTGTCGGTCTTCATCAATTTTTTCTAAGATTTCATCGACTTTTTCAGTGATTGGTCGACCTGAGCGAGGTGCATCTTTGACATCAAAATTCCCCGAACCAAAACGAGCGAACCATCTCTTGGCTATGGCTTTTGATAAAATATCTTGACCGTAGACACCACAAAATTTTTCACGAGCCTGCGATGCATTCTCACCTTGATCGTAGTGATATTGTAAAATATTACGATTTTTTTTTCAGAAATTTCACTCAGTTTGAATGAATACAACTTTTAACACGAATGTCACCTTTCAAACGCATGTCAGTTTGACTCAATCTGATTAGTTTTGCCAGATATATGACAACGGACACCATCTAGTGACAAAAAAGGCTGAATACTTTTTAGACTATCAAATATTTAACCATAGAACATTGTACAACTGCTGAGGATCGTAGTTATCTGAACTTTATGTCGCTGCACGGCAAGCTCTCATTTTTTGGATAGTTAAACATGATTTTCTTTTTTCTTTTTAAATTCAATTTTTGAATTTCTATTTTTAAATTTTTGCATTTTATTTTCCCTCGACTCCATTTTGATTCTAGTCCAATAATTCACCAATTTCAATAAATAAAATAAAATCGAGATCGTATTGTTTGTAACAACGATACAAATTATGGATACCTCCGAATTGTGCTGTGTTTCCAGTAATGGCGGGTTTCAGCTGTCAGGAGCCATTGTCGGCTGAAGATGGTTAGAGAATGATGAAATGCTACCTGACTAGAAAGAAGCGACTCAAACATCTCATTTTGGTCAAATTTTTGTGTAACACTGTAAACGGTTTTTAATTAAGATTTCATGATTTTCTTAGGGATCTGAAGTTTGCAGCGCTGCAACCGCATCGTTGTTGAATTTGAAGCATAATTTGGATCTATTTTTTGTAATTTCTTTTCGCAATTTTGACTCTACTGACATTTATCTAGTTTTTCACGTCAGTCAAATTTTAGTAAAAAATATAAAAAAGTGCAAAAATTCTCAAATTTCAGGCGCTTCTGCTTCTGATGGTAGTGCATTCATCGCTTTCTTCACACCTATGCACTTTGGGGAGAAGTCTGAAGTCAGCATCGTTGCAATTACGACTATCTTTAATTTTTGCACTTTTTTAATGTTTTTGGATAGTTTTGGTGAATTTTAATCACATTTAAGAATCTTTTTTTAACTCTTATAAGTTTGTATTTCAATTTATTCATCTATTAGAAGCAAATCGTGAAGAAAATTGACAGGGTTGCGTTTACAACGATGCAAACTTCAGACACCTCAATAAAAGGGATCTGTCTCGGTCTCAAATTTTGTTCACTTTTTGAATAGTTGACTCGACTACAATTTTTTTAAATTGTCTTTGCAAATTTGAATCATTTTCACTAAACAAATTTTAAAAGCAGTCAAATCGGTGGCAAAAGTAAAAAAATGAAAAATATGAAGACCATTCCATTCGAATCGACGCAAACTTCAGACACCTCTTTATCGTCAGATCAGTGTGGCGCTAGAAATGGCGAAAAAAGTCCATAAAGTCATACCAAATGACAGTTGGTAGTAAGGACATGATAACCAAAGTATGATTTTGAAAAAAAAATCCCTCGGAGCGATTTTAAGTTGGCGTTTGGATACTAGAAAGCGGTGGCACGATTGACTTCTTGAATAAACATGGATAGACTATTTGACACAATTTTATGCAGCTTCTAACCAAGTCAACTGATACAATAAATCAAAATTCAACTATGATATTCGGCCAATTCAACTTTGTCTGCGTTCTTATTTCCTGGGGAAAGCAATTTGTTGCAGAACAGCTATGAAATGGAATTATAATTATCAAATGAATATTTCAGCGGCGCCATAAATCATTGAGCAATCACAAAGATAAACATAAGAAAGAGCGATGAAAATTTCATTCAAGCTTTCAGCAAGTAGCGAAGTGAGTAGGTTCGTCCTACTAACAATTTAAACCTATCTGCCCAACGGTATTGTGAAGGATCGCCTAGCAAAAAACAAATGGAAAAAATGCTGGTGGTGTTCTATCATGACCGATAGGTATTCTCCATCCTTCTTGCGGACTCCTTCGTACAGCTTTCGCCCGGAATGTTCTTGTCATCGAGCCACTGTACCATTGGTCTCTTGAAAATCTTAAGATTATCATTCCATTTACCGCAACATACACCTCCGGTCAAGACTCCTTGGCCAAGCAATCAGATCTTCAAAGATTGGCCATCCACAAACCAAACTAAACAAGGCGCGCGGAGAGGACTCGCCCGGCTAAAACAACAACGTCGAAATAGATGCAGGTTCGGACCAAGACCAAGATGAGATCCAGGTCCGGTGAGACCATAAATGAAACAAAAAGTTGAAAATCAACAAAAACAAGTCTTCGAGGGGCCCAGGAGTGAGAAGATGCTTTTTAGTGTGTAGGTGGTTAAACATAAATCAATAAATACCTGCACGTTTGATCTTAACCGATCTTCAGAACCAAGGTTTGGCCTTAGCTTGGCCGTTTGCATTCTTTCCGATACGTACTTAAGAGCAGCACCATCAGCAGCAGCTCTTTGTCCTCAGGAATTTCTTGTATGCCTGCAGACATATGTGTGTGCTGCAGGGATAAAAACTGTGCGTTCGGATTGAACCAAGCAGAACTGGACATCGACAAAGTCGTTCTTCGTCATTTATCTTTTTCATTGTACATTTTCTCACAGCTTGAAAATTTAGTCTGCGCTTGCAAAAATCATTTTCACATGGACCTGTGAATTTGTAGAATGGAGCGGCGCCGACGCCATTGAATTATCTGATTGTGTTCTCTGATTATCAATGTTTTTTATTTAACGTGATCCTAAACAATCTTTATCAGCGCCTCGGACTTTTTGTTAGATTTTATTTATCATGTCCGGAGATCTAATTATCAGAGTCCGCTCGTGAGCCGACATGAACTCTCTTATCAGAGACTTTTTCGCAGTTGACCACACATTTTTCGCTGTTGCTAAATATAAACAACAAAATTTATCGACATGCACACATACGACGTGTATGTCGGAAAATGAAGTGGTGTCATAAAAATTTTAATTATTTCCAACATAAAAGTTCTTCATACCTGATCGGCATTGCAAATGCATGGAAAGTCGAGCCCGTTGCCTTCCCTTTTTATCCTGAACGTTAAACGATCATCATCCATAAAATAAATTGCTCAGGCAGCGAAAGATTTTGACCCCGGAACATCTCGTTTTGGGTAAATGAAAGATAACACGGTGCAACACTCTTTTTTAGGTATTTTCTCAAACTATTTTGTTTATCAATATTTAGCCAGGTTTTATCTAATTCGTGAAATTGTTTGAGATTAAACATTATTTATTGCTCTCTATTTGTGTTTCCATCGTAATCGCTGATATGTTATACGGCATTCGATGTTAAATTGGCGCATGAGAGGTCTATCAATTTCTGCACGATTGCCCGAAAGTAGAGCTCGATGTAACAAACTAAAATATTTTGTTAGTTTTGAGGCATCTTCTATCAACTTTTAAATTATACATTTCAAAGCATTCAATCGCATGATAATCCATTACTTTCGAATATTTCTAACCTTCTGTTCGGATACAAACTGTGTCGAGGTGGAGATTCATGTTTTTTCAATTAGCAAATCAGCAGCTCATTCAAAAAAGTAGTAACAAATTCAAAAACGACCACGACTCATCAGTCAAATAACAAATGATTGACAGACACTCTCAAATCTTCAGAAATCTACATAAATTTTTACAAATTCCACTGTCGTTAAATACTGATGATGCATATAATCAAATGTTAAGTGTTACATGGGTCAAGGCCGTGCAGAGTGCACCAGAGGCTTAAGCCTAATTTTGATGCTACCAAAAATTGAGTCATTCGTGATCAAGGCTGGTGTCGCGGACATCTTGTATTTGTAATATGTTAAAATGCAAAACTTGCACTCAATTGGAAAATTTTCAACAAAAACACAGATTTATTAAGAATTCATGCTTCCGCAATATGCACATAATAAATATTTGATTCAAGGTGGTATCAAAGTTACTTTGGCACCAATTAGCATTTTTTTTTTTTTGTTTGAAATTTTCATCCATTTTTCCGTGTGAACGGTCGCAGGTGTCTTAAGTTTGCAGCATTGCAAACGTCTCCAATTTTTCATTTTTTCAATGTTTTTCTCGAAAAATTTGACTGGAAAGTTTGGCAAATTTTATTCGGATATTTGAATGTTTTGCACTTTATTAGGATTTCATATCAGTTTGATTATCTACTGAAAAGAAATAGGAAAACAATTTGACAGCGTTGCGTTTGCATCCATGCCAATGTCAGACACCAATAGATCGCCCATTCATTGATAAGTAAAAATCAATTCGAAACTTTTGTTTTTATCGCTGAATTTGACGAAGAGTTGTATCACCTATGCCTGATCACCCATTGTCGAAATGATGTTATTTGATTTTATCATAGTTGAACTTACGGATCAAACAGGCTCAACAGCCACTATTTGTGGCTACTGTCAAAAAATGATTGTTTAATTTAAAGGAATAGCGCGAAAAGGGGTGGATTGAACGGGCGAAAATAATCAAACGAATCTCTTAAAATTTAGTAATGTTGAGAAAAAAGCGGATTTTTTGTTAACTTTCAAGCGGGCAGCGCTGTCATTTGCCAGGACAGCAAAAGCGATCTATCCCATAGATCTTTACAGTGTATTCTATATATCTTTTTCGATCATGTAGAAATAAAACGCTTATTGGCAACCAATCATTTATTTTTATGTATTTAGAAACATTATCATTGCGTTTAATTTAAAATTGTTGAAAACTAGTAACTTAAACACAGGAAAAAATCATTATAAAATCAAATAATATACCTCAATAATATTTTTGGAATCAAGACTTTCTTACATACCTGAAAGAAGTTGGCATACCCAGTAAAAAAGAAAAAATATGACAAAATAAGAAAAATAAGAATAGACAAAGCAAACTTCATTGCAAACGAATATAGTTTGGCTTCTGCAAATATTTCTCCGGCATGATGTACATAATGACTACGATTGCCTTCTGGATTGACACCGATTTTTGCACCTTTTTCTGAATGTGCTGGAACTATCGCTTGTTTCATTATCGTCAAAATCCATAATCAAGTGCTCCCTTATGTTTTTTTTTCAGTTTTCTTGGAAGGCTTACCATCGTTGCTCTCCCTTGGACGTACTTTTTTGACAACTCAACGCCATAGCCACATATTTCGCCTTTTCGTATGATCACATTATTTGCTGTCAATGCCACAAAGGCATCTATTCCAGCAAAATCCAGAAAACGAAAAAAGAGTGTGAAAGGCCATCTATCATTCTTTCTTGATGTCGATAATTCTTTTCTTTTTTATTCACGTCATCGACATTGCCTTTTGTTTTATTCTAAAAAGTAATTACGCTGGGTTTGCCTTTTAACATTTGTTTTTCATGAACTTCAGATGAAGTGATGCTATTAGAACTACAAATCTTCTTTTTTAGCACGTGAGATACAAGCTAGATGTATCAGAAGTCCAAGTTGACGTCAATGTTCAACTCGGTTTCTATCTGTAACTTGTGACGGTATGTCTTTCTTGTTTTTACGCAGGGTACCCATAACAGAAAGCATATACTTTTTGGCCAAAAGGACCACCAAAGGCATACTGGTGTACCAATTGTCGATTTTTAGGTTTCGTCCAGTTTTATTTTATATACTCTGGGAAAGGACATTTTCTTCGGAAATCTGCTACATCTCATAAAAATCAAAGTCCTAGCCCAGAGAATAAGGTGAAAGACAGTTTTGTCTACACATTTCAAAAACCTTTAATTGGTTCGCTGTCCGGAGCACGACGAGATGCACGTGGATGAGCATAATCAAGCCGCAATGAATTGAGTAGAAATTTCATTCCTTTCAGTGACAAATTACTAGGAAGTATAGGTACCATCACTAGCATATAAATGCTTTAGACTTGCATGTGATGTCCTCATGAGTCCTGCTGATGTGTAAATCCGAAATGTGCTCGATTTCTGCAGTATCAGTCGTTTTGCAGTCTCCTGGTATGCCTTACAATGGCGCTTTTTTAAAAAATCAATTAAATCAATTCATAAAGTGTATAATATTTGGGACATGGAAATCATAACGATATCACATCAACGGCTTCAGTTGCATACGTACCCTTGTGTGATAACTTTCCAAAACTCTTTTGTTGGAATACATGAGGGTCCAAAATTTATGTAAGGATATACCTCAGAAATCGTTTGTAGTTGCAAATATTGTACTTGATGCCGACACAATGATCATTAACTATTGTTTATACTACAAATGACTGCTTTTGTGTTTCCTTTTCAATAGTGGAGGCTTTCTAAGAAGACTAATACTTACAATACTACCTAATTTTTGAACCAATTCTTCTAACAATTGATGAAATCATAAATTTTTATTATTAATTTAAGGCAGTACTCTAGTGTGTCAATTTAAAAATCCACCATTGTATTTTTTCATTACTCGTGTCTAAAACATGTATAGAAAACGTTAATAAAAGGATTTTTCGAATTACGAAGTATTTACAAGTTACTGCCGGAAACTGTAAACCTATATTTGGAGCGCGCTGGGTCTGCTAGCTAGGGTGTCTGGCTGTCAAGTCGAATTTGCTCAAGGATTCTGAAGTTTGCTTCGCTGCAAACGCAACGGTCGCTAATTTATTTCACTTTTTGATTTTTGTCGATGATTGGACTGACATGAATAACTACTAGAGTACAATTATGACAGCCTCTTCACAAATTTTTATGAAAACTTTAGCCTAACTAACAAAAGTAAAACACATATGTATAAAATCACGCAAACGTTGCATTTGTAACGGTGCAAGCTTATAAAGCTCTTACCAAGCTCTAAATGTTTACCCAGCTCTTAAGTATACTAAATTCAACACATGGAGACCCGAAGCTGTCTGTCTGAACATCTGTGTATAGCGTTTGTCGGACAGTTTCGTCGTGGCATCGACACAGTACACATCGTAGTTTACCTTGTTCGATAAACTTTCGAAAATAATTGAAAATTGATAAAAAGGAAAGAGTTCATAGAGATTGGAGATGGAAAAGTAAATTCGACAGATAATGAGATAAGTAAGAATGAAATGCATAATACCTTCATCGTTTTGCTTGAATGGTTTAATGTTAGCTCGGCTATTCCTTAGGTCATATGCTGGTTTTTCCGAATCAATAGATATAAGGAGTGTGTTTAGTAAGCTAGTTTTTCCGGATGAATAGCTAAAACGAACTATATTTTCTCGGAGCTCCAAGTTTCGAACAGGCTACTGACTTTGAAATACTAAAAGGATCAGGAAATGTATTAAATTTAAATAATTTTTGATAATGTAAAACATTTATTAAAATATATCGTTCGTCGAAAGGCTTTCTACATTCAATTTTGTTATAGATTATCTATGTTTGGGGTTGCACGTGCGATCTATCATTGGTCATTCATCCTCGCATCAATTTGAATCCATCAATATCATCTTCAATAAATTTTATTGTAATTTAAATAATTTAAAAATACATACAGAGCTTGAAATGTAAATACCAACTTTTAACTCATTATTATAATATGATTAAAGTGGGGTTTATTTCATGCATAGTTTCCACGTAAACTCACATATTCAGAATATGTAGCAGACCGGAAATTCGTTAGCAATCAACAAATTCATTTTATTTAGGAAAGATATAAAAATAAAATGAATAATAAACACTCCAAACGGAAATAAACGTAAAATAAACACTCAGATAAATGGATTTTCCTCTCCGTTTTACAGAGTATCTATTCGGTTTATATGGTCATCAGTAAAGTAATCTTTTAGCACATATAATAATATCGAAATATAACAAATAAAAAGTTAAATCCTTTTAATTGCTTCTAACTTTTTCCTCGACTAATCTAATACTTGGGAATTGACTACTTGGATCAATTCGTTGTAGCAACGATTTTACCTTTCGGAAATAAAGATGCAACGGCCATCATTATTGAACGATTCCCCAAAACAAACGTAAATTCTCGCAAATATAATGTGTTAATTAAATCATATTTAGAAACACATAAACTTGGAATCCTTCCCACAAGATTTTATCGTTCCTTATTCTCAATTTTCGCTCTCTGCTTCAACCAAGTGATTTGAAACCATTGCATCAGTCGACCGGAAGATTCTCGAGAACAAGCTGAAGGAGATCCACAACGACGGTTGGGAATCAAATGGAAATAATGCAACAGAGCACACTATACAGCAGGAGATATAGCGAAAGTCCAACACAAGATTCAGTTCAACCATAAGATATTTGCCGTCTCGGATTAAGGCAAGTTCTTTCGCTGGCGAAATGAGTGGCCTGGGGATTGGGGTATGTGGGGAGTACTAGGAAATGGAGATTGGCATCGATCGATGTACCCGGCAAAGGGCACACAACGAAGACAGTCGCGAAATCTCCCCCAAAGATACCACTAATACATACAAAGCCGAAGATATGATACCGGTTACAACATTCGAAGGATGCACGATATTTTGGTGAGGAGGACTGAGTTGAGCAGGAGATGAAAAACACGATGCTAGTGTGTTACAACCAAGTCGAGGAGCTGCCGTCCAAGAATTATTGTTAATTTATGTGGTCGTGGAATGAGCTAGCAAATATATTGAGGATTTGGATCTAGTCCTTGACGCGACGCCTGCAAAGAGTTAGTGTTCTACAAACTGCCAAATTTATGATAGACAAAGAACATTGAGTGTGATAACAGAGAACTTAGTTGGGGTAGCCCCACGAAAGAAGCGGCAACTCATCACTCGATTTGAAGGTCTTGCTTTACCTTTGATGAACTAAGAGTCAACCAGAAATGCAGACAACTGGGTATAATTACAAGATGCCCAATTGCAAACAGTTTGGTGAACGCTTTACGAGAAGAATGCGATTTCGTCCACTCTCTTGGTCCGCCGTCCATCGTTGTCGATATGCAGAGTTCCATCTTAGGCCAAGTCAACGATCTTTCGGGTATTTCTCTCTGAAGCAAAGTCCGTCGTGTTGCAGTTGCAGTTGCAGCCTTTCGTGAGGATATAGTCTGAGTTTGCTTCGTCACTTAGACGAGTCTCTCGATTCGAAATTGGTGTTCTAATAGTGGAGCGAGTGGCAACAACCATAATCCCAAATCAACTATCACAATATGTCCACATGTTGCCACCATCCCCAACCCTCATCCCGCTGGGTGGCGACCAGAGGGAATGTCTCAATTACGTGTGCTGCAGGCGCAAGCTGGCTGAAGCTCTAGTTGATTCCGAAACTGAAACAGACACTTTGGCATTTTGATATTTCGAAATGCCAACTGAAGAAAACGACCAGTGCCCGGACTCCCAACGCCTCGGAGGGCAATGGCATCACTCGCTATTTTTAATGTACATCATGCAATTATTTTGGGCATTCATCTTAAAGGGAGGTTGAATTACTGGATGTTCCTTAAGCGGCTAGACGATGGACGGGTTTTTTATTCCCGGGGTATTTTCAGGGTGCTACATGTCGGTCCTGGTCCTGGATTGTGACGATTTGCATATGTACCAAAGTGGCAACAACTGTGTGTGTCAAGTTGAATTTGTTGAAAATGTCAACGGAATTATCAAGATAATTTATTATGGCAATATATCCTATGAAACAATGAAGGATTATTGTAGACATTTTGTATTTTCGACCGTATTTCTGTAGATAGGAATTTTTCGACGGGGCTGAAGGTCTCAAAATGCAGGTTCAAAAAGAAAAAGAAAATGGATGTAATGAAAATTTTTCCTGTGCCAGAAAATCAATAAAAATAGACTATAGAAAAAATATCGTAGTATTGAAACCAGATTTATCATGAAATATTTTGAAAAACTAAACTTTAAATCAACTTTGCTCGATGAATGCTAAAAAATTGAAATCTTTATAGTACATTTGCGCTAAATCTTCAGCACATCCCTACATTTCCTCAATCCTAAATCAATGTTCACGAAGTTATCGTCCTTGTATCATATTTAATTCACCTTCTTGCCCTTCCAACTCGAAACCAAAGAACCATTAATGATTAGATTTTAATCAAGATAATGAAATAGTTTCATGCCACGTACGCATTATAAACTTAACGTTGCTTCCTTATTTGTTTGCATGACCAGTGCTAACTACTACGCTATACTTTATTAACTTCACATTGCTGTGCAATTAATTATTCACTTGTCAACTTTGGTAAAATCCTAACTTTTTTCATTACTTGCACGCATATGAAACTTTTGTCGCATTTTCTCGTCAAGATTTGTTTTTTTAAATGGCTTTAGGGCTTATCTCCTTTTCGAGTGATGGAATTGTTAATGAAACGCGGACTTATTGCAGGTCTCTGTAATTAATTTAGTTTAACTCAAACGGAAATTGTTACAAACAGAAGCAGAAAAGGGAAAAACCTGAGAGTCTCAAAATAAGATATAAATTTTGGTTAATTCACAAATTTATGTTCCATATTTTTTTAAAATTTTCTTCACGTCAAAAGGTTGATCTAAGATTTTGGTATTCATTTAATAAAAAATTATGGTCAAAGTGTATTACACAATCGCAATGTTGAAATTCTGGTAAACGTAAACATATCCAAATGTGACCCATTATTTGAATTGCCCGCCATTTATGAGATAAAGTGTTGCCAGAGAAGAAGCAAATGTAAATAAGACAGTCAAAGTTAGATAACTGACAGTTAGGGGTTAGTAAAATTTGAGCACTACGTGCAAGAGCAACACGTTTTCCATGTTGAGCTGTATTTGAAAAATAATCAAGGTGCAGTAGCTAGAGTTCAAAATTTTCGGACAAAATATCGTCAGAATAATGGTTTGAATACGTGAGCCAATACAACCGTGAAAAGAGTAATTCAAAATGGAGGCGGGGAATCTATTAATGATATTTGATGCTCTGGCCGTCCTTTAACAAATCGTTCGAGACAATGTACTGAAGCAGTTACCGAAGGACAAAATATGATGGGAATAGTGGTTTTAAATACATCAACCGTCATGGTTTAAATACATCAACCGTCAAATGAGTGATTCAAAAATTTCGGGACAGTGAATCAATTGGCAATCTTTGATGCTCTGGTGACACATAATGACTCGAGACATAACATCGAAGCAGTTTGTGAAATTGTTGCTGAAAGCAAGGGAAAATCATTAAGACGTTGTGGTCAACAAATAGATATTTCGAGAAGCTTTCTTCATAGTATTCTGACAAAAGATTTCAGAACGCATTCGACCTTTAGTTAACGCTACAACTGACTCACGTTGTTCACACCGACCTGGTAAAGCGGACAAAGCTGGTTAAATGGATGACCGAGCAGCAACAAATAATTGCTGGTTTTTCAAGCAAAATCATCTTCATTAATGAAGCTCATTTTCATCTTGATTGTTATTTTGCAAAATTTTCGAATTGAGGATTTAGAGCATCAACGAATTCAGGATTTTGAGCATTAACAAGTGATTTTTGAGAAAAAATTTCGTCCAAAGCATGTCACTGTTTGGTGCAGATTTCAAACTAAGATTCTCGATATATAACTCTAAGCACCTTAAACATCCTTCAGCCGAGCTGTTCAAAATGCATGTGACTCTGCTAGACAATGAGAATGTTGAAACTTTTAAGGCCGTCGTCGTTGTTGACGTCAAATAGACAAAAAAATACCCTTACGTACCTTCAAACAATACAAAAAGCCTTGTTAGAACTTGTTCAACTTTTGCGATTTTACATTCTGACTGCTCCTCCTACAATCTAAAAAATCGACAGGATTTTTTTTTGATGGCTCTGCTTGCAAGGAAGAGGAGAGAGATACGTATACCTGTAGAAAGGAAATACGAAGCATCTTCATACCTTCTTTTACGTTTCAACGAAATACGCTAAAATTTCATGCAAACTTTTCCATCAACTCTCAACATAAGATCCAGATAGAGAGAAAGAGAGGAGGGGAATGCCAGGACGACACATAAAAATGAGACCTACACAATAGGAAAATGTCAAACTTATGAAAACTTTAAGTGCAAGCATGCCAACTGAATCACATCCAATTTATGTTCTTTAATACTTTTGTGAAGAGTAAGAATGAGTTTTAGGCTCGTCCTTTTATAACAACCATGCCATGATGATGATTCATTGGTAAAATGTTCCTTTTTTGCTTCGCTCTTTGGCTTCTGTGTTTATGGCATCTCTTCATACTAAGCCTGAAGTTATGGTTGAGCGTGTGTTGTATTTGTATTTTTTATTTTTTTGAATCCTTTCCCTTGCGTTATTCTTCTCATGTTATTCCAGATCCCTCACACGGTTGCTTGCCTACTTTTTACAGGGAAAATTATGTGAATGCTGAAATGCACTACAAGGCAGAATGTTTTGAAATATACACTAAAATCGATGAAATATAGTAAATGTAGGGGTATTATGCACCGGTGGGAAGAATAGCTTGTTATGAGCTGGTCGAAATCTGTAAATTTTTTATTTTTTTACTTTTGCTTCTGTTAGTAAAGAAATCTCTTCGTTTTTCTTTCTCAATTTATGCGTTAATTTTAAGCATATGATTGTGTTCCTTATTCATCGTGCAAGATATTTTTATTACTATGTTTTCTTATTCGGGGAAAAGATGTTTTCCATGGTGACTTTGAATACATAAACTAAAGACCGAAATATTTCTATGGTTGCTAAAAGCTGCTTCTAAGGTTTGCTTTCGAAGCTCGTTTTAAAGTTTATTTTCATTCCCGTCAATTTATAAAATAAAAAATATCCTGCTCATGCACGGTTTCAACGACTAAAAATATTTATAACTTTTTCCTCAATGTCAGTACTTTGTTATCACTCTTCAATAAATTATTAATATACAAAAATAAATAGTATGTGAAGTTTGTGTCATGTGTGCCCTTCCAGAGGTGTCTGAAGTTTGTATCGTTGCAAACGCAATGTTGTAAAATTTTTATACTTATTGTTTTTAGTTGAAATGAAAACCTACTTGAGTGCCGAAAATTCACAAAAGGCCGATTAACATTTACAAAAGTTTAAGTCAAATAATCCAAACATTCAAAAAGTAAAAAAAAAGCAAGTTGGAGATTGTTGTGTTTGAAACAATAGAATCTTCAGACATTTTCCTTCTACGTCTTCCAAAAATAAAAGATATTCACTTAGAAGAAGATTTAAGTAATTTAGTCTTCGTCATTCTTCGAGGTTTTGTATAATTGGATCCTTTTTCCCATGGAACCGATGAAGAAGTCTTCAGTTCAACCAGTCAGTTGTTTTCCGTTGTCATGCAGGTTTTTATTTTTTGTCTTTTTTTGCAGAATGTTTGAAAGTTTGTGGCACCTGGCTGATTGTTTTCCACTCGATGGTGAAAGGCATAGTAGGCATACATAAATATGCAACTTTTTTTTTATTTAAAAATTCTGTTGCTGTTTGATATCCATGCTTTTGTATTTTAATCTTTTGCTAAACCTGCAGAGCGTGTAAAAATTCATTGTCTATTTCGGGATCAGAGTCAGTAGGTTGGACAAGGTAGTTTTTCCCAAGTTAACAAACGTCAAACGCATCCATATGTTTGCAAAAAGATCCCAAAAGGCACACTCTGTCATGCTCATATACTAGTATTTCTGCCAATAAGATGTGTAAGAGCGCACCTTCTATAAGATAGATTTCCGAGAGATATTTCAAGAAATTGTTCTCACTCAGATGAAAGAACTCAAAAGATTCTAGATCCTTTTGGGTGTATACATGAAGGATTCGTAAGACTTGATTTCCAATCGTATTACCTACAGTGATGCGGAAGCTCGGTAGCTAAAGGTCGCCTCACTCATACGAGGCAGAAAAGATGGACGAAATTGTGCGGGCTCTCTTCCCTATCCATCCCGCCATCGTTGAAGCCGTTCACTATGAAACACAGACGGGAATCCCATTTTTCACGATGGAATTGAAAAAAGCAGTATTGTCTTTGAAGGCCAGAAAGACTCCAGGACCAGATGGGATTCCAGCTGGGGTGCTATAAATGGTCTTCCACTTTTCCCCTGACCTGCTCCTCCGCATGTTCAACGCATGCCTGCGTGAAGAGGTGTTCCCAGAGTGCTGGAACGTGGAGAGACTTGTGCTCATTACTAAGGGAAAAGGGGATCCCGAGTCGCCAGCTGCATACCGCCCACTGTGTATGCTTGACATGGCCGGAAAAGTTTTTGAAAAACTTATCAGGGAAGACTCGCTGACGTGATTCGTGCTGCCGGGGTCTATCTCTCGAGCAGTATGGCTTCAGAGCAGGCAGCTCCACCATCGATGCAATTGGAGAAGTAGTGAGCGCGGTCCCGACTTGCGGATTCATACATTATTTCCACACGACGGGTCGTCCGTCTCGTTAATCTGCATGTCCGAAGTGCATTTAACTGCGCTAGATAGGTGGATATTCTGGAAGTGCCAGAAAAGCGTTTCGAAGTACCAGTATATCTGATGCGGATTCTCAGGGACTATATGAAGGACCGCAGCCTACTTTATGACTCGATGGAAGGTAGGCGAAGTACGATTCTTACTTCAAGTGTCGCTCAGGGCTCAATTCTTGGCCCGGACCTGTGAAACATGTCCTACGGTGGACTGCTTGGGCTTGAATTGCGGGATGATTCACGCTTGATCGGCTATGCGGACGATGCCGCGGCACTGGTCGCTGGAGCCACAGTAGACCATGCGCAACTCAGACTCAACATGTTAAAGCGGAGGGTAATGGACTGGATGACCGCTCATGGTTTCAAGCTAGCACTGCAAAAAACCGAAGTGGTCATCCTGACAAAGAAGAGTATTCCCAGAGTAAGGCCTATCAGTGTTGGGGACGAGCTGTGCCAACGGGAAGCGGTTGGCACAGCCTTCCCGTTGGAGAAGAGATTCCCATAATCCGAAGACGCCTCTACGAGTAGGAAGACGAGGCATAGCCCGAAGTAATGTGTTAAACGGTGCCAGCCTAGGTTGTCAGGTTGACAGGGGAGGTGTTTAGTGGGTAGTTCAAAAGCATTATGCGTCTGGGAGTCCTACACTCAGGGCGTAAACAGCCTTCACGTCCCTACCACAAAAAAAATCGTATTACCTCTGGACAAACTTACTGCTGAGAGGCATTAACTGTCTCGTTCCAGGCATCATTATGACGAATAGCGACTAGGTTGTGTGAACATTATAGCTCGATATCCGGCACATGTACCGTTTTCTGAGTCCTGACAATTGTCTATAGAAATTTCCGCGAAACCAGGTGTTTAAAAATTACATAGTTATAATCACAATAGTTTGATGTTACACTTATTGTTTTTGGTCGACGATGGGTTTGGATAGAGGGAAAATAAACGTGTGACGGGAGCTAAAATTAGGAATTTTACTTCAAAAAATTATTATCCACAAAACTTTTTGATAGTGCAAAGTTTCAATATTTTGAAATTTTCGATGTTCATACCTTCCATACTTGATGAGATTTTTTCACTTGACTATGATTGAGAAATGTGCAATTTCTTTGAAAAAAAAAACTCGTCTTGGTTTTGTGTTGTTATTCCAATGAGCTCACGATTCGCGATGATTTTTATTCCAAAATTCTTCTCCATTTCCTTATGCCATTATTTTTACTTACTTACCTAGATAACTAAAAATGTTCAATAATCCTCCTGAATTAAAATCCAGCTGATGTGTTTGATATTTATTGACTTGAGCTCTTTATGATTTCCAATGGAGTCAGTTTTTTTGAGCATTCACGAACTATTGGCTTTATTTAAACAAATATAAACAGTTGAATACACTTATTATGGAATAAGTTTAGTCGCCTTCTCAATGTGTGCATTATCAGTCAGGATATTAATTTCTACGCCTCGCCAAAATCTCATTTTCTGGTCCATAAAGCCAACAGAATTTCTTATCACAACCATGTCTGTAAAGTTCTTGGATCCAATATGTGCATATCTCAACTTAAATTTCGTGGCTGGTTTCCAGTTTCGGATTGGTGAGTCATCGGGTGTTGGAGTTCTGGAAAAAGAACGCATTCAATTTTAAGAGCTTCCAGGACTCTTGTCATGAGTCACTGACATTCATGAGGCATGGAATACAATGGATGAAACATTCAAAGGATGACCTTGTGCGGCGATTAGGCGTGAAGCTTGACGACAATGTATTTTTGCTCACATAATGAAAAAATTGTGTTGATACTCACCCCGTCTTCGCGAAATGGGTCCACATTCGTGGCATCGCCCATTTGAACCGTCCGTCGTTGTAGCTGGAAGGAACATTGAGTGCATTCATAGTAAACAGGTAGGGCAGCTCATCACCATGTGCAACACCTGCGGCCGGATAAATTAATGAATTTCTCTGCCTCCTGCTCTTTTCTCAATGTAATTACACGGAAAAGGAAAAAGAACACACTCAACGCACGTCTACATACCATAATAAAACGGCCCACTACCATATTGTGCGCTCAGCGTTATAGGTCCTTTCTGATCGAACAAGTACGTGAAGGTATCTCCAAACGTTCCATTTCTTTGCGCAAATCGATTCCGCAAATATTGATCCATACCGGAATAGAAAAGTCGGTCGCCGAAGAGCTACAAAAATAGGAGAAATGAAAGGAAAGCATTTATAAAGCAGACACAAGTCGGTCGGATGAATGAATCATAAATCCTGCATAATAATGTCATGTGTTAACATGTTATAGGAGTGCCTATAAAGTATGCATGTCATATGTAGGCGCTTTGCTGCTGTTATATAATACTTACCGCGGTAAGTTCGCCAGGATTATCCTTAGTCCATGAATGATTACCCTTGAAGTAAAAGTTATCGACTTTGTTTGTTACTTTTATACGTGTTTGCTTTGGCCAATCGTCGTAGTAAAGCAATTTAGGAAGTACTTTATGGAATTTGTCGCGGAATGTTTGGTCATAGAGGTTGATTAGTGCTGGATTGAAAACATAAATAATTTTTTTAAGCAACTTATTCAGGGGTTTTCCATTCAATAGGAAAAGAAGAAAACTCGTTTCGCTTACGTCCTGATTTCATTGCTCCTTCTTCGGCGTTCACTCCGATAATTAACGGCAAGTGAATACTGTGTGGTCGTGAAATACTTCTAGGATCGACTGTTAGATACGCGTTGGGATGTTTCGGCTCAGCTACTGGTCCGAATGCTGTTATTGGATCCTTTCCGAACGACTAAAATTAACATTTGTATCAGTTTGAAATGAAATTTATTATTTCTTTTTACATAAAATGTGCTGGATGCTAAAATAATCTCTTCCGCGGATTTCTTGCGCAAACATTCCAACACATGTGGCCACGCACCATCCGTTGTACAATTCAAAAGCATCCTGAGCCGTTTCGCTCGATATGCAGCAGTTCGGTTGCGAATGAATGCCCAACAATCATAATTATTTCCAGACTGGGCAATTGCTTTGTCGAAGAGTCCTGGATAGTTAAATGGAAAGCTTATTAATAGCGGTTCGATTTGGTATACATAGTCAGCAATCCATGAAGATATTCACAAGGATAGGCTTGGATAGACATTTACAGAATTTTTACATGCTCAAGAGTCTTTTTCATCTGATCTTTGTTTCGTTTGTTCAATCTTTATAGGTTGACCGTATTCTATGCTTATGATCATGCCAACTGCTCTATTTCGCTTCTATCCGGACAATTTAGAAAAGAAAGGATTCAAAAACAGAGCAATGAAGTGAAAAAAGTCGAATGTTATGTACAGCATTTAAAATAATCGTATTGCAAACGTGTTAGTTATCAATACTAATTATTATACAAATAATGGAGGGACAACTTTCCGCTCAGTAAACATTTCATTTTAACCAAAATAGCATGGTCCTAGAAGCATCGCTTCTGTAACATACATGCTCTAGTGGTTGAGCGTGACGAATTAAACTAGTGTCAACACTTCCAACAAGCAGCGTGTAGAAAGAGAAACAAATGCCTAAGTAGCAAATGACCCCAAACACGTGAATAATGGAGAGGCAATGGTTGCTATTTCTTAGATACCAATATATTGCAGCATACAAACCAACGATTCGTCCTGATTTAATGACACAGAGAGACAAACATTGAGAAGGTACCATGTCATAGACATAAAGATGAAACAGAAATACAAGCTTATAAAATGACATAAAAATCTAAATCTATATATGTTTATAACTGTGTACATTCAGAGGCATAAGGTATTTACCGGCTTCGATCCAGGGTACTGTTATAGGGTTGTAATAAACGGATGCATACACTTATTCTTTAGCTAAATTGTTGTCTCTACAGCAAGGAAAGCACAGGAAATCCAACAGGAATCGTCTTCCTGATATCAATAGAAGTGAATCCCTAACTTCAGACCATGGTCGCTAACTTTGGTTCGGAATCAATCGCTCCTATAACTAAGGATATTTACAGAAAGAATCATTGTCTCAATCCATTAACTCAACTCTTTTGCACCCACATCAATAGAAGCTCGAAGATTCTTTGAGACTCGACTCTCTCGTAGAAATCATTTTCAAGAATATACAATTTTCCTTTTCGGATTCTATCGTGTCAAATTTAAGGTGTCTGAAGTTTGCAGCAATGCAAACGCAAGGGTCTCGTTTTTTCCATTTTTCGACTCCAGTCGATAAGAGACCTCACATGAAAAAAAAGCAGAGTACTTTCAATGCAAAACTGCGAAGAAAGTTTACATGAATTTCAGTTTAATTTTTCAAAAACAATTCAAAATGTAAAAAAATCAGGCCTGCTGCGTTTGCAACAATGCAAACTCTGACAGCTCTGATACACATTTTTTCTGAAGCATGTAACGGCTGTCAAAGGTAGGCCTTTAATTTTCATATTTCCAGACGTTTTCCCTGCACCTAAACTCGAATTGGGCTCAATCTGGGTGATTGAAAAAATTGTCTTTCATTATTCTCTGGTGAATCAAGACTGCTCTCTATATATTTTTCTAGCAGTGGACGAATTAGACAAGCGACGATTTGACAATGCCAGTTGAGGTGATAAATAATTTCGCTTTCCGTCTGAACTGCCCACTTTGAAAAGCGCTTCTAAACGTAGACGAGAGGTGATAAGTTTGAAACTTTTATTTTCATTTAATTATAACTTGGAACTACTGGACCAGCTGCTATTTTTTTGATTTCGAAAAGGTCAGCAAATAAGATACAAATGAATTTACTATCAATTTGACAGCACCATTTGCCATCAGTGGCACCTGAAAACTTGGAAATTCCATTTGAATTGTGTATTCTAAGGATTTATGAAACGATTTTACCCTTATTGAAATGAAAAGGATTGCTCTATCACCCATATAATTGCGGGGCTAAGACAACTCAATAAATAACTCACCTTCTGTTTTTGGCGAAACCAAATGATATGTGACACTAGCTGCACCAGCGCTTTGCCCGAAAATTGTCACACTTCGTGGGTTCCCCCCGAATGCATCAATATTTACTTGCACCCATTTTAAAACTTCCACTTGATCCTTCAATCCATTGTTTCCTGGACAGTCCAAAGTTCCCGTACTCAAAAAGCCGAGAGCTCCTAGCCGGTAGTTGCTGGTCACCAACACAACATCATGATCCAGCAAACGTTCCGGTCCATAAGCAGCTGAATGAGATGAACCAAAATGAAAGCCACCGCCATGGAAAAATACCATCACAGGAAAGGCTTCGAACGCTGACCGATTCTTGAAGAAATGGGTTAATCAATTATGGGTTGAAATTTATTGAAAAAATGCCTTACCTGTGGCGTGTAGACATTCAAATATAGGCAATCTTCGTTGCCAAAAGTAGCATTAATATTAAGATATTCATGTTGAGGACACGGAAAGCCATCTTCTTGGGCATATCGTGTGTCTGCAATTGGTGGATATGGTTCAGGAGCCTGCAATTCAAATGTCAAACTGAATTGAAGGTTTACAATGGAAATCATTAGTTTTATGAAGGGACATGACTTTTCTTTGAATAAATGTGCATTATCTTGAGTTTTCCACTTACTTCAAATCTCAGCCGTCCAACTGGGGGTTTGGCATAAGGTATGCCGCGGAATGCTTCAATGGGCTTTCCATTAACCGTTGTCATCGAAGTTCCGATTAAGGTACCACCGCTATGAAGGGCAACTGTAGGAGGTGGTGGTGGTGGGGGCGTAGTGGGAGCTGCTGGCGTTACAGTAAGGATTGGTGGTAAAGTAGTTTCTGGAGGGGGTGGTTGAGTAGGTGAGGAAGTTGGGACAGGCGCTTGAATGGGAGGGGTAGGTGATTGAACAGTAGGTGGGGTTGGAGTAGACGTTTCCGGTTCTTGAGCTGGGGGAGAAGGCGAAATTGCTTGAGGTGACGATTGCAAGGAAGGTAAATGAGGAGGTTGATGGGTAGTTGGTGTTTGTGGTGGTAACTGCGGTGAAGGTGAATGTGACTGGGGAGAAGGTAAATGCGGAGGTTGCTGAGTAGCGGGCAACTGAGGTGGTAGTTGGGGAGAAGGTAAATGAGGTGGTTGCGTAGTTTGCAATTGGTGGGGCGGAGACTGAGGAGAAGGTAACTGGGAAGTGGCTGGTTGAGGTGGCGTTGCATGAGAAGCTGGCAGTTGAGGGTGCGCTTGCGGTCGTGGAGCTTGAGGCATAACCGCCGGACCATGAGGAGCCTGAGTAGGATGTGATTGGACAGGACGAGGTGTAGTTAATTGTGGTTGCTGTGGGGTAACCAAAAGCATTGGTTGAGGTGACGTTGGCTTCAACTGAGGATAGAGGGGAGTTGGCCGTTGATTAGGCATTGGCAAATGGGCAGTTGCAAGTTGATCTGGTGACATTGGTTGGGGGAGTTGGTCAGGCATAGGAGGCGGGGGAGGTTGTTCAGTGGTCGCAATAAAAATAGGATGCTCATATTGTGCATGCGGAGTCGTATCTCGTTCGATAATAACTTCTACAAAAGGCTCCGTGGTTACCGAAAAGTCTGGGAGTTGCAACTCATGAACAGGCAGTGCATGTGCAGGATTCTGTGCACTGGGATTCATTTGAGCATTTGTTCCAAATATTGGCCGCACGGGATCGGGAAGGGGTGTTGTCTCTCGCTCAATAATCATAGGAATATATGGCTCAGGGTCTACAAATGGATCGGGTTGCACTTTTACAGCTACAAGCTCTGGTGAAACAGCATGTGTATGTGATGGGAATTCAGCAGCTGCAGTTGCTGTAGTTGCTGCGGGTTTCGGTGGAACTGAAGAAGGAGCTGCTGCTGCAACGCCCGTTGGTGCTGCAAAAGTTGTCACTGGTGCTATACTTGGAGCAACTACTACTGGAGTTGCTTGAGCTGGCGCAGTTGACAGTGCTGGAGCTGGCGCAGGGTTGGAAGCTGGTTTGACTGTTGTAGCCACTGGGGGCCTATTTGCTTGTGGATCGAAAACATGTGGAATAATCGCGCTCATTTCGGGAGCTAATACGAGTTGTGGTTGCGCTGTAGTCTGAGGAATTTTCGGGGGCACTGGTTGTGGTTTTGGCTGCACATTTGCTGGAATATGAGCAGCAACTGGTTTTTGAGCTGTTGCAGGCGGTTGGGCTTGTGGCTTTGGTTTGTTTGGTGTTTGCGGCTTAGCTGGTGCTACATTTGAGACAGTATCGAAAATTTGAGGAGTTACCGCATGCATATCCGGGGCTAATTGTAGTTGAGGTTGGGGTTTGGCTGGTGGCCTTGGAACGGCCGGCTTAGGTGGTGCTGGGGCAGCAATGGGCTTGTTTGCTGGCTTTGCTGGAGTAAGTGGTGGTCGTGGCATAGGTTTGCGTGGATCAACGGGTACAGTTGGCTTGCCAGGAGTTGGTTTCGTTGCACCAGGAACCGGTTTTTTTCCAGCCATTGGCCTTATTTTCCACATACGCTTAGAGTTAGGACTAGACCCGAGTCCTTCCAATATTTCAAGGGCTACAAGCTCTTTTATCTGATCATTTTGACTTCGAGAGTGTCCCGACTCGTCATGTTCCGCTTCCAAAACAAAGTCATCTTCGATGAAGGTTGGCGATCCTTGAATTTGCGCTTTTACACACACGAGCAACAGTGCGGCCAATGCGATATACGTAATATATCTGGCCATTTTCTTCGCGGCCGGAGAACACTTTAAAAATCTTGTTTCAACACAGTTTCTATTGCTAAACTTTACTTTATGCTTAATGCAAACATTCACTTTTACCAAACATTCAAAAAGAATGATTGGCAAGTATTTAATTTCGCACTATTTATAATTTCATGAATTTAAGAGCAGAATTTGTGTCACTTTGAGTTATCTAATAAAAACCAGCAACACCAAAAGGTGTAAATCTTTTTTATGATCCATCACTTTTAAAGAGATGTTATTCTTATGTAGTTGGTATTTGGGTCTGTCTGAGATATGGTTTGAGCAATAACTTGAACGTCTTGTCTGCAGGGCTTATTGCTGGTCTACTTTGTAATATTCTATTTATGCCTCCACTATAAATTTAATACTCGTTCCTTCGTGCCCGTGTGATATTTTTGCTGTTTGATATAAATATTTTTTGTACTGATTTAAATTACAATTGTTGTCATTTTACAACCCCATAGCAATTATTTAATCATTAGCTATTCCAATAAAACTCATATCGTCTTAACAAAAATAATGCTAAATTCATGTCGGAGCGCTAGCGAGTCAGGAACGTCTTATCGTAACAATGACATATGTTCAATCCATACCAGCGCGAAACTGTCATAAATGTTAAAGAAGTTTGGGAAAACGACGTCATAAAGTTTTAATTAGAGCTCTACACACGGCGAATAAATGTTTTTGGTATGACTTTACCGGGCCCTTATTCATATTTAAATTGCCGAAGTTCATTGTAAAGCTTACATTTATATGGAAATAATCTTAAAAAAGAATAAATTTACCATACAGACTTAGTGGCAGCAAAAATTGTCTTGTACATAGTGGTTGCATATGTTTGTTACGCACGACAAGGATTTTTTGATATTAATGCTCAGTTAATGTTTGCAAGGATATAACATTCCTTCTTCTTCTCGTATGGCAAAACTGTATTAATAAATGTATTTTTTTTTCTTTTTTTTGCAGGTAATTGTTTTGGAAATCGAGGCATTGAAGCGGTGAGACTAATTAATTTCTCTACACAAACTTTTTTTTATTAACTTTGGAATTGATTGCATGCGGATACGCAACGGGGTAAAAAATTAACATATCCATAAAGACTTCTACAAGTCTTAAGATAGCACTTTTCAATTGGTCGAGAAAATGCACGAAATTGAATCTTTGTTAAGAGTTAAGTTCATTGTTATCAAATAAAAAAACGTGTCCTTTAGTTTGAGAGCGCGGAAAATAGAGTCCGTTTTCCGTTTAGAGAGAGATTCTTTAACCATATTTGGCCTCATCAATAATGTCACGCCTCTCACCTGTTTCATTCGACAGGTGTTGGTGATTGGGCATGAATCGATTAAAAACGCGAGATTTCGTTGATAGAGGACGCTTGTTACTAGCTTATGTCATTATTCAAAGTTAATGGTTATGTCGAAATTTGAATTTGCTCAGAGTGAATTTCTGCTTTTGGAAAATTGATTAATTATTTGAATCCAATCTTGAAATCTCGGTGTGCTATCATCTTCATGGAGCTTCCCGAAAAATTATTTAAAAAAAATATGTTCTGACGGTATAGGCATGAACATTGCTATTATAGGCATAGGATAAATAATTTTAGAAAGGTTATTTGGTGATATTATGATTCAGAAAGAGAGAAAAAGTTGCAGTGTAAGTAATTAATTCATATATGAGAGAGATAACGAAAATATCAAACGAAGTAGATTAGAGGAAACAATCAAAAGTGGTATCTCCGACATCTTTAGAATTTACACTAATTGGACCTGACACATCTTTCGTTTTACACAAGACACATTTTTTACTCTAGATAGAATTTGATTCTAATATAATTAAAAATTTTGATCGTAAAGATGATTCGCGAGGGTTGACGCATTTTTAAAATATAGAAGTTAACTTTTGGATTCTCCCAACCATTTGAAACAATTTAAAATATTGCATGGATGCATCTCCTTGACATATACAGACACTTGAAATGCTTCCTTTGTTGGTGAACATCAAAATCCTACTCTTGCTTCGGAAAATTTTCGTCGGTAACTTCAACCTTAGAAAAAGGCGGAGAAACTAATAATCCGTGAAATTTTCCTACGATGTCGTCTTGAAGTTGAACATGATCACGGCAGACCGATATGTGGAGACCGTTGATGAGATAAAGTCGTTTGAGCTACGGCTTATGCATCAGAACGTAGTTAAAATTTGGAATTATTTTCAAAATGTTTTTAAACCAACAAGATGCCATTGAGGTTAGAATAGTAGTTTTTTTTGCTCGCGGAAAGATCTCGTCCGTCTCTGTTGTTTTTTTGAACTGTTCACAAACGCATGGTTTTTTTTCGTGGTTAGAATCAGTTAGTATCCGAATTACGAGCATGCTTATAGTTATATATATATCTTTGAACGAACGGGCAGAACATTAAAAATTTGACACCTTGAAATCTACTGATCAGCAACGTAGATTCTCGTTTTCTGCTGAAATACATGCGTTCTGTTTTGCCGATGCTTATTTTAATTGTTTAATATTTTTTTTATTTATTTTTCATTTCATATTGTTTTTATTTAAACAGTATTTTAAACTGTTAAAGTTTTTCAAACGTTAGTTATAAATTTCGAGTAATTTTATCGGGATTAACACTAGAATTTTAAATGTTTAATATATACGTTCGATTTGTAGGTGTTAAACAAAATGGGACTTAGACTATAACCTTAAGAGACGCCATCAAATACATGTGAAAGTGGATTTTCCTTAAACTTTGACTTGGTATGTCCTATCTTTCAGGGAATATTTAATCAGATTTAGCAAGTATAATGGATTATTCTAGTGAATCATTTTATGGAGAAGACCTAAGCGCGAGACAGTATCGAAAGCATGTAGCTGAAGTTTGTGTAATTGCAAACACAACTGTCTCCAAATTTTTCACTTTTTGAATGTTTTTTTGGAAACTTTGAGCTACAAATTAGGTAAATATGACTCGCCCTCTTCCCGGGTTATGATAAAAGATTAATCATCTACTGAAAACTCAAAGTGAAAAAATTCGACAGAGTTGCGTTTGCAAAGATTTTACTTCAGACTCCTTCCAAATCATTCGATATATCTAGTGTCACTTTATTAACCGATGATCTTTCTAAAGGACAGATTTAAGATACTTCGTTACACGGATAAGTTGTTGTTCGATCAAATAAAAAACCCAATATGGAAATTTGGCAGAGTGGTTATACTTTGCTCAAACCTCAAACCTCAAACCTTTATGTGTATTAGTTTTTCGAGAAGTTCTTCGAGGGAGTTAGCAGGCAGATTCGTCTTTAGTTTTCGAGCAAGATTCGATCCTTGCTGGGAATAAAGACGGTTAAAACATGTTTCGGAATAGTGGCAAAATATGAAAGTTTGATGCACCAATTAAATGGGAAGCTTATAAACACAACTCCATTTCTGTCAATCCTCCTTTTCTTAACTATGTTTGGCAGTCCATCTAAACAAGGTGCTTCTTCTTAATTTTTTGAAGTAAGTTTTTTTGAAACCCAAAAAGCCTAATTTAAAGCATTTGGGGAATTCTCGAAGCAATTGATACTGTTTTCCGGGAGCTATCTACTAGTATTGTGGTGCGATCAATACGCATTCTATCTAATATGTCTGCTGATCCTTAATTTGAGAAAATTGTTTATCTGTTATCGTTTTTCAGAGGGAATGGTTTTAAGGATTCGATTCAGGTTTCAAAGTATTAGGACCATATAACTCCAACATGTTGATCGAATGGGAACTGCTTTATTTTTAACACAAGGTCTTGAGTCGACTGCCACATACGTGATACTTTTCGTTTTTTAATGGGAATTTGAGTTTCCGAATTTAAAGTATGAACGAGATTCGTAAGGCAAAGAATGAGCCAGGTAAAGAGGATACAGCGTGGCAGACGCATAGGCTAGGACTGGTTTTATTTATACATTTTTTATACAATACAATTAGTTTTTATATCAAATTTTATTGCGAGGAAACACGCTAATTTAAAAATACATGGTACTTAAATAATGCATGCTATTTAATGAATGAATTAATGAATGTTTTTGTTACAATAGCGAACAGCATGTCGTATACTAGACTGCAAAATCCTAGGAACTGAGTAAAAGTTTTCGGCGGCAAAAACTTCAGAAGGACTTCAAAATTTTCAATAATTTCTCCCCATAGCTTTGCATGCATATTCAGAAGATAATTAGAAATGACAAGAGACTAGATAGCGTCTCGTCAAGAAAATAAAAAATTGAAAAATGAGTTAAAAACAAATCCTAGATTCAAAGAATTTTCAAAGCATTTTACACCTGACAAGGTGTGACGTATACGAAATAATTAAATTGCCTGATTCACGGCTGTGTAACGAACGAAATTCCGCGAAATGAAATTAAAATACCGTCTATCTCAAAATATACAATAAATATACAGAAAAAATAAAAAATTATTCACCACCTAACCAGAAAATTCTCACGTGTCTCCTATTTATAATTTTTTTCCAAAACTTTTAAAGCTAAAACAAATCAAAAAGGAAAAAAAAACAACACAAAAAAGCTATAGCACCCCAAGAGTACGCTCTTGTAGCCAAAAATAGCAAAAAAACATTGGAAACGTGTCATAGTGAAAAAATTGGTGGGGGCGTGGACATCGAAAACAAAAAAAAATTAGTACATGTTTTTCTTTCTGCGAAAATTTACTGAGGTGGATGGAAATTCGAACAAGTAATGAAATTCAATTGTGAGTTGTAAAGTGATGTGAGAAAATATTTGTATTTCAAAGCTACCGTGTTTGTTGTTTACTTCAATCAAAAATTTGTATCTTTTTGTTAGTTATTACAAAAGATAGTAAAGAATTGATTTGCAAGAAACATTTTTTTCTGTAAATGAGTTCCGGCTGGAATTGAAATGGAGATGAGTTTATTCGTAAGATGGAAATTAAATCATGCTTTGATTGAAAGAATGACACATTTTCGAAAAATTGTTTGATACTATTTCATTTTTGAACGTTCACCATCAATTTCGGAGGCCTTAGAACCACAACTTCCTTCCCATTTACTTAAAATTTCTTTCAACGCAACGCTAAGAATTGTTGTCAATTGTGTTTCAAAATGCATTTCTTTGGTTAATTTTTTACGGTCAATAAAATTCATCATGGTCGTTAAATTTCCCTAATGATCCCCAACTCCGGTTGTACATTTACTCAAAATATTTTCTTACTCACCAACAATAGCACCGACGAGAAGAAGTTCTTCAGTAAGTTGTCGAGTCATTCTGCGAGACCCTTGAGAAATTATTCAACCTTGATTATAAAAATTCCATAAAACCTGCGCATTCCCACACTACCTTTGGTATTGGGTTTGAGCGCTTCTTGTTCTTTGCCGTTGTTGTCTTACTCGACACACACATGCGGCACCATAAGAGGTTTCCACTGCCTCGTACACATGATCGATTGGTCCATATGAATGAAGTCATAAAAATGCGATCATCATTGTCTGCGTCATCCTCTAAGTATTTTGTAATGAACACCAAAAGAAAAAAGTGGTGAAATGGATTCGAGCGTAGAACGTTTTTGTTTTTTTTTTTTGAATTTCACTATTTCGAAATAGCGATAATTAAGATAAAATTGAAATTAAGATTTTCGGAGACCATTTAGAATTAAAAGCTTTCGATATGGGAGGCGAAAAATTGGGGATGTTCGACAGGCGATTCTGGTGCTTTGAAGATTTGGAAGAGCCGCACATTGTTTTCACGGTATTCGGTTGGTCCTAAATCCGACTGTCACTGTTTGCGTCAATTGTTTCTTTAAATATATCTCTTCGCCTAAACGACAAGTCAAACTAAATCACAATTCGCACTTTTTTCACTAGCCTCGACGTGTCGAGGATAAAAAATTTGATTTGAATTAATCGCGTTGGTCATGGTTGACCCCAGGAAACCTGCTATAATATATCATTCTTCTTATGAGTGTTCAACGGAAATTTTGAGAAATTTTTTTCAGCCGACAGCCGGCATTTTTCGAATTTAAATGGAGGCGTTGTTATCAATAAAAGATCTTCTGAAATAAGCCTCTGGTCTTTTCCAGGAGCTCTCGTTGTTATTCTCGCGTTAATGATCTCAAAATTGAATGATCATTGATTGGATGTTGACGAAAGTCTTTAAATTATATATTCAAATGAACCAGTTTATTGACTGCTTGTGAAAGACCTAAAGCCGTATAAATTACGTAATATTGTCCGTATCGACCGTAAAATATTCCTATGAATGTGACTCACGTCTGTCAGACCCTGCGTTCTGATATTTTTAACAAAATCGTCACCTCTGATCTGAAAGAAAACTGAAGTTAATCATTGTCATCTAAATATTTTGCCAAAGGCTGAACTTAACAACAATAGCAATACAAAAATTCATGAATTCAATTTCGTGGAATATTTTCAAATGCGAGCGGTATCAAAATGAAGCATTTTTTTTAAGTTATTATTTTTGTTGTGTGATCAGGTTCAACTCAACTCTCATTAAATTTTAAGACTAATGCAATTAGGTACTGAAAATGCATTTAGCTCATGCTTGAAACGTGGAATGAAAACTTGAATTTCGCAAACTCTTCGAATGAGTGAAAATTATTTTCGTTCATCAACATCCCGATCAACCGAACATGCCAAAATCAAAATTATTAATTTTGCGTAGAGAGATTTGATACGATCTGTAGCGATAATCTGCTTGGAATAAGTAAACAAAGCGAGATTTCGAATTTGTTTTACGTGTCGATTTCAATATGTATAAATGTTTATGTTCTTTGCAATGCGATAAAGCCTATTGTGCTGAGGGAGCTTCCAATTTCAAGATTCAAAAAAAAAAAATATTTTTCCACTGAAAAAAATTCGAAGTTATGAAAATTCTTTAATAAAAGGGAAATTTCGAAAGATTTTCGACTTACAAAATTCAATAAATCGGCCCTCCAACGTTGGACAACAAAAAAAAGGACAACACTAATTTTATTCAAATGAATCAGGCTCTCATATATCAACAAAAACCTTAAAAATGTATTTGAAAATCCAAATGATTCATATACAGGGTCTATGTCAAGATATCAGTCTTCAAATCTTCATCCAATCGCTTTTTGAATGTCTTTTGAATAATAAGACTTCAAATTTTGGTAATTTTAATCTTTTTTCGAATGATTTTGCACTCTACTAAATTTTCATTTAAGTTTAATCAAAATCATCTAGTAAAAATAAACAAAAAAAAGACTGACAGCGTAAATTTTGCAACAATGCAAAATTCAGACACCATTTTCTCACCTACTACTACTGCTACTGTCCTTGGGAAGACGTAGTACCAATCAAAACCTTGGGGAGGTATATTTGGCTGGCTTGATGAGGTGAAAAGACACTTGGATAGAAAAGCAACTGTCGCCTACAGACCTTGGTTGAGTATGCCATGGTCGCCATCTATATTTTTGGCCTCTGGCAATACTTGTGCTAATCAAAGCAAACAGTTGTCAAATTCGTAAAGTTTGACATTCTTAAGCGTATACTTACTCAAAACATTTTGACATTCGGGCACTATTTGTATGGTTTATAGTAACTTGAAAATTCATCTCGGCAAAAAATTGAAAATAAATCGGCAACATTTTCGCGCGACTATTTACTACAATTTTCGACGTGGATTATCTGGACAAGTCAATCGATTTTTTTTTATAAAACGCTATACCTTAGTTCTGTAAAAACTGGTAGCAGTATGCAATATGGTGGTTGCTGTTCTGAAATCTCTTACCGATAGTGATGGTGTAGGTCGTCCAAAACGAGTGATTATGCCAGGACACATTAATGCTGTCAGAAAATTGATAATGGAAGATGATCATGCGACATACCATGAAATTAAGACATCCCTAAGCAATACTTCCATTAGGGTACATGAAAAAGTACAAAAACACTTGCCCGTTAAAAAAAGTTGTTTCCGTTTGAGCAGACAAAATTTGACAATCGCTCAAAAAAATTTGTGTCGATTGTTGTATTCGATAAAATATCGAATTAATGGGCCATCCGTCGTACTGTCCTGATTAGGCGTCTGATATCAAAAAGACACTGCATTGATAAACCATCTCGGCGCCCGAAGAAAATGTTGAAGCGTTCCAAAACCATGTTTCGAAGGTTTTTCAAACGGAGTCGACGAAATATTTTGACATTAGGTTGAAACGCACTCAAATGTGTATTGATTTTCATGGAAAGCTATGGGATTTGGCCATGAACAAGATGTGCCTCAAAATTGTACCGAAAATTCTGGCTGCTTTCCGAAAAGAAACGGAAGTGCGCGACTCCGAAGAAATTTTGAACTTTGGGGAGGATCAATATGGATTCGGCCAGACGCAAGGTTGTAATAATTCAATAATTCTGATTGCCGACAAAAAATAATCGCTTGTGGGCTTCTCTCAAGAAACTCTGAACATTTCGCATAGAGAGAAAAACTTTTAAGACAATTGGTTTGCATGCGATAAAACTTGGTTTTTGCAGGATGCCCGGAAAGTCAAAAGATAATACGTGTCTGACTGAAGTTTGCATTATTGCGAACGTAACTGGGTCCTTTTTTCGACATTTTTGCATTTTGGTTGAGTGAGACCAAACTTTTTTGTTTTTCGGTAGGCGGAGCCCCATGTTAGCAACCTCGTTGAAGCAGCTGAGGGGAAGTTAATAACACTTTTTATAGCATCCGTTGTGAAATGTGACTTGATAGTCAATGTCCGATTGATTTTCGTGCCTCCCTCCAACCCCCTTTCCAAAGATGAAATCCTATGTCCGCCACTGATTTGATATATAGGTTATTTTCTAGCATGTACTAACCTAAATATACGCTTCCAAAACTTGGTTGATAAAACTGCAAGTCTCAATTATGATTGTTCCAAGACTTTGCTGTGGCGGTGAAAAATTTCAAATATTCGAAGCTCTAAACACTTGCTAAAAGTCGCAGTGTCGTCGGCAGGCGATAATTTCCAGTAATTGCAGATCTAATGATAGTGTCCTTCTTTTCATTTGATGATCGTACTTTATCAAATAAATCATTGTGGGTTGAACTGTCAAGTCATAAAAAATTTTTGAAATAAGAACGTGCAGAGACGGGAAGTTCACTTCAAAAATTTCAGGACGTTGTAAGTACCACTCTTTTCACCACAGTTTTCTTATCTTTCTTTTTGGGAAAACCATTCCTCATCCGTGCATAATTCGTTTAGAACTTTCAAAAAACAACATGCGATTATTTACTGCCAAGAAAATCAACGCAACAGAACGAATCGGCAAATAGAGTTGGCAACAAGTTGACCGTCTATGGGCAACGAAGTTGGCAACGAGGATGACATCTGAGTTGTCTATGTCTATGGCCCGCATAAGATAATCTACGGAATTGCTCACGTTTGCATGGCAAATGAGGGCGGTCACGAGCAAATCGAAGATAAAGAAAATGTTGATCGTGTTAATCAACCGTTTTGGATCAGTAATTCTTATAGAACTCCTTTCCATGGAGCAAAGAACTTTATGTGCAAGTGCAAACCCGCCTGCGAGATCAAGTGAATCACGACTATTAGCTCAATCCAACGTTGCCAAACGGCTGCACTCCGCCAGCATTCCCGATTTGGCTACACCAAACAATTATTTACCCTCACGGATAGAAAGACAGCTGAAGGACAGTTTTGTTCGGCTCAGAACGTTCAAGTAGCATCGACGAAAACTCTAAACAAAATTTCCGGAGTTGGCTTCCTGAAGGCGTACCGCAATTGTCAGTTCTCCTTTCCTCCTTTTTGAAAAGTTTCTCCTAGTTTTGATACGAACCCTGTAATATCTGCGTACTGATCTTGCTCGCGGTACCGCACCGATACTATCCTTACTGCTTTTCTTAGTGGGCAATGAAGATCCAAAAAGAGGTGTTACTAACTTAAAAGTAGAATTTGCGAACGAACGTCAAAATTCATCAAAAGAAACTCCAGGAATGAATCCCTTAGGCCAAAAAATGCGCCAAAAAGTTTGACCTAGATGCGAGTGTAGTAGTAAGTTCCAATTTTTTAACTTTTGTGTATCTTGTATTTTAGCTGAAAGGACCATTGACGCAGAGAGAAATGAAAAACCAAAAAATATATTGTTTGGATACTTGAAATATGGACTTATCAGAAACGACTTGCGAAAACTGATAAGCCCAAACTTGGACTTACCAGATACGACTTATGTGTAAGATTTAGTAAAGTCCCTCAAGATACAAGATAGCCGAGATAGATATGCGGCCAGTCCGGCTATAGTTTGTCATAAAAGAATCAATTTATTTTTGTTATAAGTTCTATGAATTGATAAGGAATAAGTAAAATATTTCATTTAACGTTTTTTCTTTCAGTTTCGAAATGATATAGTTGCATGTTTAAAGTTATTTTTGACCCGAGATATTTTACTGAGTTGGAAATTCCCCCGTCAAAATTCACTTCCCACTTTGGGCCGACGAATTAATTAACTGCTCCTTATCGTTTTTTGTCAATCAACTTTTAACTATCACGAGGTATTAGTTACTACTCGTGGCTCTCATTTCGGGGAAACTTTGTTGTGTTGTTTCGAAATCAGTCAATAAACTAAAACTGGGCGCCATTTAATTCAGCGATAAGGTGGCTTTATAATTGTTATGGTTTTAATTGATTTCTCTATCAATAAAAAATACTAACTCAAAGCTGATCCAACAAATTGCATAGAAAAGTGCTAATAAGCTGCGCATGTGTGAACTGGATTAATTTGATAAGCTTATCGTAATTTGATTTTAGACGGCAAAATGTCTATCGTGAAAATCGAAACTCCAGGTACACATATGAACTTTTCTTACCTGACTAGTTGTGGACATTTCGTCATGTGTGTTAGGCTGGCAGTAAAGTATCTATTAAATCATTAGATTTGCGTATTGACAGCGGTCAATAAACTTTTGATTGTAGAATTGCATGTGTATGTCTGAATAGAATATGTTTGATTCGGGTGAATGAGCCTCAGATGGGATGATTATATATTCAGCTGCTGTAAACTATAATTAATAATACGAAATGAATAGTGCGCAATAAAATATTAATCAGTCCAATACCATTGGTCGAATTTCCAACAAATTGATGAGCCTGTTCTGTGACGAATTAATATTTTCTGTTTCATCTTTTATTTTGTAATATAATTAATAATCACTGTTTCATAACATACTTTGATTTTTCAATAAAATTTTCCACAGCACTAGCTTGTTCCAAAGGGATATGCATACTGAGCTTTGAGATTTTCCCAGCATTGATTAATAAAAATTGCTGCACATTCCATTCGTCAGCATTACTGAAAACCAATAAATGTACCAGCAATACATGGCTTCAAAATCATCATAAATGATATTTAACTTATTTTCTGTTCAATTCATCTTCTGATAAAACGAACCTTAAGTCCAAGGTTTAGAAAAAGGCTGTTGAGTCTGTGGTTGATACTGATATCCTAGTTTGTATTTTTTCGACTACGAAATGTAGAAACCCCTTTTCAATATCTGCTATGGTCTTCATGTTTTTTAAAGATGTCAATAGCATTCCTAATAAACACGACATCTTTGCGTCATCTCCTTGACATCAAGAAACTGTCATAAACGACATTAACACCAACAGAATTCTTATATACTGACAGATTATAGAATGACCAACGTTATATGAAGTTAGTCGGGCATTCAAGCAGACAAAACTGACCAAAAATAAGGCGTTGCAATCCTTTCAGAATAAAGTGAGCAGAAAAATTCTATCTCATATTCCAAAATGTTCCAGATTCCTGATTAAGTTTGGCGGCTGAAAGGACCAATGCTGACAGTATCACTCTAGTAGAACAATCAAAAAACTATTAGTTCATACAAACGAGAGTGGTCGTCTGAGAAAACTGCTTGGAAAACCTAAAAGGCATAATACGAAATGAAAAAAAAAATATTGATATGGAAACTATAGTGTAGTATAGAGAAGAAAAATGCCAGAAAAATAATAATAAAGAAAGAAAACAAGAGTTCTTTATTTACGGTTGCGCCATCCCCATGCATTACCAAGCAAATATTGGTAAAGATACAAACAAAGTAGATATAATTAGCTTTGGTAACACTCTTTCAATAAACAAGGACAGATAAAACAAATCGAATTGTTAAAAGTAAGAAAAAACTAGCCAAAAATGTCCTTTTATTGGTGTTTCCATATTTTTCTAGTCGAGTCCTTGTTAATATACTATATCGAGTTAATGACTGGATAATCTTGTGACTATTTGCTAGGGATAACACTCTTCTGTCATATTAAAAGGAAGGGTTGTTCACACTAGATGCGTTAGTAAGGGGTGCTCACTATTTTTAATGAAATAAAACCGATAATTTGATTTGAACTTTAGTTCTTGTATTTTCAAATTCCTACGTATTCAACGCGAAAAACAAGATGAGAATCTCTAGATTTTACGCAAAAAAGTGAGTTCATGCTGATTGTATTCTTTGTATTTCAAATGATTTAATCCTTTGGAGACTTTCAGTGCCAATGTAAAGCTTATTGAAGTCCCTGAAGGTTCAAAAATGGGATTGTGCTACATATTGTGCAAATAATGTTATGATGACCGTCATAATGTGTTTCATGAGTATACAAAATTTCTGGACAACTTCCTTACGCAAAACGATGACAACCTAATGGGGTGTACTGATAGGGATTTTAAATATTTCATAAGTTTGTATCGTTTCAAACGCAACGGTCTCAATTTTTTTTCACTTTTTCGGTGTTTTTTGATATTGTTTTTTGACTTAGAATTTTGGCAAATTTCATTCGCATTTTTGAGTTGCACCCTTATAGGCTTTAATTTGAAAAAACAAATGAAAGTGTTGCGTTTCTAACAATACAAATTTCAAAAACCTAAAATTTGTGTGCACAAATTTCAAACAAAAATAAAATTTAAAAAGAAAAACAGTCTTCCGAGATGGCGTACTAATGCATTAACTAAAAAAAAACTTTTTGTGCAACTTAGATAATCTTAAGATTCAGTGTCAAACTTGACGATATATCCTTGCCCACCAAAGAAAAATAACCATAGCCATTTTGAGCTTGAAATGTGGCACTAACAGATTCTAATGGGTGAAACTTATTCAACGAATGTACTCCCGGCAAAGTGCTATCATCAATCAAATTTAATGTCACAAAAATTGAAGGAAGACATTTCGAAAAACGCAAACAAGATTAGATATTCGTAGGCCGACGTGAGAGACTAAGCAGCTTTAGAACATCCAACCCTCCCCAAAATAAAAGATTTTCTTGGTAAAAAGAAATACAACGAAAGTTAATGTCGTAAGAAAATCGATTTCTCGCAGCAGACACAAGCAATAAAAGCAATTTCTTTTCAGGACACGAACATTATCCCAGCATTTCTTTCCTATTATCCTTCTTGGCAATACAATACACTGCATTATGGCTGCTCTATGATAATGGCAGGTCCTAGAGAGGTCAAAAAGATGAGGATGAATCTGTGTGCCTGACTGAATTCCTTCAGTAAATATATTTATACATAGTTGGATGCTGACATGTAAGCGTGTCCATTTCGAGATAAGTCTGAATTCTCGACCTTTGACACACTATCGATTGACCTTAAATAATTTCATGGAAGGGATCTTGGAAAGAGAGTGTGAAAAGAGAACATAACAAATCTTGGGAGAATTCAAAAGGAGCTGAGATTATAGATTGGATATTGAAATGTATATAATGGTCCTTTTATTAGGGTCTCGCGATGAGTGGTTGTTTGTAATCGGATGCTAGATTGCCAAGTGAAATGTAAATCGATTTGGAAGGACTTTACAGTGATGCTTGAGTCAGCGATGAAGTTCGTAGACTTTTTTATGCAGACTTGTTAAGAATTGCCTTTGTATTGCCACGTGTGTGCAAAGGATACTCTTTGCATACAAATGCTACTTTTTGATTGGTATTTTAGGAGCTAGATAGTAGTGTGCTTATTATATTAGTGAGTTTTTTCTTAGACACGTGTCAGTTAATGATGTGGTATCCTTTTGTTCGGACATGACTGAGCTAATCTTTTTTACAACTTTATTTCGTTTTCGTTTTATTCATATTACAGAACAAAATGTTGAAAAACGAACAGTTGATTACATTACACTGTACATAAAATCTAAAATAGTGTACTTCCTCGACTAGAATATGTCTAAAAATACTCACTAAGTAAACAAGCAAGTGCGTAAGTAAACAAATTTATTCTCCAACGAAAAAATGAGTAATTGCGTAAGTTTCTCAAGTTGTCATTTCATTCAACGTTGCTTCACCGTCGACATGCTACTCACTCACTACTTATCACCATAAAGATCTCATTTAGATTACGCACTTTCTGCGAAAGCAATCGCCCGCCCCAACCGCCCATCGCTACCCACTTTTCAAGGCCATTAAGACTGAAGCCCTAAATTACTGAACTAAGTACCGAACCAGCGTTCAGAGTATTCTGAAATTGAAATTTAGTCATAATTCAGAATTAGAATAAACTACATTACGTTACTGCCAAGAACTCTGCTCAGTTCATCTCGTTTTTCCGACGAAACGGTTTGATATGGTTATTTTATTAAAGCTCACAAAATTTAAATATTAACAGAACGAAACGACCACGGGCGGTGTATTTGCAGGGTGAAAAAAGATGTTAATTGCAGGACAGAATGGCCTATGATGCTAGAGCATGTCTTCATTCTCCGAAGGGTGGCTCTGTTGTGGTTGGAAAGCATAAGTTGGATGTAATAGGGGTCTCCTTCTTTTCGTCTTCGATGGAATTAGCTTAGAAAATTTAATAGACGCTTACCACCACTAGACCTTGGTGCCAAATGATGGTGCTTTTGATTAATAATTTCGGTGTAATAATGAGTCCAAGCTTTGAAGCTGCTTCGCATGAAAGGATGGGCGCCAAAAAGAACGTTTGACGGTATTGAGAGCGAAGACGTTATGCATTTTATTATGGCTAATGTAGAAGTTATGCCTCGATACGTAACAATGTTCCAAGTTAATAAATGGTTCAATGAATAAATAGAACAATCAAGCTAAGTGGGTTAGATTCAAATTGCTTCACGATGTCTTGGGAGTGGTCAATTATGTAATGGAACAGTTTATAGATTCACTGTTTAGCGTTGTTACTTCAATTTCAAGAGCTTTCTTCAAGAGCTTGTTGCGTTTTTAAAAATATTTACCTATTGCATCAAAAACTTAGCAATAACTCTAATTATAAGATAAGGATCATAGTTGTCATGAATTTTCCGATACGGTTGATCGTCGTATATATGTTCTCTTAATATGCTCTTTAGCTAAGAGAGAAACGAGAGCCGCTTCGAAGACTTATTTCTTCTGTTTAGAGAATGCACTCAGGTCCAATACCTTTCCGGGTGTACATCCAGTCATTAAAATCTTCTAGTTCTAGTTCTGATGCATTCTGAGGGCATTCCACAAATATTTTTGAAGTCTCTTGCATTTTCGGTGTCAGTGCCATTGTCTTTTCTATGCAATCTCAGTCTAAGGACTGGTGTATTTCACACTAACTGGAAGCAAGCTACCATAGTTTCAATTCGAAAAAGTTGTGATCCATCTGACGTGTCCAAAGATCATCGTATATAATTTCTTCTTCTCTAAAATTATTGATCCGTCTTTTTCGTAATTACCACAATAACCGTGTTAAGTAACGGTAAGTTATATCCCCTAAGCAACATAGGTATGAGGTCGCTCTACCGCATCGTATTGCCTGCATCGACGAAGGACATTTCTCTCTGTGAATGTGCTCTTCACGGATTTGTCCAAAGCATTTGATACAGTCAATCAACATCTGCTCTGTCTGAAATTAGACGCTCTTGGCATCTGGGGATCATTATTTTTTTTAGATGAAGTCTTACGCGCTCCATCTTTGTTCCCATTGTGTAAGTCTCTACGGCGAAAATTCGACTCCTTTTTGTCACCTGGTGTCTCATTTTTTCAGACATTCTTTCAGGTCCTTTTTCGATTTTCTCACATTATGGAGTTTTTTTTCACAGTAAACTTTTCCGGTCTACCAGATCTAGGGCAGATTAAGATATTAATTAAACGTTTTCCACAAGAGCACACTAGAAAAGAGTCAATAATACTTTTTAAAAGGCAAATAAGGTTTTTTCGGACAAATTGTCCGATTTTCCGAATTGATTTTCCTTTACTACGAAGGTTCACAGGTGATTTGTTTGCGGTCCATTTTTAACTCTGAAAATAAAACCACTCTCGAGCTGGGGAGTTAATATTCAAATGGTAGCGAATCACAAACAGAACTAGGGAATAAATTCCGTACTTTCTGGATTCATTATTCGCCTTAAAAGTACCGTTATATTCCCTTAAATGAGATAGATCAATGAGTGAACGAATCCTTTTGGATGCATAAATGTGAACTAAAACCTTTTATTTTTTTTTTGTCGGTCATGTACGACGGTGAAATAAATTTTTGTTAATATAATTATAATGTTTTTATACAATTTTTTGTTAGCATTACATTATACGCTAAATATATACTATAAGCGCCCTAAGTGAAATATCTTTTAGTGCCAATAGTTTGGGTTTTGTTTTAGTTTATTCATAAAACCGGCTGAGCGAATAATTTTCGGGGCCACTGTGGGTAAATGAAAAAAAAGTAGGGAAGCAGAAGTAGGGAATCTATTATACAAATATTAATCATAATCAATACTATGGCTGATTCATCTTGCTCATTATTGTCCAAACTATTATGAGCAAACTATTCAAAGGTTTCCTGGATTTCAAATGGATTTCTTGGAAATTGATCAGTCCAAACATCGGATTGATTTCTCGAAAAACTAGTATTCTATTTCCGTTTCAGCTAAAGTGGGCGAAGTTTTCAGAAAACAGTCAGCGTTCCAAAGGCAAAACCTAAGAAGTTGAATGAATGTAACTCAAACAAATAATCTGATATCATAACCAAATAAGAATTTTACTATTTCAGTCTAATTTTACTTGTGAATAATCCAAAAGTTGCCTGTTTTCTTACCCCAGTTTCGATAATAATTCTCAAGATTCGTCTCACATGTAGTGAGCTTCGTATTAACTTACCAGTAACTGCCTCCATTGCACGCATCCGTTGTAAATTAATAGGCCCGAACTGTGTTCAGTTCAAAGAGCACTTGAATTGAAAAAAAAAACATAAATTCTGCCGACTATACTAAACTTCCGAACCATTTATTCGCTATTACACATAAATAAGCAGATGAAAGAGAAACCGTCGGCTTTGTAATGGAGACTTTTGCTCTCCTGTTCAGATTCGACGCTAGTCCCATCAACCTGAATCACCTGAGTACGCACTAATTGGCAGCAACGGGTACGTTCTCATATGAGTGTGTGATATGTCTGCGTCTGGAGACTCAATGTCTATAAATGTTCAACATCTTTGGGTAGCTGCTGAATAGGAGCAGTCGGGGCTAAGATATTACAGCATCGTCCCACCCGGTTCCATCAAGACAGTTGGTCCCACCAAAAGCTACCAGCCCCCAGCCCCCTTGGCCAACACCACCTTTTCTAATAACATTGCCAGCACCGAAGAACGTTGCCATTACAAAAATGTAATGTGCTGCAAAATGTTAATGAGCCGTGAGGAGCTATTCTTGGCTTGCCCCCTGATGTAACACGAAAGCTAGAAGCAGTTTCGTTGAATTCTTAATGACCAGGCGGCGAACAAGGTAAACGTGTTCTATTCGTAAGTGGACGAGCGTGCAAATGGATAGGCTACCGGATGGACGGCAGGACGTGAAGGATGAAGTAAGTATTGGAAGCTAGCAAGCTAGCTGGGATCCATTCACTTCCAGCCATATCAGTGCCGAAGCCATACACGTAACGATCGGGAGCCTGGGAGCTTCGAACTGTGCAGACAGCGAAATGGAATTGACTCATAAGCGACCACCATTGTCCAACGTTTAACTTGTTCTACGCTCTGGACAGGTAACCAGCGGAAAAGACTTCATCGGGAACATTCATTACACTCCACTCTTTCCTTTCACGTCCAGAGAACTTTCTGCTGGAAAAGTTCTATAATGTGTGTGCTATGTTAACTCCATGCCGAAGAAACAATCTTCTTACAACTGTGTGGGAGACTTGCGAAGAAACTTGTCAGAGTCAAGAAACCGACAATATGTGTAGCTTAATTGGTTCGTTTATCTTCAGGGAAGATAATTATCCACTTATTCCCTCTGTACTCTGACTTTCCGTGTGTCATCCTCAGCAAGTCCAAAGTAAATATGCGTGGAAAACATTTCATTCTTATCGCAAAGAGTTTCCTCGTCACAATTTTTATCAGAGAAATAGTAGCAGGTAAATGATATCAGTCTCGGTCTATCTTATCTAGAAGTTGTAAATATTCTATTTTTTCTATTTGAAGCTGTGAAAAAAGAAAAATCGAAGATTGTCGATAAAATATCTCAGGTGTGATATCATTAAAAAAAAAAGAGAGAATAAAACAGGCTTTCATTGAAAAATGGAAGAGTTGAAGACCACTTGATTTGTAAGAATGGTTTGAATAAAAGCGGGAAATGCTACTTTAGCGCTTATTCAAACGAACTTGTTTGAACTATAAATAAAAATGTAAACTTTAATTTAGTATTTATAGCCACAATACTGAATAATACATTGGAAAGCTTCCGCTATTGAAATGTCTCGTGCTTGCTTGTTAGACTGAAAGTCTCATGCATTAATGATATGTGCCAATTGGACGCGAAATAAACTTACATGCTTGAGGGAACCTCCCATTGATCAACGTAATTCAGAAATTTATATTCTTTATATATAAAAGAATCTTTGCTTTTTGTCTATTGAAGATAACAATAGCATTCTCGGTAAGGATCGCCATCAAAACCAGACAGACTAAGTTGGTTATTTCAAAAGTCAAAACTTTAACTTACTTCCTTACTTAGTCGAAAAATATATAAAAATTCTTAGCTTCAACTAATTCCCATAGCTGAAAGATAAAAGAAAATTTTGAACGACGTCAATATCTTTTCTAATGTTTATGAAAAAGAAGATTATTTCGATGCAAAAGTGAAGCTTGTGTTGGGTTTATCAGGTGTATGCATCAGTTTTTTCGGGTTTACTAAGAGATGGCACCAGCAAAAATCACATAGATTATTATTTTGACACATGCGCCATTTCGATTGTCTGACATTTAGCTACACATGGTGAGCTCGCCAAAACTAGCGTCTCTGTCTTATCATGTGGAATTTTGTACCTGGAAAAGAGCATTTGCCATACCCATTGCTTTTTTTGTTTAATCAAAAGAAAAAGGCTGTTGAAAGTCATGCTTTGCTGGTAAAAGCATCTGGTGGACACGCGCCATCAATTACGACATGGCAGACATGGTTTCGACAATTCTAAAGTGGTGATTTCAATGTGAAAGACAGTGAGCGCCCAGGTAGACCACAAAAATGCAAAGAGGAGTTTTTGTAGGTGTTATTGGATAGTGACCAAACTCAAACTGAACGGCATTTAGCAGAAGCATAAAATGTTTCACAAGACACGATTAGCAACGTTTACGAGCAATGGGTACGATCAATAAACTCGGTAAATTGATCACACAGGATTCGAATGAACGTTGATACACAAAAAGACAGGACAGTCTTTTGACAGTTGAGATTTGACATACCGGTTATTTTGATTCTGTCAACACTTATGGCATTATTTCCTTTTAAAATTTAGTAAATTGCTTCTATTTGACATAATCAGTCGCTTAACGCAAAAGCAATAGTGACAAACTCGAAATTGAAGATTTCGTTCAATAAATTATGCTCTTGGATGACGCGAAATTCTATTTCGACGGGTACGCGAACAAGCAAAATTCTCGTAATTCACAAGAATATCTGAAGAAGCCAATGCATCCATTGTGTGCTACTATTTGGTGTGATTGTGGCGTGGCGACATGATTCGCCTGGTATGTCTTCGAAAATTAGGCCAGTATGACCGTTACGATCAACGGAATCATGTTGACATCCTTTTTGTGGCCATATCTTAAAAATAATGATTTTGACGACTATAGATTGTGCGCCATGCAATACATCGCACGTTACAAAAGTGAACTTATAGATTTTATTTAGCATGTTTCGGATATTCCGTTTGGGATCAAAAAACATAGTTTTGTTCTGTAATGTGTTCCTATTTGAAGGGTCATAATGTCTCTCTTATAGAAATTTTCGCATCTATTGACGATAACTCCAGCAATTCATTTTCACATCCTTCGCTTGATCTTATTGCTGATTATAAAGAAAGTTTTGTAATGCAAGAAAAAAATGGCAATCGCCTGGTTCCCAAGCCAGACTATTTAGAGAAGTCTGAAGTCTGCATCGTTTCTGCAACTAGGTTTCTGCAACTAGGACAACTAGGTAAAAGATAGTTAAAAATTTTGACAGCTATTTTGACACTAGAAACTTTAAACACGTCTTTTGGGGGTGATGCAAGCAAACTTTCCAGCCATGTACCCGGAGTTTCTGACATGTGTAGCTTAGCGTTGTGCGGATGGGACACGACACATTTTCTGTTGGTGAACACCGGTGGTTTCTAGTCATTTGCTAGCTTCAAAAGGTCATTCGTTGATAGTAGAGGTCTGAATCTCGTCTTTGGTTACATGGAAGCAACTCATGATAAAAGATTCCTTTCCATTCTTATCACATACACAGCAGAACCTTCCTGGCCGTTGATCTTAGTTTAGCGGCATCCTGTGGCCACCGTTTTTCGACCTTGTGTTCTGCGATCTTTTTTGTACAAGTTTGTCATATTTCATCCGCTTCTCATCTTCAGGCACTATTCCTTTAAGAAATGGGTCGATTTCATTCGGTTTGAGTAAGGCTGTACAGATATGAATGCCTTTTTTTAAGTCTTAATTGATGTGGCATTCAAACATCAAGCATCTTTTTGAATGCAGCTTTGTACAAAAGGTTTGAAACTGTTTCATCGTCGATATTTAGTGCTTGGGCGATGCCAAGAATACTAACACGGTGTCAGTCAACTTTGATTATTCCTGTGATTAGATCGACACTTTTAATGGGGTGCCTGCCTGCCAAAAATACCTTAATGGAATCGACAGAATCCAAAATTGGGCGTAATCAGCTGTTAAAGTATCGGGACCTTGAGGACCCTTCATAATTTCAGTCGGATATTTTGCACTTTTGCCTTTATCAAAGAAAAACTGTCAAATGGGCCGAATTAACTCTTTGTTGACTTCCACTTTTAAAACCCTTTAACTCACATCTGAATGGACCAAAGAAAAAACGGCAAAGAGAAATATTTTTAAGTGCAAGATGTCACCATAACATCTAACAAGAATTCTGAATTTGTTTGCTCGATCCCCACGAGATGTCTGTCACTGATGCCATCTGCAGAAAAAACAATGAATTTGTTTCCCGCCAATCTATCATTTCAATTTAAAGCTCTGACGTAATTAATTAATTTTATTGAAATTTAAACATGATCACTTTTCATTTTTATAATTTAAATCATATACACGTTGAAACGATGTTAACGTCAGATGAGCTTGAAAAAAAAACTATTTCGAAGAACTTTGCTGGCCAGAACATCAACGAAATGTCCAGAAGGGAAGCCAAAAAATTATGATCTAACATATATGAAAGAAATATCCTTTATAATATCCTTTCTAGCGCCCATGAACTGTAGCACCAGGTCGCAGAACTAGTACAGTTGAAGACTTTTTTAGGGTGCTTTGGCTGTCGAATTACGAATAATGAAGATGATGAATCCTTTCATCCTTATAAACTAGCATGGTAAAATCAGAGAATGTTATTACAAGATTTTACAGGCAAAAAACGAATATCTACGGTAAGAGCTATATGGTAATCTTTTCCTAGAAAGTCAACTTTCAAAAAACCTTTTTAGTTTCATTCCTAGGATGCGTTTGTCATCTTTTTTGATTTAAATTTTTTTGAAAATAACAAAAAAATTTAAAAAATAATAAAATATAATAAAACATACTTAAATTTATAAAAAATTAAAATAATAAGAAAATTTGACAAAAATCTATCTGGAATTTAGTACGTGTTGTCGATGGTTCAACATTCAAAAATAAGTAGTTAGCCGTCATTCATATTAATCTTTGTTTCAACAGACCCATTTCTCATTCAATTTAGACTACCTACAGCTGATTTACAATAATTTACGAAATAAAGCTTAGAGTTACAGCAGTATAATCCCATTGATTAATAGTCTTGATCCGCGCCGCTGGTTCAGGCATATTCCAAACCCATTATATCGTCCCCGAAAATGACAGCTTTACAATACCGTTCGCATTACATATATGGCAGATAATTGCTATAACCATCTATCAAGTAGCGATCAAATCGTTTTTAAGATCCAATCAAATAGAATAGATATCGAACATCTTTACCTCAACCAAAAAGGCCGCGACTTCTCACAACTAATTGCGTCAAGCGCGGGCCTAATGATATGTGGGCGGATTAGGAAACTATGTATTTATTACGTTCGAGTTGAAATTGTTATCTTGTAATAAATATTGTAGGTTTTTTTTTTGTTTGTTTTGTTCTGTCTTTGGCCCCTGTCGGTACACCATCAAGAAATTATTCAGAAATTTTTATGGACAAAATGCTTTTAGGGAATTCACATAAATTTCTGGGACACTAATAATGTTTGTTTTTATCTATCTCGTGGGGTGGCACGATCACTGATATTTGGTGAAGAATCCGTTGCCATTTTCATTTATTTTGTCAGCAACTAGCAACAAAACGACATGGGAATTGGTGATTTGAAATAGTTATTTGAATTTATTAGAAATCTTGTAGTGCGGGCTCAGCAATTTTCGATCAATAAATAAAATAAAATATTTGTATGACAGTTAAATTTAAGATTAGTTTTACGCATAAAATTATAGCAATTTTGAAAATATAATTTCTTAATTTTTTTAAATATTAATAGTGGCGAAAAAAGAATTTGCAGCTTAGATATAAAAATAAAAATGACATTTTCTCCCCTGACAATACTCGAATCAACTTAATATGTTGAACCAAATTTCGTACTAAAGTTATTAAGTTATTATAAGTTACTTAAATTCGTTACTTAAGTTCACACAGATGTTCAAAAACTGGGTTGAGTATATGTGGAACATTATCCGCGATCCATTGACGTACATACTACGCTGTCTGTTTGGCATCGTTATCCTGTTGTCAGGAAGCTCTTTTTCAAGCTTTGGCAATTGATTATAATCACTGAGTGCAAACCAGAACAGGACTGCAGGATGGTTGATCCAAAATATCGAAGCCCACCTTATAGAGGGCAGCCCACCTAACACGATACTTGTCATCGGACGTGTTGTGGTGTAGGAGGCGGACATCTTTGGTGTATTTCCCCCTCCTTTTTTCTTTAAACCATTCTTTCAAACTCTGTATCATTAAACCGTAGTATACTTCTGTTACGGCGACGCCTGTATCCTTGTAAAATATCAGCAGGATCTCTTCTGGATCCACAAAACACTTTTATACCTTAAGTATAACACCTGTTATACCTTAAGCTTCTTGAAACTCATTGACTCCAGCAACAATTCGGTTCAATAGTCCATCGTTGTCTTTACCACTGTGGTCCAGAAAGGCGCGGGATCAATCTTCCCGGTGTTGTTTCTGAGGCTGGCAGTATTCTCGGCACCTATCTAGCGCTGACCTCTGTCATGCTTAAATGATTGTGAAGATCAGTTGTTTTTATGTAGTTTAGCTTTCTCCAAAATTAATTTTTCCACTTTTATAACACTTTCCGTAATAGTTACCTTACTCGGTCGTCCAGGTCGTGGGTCGTCTTCAAGTTATTCCCCGCCTTGTTTAAAGAGACTGTGCCACTTGTAAGCCATTGTTTGATCGGAACCGAGTCATTATAAATTGACGCTTTCTCTTCCAGTATAGTTTCAACTGACTTTCCTTGCTTTTTAAGGAAATTTGCGACTGCGCAGCGCTCAACTTTTCCTACAACTCGCACTGATTTCCTGATTGAGATGATTGATCGGTGACAGTTTAAGGATTTTTGATCCGATTAAATTTCAAACTGACAATGAATTCCTGGACACGCGTTATTACTCCATTAAATACATATTCTAATGCCTAATCATTCTGTAAACTTACAAAGCACAATTTCTCGGCATTCGTCATTGCGATAGCGATGTGTACTTTTGAAATCATCCGTTGGTCCAGGATTTCTGCAACACTCTACTGTGGATTCACTTCTAGTTTGAGCATTCGATATATCCACACATAATTTTCCTGTTTTTCTAAAGTTTATAAAAATTCTCATGTCCTCTAGCGAAGATTTCGAATCTTTACGGTCCATTTTTTGAAATAAAAAATTTTATAACTGAAACTGCCCGCTTCATGTTGACATTTAAGAATATGATTCCCCGAAAAATATAATTCGAACTAGTGGTGCTATGCCCTCCTTGCATATGTACAGCAAACCATGAATTTTTTTTCCAAGTACAAGTAGAAGTTAACAGAGTCTTCCATTTTATACTAAATCTTTTCAAAAAATGTTTTTAACATTTCAAAATACAAAGTTTTTTCAAAATACAAAAACAATTTTAACAAATCTTTTGACTTATTTCGTTAAAATATTTTGAAAACATATCGTTTCAAAAGCGACGGCCTTGTTTTTTCCCATTTTTTGTAATATTTTTAGAAAATTTAAATAAAATGTTTGTAATTGCTTCCCGTAATTTTGACTACACCTGTTTGAATTTGACTTTACCAATTTTTGACTTCAGCAAAATTGTCGTAAAACAATTACAACAATAGTAGTGAAAAAATTTGCAACCGTTTCGTTTGCAACGATGCAATCTTCAGACGAAGTGAGGCTCTACAAAGCCCTACGAATTTGGGATCAATCATTTCAATAGTATTTTGGTAATCGTTTCCGCCATATGGTTGTTTTTTTTTTGTTTAAAAAAAAGGCCAACTGTCATCTCGAGCGGCGTAAGTGTTAGGACCATATGTCTCTCCGAGTGACTCAAAAATAGTGAGCAAAGCTATGTTCGCTTTTATATACATACAAACAGATACATCTGCCACGATTAGACCGGGTGCCCCGCGACCAGGAAGACGCTTTGTAGGGATTTTCCAGATGAGCCGGTTCTCACTTTTGTTGTTGTTCTCGGAAAATCCTCCAATGCATCTGTCAAGTAGCTCTCTCTCTCTCTTCGATAGATCTTCCTTTATCAATTTAATCGCTTTTGGAACATCTGTAGGAAGAGCTACATAATTGTGTTTGACAGATGCTATGTTATCCTTATTATCTTAGGGTAGCGCTGCATAATCTTTCTGCCACTCGCACCATGACTCACCTTCAGATGATCATTCTTGGTGTCTAATTTCATTATGTAAACGGAGCAGTAGAATCAAACGATATTGTTCGCAATTAGTTCCAGACTAAACTGACTTCAGAGTTCGAAATTAAAGCAACTGTGACCAACTGACATTATGCGCTACGTACTACAAGTGAGTTCAACAAATTTTAACCGAAGAAAGAATAGAAAAGGAGTCCGACAAATTTGTGCCTTGACCGCTTACTGCTGAACAAAAGCAAGGCCGCGTGGAAGCTTGCTTTGCTTTGAGAGAAGAGTAATGAAGTGTTTCAAATATTTGTTCCAAGTCATTACCTTTGACATATAATGATGCTACAATTACGACCATGAAATGAAGCATCACTTACTCCAGTGGAAGTTCAAGCTCGCCTCACTCCAAAGATGCTCGTCTAGTGAAATCAAACGTCAAACAATGCTAATTTGTTTTTTCAGTGGGAGAGTTGTAGTCGTCGATTTGGATCAATGTCTGACTTTCGACCTGGAAGTTTTGAAAATATTGCGTAACACTTAGTGGTGGAAGAGCCCTGATTTGTGGCAGCTATGCGAAGGGTCTTGCAGCGCGATAACGCCTTTGCTTAAGCAACCCTGCTTGTGCGTCAATGTTTGACCGAAAATTGAATGACCCCTATGTTTCGTCCTCCTTACTTATGCGGCGTTGCCTCTTGCGACTTTTTCATTTCACCAAATAAAAAGTGACATGAAATGAAAACAAACGACAGAGAGCCATCGAGCATCACAGAAGGCGAACTTTAAAAAATGGTTTGAGCAATGGAATAATGTCAGTGGAGAGATTTCAGAGTGAGGATTCAAGGATTTTTGTTTGGCTACCTCTACGTTTGTAGAAAAGTACTCTCGCTTGAAAATTGCACGTTTGAAAAAAGCTGAAAAAGAAGGCAATTTCTCCGTGAATTTTCCAGCAATATGAATAGATCGTTAAAACAGTTTCATTCGATAATGCTTCGATTTCACGAGTATTGTAGTAAGGATATCAGTCAGAGAACTGAATTTTCCGGAATTTTCCTAAGGTTGCAGCTGACACTTACGATTTTTTGGTTGTTATGTGGAGAAGGTAAAATTTTTAGCCAAAAGAATTAAATTGGCGATTTATAATTTGGGAGGCCACGTTTCCTCTTAGTGTTCCACAAAATATATTGATATGTGGCCGAACAAAATAAAATACTTTGGCTTAAAAATTTGCTAGCAATCAAAGATGTTAACATCCGTGGAAGTGTAAAGTTGTAGAATAAAAATGTAATCTCCGCATTCGTCTGAACCGTAATGAGCAAACTTAGTGTTATTGTATTCTGCACAGAACTCAATATTGCTATATTTCCGGCCTGCGCCTCCTCCTCCTCCTCTTCCTTTCTGTAATTTTTATTCGAACGATCGCCAATTTGCCTCTGTGGCTGATACAGCAATGCCACTACTGGGTAGTATTTGTCTGAGTGTTAAAAAGACAAAGTACAAACACACATATGCATGCATATGTCGAGTGTGCAAAATATTTGTCGAACGATTGTATGACAAAAGTTCATAGACATTTAGGGCGTTGGAACAATAAAGTATTTTGTATTACATGCATAAGTGATACTTTTCATTATGTTTTGCGTTTTGCATTCAGCTTTTATTTATTGTTCATGGACATGGAGGATAGCGACTGTAGCGAGTACATTTTTCATTTGGTTCCAGGGACGTTGGAGGACAGGGTTCGGTACCAATCAAAATGGTGGGAAGGAAGCAGTCGATTTGTTGTTGTTTCTTTGCTACTTGATTTTTTCTTTCTTCTTTGATTGTGGTTTTGAAATCAGAGATAACACAACAACTCAAAGATGTTCATTGAAGTGTTTTGGTTTTAAATTGCAACAACACTTTGTATGAGTTCTTGTTGCTGCAGACGGATGAAAACTACTGAGGTTGTATGTTTTGTGTAGGTTGAAGGGAATTAAGTTGCAAAAAGCAAGTCTGCGATTGTTTGAGGAATGTGAAATTAAATAGCGTTGGAAGCGAAGGAATTAATATTTTTCAAACTCTACTTAATGGCAGCAACTCTGTTGCTGAGGGACGCGCAACAATTTACTAAAATGCAGGACTAGCACGACCATTTTTCAATCCTGTAGTAAACTTTTTTTGAAAGCGAATAACATTAGGCCTTATGTTCTGCAACCATGGCGTGTGAGTTTCCCGAAAACGACCAAGAAAGCTCTGATTAGGATCGCTTCCACTCAAATGCCGACATCAATCATACGCAGCCCGAAACAACATCTTCATTACGATATCATGCCTACTATAAATCAGCGTTTGCAAACAAATCAAATTAGCAACGATAAACGCGCTGAGTTGGCTTAAAAGTTTTAATGCAAACCAGCTATAAATATTATCTTTAGGATGATTGAATTACCAGATTTCGTATAAACACGTTCAGTCTCCGAATAAAACGTAAAATTGTTTACTCTGCGAATTCCGTCTAATTGATAATTATTGCTTTCGGGCTTATTAAGATAAATATATTTGCTTGGCTTTCGATTAAATTCAAAGAAAATAAGCAAAAAGTTTAGTATGGTAATTATGTCATCGTTTCCAGCACTCAATTTGGACAGCATAAGTCGTCCTCACTTTTGCCTAGAATAAAGCAAACTTGGGATTTCTTTTGACTTAACAACATTCACTCAAGTCATTCACGTCGCTCCTGCCATCGACAGAAAACCCTCCAGGCTGCAAATGTCTCCTGTATCTACCAGATTTTGCTCCAATTTCGACGTACTGCAAACTTGAAATTCAGTCACTCAACAGTTTCGCTCGCTTTTCCAACTTTGCAATTTTCATTGCTATTCGCGTTGCCATCGCACAGCCAACCGTGCGACACAACTATTAGTGAATCTGCTAATAGTGTTTTAACTCTTTTCACGAAAATTATCAAAATCCATTTAAAGTTCTCGAGGAGCTTGGCATGAATTTCTAAATGAGTTTCGGGAGTTATTTTGACTCTTGAACAGTTTGTTCAACGAGAATGAAGCGAATTCGCAAAGACATCCTGGAGTCGGAGTGTTCCTTCTGACGTTTTATTTAGCTCCACTGAAGACCGGATTGGAGATGGCAATAGCGAAGGTAGGATAAGAGTCCGAACAAACATTTCGACAGGAGCTTGTTGTACAAATCCTGTATAGAAGAGTAGATGCAATGTCACCACAGGCAAGGCAGCGTTTTCGTTTCGGTGTTGATGTCGAGATGATTGTTGTTCTTGCTTTTCTCGAGAGCAGTTGGTAAAACTCCTTGAAAACACTTTTGAATGTTATTGTTTCAGAACTGAGTTTGCTGAAACTTGGATTTGTATACAGAAGATGCTATAGTGCATTGGTAAAAAGGTACGTGATTCTACTTTAATATCTTTCATTTTCCTTGAAACCTTTTCGCAAATGGATTCGACTTGATCCTTTCTTGGTTCTGTAAAATGTGAAGGTGGAGGTCAATACTTGGCAATCATTATTTTGCGATCTTTAATAAAAGTTTGTATTTACCTTTATAGATACATTTCACATATAAAAGCTATTTATTTCGAGAAAATATCTTAGTTTTGTAGGATTTTCGAAAACATTTTTTGACCGGCAAGATTGTTTAAAAACATTAATTTTCTGCCATGGAAATTTTCGCGTACGCTACAGTGACATTTTCTGAGTCCATTTATCAACTCTCTATTGAGTTCAGTACAAACTCCTAACTGACTACGTCTAACCTAGCGTGCTCAAGTTTTCTGTCCTTGTTTTGACATAATTCATAGTAATTTCTTTTTTACTAAAAATTACGTTTGTTCAGGGGACGGAGTGTCGTTCTGGTTAATTAGTTTTGTGCTCTAACCTTTGCAAAGTCATAGAGCCGTGACTTATTTTTCCCCAATGATCCTATTCTCCGTGGGGAATAAGATCAATCCTAGATATGGCCCGAAGCGAGGTGTCTGAAGTTTGCATCATTGCAAACGCAAACAATGTCACATTTTTTCACTTTTTCTTTTTAAGTAGATGATTAAACTGAAATTAAAACCTAGTAGCGTGTCAAATATTCAATTGAGCGAATAAAGTTTACCAAAATTTTGAGTCAAATTTTCCTAAAAACTTTCATATGTGAAAAATTTAGAGACCATTGCGTTTGCAACGATCCAAACTTCAGTAACGACGGTAATACTTAAATATCTAACCCGGAATTAATACAGGCTCTTTCCACACCTGCCAGTATTATTAAAAGTCCTGACGAGTGCTAAACTCAATAACGCAGATAAATAACTACATTGCTATGAGGTTGTAGATTTGACGTGGTACCTGATTCCTGAACAATAGAACACCTTGTTCAATTTTAGTCTGGACACTTGCAGCTCTTTTGACAAAATTGACCTAGAAGTAGAAAATTTCCACAAAGTTATTCCAATAGCAATTAACTACAGCGTCAGGAAAAAAGCCCTGAGCAATAGGAACCAACGGTAAGATCTTGAAATCTCTTGATCTCATTCAAAATGAGAAACGCACTGAGAAGACAATGGAAGTGCACAAGAGATCCAAGCAGGGAGCAAACAGCTGAACGGGTGCGGTTCTATTGACTCCAAGCAAAAGATAATCATAACAACTCAAAGCTGAATGCCCCCAAAAAAATCCAAAAAGATTTGGAAATTCAACCGCTGTAGAACGCCAACGACTAGAAAGAAATTTACTCCTCTAGTACCAAAGTCGAGTTAATATCAGACCCCTCCAACTACTTTTGGAAGTTATCACACAACTACTAAAAACATGTACAACTTGAAAATTGGAACGTGTCTGAAATTTGAATCGTTGTAAACGATCGTTGATACAATCTGGCCAAAAGGGCTTCCTTCTGTCTAGTCATAGTTTCCCAGCCTGCCTGGTTAAACTAATAAAATCGTTTCTTATCGCGTGGTCATTTACGGTCAGTATCAAAGAAATTCATTCTGTCGAAAAATCAGTCCCACCTGGGGTTCCACAAGGCTCTTGTTTAAGCCGAACTCTCTTTAATATCTTCGCTTCCGAAGGAATTAAACCTTAAACATATTCACCCAGCTCGTAACCTCGAAGTCATTGCAGATGATTATTGTGTGTCGATTCAAATATCCTGCTTGGAAATTGAGAGCGTAAAAAGTATGTGAAGTAAGGTATACCAGTCCTTCCACAAGAGAAAAATTAGAGCGTAGGTAATGCTGCTTTCTTCCCGACAAATGTCTCAACTTTTAAGGTGTCTACATCGTTGTAAATGCAATGATCCCCAATTTTCTTTCAAACATTTGAATGTTTTTTTGATAGTTTGACCTAAGATTTTGGTTAATTTGTATCCGTATTTTGAATTTTTTGTACCCTGACAAATTTTCATTTTCGCTAAATCATGTACTCACTATTGTGCGGAAAAAGAATTTGGTGGCCCAGCAAACCTTTCTACCAACCTTTTAATAAGATTTCTTACCAAACACAACGACAATCACATATTAGCACCATGTTAAAAATGTAGTAGGTTAGCTTATATTCATCATTGTAAGCTGACAGGTTGTAAACACTCATAAAAAGGTTTTTTGATTAATTATCCTTCGAAACTTACATGTTATTTAAATTAGAAAAATAACATTTTTGATTTCAATCTAGCCACCAGCATTGACTATTAAAGATATTAGATTTAATATGTGTTTGCGTTGTAACGATAGAAGATGGTCTTTTACATTTCAAAAGGTTAAGGACGTGACCTTGCTAACGGAATTCGCATCCATCAACTACCTCTAATCAATTTTATAATCAAAGTCTAACATTCAGGGTTGAAAATCTTGGTTTGCTACTGAGTTGTGTCAGTGTTCCTATTAACGTCGCAGAAACGTCATCCAGAATAGGACAAAACTGGCGCGGTCTTCTGGAAGAGTTATCATTCAAAAACACTTTAAGCCGGGTGTACATCTTTTGCGATCGCCAAAAGTTTCGCCAAATTTACTTTGACTGAAAAACGTCATGAAAATGTCCTGGAGCACTTCCTCTGGAATATATCTGAATAAGTGATCTTACAAAAAACACCAGTGATATCCATCCAGCTCACCTGTGATGTCTTCCAACATCAAATTATTTTTTTAAGGTATTTTCGCTAATCTATCTCAAGACTTCCATTTTATCCTGCTGGTAAATTTTCTATTTACATACCAAGAAATACAAAACCGTGTAGTTAATATATGTATTTGATAATACTTGATAATGATGGATTAGAAAATAAACAATTTTCGATACTACTGACGCCGTTTCTAAGATATTCTAATGACTTATTGAACGAGCTTCGAACTTATCGTGGGGTATTCCTTTATAGTATGGAGCACTAGAGATTTTGATCGGTATTTTTCCAAAATATGTCCAGTATTACTATGTTATACATAGCAGAAGACAGTATCATTCTTCCTTCTGAGAGTAAAAGTTGAAGCTTTTATGCAAACTGTCATACGAACTGTTAAATTGTAAAGATTCGTCAACAAGTTTAGCAATTGGTTTTACAGCAACCAACGTTTAATTACCCTCATTGTGTCTAGAAATCAGCAAGGACTTGTACATCCTGCTAATAGCAACAAAATTGCAAAACAAGTTGTGTTCCATAATGCATATTTGTCGCACAACGTTCCTATGTACTTCTATTGGAAAACATGCATATATATTCATGTGATATTGCTTCTGCTCCACACTCGACCCACTTTTTTCTTCTTTTCTAGTTCGAGGATGGCGGTAAAGCACGTAAGCTAGTTGTTTTCTACATATTTCGTCGTATTCTACTTCCAAACCATTGTATTCTGCCTGTAACGCCTTGTAGGTAGGCGAACTCAGGCGGAAGGTTGCCAGAGACCGCGATTCTACACACTAGACACGAATATATTCACCCCACCCTCGCCATATTCGCACTAGTGAAAAAACATACATGTTCTGCACATATGCACAGGATGACACTTGGCGATACTCACCTCAGTTTTCGTGTTAATTTTTCTGGTCACGAGTGCATTTTAGGTGCTCCACCTAATGTTTACGGGGCTTAGTCGACTTGGTAGAGGGAAGCACCTCAACAATTGATTTCAATTAACCGCCATTGCATCCCTCTCGGCTGGGTAGTCATTGCTGTTAACACCTCATTTAGGATAAATGGACATGAACGTGCTTTGTTTGAAGTTAAAGGCAGACGCCCAATTGGTATGAATCTGACCAACAAGGAACTTTAAAGAGGATACTCTAGTTTTGTTGAGCGTTTGTTTGTGCATGACAGGGCCCATACTTTGAAAAACTCTTGTCGGAAAATTCAGTTTTGCAACTGTTTATGTCAACCATTTTTTTGAAGATTTCAATGAAATAACGAAATGAGATAGAACCACATTTTCGTGAATATCGAAGCAGTCAAATCACAAAATAGTGTTAACTCAACACTTAAACACAGAAATAGGGCAGTTATAAATGTCAAACAAGCGTAATATACAACACCTCCTTAACGCTACTGCTTTACAGACATCTTATACATATGCATGCGTCTTATTGCCATCACATCAAGCATATGTGCCATGTGTTAAGTTGCTTATGAAAGTATCCTGGTGAATAAATTAACTTTCCCTTTCGTTTACAAACTTATATGCCTTCCAGCAAGGATCATATCACGCCACACTTGCTGTGCAATACGTACTTGCAAATACAAATTCTGTCAAAGATTAAGCTCAGGGAACTTCCAAGTTCATAATGAGTAGTAAAACTGCCAGAGGCCAGACGTTAAGTTATGAGCAAATAAAATCCGGAATTGAGTAGCCAAAGCAATTGCTGGGAGGGTGTCTTCAACGATTGGTGATGAATCAGAAAGGAACAGAATATGTGGAACATGTGGTTAATTGGCAATAGTCACGAACATTCCTCCTTTATTCGTATTAGGTTCGATCGATTACATCTATTGGTGCGTAAACTTTCCTCGCTTACACATGATTCGATAACTTTTGTGAGTAGGTGTTGCAGGACGGATGAACGTTAGTTAAAATTTAGGGTAAGTTTCCTGGGAATAGAACGAATGAGTCATCTGATCTATTACTTTTTGCGGAACAATTTTTAGTCCTTTATGAAATGAATTCAAAAATCAATCATGAGAAACGTAGTTATACCCCAGAATTAACACGACCTAAACTAGTTTGTGCTGGAAATGCAGGTCTTACACCGATTTCTCTTTGTTGGATCCTTGACAAATTTTTTCCAAGTTTCACACCGACTTCCCGATGTCTATGTAAATAAGTTCCTATTTCTTACCTGGATAAGGTGAGTTTTCTCAAGCCCGATTTGCAATATTGTCCAATACTACAGGGTTATACAGATCATGCTTAGAAAAATATTTTTAAAAATGAAATTATTTTGGATAAGCCTCGAGTCCTAGAACCAAGCGTTCATCGTACGTGTACTGAGCTATTGATCTTCAACAAAAAAATTAGCAATTTCAATGTGTACTCATTGTCATGATGCCAGTTTTCACCAAGCAGCAATTGGTCTATTTGAAATCTTTGGAAAATTCAAGGATAAGTCGGAGGAAGATTTGGAAACAATGATATTCGTGGTATCGCAAATTTTTCGTCTTCAGAAAGCATAACTATCCGTTGGATAGATATCAATAGCAGGTGTCTGAAGTATGCATCGTTTCACCCTGAAAGGCCTTTAATTTTTCAATTTTGCTTGGATGAATAGATTGGAATTTTGGTAATTTTTTCGGAATTTTGTGCGTTTCAGCCTTGTCATTGATAAAAATCAAAACCTTTTAATCCGTTCCGAAAGTTGAGGAACGGAGTTGTTTCTCGCTCCAGAAAATATACCGAAAAAGATGTTGACATACAAAGACAAATGGACCCGCGTGTCACACTACGTGCGGACGGGTCTTCTTTCAAAAGAGGGCATAATGAATCCCTAAACGGTCCATAGGGAAGTCGCGTATTCCTTGCAGTAACCGCTGGGCTCTTCATCATGCCCTGCTGAAAGAGGGATTCCTCTAACCTAAATGCGCTGCCAGGCGAGACCAAAGATGCCTAGTCCTAAGTCATGTGACAAACAGTTCCAGGCTAAGTTCTCATGTTACAAACAGTGACAGGGGAGGTGTTTTGTCAGTAGTCCGGTTGCCATTGGGACGACGACCCTCAGGGCTTAAGTAAGGTTTACCTCCTAAATACAAAAAAAAGTTGTCACACCAGAGTTGGATATTTGCTCGGCCGTCATCAAATATTTGTACGCATATACAAATGGTATTATGGGAAGGATTTGCCGAGAAGGACCCGACTAATTTCAGCTTCAAAAGTGGAATGGCTTTGTGAGTGGAAAGGAAAACAAAATGTCCTTCTCTCTCCAAAACAATACCTCTTTTGTCAAACGCGTGCGGTTATAGATCGCGAGAAATGAGAGTACATTTTCGTGTAGACAATGAAGTTCATTTTAGGACAGGTTTAAATGGAAGGTAGTCATTTTGCATTTATAAATATGCAGGAGAAAAAAAGATTTTTGCGACCAGTGCAATATTCGTATTTTCACGAAAGTGGTTGAGTTTACAGTAAATACTCCTGTTATAATTGCTACATTGAAAATCAACTCCTCGCCTATGTTCAACTCCAGTATTTTAACGCAAAGGAAATATTTTTCAAATAGAAAACAATTATTACTGTATTGGTCTAATCTGCTCTATTCTGCTCTAATCTGCTCTAATTTTTATCTATGCTCCAATCAATACCTGAACCATCAAATATTAATGATTCAATTTAATAATTCAAAGAACTTAGTCCAGTGTTCCTAAACTTGTAAAGTATTAAATGCCCTAGCATTGAATAAATCCCTATACAAGTCAACACCTCACACCCCATTTAGATTTCAAGCGTTCCAGCCATTCAACACATTTGCTTCGAAAGGATGCCAAATCAAATTACTTTAATTTCTTCAACACTTTCCATCCGTGCTATGTCACTCGTTTTCTACTCGCTGTCATGGCATTTTCATAAGACCTTAATCAAAAATAATTATGGTATCATTTCTGCTTGACTAATTATGGTGTGGAGTTCCTTTAGCTAGGACTGGTCCCAGACACACAAACCGAAGATTTGATGCCAAATTCTTCTGACAGGTGTTAAATGGCTCCGCCATCGATTGAGTGTAAATTCGATACGATTGACTTGGATAGTGGAAACATCAGTAGAAAAAGCAACTTACCGCCTGGATTACAGTGACGAATAGGTTCATTCCATGGAACAGTGAAAGTCAAAAAACCTATTCAAATTAGATCAGCCGTCACTGACATGCTCCTTAGAACTAATCCCAAGAAACACTCAGAAAGTCGCTGCCCAATTTGTTTTTTGAAGATGGCAACAAAGTATAAACAAATTGGTCTTAGACTTTGGGAAAATGCGTTCACATTTTAGTCTTTACAAAGGACGTGACGTTTATTAGACGAATTTTCTATTAAGTTAATTGTTTTATTTTCTACGTTAAGTAAAGATGCGTTCTGTTAACTCTTTTCTTTCGACGATTTGGGGTCCTAACAAAACTAAGCTTGACATGAAATTTATCATTGACAATCCACGATTACTACAATTTTTTGCGCGGGAAAAAAGCTAAACATCAGCGATGTTTATTTGACATTTTCTTTTAATTTGACATCCATAGGTGTTTAATCTAGAAGTTCTGAAAACAGTTCATTCTCAGAAATCTGGAAAACTAATAAAACAGCTTGCTAGGTTTCCAATTCGAATTGGGTTAACTCCTTCGACAACTGTAATCCCAGAATGTCATTGTCTAATCGGAGATATCGCAATTCAGCTCAAAATTTGCTTGGCCTGATCCTGTGTTTAACTAGATTTAGTGAAACAAGACAATGATCATAAAGCTGTGATGGCCAGCTCTAGACGGAATAACGTACATTTCAATAATAACAATAATTTCAAAAAAGTGTATACCAAGGAATCTAGGATGTTCACATTAGGTCACTATGTGAGGCCCAGAACGTCCTAAGAATGTGATTCACTACTACTACTACTACTACTACTACTAATCTACTTTTATGAGTCTCATCATGTCTACGTGATGAGACGTGGCGTGACCGCTGAGACATAATAACGACAGCAGGCATTGCAGAAAAGCTAACAGAATTTGATACGCCGAAAAGCAGTCAAAAGTTCAAGGAATCGCTGGCATTCTGGTCGGCTAAAAAACTCCTCCGCCGATAAATCAATGAATTCTCGTTGAGGACACAAACAGGGATCCATGAAACTTGGGTTATAAGCTTGTCATGCGGAATTGTGGAGCTCGTGTTTGAGGTAAAGATTACGGACTATGTTGTTCAGGCACTTTTTCCCTGTGCATTCTGTAATTTCTGATGCTTCATATGAGCAATGTCCTGCTGTGTGCTCGCTTTTTAGTGCTGTCGTACTGGACAGACCGGCACAAACTTTAAATACGAAAAAAGCCAAAGGACCCGACGACATCCCTACGAAAGTGGTCCAGCATTTGTACGAAGTTTGCCCTGATATGTTGCTCAACACAAATAACGCTTGCTTGAAGGAGGGGGTTCACCAAAATATGGCATCATGGCTTGGCGATCCATGATTGGTGCAATAACAGAAGCGGTGAAGGCGGTCCAGCGGGCAGAGGCCCGGCATCACCACTCGAGGCCAAAAGCACTCTTAATAACTAGGGCCGTCAATGCTCGGCGCTCTGGAATACTTCAGGATGCAGTAGTATTTGTAGCAGTATGCATATATTGACGGACTACCTCAAAGGTCAACAATAGGGGCAATCATGAGTAAAAGATGTCTACTCATAGGTGCGATGGATTCAGTTCTCTCGTACGTGACCGAAGTGTGGTCTGATGGTCTAAGTAAGCTATCGTACTGAGACCGTTCCATACAGGTACAGAGGCATGAAGCTTAGCGAGTAGCAGCTGAAGCGGCGGTGGTGGTTATCGCGAAGTTGGTTCTCCTAGTGCTGTTAACTGTAGAGCACGGAGCAAAGAAGCGTCTGTTCACGAAGGTTGAGTTGGAGAGAGACATTGTTAGCCGTGAGGAAAGATAAGGACACTAACCTTGTGACAGAAAAAGTGATCACAAGAGACACGTAGACCGTTCAACCCATCAGTAGCGCGGGGTGGCCAGACTAAAGAAACCTAGTCCAACATAATACTGCAAATAGTTCCAGGCTATGCTCGCGGCGCGGCAGGGAGAGGAGGTAGTCCTATATCTCCTAACCACAAAAAACACTTTCAATTCGATTCAAAAAACAAAAACACATCAAAACATGTGAATATATGATCGTGTTTCATTTTTCTTCGGTTTTTAAAATGTTTGATATAAGATAGGAATTCAAAAATGACTGTTTTGACGAAAATCACAATACTAGACGAAATTTGCATAACTCGAACAAAGAAGCTAGTTACAAGTTTTTTTGAATCATTTTTTAGTCTTGACATCTACTCATTCATAATAGTAATTTATTTAATACTATCAATTCCTTAATTTTTTTTGGATAATTATCTAAAATTTATATTTTATTTCATTTCAGGTAATTTACTGAAGTGCTGGATCATGTAGAGAAAATAGTATTTTCCAAGGCTCATAAAACGATGTTTTAAGTTACGCAACTTCAGGTTTGTCAATACTTGTGTCCCCATTAATTTTTAATAAGATAATGTGGCATGGATGGTTTCGGTAATATTAAATGGACGAGAAAGCTTATGATATTGTTTCAGAGTATGCGATACAAAAGTATACAAAGGGTTTGACTTAGGCGGATCTCATGTACATTGCTCAAATTTGATTTCAGATAATTTGACATTTGAAATTTTGAAAACTTCTCGTATCAAATAGATGTCATATTCAACAAAAAAAACCATATTCGGCTTGAAAGTGAAATTTTCTTTATCATTGTTTTCTTCTCATTTCCATGGAATACCTTCAATAAAATTCTGACCAACAAAAGGCACTCATAGTAAAATATGTCCTTGTCGAAATTTTTCAAACATTACCAATCCCATCTGATGCCAAAATTCTCTTAACCAATCAGCTGTCAGTATTGGCTGTGGGTAGTAGACATTGTGGCCTTTACATTTTTGAAAGGAGTTTCTGCATCATAGTGGTTAGTGATAAGTTCAGAATTTGTTTGTTTTTTAAGTGTCAACTAGTTCTGATCTCATAAAACAACAACTAAACTATACAAAAATGAGAACTGATGTCTATCTTTTTCGTTTTTAAAGACCCATTTGAGGCAAACTGTTGAAACCCCCTTATTTGCATTATCAATTCCCAGTAGGACGACCATTGAATCAAAATGCTTTTTCGATTATTTATTCTCGGTATTGAAAAATCAGATCGATTTATAATAAGCTCAATGTTTTCTATTGAAGAGTAACTATCTGGATTGGGGTTTACAACTTTAAATCATGGAACAAACTAATCGCTACAATAGGCTGGCAAATAGTAAAGCCTCAGAAAAGCATTGACTTGGAGAGTAATCAAATTAGTTACGCTAAATTAAACAAATGACATGTACAGAAATCAATTAAACTTTATCAGCGATTTCGAGACAGTATGTCTACTGCATGCAGGTAAATTCACATGCTGCAACGGCTGCATAATGCAGGTGGAAATGAGCGAGTACCTCCCTTGCAGTAGCGACTCCTACGTGGAAATGTTCTATTAACATTTGCCCGTGTAAACAAGCTCCGTTGCCATTACGTCCATCGTCAAACGTCCGTCTAATTGCAAATTCTATTGACACAAATTCACTATTTATTCATCCAACACAACAAGCGCGAGTCAACCGTTACGCGCAATCGACTTCAGTTGATTGCACTTTAAATTAAGTTGTTAATCGTTTTTTTTTATAGCCACACCCCCGTTGTTAGAGCCATCAATGTCGGGCAATCCTTATCCATTGCGAGCACCCCACACTTTGCAACATGCAACCGGGAACCAAACAGCAGGCACTTCCATTTTTAGAGGAACATTAGCATGCATTAAAGATTTAATGGCGCAAGTGGAAATGATTGACAGTTTTAAGAAAATCGGATTACAGGTGGAAAAGCACTTAATTCTGTTTGTTAAAGGGATCAAGACACAAATTGAAGAAGTAGCTCTGAAATTTTCCCAGTGTTGCGTGAAATTCTCCTATTCCGGGTCTTCAACATGAAAGTAAAATCTCTCCGTCATGGGTTCTCCGCCCCACAGCTCAGGTCTCAGGGGTTGTTATTTTATGTGATAGATTTCGTTGAGTTGAAAGTTAATTTTTTTGTTCAACTTTTCTTTTGTTTTTTACACACAAAAAAGTGAGTGAACAAGAAACTTAGTACTAACAGCGAGTCAGATGCAATGAACGAACTCCTCCTGCTGAATTTTCGAGCAGGTCCTCGAAGCTTCCATGTTTTGCTGTTGAAAGTTATTTCGGAACGGTGACAAGTCGTTCTTGGTTTTTACTTTCCTGTTGAAGTATGTTGCGAAATCGGATTAAATGTTTCAATTCTTTGCATCGAAAGTTGGCTAGCGACATTTTGAAAAAAAAGGAAATATTTTCCACGGTATTCTCAATAGCTGTCATGTAAAATTAAACTTTCAACTTTTTTAACGTTGAAGGTTATTTCGCTTAAAGCGCGGAATAAAATACGCGAGTAGGGATGTCAAAAGGAAAGACTTCAGTCGAAAGTTGCTGATGTAAGTACAACAATAGGATTCTAGTTTACCAAGTGGAAGCGCTTCTCATGAAAGTTTTGTGTCTAAGCCTTTAGGCTAAGCTTCATTTTCCATATTTTTTTCTCAAAAGAAAATAAAAAACGTAAAAAGCTAAATTAACTTTATGCTTAATTTTCTTTTGTGCTAATCTTCAGTCTGGATGGAATTTCTGACATGTTTTTCGTTTCCCAACATATTAGATATGATAGGAAATTGACAAAATAAAGCCTTCGTCGCAAAAATCGTTTGCTTCACTTCAGAAATTCCATTAAAAATAGTATTATTTAACCAAAAAAAATTATTGTTCGACGAAGTTGTGCACAATAAAGTAGTATAAAAGTTGTATGTATTAATAACTATACAATTCTGGTGATTATGGAGTCCATGTTAACCCCAGGCTAGATCTTGGTGTCCAGACGAAGTTCTTTTCAACATTGATATTCTGCTCCCCAGCTTATTGCAGTTGACAAGGCATCGTACAACGCTTCTATCTATCTATCTCCTATCTTATCATTTCGTTAAACCATTAAAGTTGACTTAATTTTCAAAATTGACGTCAATGTATTTTGGGGATCGCCTCAAAATACATTGAGGTTCATTGTTTATCGTGTCTTTCCAGTGAATCCCCGGTCTGTCAACTGAGCGTTTGCCGTGCAACCTACCCTTCAGTGTCCTTTTTGGACAGCCAGTTTTCTTCTATTCTATTCCCGCCCATTGAGGCTTGCGCAGCTGCATTCTAGTAGATACAGATGAATTGTGGAATAATTCATACAACTCATTGTTGTAACTTAACCTCCACTCTGGAGCTTCTTTCACTGAGCTCCAGGTTTTTCTGAGCTCTGATTGACGTTTAAAAATGTCCATTGCCATTTCGGATTCGCACGTCAGGGTACATGCTTCACTTCTACAGCATAGTCTTGACATATAAGCACCGATTTGTTTAAGCGGCGTCCAATCTCGTCCTTTTCAGTGTCGTTTTTATTCAGATTGGCCCTAAGATACACGAAGTTATCGGATAAGTTGTAATCTCCTTACGGTCAGCTTTTGTCGGGCTGCGGTATTCTTTTTCGTTTGAGCCATGAGTTTGGAAGACTTCGCAATGATCAGGGCTAATGCGCTATCGATCATTCTCCTATGAAGCGAGATCATGAAAACGAGTGAAAGATCACAGTATACAAGATATATCGACGGTAATGCCTGACGTTATTATGTACATTTGGCTATTCCCTGTATTATTCAGCACATGTGTCTGCTAATATCAATGACGAAAAAAACAAAATTCTATCTTTTTGTGTGTTTTCGGAAGATGCACGCTATTTACGCCCTGAGGGTCCCAACTGGACAACCGCCTAACAACTCCCTTTCGACACTTAGGCTGGAACTAATTGGAAGATTGCTTTGACAAGCCCTCTATAGACTCGCTTAGTATCTATTAATTCTAGCAAATCCCTCTTCCAACAGGGACAGCGGAAAGGGAGAAGGATTATTGTTAGAGATACCATTTCTCCCCAATGCATCTCCAAGCAATCCTAGATGCCCTTCTTTATAAGAAGAACCGTCTGTACGTAATGTGTCATAGAGTTGCGATTGTCTTCAGATGTTAAAGAGCACGAGTATTGCCTCGGCGAGGTAGAAACCGTGCCGGGTTCATCTAACGATGCTTGGATCGTTTTAGGGTCGGTGCCTGGATAACAGATGTGGTCTTCACCCAGAGGAAGGCCGACGGCCCCAGGTTACTGCTGAGATGTGCCATGTAACTGATTCGCGCTTCATCTGCCCACGTATCCTACTTAGCATTCAATAGCTTGAAAGAGAATATATTTTGTTAAAAGTGTACGCTAAACTTTAAATTTAAAAGTAAAAATAAATCTTTGATTTTTACGTTAAGTGCTCTGCAGATTTCTACTTTTCCATAAATGAAAATCATGAATGAACTTATTTAACAGAGACGGCGTTAAACGACGTTCCATCTACGTTGGGTCTGTCGTTTTGTAAAGCATTTACTAGCTTCCATACTGGAAGTTGAAACGCCAACTTAACTGGGATATCTAGATGTAAGGAGCCATCGGTCCAACTGCGTCACATAACACTTTCTCATGTACGTTAGTCGCGCGAACATGCTTTGCGTCCAATTTTGTCGAAAGACATCTATTCGTCCAGTTGACGTGGTTGCAACGAGTTTGTCTGCTACTCCTTGCAAACAGCATATGCGACTCAAAGAGCTGATACAATCGGCGTGTGCTGAAACTGGTGGTATTACCATATTTAGATCTTACACCGGCCCGAATACTGTAGTCTTAAGATGCATAATCACTCCACTCGAGCTATCAACTTCCCCATGGAATTGATTTAAAAAGTCGTAAATTATTGGCCGGTGGTTAGCCACTTTCTGCAATATGGATCCAAGTATACCCGCAATCAGCAAGTTTGGATCACCAGCGAATCCCCCGAGACGCAAGATGCTGCAGAGTTGCTGAAATGGCGTTAAATGGAAGAAAATGCTATTTTGGCTGCCTGGTTAGTTGCTGGCCCAGAATCTGACTGATGGACAAACACCCTAGAAGAGATAAATAGTTGAGGCGCTTGGGAATGGTGATATCATCTATGGATGTAACAGACCATCTTCGGGCATATGGCAAAGTGCTGATTCGTTTTGGTTATTAGATAGTGCAGGCTTGTTGGTCTGGGAATTGAAAATGGTCGCTGTTAAATTAAATATCGATTTGCTGATCGTCATTCAGAGGAATTGATGTATTTCCATTTGAGCAGCTGTGGTACTAATTCATGGTTTGATTGGTGCTATTATCCTCTCAAAGAAAGGTCTAAATGCGTTGCGGCGCATTTCATTTATTATGGGAAATGAGTTCGCTGTTTCTCAAATTATTTTGATTGCATTATCGTTAAAATGTTGGCTTTGCTATAAAAAGCCTTTCAATGTAATTTCGAATAGAGCTTTAAGTGTTCATTATGTCTGGATATGTTGCTGAACACTTTGGGTTCCTTGTTCTTCCTTCTGATTCAATTGAAAGGGTAAGGCTTGCATCAATTTATGTACAACATATCTCCTCCACTCAGTAGATTCTGCTGCTCGGATGCATAGTAATGAACAGCTTCATCAAATTCCACGTTACAACTTGTATAAGTTTCAAAGCACGTACACCCCCACTCCACGTTTCATTTGAATTGATTGCAATATTCGTTGAACAACGCGAAGATGGCTACGTACATATTCAATTTCCGAGCGGCATTCTTTATCTCTCACCATTTTCCATAACCGAGAAAATGTAGACGTTGAATGACGTTCCATGAATCAATATAACGATGTCCTGTAATATACCATGATTGAATTTCCCAGTAAATGCTGTATGGAGCACAATTCGATTGCAAATGTGTAAGGTGAACATATCGCTAGCAAAAGAACATTTTATGCACTTTCATCGACGCCAACAATTTAAACTCCTTAAGGGAAAATTGCATAGTAAAAAGTTCGCAACATAAATTCATTGATTTCACATAATAATTATATCAACTTTTTCCGCCATACTTTTCAGATTTTTCAAAAATCTAAAAAGAAACCCTTTAAAGTGAAAAAATTCTCAATCCTTCGCACTTTTCCACTTTAGGGTCATCCCACTTTGAAATTTTGATGCATTCGACTTTTTTTGGGGGCATTTCGATAGTGTAGTATACATTAGATACTAAAATAGTCCAAAAATTCTGTGTAGAAATTTTATTGCGATTGGAGGACTATAACTCTAGCTATTGCGATTATAAGAATCGCCTTCCAGCGCGCTCCAGGATCGCATTGGGCGTGGCTAGCTGCTATTTCGACGGTACTGTCACTCAGAATTTCGTCGCAGCAGTATCGCTTAAATAAACAAACTTATTCCTCATGTTTTAAGTTATGTCTTTTTTGACATCATTTTGTACTAAAGTTGCTAAATTATCATGCAAAGGTTGTCAAAAGTACCATATTTGCGAATTTTTTTAGCTTACTAAGGGTTAAGGATGAAGGCTATAAATAAAGTCCTTTGAAATAACACGAACAGCACGTCCAGTGAATAAAAACTCTGTCACGGAAATGCGTGCGGCAATTTAGGCCACTTTATTCCATGACATATCGTGTCTTCATGTCAAAAAGTTCCGGAGATCACACGCTGTCCAGCAGCTGTCAATTTCTGGTGCGAATACTGAAACCGTGAAGCCACCAACCCTCTGAATGGATTCAAGATCAACCTCCTCTTTCCGACGAAGCTTTTTGATATTTTGATACCCAGGTACGAGGACTTGACAAAGGATGAATTGTTGGAAAAATGCCTTGGCGGTCATTCGCAAAGCAACAACGAGAGTTTCAATAACTGCGTCTGGTTAATAGCACGAACACTTTTTTCAGGACAAGTTAGCATCGTAAACACAGCAAAAGCATATGTGAGTATCTTTAACTAAGGTTTTATGCCAGTTATGAAAATTATGGAGGATTTGAACATGAAAATTGGGTCTTCAGCGGTGTGGTATGCAAACGAGTGTGTCAACTAAGTCTTAAAAACAGGCGAGGGCCGCTGCTTTGAAACCTTCCAGAGAGCTCGTGCAAATTTGAGAGAATCCAAAATGGAATTAAATGAGTTGTTTGACGAATGTGAAGCTATTTTTTATGGAGCTGGCATTGCTGATTCAATGTAACAATTTTTTTTCGAAAAGATCACTTTTTTGGACAGTGCCTCAGCAATTTTTCGAGAACGGCTTTGGCGATCTTTCTGGAATTTTGACCAAATTGTTGTTACATAACGCGGTCATAGTTAGAAAATTACTATCATTTTCAATTTTTTCTTATTTTTCGAACCCCAAATTATTACTAAAGAAAATATAACTTTCGAAATTTCTAAACGGCCGCCATTTTGTGAATTATTCTATAAATATATTGATTCCGTAGTTCCAAAAATATTCACAATCGTACTAAACATAAAAGTTTGTGGAATTTTTTGCTTTAGACACTTCCTTCCTGCAAGGAGAACACGACGAAGAAATTTTTACTACTTGACCTAATGCCGCCACTTTGTATCATATATTATATTATGTATTGCCGAAACCTACTTCGACCTGCGTAGCTTCAAGGTGACTCCAGACTGGAGGTATCGTGTAACGAAATAAGACAATCTTGTGTCTCTGGCCATGAAGGTATAGAGCAATATGAAGGAACAAAAAAGCTAACAAGAGCTGGATTATCTAGCAAGGGTGGACGCAATATAAATACCACTGTCAAAATTGAGAAGGGAATTTACAGAAATCTACCGGGAGAAGATAGCCTGGACTTGGAATAACCCGAATCAGACATTTTTGACTTAGGAGAACATTTCTTTTGAAGACTTGCAGGTGAAGAACAATAATGTTTTTAAACTCTAGTGACATCGTTGAAAGGTCACAGACGCTTTCGCAAACTTATGAGACTTATTTCGATCGAAAGAACTGTTCTTGAACTGATCTTCAACAAAATATATCTATGAAGTTTTTTATTTATGTTGATGTGGTTTGACATTTGGGTTTTTATTTATTTTTTCTTACTGAGCAAATCGTCCAATTTTGTCATTCACTTTCCACTTTAAGTTGAATTTACACTCGTTGCTTAGTGGCATTGTAACATTGTGTGGCGTTTTGTTAAAGGACATACTTTCAATTTTTTCAATTTTCCTTGCCATGATAATGTTCGTTTGGCAAAGAGACGCCGTTGGCAGAAATGTTAGGAGATCAAGCCTGCTTGACTATCTACTGAAAACCTAGCTTAGAATCGTTTGCATAATTACTGAAGATTAGATGCCATTGTTCATGAACTGTCATTCATAATATTAATCAAGCTTGAGGGTGTGATATGCAGCGTACAAGATGACAGATCCGAACAGGATCCACCCATTTCCACAACCAAGTTACTACGTTTGCTATTCCATGTCTTTCATTAGAAGAATTTATGGTAATGTCATTACCTTTCTTTCCTACTCAAAAAACTCAATAAGGAAACCTAAGGTCTTTAGTATTATGCAGGAAAAGCTGATAAAAATTTACAAAAACCAAAAACAGATTCAAATTCAAATTAAGCACGTCACGTTTTCCCAAACTGAAACAAAAATAAGTGGCAGAGGGCAAGGGCGGGTAATTTAGGGCATGCGGCCTATGGGTCATGTCATTTTTGGCCTAAAATTGTCGTAAAAGCACAGCTGCATCAGCACGAGCGCTCTCGTCGTGGAAAAACCGGTCGCTCGACTGTCACAAATCAAGTCTCTTCCACCTAGACCGATGTGCAACCTTTTCCAAACTCCCAGAAAGAAAGTCCGGTTAACTGTCTAAATTCTGGAAGAAACTCTCAACGGACGACTACTCTCAAGTCAGCATTGTTCTGACGATTGATTTCACTTGAAAAACTTTTTTGGTGCAAGGCGAAGTTGCAGGTCTCGACTGGCTTGATAGTTGCTACGTTTCAGGATCCTAAACCTAGCATCATGATTCTTGTCACCTGCGATGACATTGGAAAAAAAATTACGATCATTTCAGAACTTTTCTTTAAAAGCAAACCATGCTTCCACGCGACCTTGATTTTGCTTAGTAGTCAGGACACAAATTTGACAGACAATCTTTTCATCTTCAAATCTTCCGTTGAACTTTGCTGTACTGAAGTCGAAGTCACTCCCGGTAGCTATGCAATTTCTCAATAGATCGTCGTCGATCTTTCAGTATGGCATCGAAAAATAATTCACGATATTTTTCGCCAAAAATGTTCGACGGTTTGGGTCGTGGATGGATAAACAGCATATGATTTGTCGTCAATAAACATTTCATCTTTTCTGAAACGGGAAAACCTTGCAAAGACTTGGGTTTTGTCAATACCATCATTCTTGTAGGCTATTTTGAACGTTTCAAGAGTTTCTGGATTTCGAACTTTGTATTCATACAAAACGACTCAAATATACTGTTGCACCGAGAAAATTATTCTTATTCAATTGCTGGCTATAGCGACCTCTCCACTAACCTAGGTTATTTCATTTCAAAGCTCTCTATCTGGCAAAGCTCACTTAATTTGCTAGATGGGATATTAGTAACTCTTTTTTTGTACTGTCCCTCCGGATCGTTGACGCTTTTTAGTGGTTATGTTATTGGTCTGAATGAATTATTTAGCACTGGCAGCGGTATCAGATCGAAAGTTATATAAGTACGTCATTCTGTTTTTATTAAGGCATTTTGAGAGTGAGGTACCTTGATAATCGATACAAGGGGAATGAAATACGAAAATATTCACTATTAAAAAAGAAATTCTAGTACTCTTTAAACGTTTGCGCTGATTTGTAGTGAGCAAATTGCTTTGTACTGATTTCGTAAAGATATGGAAGGCATTCTCGTTGAAAATAATTCGCTTATTTATTTCTCGCTGTTTGGAACGATTGACATAGCTTCTCACAATCAGCCCCTTTTAACCAATAAATGGACTAAACACCACGTACCCCTCCATATCTCACCCAATTTAATACTTTGTCGGAAAACTTCAAACACTAACACATCTGATGCTGAACTAATTGTAATACAAAACGTAATAAATGTTTGTCTATTCAATTTATTAAGAGAGGAGTCATTAAAACCCACTAGACCACACATCAAAAAACATTTATAACGATTTAATTAATGTCTCCGGTACCTATTATCTCAAACGACCGCTGATTTTATCTTCTTGCCCGTGAGCAGCAACGGATTAAGTGCCCAAGCAAGATGGACATTTACTTCCGCCTATCGTCCATTTTGTCTACTGTTCAGGTTGGAGGAGTATATTCCTGCGAACTGAATCGCAGCTTTGATTAAATCGTAAAATTTTCCACGTTAATCGCACAAATGCGATTACCTTAAGCTGTTCATAGTACGTTTTTGTTCGCAGGGTATGCAAAGTTTTAATAGTAGTCTTAGCTTGACTAGTACGTACTCAGATTGCAAGTACTGCGTAGTAAAGTGGTTTGCATAAAGAATTAACTTTTAATTCCACAAAATAAACTTACAAGAATCTGGTTTTGATAAAATGACTTATCCGATCATCTATCTCTTTTCGGACTATCTTTATTAAAGATTCAGGTGGTTTGCTTACACTTTATGGCGGACATTCTACTTCACATGGTTTTTACACAGGTAGTCAGACGTCACTTCTTTTCGGTTGTAATTGGTATGCACTGAGCTAAGTCCACATTTCCCATTAAGTTCTTTTGCTGCCCAACTCCTCACACGATTTTAATTTGGCATCTCTTTGTTTTGATCGTGACGCCAACGGCACATATGCGTTAAATTGCAATTACAAATTGCATCCTCGAAGCAAAGTTAGCCTTAGAAAGAAGCAACTTAAAAGACTTACATCCTCTCTCGCATCGTTGTGGCCCCTGCGGGTATATGTAAGGTTCGAATTAACACAACAAACGCAGTCTATCCTTTCATGATACAAAGACCAAAATTCTTTGCAATGGACTGAACCCAGTCCAGAGTTAGGACCATTTCATGTTATTTAATCCAGGCCGGGTTGTCTGTTTATCTAATGCTTCATTTGATAAGTTGGAAAACAAGGGAAATATAAAATATTCAAAAAAGCTTGAAAAGAACTTTAATAAACAAATTACGTGCTCAGATAATTGTTCTACTTTCCTGCCTCCTTCAGGATTGGCAGTCAGGAACACAAAATGTCCATTAATCCGTAAATTAAAATGACTACCGTCACGGCTAGTCGACAATGACCAAGTATCCTTGCTACAGCAATTTGCGTGTTGTGTAGTCATCCCTATTTAATACGAAGGTTTTGTGTGGATGTTGAAAGCAAAAAAGGGAAACATCCGAAAAGTGAGCATCGGAAAGAAAAACAGTGGATGGTAATTATAACATTCAAAAGATAAGTTAGCACAATAAAAGCACCACAATTTCTTGGCAACCTTAAAACCGTCCCATTCCAAGCAAACTCTCACGTTTGCTTTGGGAGAATTCGGAGTAACGACCAGTCGTCAACGGATTTAAATAAATCGATCGATAAGGGATGATTTTCTAATGCGATGTGGGTCAGACAGGATGAATACATTTCACAAAACTTGAAAGGTATTCGATAAAATGGGAATATTTCAGATACGATTGGGGTTGAAATGAAAGCATTTCGACATAGAAACAAAAAAGTTTCGAGCTGGGATATGCTCGAGCAAATCAGCAGGATTTGGATTTAAAATTTTATATCTGATGATAAAATGGCTTTTTTCTGGGGGAGAACATTCATACATATGTTTCGTCGGGGGATGAAGTGTATTAAAAGTTCATTCAAGTATATATTTTCCCGGATGTGTAATGCTCTCAAATTAATGTAGACCTTTGGCGGAACGGGTTGATAAAAGGACTTTTGGAAAGTGATAAAATCAGGATATAAATGATTGATGTTTTTGATGCCTAGAGCTGAGTGATAAACTGTTTTATATATTTCTCTACGACGTGGGTGTACTATAAACGGAATAATGCTTCCTAAGTTGGCATCCTTGCACGATTTTCGTCGTTTTCTTTGATGGCCTCGAGCATACAATAAAATATGAAATAAGAAATATTTTTTTGGTTGAATTTGATTCTTGAAAACGACAACACATCGACCTCATAACATTCCTCGGTTGTCAAGGAGTACCGGCTGAGTACATTCTCGGATAACTATAAAGCGACATACGACCAAACGTTGGGTGTTCTAGAACGGAACACAGTGAAATAGAGCTATTAGTTCTCCTCAAAGAACTGGTGAGCGAAAGTTTTCAAAATCTTGTGGTCCAAAAAGCAAAGTTCTTCCAAATTACACCAGAAAGAAAAGTATGGTCAACTTGTCCATTCTAAACCGGCTTCGACAGGAGTGTAGGATAAGCACTAGGGCGGTCAAACAGGAATGCGGGGTTGGGGTTCGAAATTCAAGAAAAAGATAAACCAAGAATCATTTCTGGAATTGCATCAAATACATCAGGCATGATAGGAAACGCAAACCGCAAAACTTCTTCAACGAGGAACACATACACACATAAAACAGGACCCAAGACCAGTTTCACGATCGCTTCCAATAGCCACCCTCGATACTGATCAAGCATTAGACAAGAGGAGCCTGAATGCACGAAAGGATAAAATACCTTTTTCTTTCCCCATCAAGTCAAGGTACCAAAAGCTCTGATCCCCTAATCAGACAGGTTGTACCCATCACCAAATCCAACAGATGGCTTTCCAACCTCGACTTTCCTATACAAAATAATTAACAAACTAATACAGAACAGAATCTGCAAGCTCGAATATCCGAGAAGAGAGACGACAAGAATATCCTAGCATCCTGTTGCCTACAAAGAACATATCACCCTCAACTTACCTTCACACACTCCTTCAGAAATTGACAAATAGGACCAGTTATCTCTAAGAGAAAGTAAATCTGATCACCTTAGACAAACCCTGCTAAAATGCATCTACGTTCACTGGCTTTGCGATTCCGACATATATAAAAGGCAAGAACAGTGGTCACTATTGACATTCCACAGAGAGATCTGCTAAATTGCCTCCTGTTCAACATATCCCTCGAAAATAAAAAGCTATGGTTGACTCAAAGACTATTAATATGCTACAATATACAGTAGACCGATTCGCTCAATTCGGTGAAGATCTAAAGCTATCTATAAACCATGATAAGGTACATGTCATCAATTTGCACAGCACTACAAATTCAGACCATAAGATACATGTAAAGAAGAACCCAATTAACTGGATCAAATATCAAATATCGTTCCCTCAAAGAACGGGGGCGCATTGTAATGTCCTTCCAGAGTTCGGCAATATTATAAAATTTCGAAGTAGACCCTCTGACTCCTGTAAGCCTCCGCTGGCGCTTAACTCAGAGAAATCTCTCGTCAGGTTGAAGCTAGAATATAATATATAACTCGATATTAAGTAATACGCGTCGCAAGATCGAATATTCAATCGTAGACACTAAATCGCTAGCTCTACAAAAAACTCCCAATCTAACGATACTCAACTTAAATTTTCCAGATGCATTGGTATTTGTAAGCAATACTTTTAACAGATAAGATATAAAAATGAAGATGGGGAGAGATGTGCAGTAACATTCTCTTCAATATTTTATTGAAAAATAGACTTAAATAGAATATTGCACCGGAATAATTATTCATACATTTATTTAACTTGTAGAGCAAGCCATTACGATTTCTTTGGTCAAATAAACAGTTCAATTTCTAAGCTCTCCATCTAACAAAGCTCTGTATCATACAAAACTCTCTTTATTTTCTACATCTCCACTCACTGACGTACTGCTCTCTGTGGTTTGCCCCGAATATACATCATAACCAAAGTATAGTTTGGACTCTAAGCTCATCAACAGCTTATGAGTTAAGAGCTCTTAGTATAACAGTGTAAACCCAAAAAGGTGTATATGAAGGACGATTTATCCTATGGACGAATCACACCGCGGCATTTCCCAGTTTCTCTTTACAGCTTTTCGTTTTTCAGTCTTTTAAGTTTTTCTTTAAATTCAGTTTTCAATATATTCCGGTCTAAAAAATCTTTTTTATTAATAGTTCACCTGAAAGACTTTGGTGAATTTCTGTGCGACCAGGGAGGAAACCTATTTCAACCTATTTTTCTGTACTTTAGATATATGTCCCTTTCCTTACCTAATAACCACAGCTCTCGATTGAAAGTCTCCTAATTTCAAGATATACATATCTGGCTTCATTGTTTGGCAAACAATATAGATCTCACTTTTGAGTCCGTCCAGGTGTTTATCTAATTTCATTGTCAAAAAATGAAATTGAATAGAAGCTTTCGCTCATCCATTCCCAGTTCCTTACTGTAGGAATCTATTTACGTTAGACCAGAAAAAAATCATAAACGAACGAAACGAATTTCTTTGGAGAGTTTTCTTAACTTAGTGAAACTATTCGTAGGATCATCCCATAAATATCGAAATTATGATCAGCTTTCATTCGAAATATCCCAGGTTAAAGGCATGTCTAGGGAAACCAGCTGCAACAATTAATGTTCTAAATTCCTGTGGTGCTTCCTCCCAATCCATTACACCTAATTCCAGTGTGAGATCATTTCCAAGTCTAATCAAAAGAAAAAAATTTCGTGCTCACTCATAATATTTACCAATGCGTACAACTTCCTCTGGTGAGTGGGTCCCAGTGATGAAATTAGGCTCCTCGCACACATGGGGTAGGATTTAATCCCGACAATTAATTCATTATTGGCTCATACATTTCGTATGTGTTCGTGTGTGTAACTAACGTGTTGTTGAACAGCAGGATCCAATAGTGATGGAATTATGAGCTGTTGCCCGGTGAAAAAGTTCCATGAAACTGTTGGGCTGATATTCATATGTTATATCATGCGTCCATCATGGATGCACAGTGAAGATACGGCGGTACTAGAACCCCTCTAGAGCCTGCACATCTATTATCTATGAGGGTGAGTTTTATGTAAATAAATAATGCACCTATGGCCAAACAAGACGAGTTAACATTAATGAGTGCATTCATGGTTGCGCTCAGGCCTTCCGATTGGTGGAATCATGAATTCATTTCTTCACTTGTTGAAAGATAACAATAACTTTCAGAGCTGTCCTGCAGCTGAAAATCGTTGACATGTACTCAACACTAAGCTGGTTGCGCTCTCCTTGATCCGCATCTAATATGATCCCTCATAAGGATGCAACGTACTGATCAACAACAGTTGGGAAGGTAAACAGAAATTGTATCGCGGCATGGCACATTGTTAAATAAATAAACAAATAAAACGGAAAACGCTTATATAAAACATTTTCATTGCTTCCAGATGCACTAAACAAATGCGTTGACAAACCATGGCATTCAGTTTATGCATCACCAATCCAACACGGTCTGCAACCTCAGCTTCCATCTATTGTGGAATTGCATTATCTGCGGATGCAACAAAACTATATGCAGGATTTTACAGCTGTGTTGAAATGTATCAGGCACGTTTGTATGGAAGCGTGATGTGCAGTTCGCATGCATGCATATACATATGTGGAAAAGTTGGCGAGATGGCGCAGGCGAGGGTGCTTGCGTAGCTTTAGGAACGCGATATTTCAACAGCTTTGCACTATCATACGAAAGAAAAGAAGATTATTTACGCAACAGCGTTTTATTGCTTGGGCTGATCTATTCGTGGGTTTTGTTTTACTGCTGCAGTTATAAACGATGATGGTTGTGTTGATGACTACAAGTCAAGATGCTTGTCATAAAGAGGTTAATGAAACAATTACAAAGTTGTTGGACACAAAATTAAAGTCCACTCCGACACAGACTAAACAAGTTGTTACAAATATGAATGTGTATTGAGATACGTTAATTATTTTGTAACATATTTAATTGATTTTTTTTGGCAGAGATTTATTTCATTAGCAAATAAGGCTTCGGTTAACACGATGTGGACGCAAAAAGCATCACAAAGAAGTTGGATGCTTGGAGTAAGCGTTGCTGGGAGTTAGTTGAAGTGAGTACGTTGACTCTTATCCTGTCTGTGAATGTCGAACGCCCACCATTCCTGAGTAGAACTATCTTCCAGCATATTATTTTTCTAATTCAAAATAGTTTGTTAGTTGTATTCCCACGGCACCTCATAGGCAAATCGTAACCACAAGAAGCAACGACACATCTGCTCTACCTCTGGCAGAAAGAGATGGATATAGGTGTAGTAGATTTATTTTTATATTGTGTTTTAATTCAAAATTAGTGGGACTGCTATTCGTGTCAAACGAAATAATGAGATAAAATTACAAATTCTAATAAAATTCAACCTATTTTGATTGAATTTCAAAGAAACGTTTGTATCTCGTTAGTTTGGAAGTTTGTTCAAAGTGTTTTGTTTTGTGCTAACACTATGTCAAATGTCACCATATCAGAAGAAATTGGTAAAACTAGGTTCGGATCGTTCAACTCGTATTTTTGTAACTTACAAATGTTAATGTACTTCGTATTAGGCTGTCCCATAATTTTCATCCCTTTTTTTGTTGCGAAATTAATGCACGACATTTGTTGTTAAATTTAAAAATTGTAAATTAAATTTCCAATTGTAATTTATTTATTATGTATATTATAGGTAATTTTACATATTTTAAGCGTATTTTTAAGAATTTTTTTTGACAATACTGTGAATAAAATTTATTTCAGCACAAAGTCCATAATGAGATATTTTCACAAGAATATTCTCTAATATTTTGGTCCAAAATTATTGATTATTGAGCCACTGACAGCAAGTGCTCATAAACACCTCAAAAAAAATACCCTTGCGGTACGCAGTATAACTCATCACTTGGTCATCAAATTACAAAAAAACATTATTTCGATGGTTTATAAGTTTCCCGAGATAAACACATCGAAATATAGTTTTATAAAGATTTTTGAATTTTAGTATCAATTTTAGTTAAAATAAAACGAATTTTATAATTTTTTTTATTAAAAATTGACAAATTTGTTTATAAAACCACAAAAATAAGATATTTCTACGTGGTTACCTCATGATTTATGTACACAATAAGTTTACATAATTTAAAAAGGACCGGATGAATGGACTTTGAATTAGAACTACGTGTTGGAAAACCGCATTAAACAAGTTTTTTTTTTCCTTTTAGGCTTGTACAGAATCATCAATTCCATGTCCTTAATGTAAAGAAGTGCTGGCCAAAATGTTAAGAGCATCTTGTCACTATTGCCTTCTTCTAATTTTGCCCGCTCTACTTTTATCTTGAGCTTTTTCCCGTTCCTAATACGCAAACGTCGAGAAACAGCCGTTTCTGCATTAATTGGGAGACCTCATTTCAAGAGATACTTTTGTAGGAATTGTATGGGTGGTGCAATAGCTTGCAGTGCTACATGAGTATTGAAAATCAATGTGTTTGTTTCTCATTCATGCTGGAAGAGTGTGTCGAACAGATCGTTGGAGAAATAGTTTCGAGCAAAGTGCTGTATACTGTTTGCCGATTGAAAAAGTGTTGGGATAACGTAGAGATAGAAGTTAAACGCATGTGGGCCGAGAATTAATCCTTGGGGAACATCAGACCAAATGTACATAGCAATTAAGTAGCCATGAGTAGTTTTCACCAAGAGGGCCCTTTGGTCTGAATACTCGGCTACAATGTGCGTCAGCGGAATCGGTAGGATGATTTTTAGAAATTTTTGTAAGAGCCATTTGGCGCATCCGAATTCGGATGCCCTAGGTCAATTGGGGAGGTCACGGTAACTTTGCTGGGAAAGATTTTTTTTTAGAGTGTGTGGCATATTCCGTCTAGTTGTCTTAGAAGTTCTGCCAATTTACGAAGGCCTCTATTAGGTTCCGATTCTGTACAAATCTGTATTCACTTCTTTACAAAAGAATTCACTTGATGAATTCGTGCACAACAATCATTTATTTTGATTAGGATTAAACCCATTTAAAGAAAAAACATTAAACATTGGTTAAGCTTTGCTTTCTTTTGCTATATGTTTACCTGTCATATATGTATGAATAAGTAAGAGCAAAATAAGGCAATGATACTGTGTGAACTATTCTTCTACGACCGAATTTCTCAGTGGACAACTTTCCAATTTCGCTATTCTTCTGGAAGAATCCGGCTTCCGTTTGTTTTCAAAGTCGTTTCATTTTGTCTTTTGGACAATGACTGGTTTCCTTCGCGTGCTCCATTAACGTTGATGCTTGGTTTGATAAACGTTTTTCTTCGCCATGACTGTTTTGTCTTCTTTTCCTTTCAACTTCTGTCTTAAAGCTTGTGTGACGTTAGTTATGGTTGGTTAGTTTGTTATGTTGAAAGAATTTTTTTGATAGAAACGTTTGGATTCTCGCTTTGTACACTACTGGTCAGGATCAATGTCAGCTATTCTTCATAGCTGCGCAGCCTTGCAGCATGGAAACTGAAACTGATGGCAACTAGGAGAGCACAACTAAAGGGGATCAAATTTCACATAGTGGGATTGAAAGGCATTCACGCTGTTGCCTGAATGAGGTCTCTGTGTATGGTCTCTGAATTCTCATATTATTTTTTCATGCCATAGAATGGTTGAAACTATGATCGCCGATACAAAACTCCATGTTGCCCTTCGAGGCTGCAGATCCTGTTTTCTTTTACTTTTGACAGTTGGATGCGATATGAAATTTTTTTGTTAGTTTTCCTTTTGTTTTTAATTTTTTTTCAAAGTTTTTAAGCTCATTTTTGTGCTACTCGCTTAACGTGTGCAGAATAAAAATTAAACTAAATCGTAATATCTTACACAATCAGAAATAATGAACGTAGTGAAATCAGTTTTGATCCTTGCTAGTTATATAATTAAATTGACAAAAAACATTTCCGCAGTTATCTCAATTAGCATGAATTTTTTTGAAATGCCAACAAGCCATAAATTTTCATGAATATTCAAGGATCAAAATGCTAAATCTCTTTGTTTTTGCACTATTATTATTACATTCATCTAAACTTTCGTGTAGAATAACAGATTGGGATTGTTCAACGCACACCTATCGTTTAGGCGATAATTAAAAATTTTTAATTTCATTTTATTGTCATTCACAATCAAAACAAATAAAACACGAATCCATTCAGAAACCATTCCAACTAGATTTCAAGATAATAAACATATTAATTTGAATGAAAATGTGAGAAAAGTAAACATTTATAGATCTGGTTGTTTTATTTATTGTTGTGTTAATTTTTATCCGAAAATGGTTGTGACACGAAAATCTCGCCAGGCTTTTTTCATCATAAATTCAGTGGGAAAATTATCTGTGCCAGGTTATCCATTCGAAACACTTTTAGAAAGTTTAGATGCCTTCAAAATGTTTTATATACAAGCAATACATATAAATATTTGTATATTAGAGAATGTTATCAACTAGTCTAATCGCAGAGCACACAACGCATTATTAACATTGTAAGGATTGAATCAAATGTTTGAATTGGACAACATTCCACATTTATACTATTTAACTTTTCTATAAGCAGATAAACATAGCTGACAAGTATTAAGTAAGCAAATATCCAGCTTGCGATAAGAACAGAATTTATTGTTGACTTACTCATACTTTACTTTAACCATTTCCATTACTTAAACTTTAAATGTTTATACCGAGAACTCCAAAGGAAGTTAATATACCAAGCTTTAATGAGAAGGAAATCTCTTCAGTTTACGTGCAAAAACACAATACTTTGACGCCGCAGCAGTTTTTGTTTTGGTCTCTTTGCTAACAATTGTTCCTTCAACTTTTGTTGTCTGTCCATTAAATTTTGTTTTTGGCAAGTTATTTTATTGTCAATTGTGTAGATGCTAAGTTGAGAGTGGAAATGCATCAATTGCTAGCAATAAAGTTTAATTTATTCTTCGTTTAGTAGATGTTGAAATTTTCATAGAATTGCCAGACGAGACCAATTTGATGAAAAGCCTGACATTTTTTCCAGACTAGATTGTCATTACTCAAATTTATTCGCTCTAAAACACCAGAATGAGAATCGTAAGATTTTTTCTGGATCGCGTAGTCTGAAGAATATAAGACCTGACGATAAAAGTATATAATAAAGTGAAGTTCAAGTTCCTCTTTGATGGTTAATGTTAACATTCAAGAAAACTCATCTAACATCTCTCGTTGCACCAAAAGTCATCTCTTACCCGTCATCTCAAAAGACCGACAATGTCCTTTCTTCGATTTCTCCTTGGGTATTAAAATTGACGTTTAAAGTTCTTACAGGTGTCAACGACTCACATGCTGCTCACACAAATACGAACTATCAATATTTTTCCGTCATTCGGTTCCTGAGTGAGGATTGCATTTATATGGAGGACGATGCACCTTGCCAGAAGGCTCGAAATATTAACGATTTCTTTGCCATAAATAACGTAAAGCTTACTTTCTTTGCAAGGAAACAGTCCCGATATGAATTCCCCAGGGAATATGTGGGCAATTGTGAAAAGAAATTTGGTAAAATAACACAAAGGTCAAAAGAATGTGGGAAACTCTTACTGAAAGTATGCCAAATATGATGAAAGTTTTGAAGTTAAGAACTGCATACCAAATCCTAAGTTATATTTTATCATTTCATATTCTTATGCTCCAATGTAAGCTGAATTCAAGAAAATACATTTCATTTAGCTTGATTTGACCTGAATTATCGCCAGAAACCTTTGATTCCTCCCTTTCGATCATTTATTCCGTGTTGGCCTCGGTAGTGGATTGTCAAGTCAAGTTTAGTCTAAGCGCTTTCAAGATGTTTCAAGCTTTATGATTGACCACAAATCTTCGACCGAACTCGAGTTGGAGCTATATGGCAGCTAATCTAAATCCCCGATATCCTTTTCTTCCTAGTACTTCTTGACCTTATTTCGGGTATCACTAGACAGCTCTAACGCACAAGGCTTAGCCAAGTTTTCTGGGGCATGCAAACACACTGAAGCTGTTACGTTTCAATTAGTTATGCATTTTCGACATTGTTCCTGATCTGAATCTTCTGACTTTTGAGAAATTTTTCGAAGAAATTCATCGCTTACCCTTTCCCCAGATTCCTCCAGCACTAGGAGTCTCCTCTTCAATACATTGAACTTATTTTTGGCTCTTTAAAAAATACAGTTTTGCCACATTTCCTGTGTGCATTCAACATGCTCCTGAGTCCGTCGTAAGTGTTTCTGCCTGACTTAACGAAAGTTCTAGTTTAGAAGACTTTTTCCCACCAATTTTGATGAAAGATGCTTTCCAGTTACTGTTAACAGCTCTTAATTCCTCCTGCTAACTCCTTCCTTATAACGGATGAAGTCTGAAATAAATTTCGATGGTTATACAAAATTCTCAAGCGATCTTTTAAAGGCGTAGTTTTCTTCAGTCAACCAGAGCCTTTCCTCCTTTCAGTAGTGTCACTTGTTGCAAAAATCTTCTGTGTGTTCAGTGCGCTGGGGAACATCCAGCCTACAACCTGTCACACGAGTGTTTGCTTCAGCACTAACTCGTACCCTTTTATAACTCAATTTGAAGTTCCTTCCTCATCGCGCTATTTTCTCCAAATGAATAAATATGACGCCTATAATTTTTGACTAATTTCAGACAGCCTACATATCCTTTGCTAGTACCTGACTCAATAAGAAATTTTCATCCTACGTATTTTTAAGATTATCAGCGTAAATGGCCATAAAATATCCTCAGCAAAACATTTATTTGTGTCCTCAGGTCAATTGGTCGTACGTTGAATGCCTATAGATCTGAATTTCTTAAAATTTTTCCTTGCGCTAATGTTGGTATCCTACATTTTGAGTTTGAATGTTAAGGTTTTTGTTGTCTGGAAACATTGAGAATTTTTCCCCCTATAAATAGGTTGTAGTTAGTTGATTGTACTCTTCTGTCCAGATGGTAATGGTTAACTTTGGCTAAATTATCCTTTAGTTAACTTAGGCTGGAACTCTAAACAGTTCTAACTAACGAGAATAGCCCTGATACCATTTTGAATTTGAAATAATTATCCCTGAAGGTGAAGCAGCTCCGACAGACCTTGTGTAGACAGTTTGTATGGAGTTAACCTTACAGAGGATTATCCACATTCTGGGTTCCAGTAATCCGAATACATGCAATACTTCTTTGTTTTCAAATTTAAATTAGTTGTTCTTTCATTTCAGCAACAAGCATTACTCAACATATCCTTTTCTCGTAAGTCAGAGTCTTTTCAGTTTCTTTGACATTCAAGTAGAACGCAGAAAGCGCTAACTAGCTGAAAGAGATCCTTCAAAGAGAAAGCTAGTTGATTTTTGTCCTAGAAAACATTCATGTCAGGACAAGGAAAGAGCTTTGAAGATGGCAGAGGAAACAGTAGTCAAAGTCATAGTAGAATAAACGGATGTGTATGTAGGTCAGTGTCAAATAAACGTTTGACGATATATATCAGCATGTGTGTAGTATGCAAAACCTTACTATAGAGTATATTCAGAAATACATGTGAATATCCTTCGGGGAATTATTCTGATTTTTTTCTGAGTGGCAAATGAAACAATTTCATGTTCCAAAAATATTATCAGTATTAGTTACACATTATCATAAATTTAGTAGCAATAGTCAAACAGTTGTCTACAAAACGCAGGAATCGACTTGAAGTTTGAGGTTAAATTAGTGTTAGGATCACCTGATTTCTTAACCCAAAGTCAGTGGAAGGATAATACGGGCGACCACTCAACTATGTTTTTATTATTTTTTTAGATCACTTGTGATGCGTTAAATTTATTTATGTTGCTTATACCAATTTTAACGTCATTACTTGTGCCTTAATCCCATTTCTCACATATTCCTCACATCTGTCATTTTCTTTTCACCATGTTCCCCCACAGAACTTATCCGAATATCCACGACACATTGGTACAAAGTCCAATTTATTTGAAGTTCGTATAGTTTTCAAATATATTTCAATTTCGTGTAGTTAAAATTTATCGAATTCTGCAATTTACAACAATCTTTGCTTTCAATTACACGAAATGATTTCTGTTGACGTATGTGCACTTGAAGATTGCGAATGGCGACAGAAATGATTGATCTATGTTGTAGAATAACTTATGCCAAGCGCCTGCTTAGCATGCTCAACAAGTGATCGGAAAGTGGTCGGAACCAATTGTAGGTGATAATCTTTTTAATCGATCCATCGTCTTCAGGATGATTGACATCATATTCACCATCATCTTCAATCCGCTCTGAGAAGGTTGATCATGACCGAAGGGTAAAAGATTAACATCCTCGATCCAGAGAGAACTCTTGTTGGCAATCGGACACGCCAAAAGCGGCGATGGGTTGCGAGGGATGCAGATAAAGATTGGGGTTATACCCTTGGAAGGAAAAAGATGGTTGCAAAACAATAATTCGAGATTGGAATACTCGCGAATTCGTAACAAACAAATTGAAAAAATTTTTGACATTTTAACTGAGAAAAATGTGTGAGAAACAAGGAATTTATTTCACTCTCATCGAATTGATGTGCAATTAGTTTGTGACTGCTACTGTTTTTCGGGATTTCTGTTCTGAAGATAACCCAACATTCAAGGGATATTGAAACCCCTCAGCTAAGCGAATATCAGTAATCAGTGGGTGATCCGCGAGTAATCTGTGGGGTAGTCGAAGAGTTTTTTTGACAGATCTTTGTTTTTCTGAATTTTAATTATACTCACGATCCGACGTATAAGGGATATTGGAACGCTTAAAGGACGTTGTAACCCCTCAGCTAAATGAATTTGTGTGATCAGTGTGGATGTTCCGCAGAGAATTGTGAATAGAAAGAATCAAGATTTCATTTCATATACATTGAAATGGTTACAATTATTTTGTATCCGACCTTATTTTTCTGAGTTTTTTTTTCTACCATTGGTCCGACTTGTAAGGGTCGTTGAAACGCTTATAGTAAGGTGAGCGATTATATGGTTATTGATATATTAAAAAGGAAAAAATTGTTCATACAGGTGGGAAGTGGAGGTAAAGACATCGTACTGGTTTTGTTATATAATATATTTGGTATATCTATACTGCGACAATCTGTATTATAGTATTTTATAGCACTTTGGAGGTTGTCTATTACCTATTTGTCTACACTATCGAAAAATGAATGGAATAAAATATTGTTGTATGCTAATCCTAACCGATTGGGTTTGTTGATCCTTTTGATCTAGATATTCCTTTATCTTCCTATTCTTTTTTTATTTTCGTTTCGCAATTTTAGCACTGAAAACTTCTGGATTTTTTACTTTCCCTTTTTTACTGCGCTTTTTTTTCTTCAATGGCAAAGAATAATAAGATGGATTGCGAAGGCATTTTTCATTTCCTTAGTTTTTCCACCTTCGTCTCGTTTTTGCCTCCCTGAAATCTGATTCTGTAAGTGATAGGTGAAGGCGGCCCAGCATGGACAGCGGGCCTCCTCGCAATAGCCCCGATTTGCTAATCGGCAAAGTGGTTCACTGAGGCAAGCTCAGTGAACCACTTGGGAGACCCAAAGATCCCTGGGCTGTGACCGCAGCAGCTGTTGTTTCCAATAAGCGCTAGAGAAAAAAAAATTTTGTCTGTTTGTAATTTCAAAATTAGTGAGGTTTTAATTACGTTGTACAAGGGCGGGCTCAACAGTTTTTGACTTATTCTGACCACAGGTTTGTCACGACTAGTCAGGCTTGTTGTGAATCGTTGTATCATTAAACCTTAAAACAATAAGCTATCATCTTGGCGTTATGTCTTATTAATAGGAATCTGGTTGGTATTCGAAGTAGCCTTTTAAATCGAGTAGTTAAAAATGGGAAAATCGAAAACTGTGTGGCTTTCGAATATTTCGACTTGAAAGACCCAACAAAAATTCTAATCAAAAAATGGCTCAAATGGATTCAATGCTGGGAGACTCTTCCCTGTTGTATGCAACCTAAAACCGTGCGTTTCAAAATTTAGGAAACGTTGGACGAGCACTGGTGACAGACTTCATTCTGGACTCTCCGGTGAGACCGTCTGGACCCTCTCACGCCACGGTCGTCATGCGGTTTAAAATCAATCAATCGAAGTTCGCGTTGTTTTCCAATTTTTCATCTTGGTAGGATATCATCTCCAGTGAAATCTCCTGTTTGCGACTGTCAAAAAATCACTCACTGACGAAAAATTTGTAAGGATCGAGGAGGTCGTCAATTATATTTGCCCATATTTTCAGTGGTGCGACGAATTGAGCTTAGAGGTATATCCTTGAATAGGACTTAGCTTAGAGTGCGCTGGGCTCAAAAAATATAATATTTGAACATATATGACTCACTTCCAGAAGACAACTCTGAGGACCTAGACGTTCTTCCTACTTCCAGCATTTGAAGGAAGCGACAACAACGCTGATGACTTGACAATTGTAAAAGTTTGTACTGACTTGGAGATTCTTACTTAGTCACCTTTTTCATGAATTTTATTAGGAATCAATAAATCCTTGTGCTTCAAAGGCTGCCATCCTGCAACCAGGAGGTAATTCATCACGAACGAGTTGTTTACGAAACAAATAAACTATTAAATTACTTAAATTTGTTTAACAAGTTGATTATAATTCTGGGAAAACCCCGGAAATATGTTCGCTTGTACATTTTATCCAACGAGGACTGAATTAATAAACATTCTAGTTTTCTATTTGTTTCAGTTTCTACGTCACATTACATATGACTTTTGCACTCGACATATTTTGAATTGTATAAATTTTCGTGGAAGTGAATATGAGCTTGTGATCTATGCTCGGCGGTTCCGTGGTGCCGTGAACACGTTTGTTTAAAAACGTTCTAAATTTAAAACTCTCTATCAAATATTCCAAGTACAACTTGGGCAACACAATTATCGGCACCATCGCCAACGCCATCCACCACATATTGCCAACCGCCTACAAGTTTTCGATTGAACCACCATGAACGACTGTTCTATTAGCTCATCAAATATATTTCAAAGAATTTCACGTTATTCATATGAATGAATGTTTAAATAGCAATAAGATGTTTGTTTAACACTTTATGCGGGGAGCTGTGTCATCACTTTGAAGACTTTTCAAATCATTTTTGTCGATAAATGCGCTTTATTCTACTTTTATTGATGGACAAGGTGTTGGTTAGTCTTTGTTGCTATAAACACTGTGAAGAGGTCCTGCAATAGCACGCTTGTAGCATTGAGAGCTAAAACAAAATCCTTTCTTTCAAAAGTGAAGTATTTATGATAACTTTTCCATCACCGCTTAGTTAACTCTTTCAAATCCTGCTATTAATCCTCTTTGTGGGTATTTGTGTCATTCGCCGCAACAATTTAATCAAATAATATCATCAATTACGAACAATCCTAATTACGTAGCGTTTTAATTAACGAAACGACTAGGCATTATAGCCTAAATCCGCAAACAACTTAAAATTTCCACTAATTAATCTACTTAAGGGTCGTTTGACTGTTTATAAATTTTTTTCCATAGCTCCAAATATTTTCTTTCTTACTTCCAGGAAGAATAAACGTATAATGTCATTTATAATTTTAAATGTCAAAAAGCAACAGAGAAATACTCATATTTTCCACTAAATGAAAGGTAGGTCCGCGTAGGTGGCAGTTGAGCATTTGAATTTGAAGTTCGTAAGCTTACGCTTTCGCAACCCTTATTCGTTTCCAGTGAAAAATGACCTCGGCGGTTGGCAAAGATTTTGCTATAAATAAGTTAAGAGTGGAAAGTACTAGATAAGCCCAAAATCAGAAAAAAAGGGGAATTAAAAATAATCGTTGGATGAATAGAAAACAAGGACGGCTTCATTTGTAACAGCTTTGGTGTGAGGACTTTCTTAAATTAGCTTAAGAAGATACTTTATTCTGTTGATTTTTCTTCATTACCCATCATTATCCCTTCGGATTTAGGAAATGTAAGGAAAAATTGCTAAAGTTTCTACGTTTGAAACAATTTGATGATTCCAAATTTAGTAAATTAATGAGTGTAAATAAATGTACATCAGTTCAGTATTTCACCATTGTTCCTTAAAATAAGTTGAATATGGAAACAAAATAGTAGTCCTTATGGATAAGCGTAATCAAGACAAAACAATTTGTGTGTCCAACATTTTACCATAAATAATTCACAGATTTTCTTGTGAAATTTTAGGGAGTAACATAAAAGGATTCTCGTCTAAGAAATTTTTCGTTAGTGAGCAACTGAAAAAAAAAATCACACGCACAACCGGACTTTCAAAGTATCATTCCTTCGTCCAGAAAAAAAACATTGTCCATTTTTTTTGGAAGGGCTTACTGGGTAGCATTATTCAGTCGTTTCCTTAGAACTCGTGAATGAGAGCCATCTACCTTCGCTTATTACTAGGTCCGCCCACGTTTGGGAAATTGGTAGGAGCGTAATTGGGGAGGCGTGGTAACAACCTTAGGCTTCAAAATTCAAAAATGGGAGGGTGGGAGAAGGGAATGGTCACTTGTTCGACGGCAGTTGTAGCTCTGGACGGAAAACCTGGACGCTGTGTTGCATCGGATTGTCATTAGAGATGGGTTATAGATATATTAATGTAGGCCTGCGTCCAAGCAGTGCGCTCCATGCGAATGGATAAAAAGGTTTTCGCACTCAGGAAAAAGTTCAAGGTGTCGCCGTTATCTAGGGATCTACTGAAAACTGCGTTCTTTAAATCAGATGGAACACTGATTGACAGATTGATTATGTGTCTGGTATTGAACGACAGCCTTTAAAAATTTATTGTGTCCCTTTTTATGGTGTATTTGAAGCACCTCGAGTGGATCGATCGCTTCAAGAAAGCTAATGATCTGCTTTGGCGTCAAACATTCCTAAGTTAGTTTTCTAGATTGTCATTTCTTCTGCGGGATAGTCCTTCGCAATTCGCTAGCAAATACACTGGTGTGTATTTGCGGGATTGCACTAGCTGGCCAATTGGTTCGGGATGCATTGCAAGTGGGAAATCCCCCGAGAAGATCCCAGTGATCATCTGTAGCTTTATTTTATCCTTTTCGATGAATGCTTAAAATTTGTCACAGGCATTGGGACATGGATGCCCTTCAACTGTATTCCAAAGCTTATAGCACTTTCTCACCTAATGTCCTTTTAGGATTCCGAAAGTGATATTCATTTTAGTTCAGATGTTGTAATATCATTAAATCTTTCTGCATAATTTTATAAGATCATCTTTTCCTTCGTGGGAGTTTTTTGACAATATGAATTTCGCTCCTATTCATATCACCGAATGATGCGGCGAAAGATTTGAAACATTCATGACAGAATCATTTGATTTCTAGTGATACAGATGCGCAAGACTGAATTCGATCAAATGCAGGCTTCGTGCTGCGTTCCTTTATTTCGTTGACCCAAGCTACTGCTCCGCTGGTGATGATTAGTTTGAGCCCAGTTTGCCTTAAAACTTGCAAGTCGTGTTTCTGCACACCATTAGGGTTTTGTAGACTTTCGCTCCTTTGACACTGGCTTAGTGTGAGGTGAGATCTGCATCATTGAAAACGCATTTCAGTCAATTAATTCACTATTTTCAATAGATGATCTGGTCGTATCTGGCTTTATTTGGATATTTTCAAAAACTAATAGGTGTATAAATATGAAATGCGGATTTTTTCTGCTTGAAATATTTATTAGTTAGCTGGTTAGCTACTATTTATTTCCAACGTTATTTCCATCGTAAGCTACGACTTTTTCTCATCTTTCTGTCAATTGATGTATTTCGTCCCAGTACCACTTCTCATTTTTTGAGGCTAACCACTCATCAAGCCAATTTTTAACTTCTTCGTAAGAATGGAAGTGCTGTTCCGAATGTCCGTGCTGCATCAATCGAAGTAGTAGTCAGATGGAGCCAAGTCTGGTGGGGCAGAAATTCCCAATTAATGTTTCCCAAGTAGTTCTGGACAGGTATTGCAACATGCGGCCGAGCATTGTCATGCTGCAAAATGACTTTATCATGTCTTTGGTGTTTTCTGGTCGTTTTTCCTTAAATGTGCGTTTCAATTTGATCAGTTGTTGTCGGTAACGTTCGCCAGTAATAGTCTCACCAGGTTTCAGCAGTTCGTAATACAAAGGTCCCTTACTATCCCACCAAATACACAGTAAAGTCTTCTTTCCATGAATATTTCGGACTGGTTGTGATGTTGATGGCTGGCCTGGGTCTACCTATGATTTTTTCCACTTGGGATTGTCGAAATAAATCCACTTTTCATCGCCACTATCCGATGCAAAAAACCTTTTCTTTTCTGTCTGGCAAGCGAAATTTCCCAAATGGTTTTTCGCCTTTCGATATCTCTTTGTTTCAATTGATACGGCACCCATTTTCCAGCATTTTGGATCTTTACCATGGCTTTTAAACGTTGTGAAATGGCTGCATGAGTAACTTCCAACGCTTCTGCCAACTGTTTTTCAGTTTGTGTGTTGTCTTCATCCAATAATGCTTGCAAATCTGTATCTTCGAATTTTTTTGGTGGTTTTCCACGGTGTTTGTTGCTGACATCGAAATCGCCACTTTTAAATCTTTTAAACCATCGTTCACAAGTGTCTTGTGGGCATATTCACCATATGTTTTCCCTAACAATTGATAAGTTTCTGCTGCCGTTTTCTTCAAATGAAAGAAGGTTATTAGACTTCCCCTCAAAACGTCTTTTTCTGGCACGTAATTCGACATTTTTGAAGCGAAACTATGTTGTTTGTACAATCAAAATCTATGACATACTGGAATTTGTTGAAAGCTGTTTACCCTCCAAAATGCCGTATTTGTATTCCCGACACAAACCATATGTAATGGTTATGCCATCTGTTAGTAAAATCCGCATTTCATATTTTTACACCTAATATGAATAATCTTAAAAGGACACATCTAAGCACGAAAATAGAACAAAACATGTAATCTCGGTGACGTTCCGGTTATAATGTCAAACAACGACTAATTCTAACAAAAGCTGCAACACAAATTTGAGAGCCAAATTGAGAGTCTAACTGTTTATATTTCTTCGTAAGTACCCTCTGGATACAAAACAAAGCCTACGTTAGGCTATACTAATGCAAACAAACAGGATGACATAAGCGCGCGAGTCATTGTGCTTATGAGTGCAGAAATAAAATATCGTTCAATAATGTGTTTTATTATTTTTTAAAAATAAAAGCCAACTTTTCAAAGTGGATATTTAAACTACCAGTAAAACAGCGTAGTATAAAGATTCTTCTTTCTTCTGTCACTCTGTTCATGACAACTGTATATTGACAGCATAAAATCCTGTCTAAGGATTATCTTTAGAAGAGATGTTCAGTGAAAAGATTGTGAAGTATGAATGAAATTGGGATGATGTGTTCGCTTAAGCAGACACATTTTGCAGAACAGTCTTCTGAATAAATTTTTTTAACGAGTGGCAATATTTCTAGAGTAATCAACGTGAAGCATGCCACCATCTTGTGAATCGACGTGAGTCCAACATACGTTGACGATCAAGTTTAATGAACAAACCTCATTGATTATTACTATTATTTTGAAAAAGCAAATCAATCATTCCTGAAAGCTGAGATTTCATGTTAACTGTCAAAATATTTGCAAAAATTTGACATGTTTGACAATTTGTCTGTTCGGAATAGGTTAATTCTATAGATGTCATAGATCATACTTGAACATTTTGGCGGGTAGGCGTAGCCTGGACGGTTAAGTGCTAACAGGCGATTAAACGTTGAGGATTACTTTCTAGAATTTATCGAATGTTGATCAAAGCATGTTCTCCTAAATAAATTTCAATCCACAACCGGCCAAAGAAAATAAATTTCCTAATTCCAAAACCTTCACTCAATTATTCCATGTTGAAATTTGGTCATTCGCTATCGATTCTCGTCCTGTCAATCCCCGATAAACGACATTGTTTTCCCCGCGTCTCTCATTGGAAAGAAACATTCCGGCTTTCTTTTTTTCACAGAAATTCCGATAAAATAAATCGTCAAAGTGACAATGGACAGCAAACAAATCCTCCATAAATCACGACTCGAAATCCCTTTTTGCATATCTAAGCAGATACATAACATGCAAACAGTGGTATAAGCGTTCAATCGCGGATTTCACACATTCAGCATTCGATAGGAGTAAATAAATGAAAAAAAAAAAAAAATGTGCAAAAGTACAAAATTTCGCACCAAACCAAACTAAGCCAATCTAAATCTCAATCCGATTCCAATCCCGAATATTGCATTAGTTGCAAAAATACAACAAGGCTGTGTCGAATCGACAGCAAGCTGTGATTCGAAATTCTATCGGAAGAAAATACAAACATAGTAATAAAGGCGTAAGCTGATTACTACTGCAGATTAAAATTTGCTGCCATATTGGGAAACATGGTTATCTCATTATGGAAATTAATAAATTCGAATTAGAATTTACTGTGTCTGCTTGCATGGATCCAACAGCAACTTGTGAACATGTGTGCACGTATGTAGGACACAACATGGTGTAAAGTTGAGCATGTATGGTTGACACGCACCGGCAGCCAACACACCCTGCCTTACACTCATATCTGATGTGAAATTTTATTAATAATAATTACAATTGTGTCGTTGAAATTGTTAAAGGAGCTCCCAGACGCATACCAATGAAGTTGGACGCAGCAGCGCTTCGTGGTCAGGAAGATGAAAATGGCGGGAAGAATGGAGGAACTTGGTGGTGGATTTGAAACGTTTAGTGAGCTATCGTAGGTCTAATGACGGTTAAAATGTGGGCGGAACTCAACGTATGAATAATTTGAAATCACTCACGAATGAAACATTTATGTATATGCTCGTTTTTTTACTGAATGGTTTAGTAAGCTTAACCAGTCCTTAGTTAATTTGACATTTCAACAAATATTCATGAATTAGATGACAAATTTGCATGATTAGGCAATCGGCTGGGAATGCAACATCGATGAATATTTATGGTTCGTCGCTGGGCTTTGATATGCAGGTGAAGGGCTTTCTGGATTGACCTTACTGGAATTGCCTAAAAATAAGCGATTAGGTAAGTTAATGTTAGGCACAAATGCCAAGAGATCGGTGCAACAGTAGGTAGATATTGATCATAAAGATATTACAGCAGTCGGTCATTTTGTCAACATTTAAAGCCCTAAATGTATGCCTCGAAATTCGTTTATCAAATTCGACAGTTTACGCACATATTTTAATTAATGATGAGATTTTTGAGATCTATTCGATACCAACATGTTTTTACAGTCATTTGCATATTCTGTGGTAATCTTTTGCCATTTGCTTTCCTGTTCGTGCAATTTTACCATTTGCTCATTTTTTCTCACCTCATATACTCCAGGTCCTTATTAGATGAAATCTGTAAGTCTTTACAATCCATAGTCTAAATGTATCTTCTGTACAATCTTATACGTATTACGAATTCCATAACACGATCATCGATCCTTGAAATGACCCCACAGTATGACCAAAAGGTAAACTAGGTAAAGGAATCTGCCTTGCCAAATAGAAGGCATTTGGCACGTCCAATCCGTGCCTTATCTGTCTGTAATCGATCTGTAATCGGTCTCTATCGCCTCTTATCGTTCAACAACCAATCGATTGAGTTCTACCTTCTATGGAGCTCAAAAAAATTTGAGTCCCATATCTAGCATCGTATCGGGGTCATGTTTTTCACGGTCGCTTTGCAGGTTCACCGACAGAATTCTCATCCCCTTCTCTATTGAAGGACCATATGTGAAAGATAGCTTGGGGGCTTATCGTGCCCTCATGTAACTTAGCTGATTTGACGATTTTTCAACTTAAAATCTCATTTAATTCTACTTTAGTTTTCTCTGTTTCACCGGGGGGATGATTTGTTTAGATCGATTATCCCGATTTTTTCCATTTTTCGTTCTTGTTCTTACCATTTCCTAGCAGGTCTTGTGATAGTCAAGATTGAGGATTTCTATTTAAAATCATGGAATTAAGTGTCTAACGCCTGCATGACAATTCTTGGTAACCCTTATACAACAACAACAACAACTTATAATTTTCCGTGTTCGTCTTAGCGCACGATTTTCAGGAAAACCTCAGCATTGCCTTATTCTAGAATTTCCAGAGTATATCCGGTATCTAGTATCTAGTATTCACCGGGGGAAACATTTTTCCAGTACTTCGAGTTTTTTTCAGTACATCGAGCCATTGATGGCGTGAAGTCCTTTCCCTCTCATTTTCCAAAGGGTGTTTTTTATGTATCCTGTTTTAAATACGCTCAACTTGACACTCAGCAGTAAGATTGACATGTATCAGCACGGGTTTGAAACGTTAGTTTGGTACAATTTTTACCATAGAATACTACTAGAATTTGTCAGGCGTTTCCTTCGGATTTGTGAATCAAAACCTTCTAATCTGTCTTAGTACTAGGGTCGGCCACGTTTGGATAATCGAAAGGATGATTGAGGGAGGAGGCGTTAAAAACCAACTTAAATTACACACGCTCATAAGTACAAAAGTTTGTAGATGCGGGGCAAGGAAAATCAAAATGGTTTTTCTGCTGTAGTTCCGACTGCTATCAAAAGTATAAATCGTAGTTTCATAAAAGTTGGTCTATTTTTCATTCAAATACAGATAGGTAAACTGGATAACCCAGAGAAAAATTTGTGACATGGAAAAGATTTGAGTTCTGCAAAGTCATAAAGTGCCATACAAAGTCCAGCAAATCTACTCAAAGTACAAAGGGATGTGTTTTTCCAATGGGCATTATTGTACGAATAAAATTGCAGGTTGCCTTTCATACAACACAGGGATACGATAAGATGACCCTGGGGTGAAGAAGCTAACTACGACGGTTAGAAATCAAAATTTTGACAAATCAAGAAATTAAGTTGAAAAATGTTAGTTTAAATACTAGAGAGCTTGCGAAAAATGATTGAAATGTCAACTAGAGCCATTTTGACGATCCTACATGCTCATTTGGATATGCTAGAAGTCGGCGCTGAAAATCTTCACATCACAACCACAACTTGTCTGTTTCAGCAAGTTTTCGTCTGTCAGCTTCGGAAGCAAGGACGCTAATTTAAATCCGGTTTTATTTAAAGATAGAATTTATGTTCATAATTATGGAGAAGCATCCATGTGAATGCCTAAAAGAGCTCAGAACACAAAGAAGGTATCGGTATCATCTGGGAAACTCATTTCAGCTGTATTCTTTGATAACGAAGCAGATGGATTGAATAATAGATTCTATATGGGGAGCAGTGTACGTCAACTTACAAACGTATATTGTGTCCCTATTTCCGATAGCAGCGCCTCAAACAGATCGATCTTTCTAATATAATGATCTGCTTTTGCGTCAGGCGTCCTAATTTCTCCTCGACAAAAAAACAGCTTCCTTGGTGGTCTTTTATTCTGCGGGTAAGTACCTGGAAAATTGCTACCAGGCACACTGGAGTCCCTCTAAAAAATTTGAAGAATCACCGTTCACCGGTCGTGAACAATGCTCTGTGAAAAATGCCGGTGAGGATCTTTAAAGATCTCTTGTCCATTTCGAAGTGCATCGAATCTTTCTCTTGTCATAGACGTCGAGGGCTTCAACATTTGAAGCCTTGGAAATCTACTCCAAAGCCTATTTAATTGTCTCTTCTCATTTTTTAAGGTCCTGCAAGTGACATTCATTTCGGCTGCGCTAAATGGTTCATGTTGGATTTTATGGGATTACTTAGTCCTTGTTACAGTTACTTCATAATTCACTCTTACTTAAAGAGTAAGTAAGATGACGTGATTTCGAATAAATGACGACTTTTGAATTCTAGATGTCGCTACTGTTCGTAAAAGGAAATGAAGCGGTAATAGATTTAAAATTTTCGTGATGATTGCTGCAGGGCGTGAACATAAAGTCCTGGTATAAAGATGCTTAAGACTGAACTGGATCGGATGCGAATCTTGTGTTACATTCTTGAGTTTTGACAGCCAAAGCGCCTGCTCTGATGATGATGATACCACCTGACTCCCGGTTATCCCACGTGTTGGAAATTTTCATTGGGTACAATTTTACCGTGAAGTACTGCATGCTGAAAGAATGTGCTAAACTTTTGAAATTTTATTTTAAAAAAATTACTCGACATTTGAGAAGACACTGGCTAAATTCGACAAAAGTTAATTTTTGGCAACATGAAACCAAATTATGAAATTCGTTCTCGGAAGGATACGCTTCAATTACGCTTTGTAGCCAGCAGCAGCTCGTTCGAACGACCGTTCAAAATGCGTCCTTAATAACAGCGCAGTTTGGCTCGGTGGATACAGAACATAATATCAAAGACTGCAGTCCGTCTACATTGAAATGGAGATGTTATTGAACCCCGGAGAGCCGATGTTGACCATAGACCAAGCATACACATCGTTGACGCGCTCAGCATTTTAGCGTCTCTGCAGTGTCTTTGTACAGAAAGAGGAAAAATTTTTGCACTGTAAAAATTTATCCTAAAATTGAAGGCAGAATAAGCTGAGTCGCATGCAGACCATCATGAATGGTACTATCCAGAACATCATGAAACCATGCAGAACATCGTGAATGGTAAACGTGATTTCTGGAGCTGTTTCAGTATCAATGACTATGCACACTTTAATCTTTCTTAAGTTATTCTTTGGTGTTGGCTGCATCTTTCAGATGACTAGCATTGCCAGTTTTCACTTTATCGGTTCAAGTAAAAATTGGTGTTTTTAGCCGGAAAAGACTTTATATCACAGAAATTGTTGTGCGATTCGTATATATTGGTCCAAATCGCTTGCATAATTTGCATCTCTGCGAATTGAAACTTGAACTCTATTTCAATTTTTCATGCAGAATTTTTCCGAGACTGCTAGGGTCAACGAAACGTATAAAATTTCTCGGGTAAATACTACTATAAACTTGAAACTTTCGGAATTCTCATGGGCTATCGATGTTTGGCTACGTCCTGTTGTGATTTTTTCACTATTAATCTGTAGTATCTGTAGTTATCATACAAATCAGATCGTAAGTAGATACAGCACTAATACTCTCTGGCGGCGATCCTCAGAGAGAGATAGAAAAAGCACGAGGAAATTTATATTTTTATTGCATTAATTCGCAAATTGAGAAGTGTCTTCTTGAGTTAGGCAAAAATAAGAGAATATACCACTTATTTTTGTCAAATATGTATCTCTGTACTTACAATCTGTTGCAAATGAAACAAATATTCGCCGGGTACATAAGAGGAAAGAAAGAGACAGTACAGCATCTGCATAAGCCTCCTTAGATATGAAAATGAACACGTAATCTTCATGCGTACGCAGCAAGATTGTGATTAGATATTACGCAAAAATTATATTTTTTGCCCATCAAACACTTTTAGTCTCAGGTTTCATTGTTAATTTTCTTATACATTGTTAAAGTTAAATTTATTTACGCACCAGAGTGCAGATTGCATCAGACCAGAGTATAGCACCCGAGTACAGAGTACAGATAACATTCAATATTGCAAAAAGTCAAGAGGAGTATTTGCGCTTTTCACTTAGAAAGTTATTTGGAAAGGAGGGAAGGGCAACCGGAAATGGAAAACCGCAACCTTTAGTCTTTAAATCAATGCGAGTCCTTTGATAGATATTGCGAAAACCGTCGCGTTCTCAGGATAAGTCTCCCTTTTAACTAAACTTTTTCAGTGCATCCTGCTTCACGTCCTAAATGTAAATTCAACACAAAAACGAGAAAGTATGGTTACTATAGATGGTTTCACCCTTATATTCCGGTATCCTTAAATTAACTTCAGTGAGAAAATGATTGCGTGCACCTTATTTTTAACTCATTAGTATGTTCGTAGTAACGCCTCATATACTCCTTTCAATTGAATTTCTCCTAAACTCAGCATGTTGAATTGCGAGTCCTTTAATCAAAAATGGCTGGAAATCCTGAAAACACTTTAAATTCGAGTTTCCTCGACAACCGTAACGAACATATTGCTGTACGCAATAAATTTATTAACGAAATATCGTCATGAGCATAATTAAGTGTAAATTAAATTAAGCTGGATGGAATATGGTTGTAGCACGTACATATGTGTAAAGTGTTTCACCCGTTGGGGTTGACTCGTATTAGCGCAACTCAATCCACTTGTGATACCCAAAACTGAATATTACGAAATAATGTCTGGCTGCAGCTAAAGCAAACGACATGGTTTTTAAGATACACTTGCGAGTATGTCGACTATATGCTACATGCTTAACGCATATCGTTATTGTGTGTATTAAATACTGGATTATATACTCAGCTTCCATCGAATTCCTCCTTTAAGCTCCAGCAGTAACGATAGATTCCCATTATGTGTGGAAGCGTATCTGGTTATAGGTTTGCCTATTCGAGTGTATACACATTCGTTAATGGACGAGGAACCAATTTAAATGACATCGAACTTTACTAAGTAGACAATTAATTAGACGAATTAGAGGACGGATAATGAATAAGGTCAAGTTAAGTGGAGATCGGCTTTCTATGTTAACAAACTGATTGATGGCAGAGTGTTCAGAGTGTCCAATTGATACAGGGACCACATATTCACGTTCAATTTTTGTTCCAATCGAGTTGTTAGATTGGATGGATTTTTGTTAACTATTTGCTGTAATAACATTTTATCAGGATGTTTGTTCAGGCTAACGTTTTTCGATTATTCGAAACATGTGGGAATGATATTCTTGGCTTTCACAAAATGTTTGCGAATTTTCTCAAGTTTAAATAGCTTTTATGGCGACCGACTGGCGCCTGAACATTCGAAATAGTGAAGTAATTACTGTGTACTGAAGCAATTGCGTATGGTTTGGACGAATTTCTTAAAAATTTACACCATGGCGCAGCTTCCAATTCAAATGTTGGCAGAAAATTCTAACCAGTATTTATTAATGTTCAAGACCCACATAAATGTGCAATAATTGATATCGCTTTCGTCCCTTTATTGAAATCATCACTCGCAACATACTTGCATAGTGCAGACTTTCATAGCAAAAATGTGTATTATATCGAAAATAGTTAAGAAATAAACTTGAATTTAGAAAACAAAGGTCTTGAAAAATTGTTGAGTAAAATGCTAACATTTGTAGTAAGCCCAAGAGAAAAATAATAATAAGTAATAAGTCAATTGATATAAAAACGAGAAGCATTTATTTGCTTGCATCGACGATTTGAACTCGTATGCAATTTCTGATAATGATACTCTGCAAAAGTAGCAAACATTTAAATACGTCATTTCATCAGGTTTCACCAGATAGTTTGGAATAACAAAATTGAAATGAAAACTTCTTTTATCCTGGTCACACCTTCCCTATCGAATCCACAACAATTTTCATCCAAACCAACAGGTGAGGGAATAGTAATAGGGAATAGTAATAGAAATAGGAATAATCGGTTGCCTATTATTCGTGCTTAATAATGTCCTTGATTAGGCGACCGGCTTTATTCGAAGTTAAGCAAGCAGTTTTCAATAAATCATTGGTCAACCTGTATTTTGGCAGGTCTAGAAACGATTTGTACTATTTATAACTAATGTTAACTTTAGTCAGAAAGCCCTCTAAATTTTAGCGCACCGTCTGTTGGACTAATACTTTTTTGCCGTTTCAAGATATTAATTGACAACGACGAAAGGAATTCCAGGAGTAAATATACACCAAAAAACAATAAAAAATGCGTTTTCTCTGAGACAACATAAAAAAAATTAATGATGACTAACTTTAATCTGAGGCTATCTAGAAGCAATCCTGACTTTTCAGTTAAGCCATGTCTATTCTGTAAGAACTCAAATGTCATTTTTTCATGTTAAATCTTGCTGTAGGTAACTGGTTATAGCTAAGCATCAATAACCATTTCATTTCGTGAAACACTTGTGATTCAACGTTCTTCTCTGTATAGTTATTGTAAGTATATGTCTTGTCATTAGTCTTCAAACCTTTAAGATAAACTTGTTATCTAAATTTAATTCTTGTAGGAAGCCCTTTACCAAAGAAATGTCAGCATTGACACAGGTTTGAAAGAGTTTAAAATTTCAAAAAAGTAAGAATTGTAGTATGATATCAAACGTTTTGATCTGAGTCAGTTCCAGGATTCCCGAATTCGGATTCCAGTATCGTCTCCCGTTGAAGACGATTCGTTCCGTAACTATTTGGTTGCAGTATGTAGTTTTCATTAAAGAAATTCAAGAAGTTCACATATCACAAATAGTAAAAAAACTGTAATATGATCAAGAGTTGAAATAGAGCACCACAAACAACATCCACCAAAATATTAAGACAAACCATCTTACGAAAAAGGAACTCATAAAGACGTAGGATTACAAAATAAACAGGAATCTAGCTGCAGTGGACTACACCAGACACGCAATATCGAACTATCCTGTCCAACATAAATTGGGAATCGATTCCCCTATCAATTCCAGCAATAACTTCATCGATCTGAACAACATATGAAGGAGAGAAAAACGGATAAAAGAAACAGAATATCATCAAACCAATCCCATAGTACATGAAAAACAAACAACAGCAGAACATATGAGTGAACGCTCTAAATGAAACACACTGACAGTTTGACACGACGACATATTAGGCAAAAATTTATTGAACGTATTGTTTGTATTTCCATCATTTTCGGCAATGACAGCGCGAGCTGTCACTAGAGAAAGGAAATATTTTTGCTCTAATCGTTTTACGAAAGCTGCAATATTTTTGATTTTAGAACATACCGGTAAATTTTTTTGACAAAGAAACGATGTATTTGAGCATGGTCCCGATTTTCGATAGTGTTTAGGTTTTGTAAAATATCACTGGAAAACGTTGATTCTTGTTGACGATGTCAAGCTCTACACGCTTTTTGCTCTGTGGCTTGGTGCACTGTAAACACGGACCACGGAAATACTGGAAACGGTGATCATCCTGGAAATTCAGTGATTCACAGTAGGAAAGCGAAAGGTTTCAGAAATTTGCATAGCTACAATCGCGACGCTATCAAATTATGTCACTATTTGTTTTTGGTAAATGATTAAACTGAAATAAAGCCTTAGTAGAGTGTAAATATTATAAAATTTGGGTAAAATTTAACAAAATTTTAAGTCAAATTATACCAAATACATTCAAAAAGTGAAAAAATCGCAGACCGTTGCGTTTGCAACGATACAAATTTCAGACTCCTGGAATGAAACAGCTTTCAGAAAACATCTCTAATCTACCTCTAAATTGCTATTGTTCATTTTGAGTCCTCGGAAATGTCAGCTGTCATTCTTACCTACCTATAGAAATTTATTTCGTACATATTTTCTTAAAGCTTTTTTCCCCTCAATATTAATATGGAGTCCAAAACCGAACACACCTCTCCGTAAGTAATAACATTTTCCACGATGGCAATGTTAGGCTAGGCCTAGTGGTAATCGGATTACCACTTATTTTGGTCCCTGACCAAGTCCCTTGGTGATAATACTTCCAGTTCTTGACCGAAAATGGTCAGACTTTCTACGAGTGTGGAGTTTTCAAGTTGTCAGTGAGGTGGCAAAAGGTATCCGACCAAAATGAAAAACATGTTATAGATTAAACTACATTCCAATTAAGAAAATTTTTATTTCAATGAAGAAGTTGGCGATTATTATGTTGCCAGCCCAGATATCCTTTCGCGTCAGAACCATGGCCTTAGTGATCTTTTCACTCACGGTACGCTTCCTGCATGACATCGATATGGTCAGCTCTCAAACACCTCGTTGTAGCCTACTGCACTGTCTCTTGTGTCCCGAAATGGTGGCCCATGATATGCTTTCTGATATTCAGAAACAATAAGAAGTCCTGAGGGCCACGTTTGAGCTAGAGGGCGGCTGAGGCAGTGCTACTACATTGCAATAGGTCAGGTAGCCGGCAATAATAAAAGCGGGGCTCGTTCTCATCCTGAAGACGCCAACATTTCGGTAGCTCGATCCTCACAATGTTCACTATGCTTTGCAGCCTTTTAAGAGCTTCCATGTAAAATTGACTCATATGCCGAGTGAACAGCGCCTTGTGAGCTGATGAAGAACATAAGTTTTGGTCGTTAGGTTTCGAGGAAGTGGGCTTATGCAACTTGGTACTTAGCCACTTAGACTCCGGGTTGTATTTGAAAATCCACGTCGCTATGCCCGTTGTCACATTGTCTCGAAAATTCAAATTTTCTTCTCCCTGCTCCAACAGCTCTGATCATCGGAGAATGCCTTGGGCAGGACGGAGGATTCAGCGAGGAGAGGACATCATCGCGTAGATTTTTCACATGCCCAGATCACTTGGAGCAACGGACAGGTGGTACTTCTGGGACCATCGCAGTACTCAGTCAACATCCTGACGCTCTTACGACGGTCTGAGTTCAGTATGTCCCTCATTTTCTTCACATTTTTGTCGTTATAGGTAGATGGCATATGCGCGGGGATGCCTTTGTTTTTAGAATCCTTTCTGCTAAACCAAATTGCTTACTCGCAGTCAATTGTTTATCAGTTAGCATTTAAGTTTAGTTCACTGTTTTTTTAAAAATAAAAATCTCGAAAATCCCCTCGGTAAAAAAAGGAATTACGAGCGAAGAAACTCAAAATGAAGCGTTTCACTTATTATACTTATTCTATTAAAGTTCCGGATATACAGTCTGTTTGACAAGAGCGTGTACGGCAAAACTTTTTTTTAGGTACCGCTAGAAGCTTGGTTGAGAATTGGGCATGTTGCTAGCCCCTTCCCCTCAGATGCATTGTGTATAGAGTCTCAGTTGTCGTTCCATCTTTGTCAGAGAAGGACGTATTTCGTCATGAGCGTTACGTACGCATCACGTTATGAAGCAGTGTTCTTGTGTTTGCATCCAAAAGGACCCAAAATGTCATACGCAGCCGCTGCAAAATACATGAAAAAGTCAAAGACATTTGTTAGTAAGTGGGTGAAACGCTATTATGAAGTAAAAAATGTCGACGATCTGCCTAATCGTGGCTCTACGCAAAAAACAACGAAAAAGGAGGACAACATGATTTTACGGGTATTCGAGAAGAATTCTCGCCTATCGTTACGTGGTGGCCAAGCGGTTTTGCTTAAAAAGGGCCTTAATGTGTCATGTGATACTATAAGAAGACGTTTACTGGCTCATGATGTAAAATTTCGTAGCATAATAAAGAAACCGCTACTGTCGGAAAATCATGTTAAAAAGAGACTCACTTGGGCGCAGGGAAATTTGGACCGGGATTGGGACAATGTAATTTTTTCGGACGAAGCTTCTTTTTGGGCAAGTTCTTCTGTCACTCATACTTGGTGTACCCACGTCAATAAATTTATCCAGCGGACCGTCAAACATCCGGTTAAGGTGCACGTTTGGGGTTGTTTTTCAAAATAGGGATTTGGTACCTTGCACATATTTACAGGTAATTTAAATGCAGCTAAAATGGTCAAAATATATCAAAGGGCTTTATTACCATCTGCTCAAAAGTGGTTTCGAAGGAAAAACATATATTGGCTACTGCAAGAAGACAATGACCCGAAACATCGGAGTCATCTTTGTACAGTGTGGAAACGAGAAAATGACGTTGAAGTACTAGATTGGCCATCACAGTCACCGGATGCAAATCCAATAGAAAATGTTTGGGCACTCATGAAGTTGAAGCTTTGAGAAAAGCAGATCTGGACTTTAAAACGATTAGTTCGTGAAAATAAACTTATTTTTAAGGTCTTTGTCCCTGGATTATGCAATAAAATTAGTAGAAAGTATGCCTCGAAGACTCCAGTCAATTATTGATAATGGAGGCGACTGGACAAGTTATTAATAATAAAGCATCATTGTCTATATCATGTATAATGAGTGTATTTTTTTTGCTACTTTTTATCCCAATTCATTCCCGAGCTTTGCCGTACACGCTCTTGTCAAACAGACTGTACTTTACTCATGAAAACAAAATAATTCAAATATAGTAGAATTTGGTTAGTACCAAGATATGCATATTAAATCTAAAAAAAGGAAACATAACACTGTCAACACTCATATATAATACTTTCGATTTAATGTCAAATTTTGATTTGTACCCGAAGTAGAATAAACTCAAATGGAAGTTTGAAGCATTTTTGGTAACCGTGCAGTACAACAGGTGTGCCCGCTTGTCATTGAAGGTTAATTATTCACTCAAAAAAGGCGTTTACAATCCTTAAAATGCCTGAAAAGCCGAGGAATGTATTTAAATAAAAAATATCCGATTGATTCAGCTTCCACGTTTGTCAATCATACCCTTAAAAATGTCAAAAAAAGGTTTGCATGACTGTAATTGATTACTATGTGAGAACGGTGATGAGTCCTTCAAGGAGTATGTAGGTAGTCATAAAAGCTGTAGCTAAATACAAACTTATTGACTTTCAGATTTCTTTTTCGCCTACAAAATGAAAAAAAAACCTTTGATATGAAATTTATCCATCCTGAAACGTAAAACTCTTAACGAACGTAAACGCTGAAAAATCTACGTCTGTAAAACTGGCTTCACATTCTTTACTTCTGGCATATTCATAATGAAACTTGTAAAATCAATATCCTTTCTGGATTTAATGGAGATTATGTAAATGACTCCAAATAACATGGCGAGGATTTCTGTTATTGGCCTTCATACTCGTATGTTATAAGCTTTAATGCAGTTGTCGTGCTCAGTGTAAATTATCCTTCGCGATTATTAAATTATTAATCGTTTTATTGCTCGTAAATTTCACCAGTTCGGTAGCCAACGAAAAGCGTTCCCTGTCGAGACTTCAACATTGGAATGTAGTCATGCTTCAAATAAGGATTTCTCGGGATTTGCCTAGTTAAAAGCCGAGCAAGCTTTTCATTCTGGCGTTCGTTCATGCATCAAAACCGTTAAAATAGGATACGTTTGTGGATTTCCAAACCGTTTTCCCGAATGCATTTCTTTATCAGATACTTGCGATTGCGGGCAGATATTTTAATGTGACTGTCCGATAATTAGGTTGAACTTATTCATATGTAAATGCAAAAAAGTTGAAAATATTAACAAGTACAAGTAACGACTCACTACGTTAACACCGCTAACCGTTAACACCACTGCTTTCTTGCATACACATTAGATGTCTTAACCACTATTGGAAGACCATAAACGGACATAAATATTTTTAATGCATTGTCGTTTGGTTAACATACTCATGCATAGCGAAGCCCAAGTGAGCAGATATCAATTAAAGTGCTGTTAAACGATGAAAGTAATAACAAGCCAGAAACATTGTCTTACAATTAATTAATTGATAACTTACAGAATCCAGAATTTGAAATATACTTTGATTTTCTTGTTGAGCCGCCAGACTTTCTTATTCTGCAGCGGTCTTAAAGCAAAGTACTATTTATTTTCAATTAATGACAAATTAACATCACTTTCGAAGTTAATGTATGATATTAATATTCATTTTCGTTTTCGTTACAGGTAATTTATCTTAGCTGGTTTGAATCTTGAAGGTATGCCATTGATCCGCGTAAGTTTTTACTCTGGTATGAGTTTAAATTAAGCATATACGTAACATACAGTTATGGAGTACTAAATAACGTATTCTAAATGATTGACTAACTATTTCGAATATCTTAGCAATTAATTTGAAATTGCGTTTTCCGGGTATGTGATATGCTTACTGAATGTCCTTGAAGAGAACAAACTCGTTCGAATTGAAGAAGTCATTGAGCCTTTTAATATAAATCCCGATAATTTATTGCTGCGTGGCGTTCTCATGGATAAAATTCGTTCAAATCATCGAAAATATTACAAAGGATATTTTTTTGTGCATTTTCCACCAGGAGGTAATGTTAGTATGATATATGTCAAAGTTGACAGTTCGGTGACATTTAATATCCAATGCGTTATTCAATTTTCAAACATAGCTTCCAAACTGTCGCAAATTATTTGTCTGTTCTTGACGTACTCAGGCGTCCGTTTCGCTGCTCGTCATTTACATCTTCTTAGCCCTCTGAGAACATTCTGTACCACCGATAAACGTTGTTTTTGTCCAACGTAGTTTCATCATATGCCACAGTCAACATGCGAAAAGCGTTCGCGCACTTAAAATTGTTTTTAATGCATATTTTGATACAGATTCTTTGAACCCTTTTTGGTAAAGACAAAACTCGAAGACAAGCCAAAACACTTCCAACCTGAATAGCTGTCAAAAATGAACTGAAAGTTCAAAATGGCTGAACTTATCAGCATAAATGAGGGACATGAGTAACAACATACCGTCGCAAAAATATCAAAAATCGAATAAACGCTTAGTAGCGCGCGAAAATTTGAAATTCGTGATACTTTCAAGACAAATCTCGATAAGTGACAAAAATCCAAGGCATTACTTTGAAGCCGCATTACATTCATTAAAACTACCTTTGCAACATTATTTACGCGTCTGGGACTTCATCAGTCCGAATTTATTCCGAAAATGGTGCTGCCATTACATCAAAAAATGGGCGTTATTGAACCACATTTGGGTTTCAACAGGACAGTGCTACATGCCACATGGCCGTCTTAAACAATAATTGAGGCAATAATACGACAATAATTGAAAGCGCCATTTAAAGACCGCACTATTTAACAAAATGGTGCGAGAACATGTGACTTGACTATTCTAGATGATTTTCTTTGGGGATATATCTAGTCTTTGGTTTAGGCGATGAAGCCAATAATATTGGAAGCATTGAACAAAAACAACCGACATGCCAATAATAAAAAAGACCAGCTAAATTGAAAATATTAGGTAACTGCCCTGGTAGCCATTTGCAATAAATTATTTTTAAATCGATTTTGGAAATTTCGATTGGATTTTGGAAATTTAATTAAGAAATTATAGTTAAAAATAATGGAAATAATTTTGAACTCGTTATGTTATTTCAAAGTTCACAAAGTCTTTACGAGGGACTCTTGTTTCCATCTCTTTTTTTTGTTTCAATTTTTATATTGTATTTACGTGTATGGAGAGCCAATGAACTGGCTAACACTGCTAAATCCAATTTGTATGCAAACTATGTCTTTATTTTTCCTCGTTATTTGGTCCAATATATGCATTTATTTTTCTTCGCATTTTCCTCCTTTTTCCTGGGTTAGATATGTCAAACCTTTGCTTGTCAATGTATTATTTTCCAAAACTGACATGTGCTGTTGGTCATGGTGTTTTTTTTTTCATTTAAAAAAAAGTAATTCAGAAGCACAGATCCGTAAAATAGTGATATTCCTATGTTATTATTTAAATTATTATTGTACTTTATTAATTTATAAATAAAAATAATAAAAAAAGATATAAGAATAAGAATAAAAGAAAAACATTATTTAGTAAAATATACTCCCTCAATTATTTACATCATTCAAATGCTTGGTGAGAATCTGTATTTCATTGAAAACACGGCGCAGATAATGCTGAATTTGTTGCGAGTGATTGCTGGTACGGATGAAGCTGTTTGAACTAAATGTAGAACTAGATCTTTACGTCAAAATGACGTTAAAATCAGAAGAACTTCTTACATTAAGTCAACTCTGAAGTCATAATGACGCGGAGAACTTGTTTAAATGACCTAAATATCAAGTTCACTTACTTGTTTCTTTTGATTTAAACTTCACTTTTTAGATAGATAGATATTTTTAAGGATATTTTTTATCTATCAAATTGTTTGCTTGCAAAAAAAATGAAGCAACCAATACAGAAAAACAGAAGTAATTTTCCAGAATTAAACTTTTCAAAAGGTTATACACTGTAAACATAGTAAGAAAAGAACTAGCTTGGAAACGTTTCTAGGACGATTTTTTTCAACTTGCTGGCTGAAGGATATTGAACTCCCAAGAGAGAGAACTTTTGTTGAAAATAATCCCAATAGAATCTTTTCTGCAATGGACTTAAAAATAAATGCGAGACTAGTCAAACATAAATTTAAGTGACTTCACCTTAACTAAGTGCTTCAACATTTAACCTCTAACCGAAATCCCTTTAAATTTTAGCCACAATAATACTTTTAATGCGCCCATCAAAAGACCTAAAGTCCCCTTTATAGCATAGCAAATAAAAAAAAAGTCCCGACCGTCTTCCGAAAAGATGTCCCAGAAAAAGTTTATACAAGTTTGTCATCGATTCAAAACAACCAAAAAAAGATTACAGCAAACGAAGTAGCTGTCCTTTTTTTTCATGCCGCTTTTATATCGAAAAAAGAAAATTGCGATAAGTTTTCTTTAGAAAATTTTATGACAAAACGGAGAGCAATTTTGGGTGTTAAATTCGTGGCGTGATTTCACAAATCAAGGACATTGTAAAGTTGTTTGTACTGTTTTTATAAGTACATTTTATTTGGGTGATGTTGAGAAGAAAAGGAATATATTGTATTTTGGATTCTTTTCCATCTCCTGCCAAGTGTCAGTCGATCGATAACATTCTGCCACTATTCGTTTTTCTTGTATTTTCGCAGAAACGCTGATAATGTGTTAATTTGTTCTCTTCCGTCAAGGGAATATTGAGTTAGACGAAAGCATGAAAATTAGTATTGAAAAATGTTAAACGGCTTAAAATCTTGTTATCCGCGATTTGGAAAATATTTTTAAATTTGCAATTTCATCGAAATCTGTCGGATGAGTCGAATGCAATTTTGAGTTTTTGTTTCATTGTTTTCAGAAAACGAGTTGAAAGGACTTGAAATTAAAAATATATAAAAATAAATATTTCAAAAAATATCATGCCTGCCAGTCGTGCTCTGCGATTTAGAGTTGATCGTATGAAAAAAACGCGTCCTTACTCAGAAATTGGCAAGACATGTTCGATCTAGGAGAAAAATGAAAGTTATTAATCAAGTTCACACTGAAATTTCTATCGTATTGTTAAAGGAATCATTTAGATTGTCAATCTAATTTTTCAATTTATTGTTAACACATTTAAGAACTCACGTGTATATCAAACTAGAAACCATATGTCCCTAGGGAAAAGGGAAGACTATATTTGTACATTCATCATTTTATTTTGTTGTTTGACATGGAAGGAAGTCTTGGCTACTCACATAAATAAACCCAGTGCCAGGGTATCTTGTCTGCTTAATGTCCCTATTGTTGATTTGTTGAAAAGAAGAAAAGAAGTTTTGTTGTGATTACCTTAGCATCCTTTCGCAGATTACAAAAGCAACCGGAAAATGTCCATGAGGACTTTCCGAATTCTCAGTGAAGATCGTCTAATGCCTGAGATAGACGATGGCATTTGAACAGCTTCTTGACGTCAACGTACAGAAAATATAACAATTTTTCCTGACGTTGATATGATAATGACGTCATGAACTAGTTCTACTTCAGAAAACATAATAAGATCTTCAATCGTTGACTCATAATGAAATCAAGAAGTAGTTCAAACGGCATCGTGTGTCCCAGGCATTACGTTCCAATTTGGATTTGACGACATAGTCAATTCGGTTTCCACTTGTTGTTTGATCACCGAAAAAATTTCCCATGCCTTATTTTCAACAAATTTTACTCTACTCAGACAACAGATATTAAGCAACCTATGAGAAAATCAAACTCGATTCACATTCCCCTCTAAACTTCACTAGAACTATGATAATATGTGACCAAACCTCGATATTGTTGCATCCATAATTTTTTAACAATGACCCATAACCTCCGCCTGAACAGGATAGTATTCCACATGCTGTGGATTGTGGTAATGTTTAATGACTATACGGTTCATATTAAGTGGATTTTCTTTGAAAATTTATTCATCGCATTTGTATGCGCACTAGGGGGACATCATCAACATAAATTCTTGTTTACATGACCACCACAGTGCTGAGTTGGCACTGGTATTCGCTGCTATAACTAAGGGTACAATGTGGTTGTGATTCATCTCCTTTACTATGTTTAAAATGTATTAATGCGAGTTTCTTGATCAAAAAGGACAAATGAATAATTTTAGTAAAAAGTTACATTAACAACATAGTTCAGAAAATCCAATGCAGATTATCCCATGAGTGATACATTCTTAAATAACTTGTGTCAACAAAATGTTTAACATTGTGACAATAATTTCAAAGAGTGTCAACAGAAATATGATTTTAACGTCGGTTACTATTTGGTTTAGACAGGACCGCTCGCTACTTAACCACAAGTCCATCCTCCCTTATGTATAGCTTAACGAAAATTCTGTCATTCATTGGCACATGAGACGTTTGACATGATCAATGCATGTGATTCATTATCTATCAATAGATATCCTTTTCACAGCAACACTAATTTGAGAAAATCGCGACATTGATATTCAGAAACCAAGGCTCACTCATGTACGAGAGCAGCGTTACAAGGTTAGAACTTACAATATTGAAGAAAACTACTGAATTGGTCTTCCAACTCGTTACCTAGATCAGGACTATTTAACCTGCCTTCATATCTCCGCAATGCTGTTAGTTTTTATCGTCCGATGAGTGAAACCCTTCAAAGTTGTCCCTATTGAACGGGCAAATCGCTACCAGTGGTATTTCAACTTCCAGAAGCAGACCTGCAGCCAGTTTTCCGCGTTGCCTTTAAAATCTCTTGCATCGAACCGATGTCCATGGACAGACAGATTTAATTAAGAGAAAAGTCAAAAGTCGCAAGGACCTTCATTATGACCAAACAGAGTTTCGTGAAGATGTTTGACGTACTGTTTTGACAAATTTTATTGGCGCATTATCGTTGTGAAGCAAAAAAATCTCCGCTTGACCAAAAACTCGGTTTTTTTTCGAAATCTTTCCAATACTTTTACGTTTTAAATTTTTTAGGGGGCATCTTCAGTAAGGTGGATGTGGTGCAACCTTCATCCTGAAAGAAACCAGTCAACATTGTCTACACTTTGCTCTAATTTTGACGTGATTTTTTTCAGTCGTGGCGGCTTAGAACGATTCTAAACTGTCACATTGTCTGTTACTGTCACAAACTGTCATCTTGTCTGTAGATCATAGTCGCAAACACATAATCAGCAATATTCATAACCAATAATCTTCTTGGGTACATTTGTGTCATGAGAAACCATTTCGAAGTTGTCTAGAGCGATTCCAGACCGAATTTTCTTCTGTGCTACCGTTAGCGATTCGGTGGGACTTTTGCACACATGCGAGTCAATGTCTCAGTCAAAATTCTCCGAAGAGTATTATTTGGTATTTCAAACTCATTCTAGTTCTCGTATAGCCGACCGGCGACCTACTTCAATTTCAAGTCGCACACACTCAATGTTTGCTCATGTTTTCGCGCTCGAAGGACCAGCTAACTGACGTGCGGCCATCTTTAAATTGTTTGTACCACTATTTGATTCTTGTTTTTCTTATAAAATCCGCTTTAAATGTCTTATTCATCGGGTTGATTGTTTCCGAACTAGTGTGATCAAAGTAGAACTCGGTGCGATATGTAGTGTCATTTTTAATAATCAACAAATCCAGTAAACACCATGAAGGTCTTGAGAAAAATTGTAGTAGAGACGATCCAGGGACTTCCTGAAGTTGATTGTAGTTGAGTTTTTATTGATATTGAAGTAGTAGTTTATTTTGATGCCCGGTAGGGTGCACCCGCTCGATCGTTGTGGCGCGGAGACAAAAATATAGCCATGACAATATTTGTACAAACCTGGTATATTCACAAGATCGTTTCATTCGGCTTTTCTTGCCTGTTTTGTGTCTTTCTGTCAACTATTTGAGAAATCTGTATCGGGTTTGAAAGCATCGTCACTAGAAACCTCAATAAGATAAGTTCAATTTGGGTGAAAATGCTTTAGATAATAATTGCACGATGCTTTCCAAATATGCACCAATGACAGACCAACTTCGTTTGCAGCTAGTTTGAGGTTTTGAAAAATTCCTTTTCATTTGAAAAAAAAGGGGAACATGATGATGTCATCGGAATAAGCTGCCATTTCAACTATGGTCGTTTTGATGACGTGTTCCAGTGCCAAATTAAACATGAGAGATAACAGCCTGTCACCCTGTAGGTGTCTGAAGGTTTCCTTGCAAGTTTCTTGCAAAGATAATGATAATTAGAAAAATAATGATAATAATAATTCTCCAATTTTTTAATGTTTTTTTTAGAAAAAATTGACTTGAAGTCATAGTAAATTTTATTTTATAATGTCTGGGAATCTGGGAAAGAAAGGAATGACTGAAAACATTTACATATAGTTTGCAGATATTTTCAAAGTGAATAGCAATGCACTGATGGAAAACTATTGCAGTATTCATTGATCATTAATTATTCCGACAAATACTCCAAGCACCCGACTACATACACATGCTCCTGAATTTATCGTTCCACCCTTCTATATCAATCAATTTCAATTAATTTCAAATTCAATTCACTACAAAACCAATTACGCAAGACTTGAACTCTTAAATAAATCCACGCCACATTCCCATTCCGTTCAAGGTAAACAAATGCACATAATTTTCATTTTGATTCTTCATTAATTATTCCGTGCAGAGCATCTTCATCATCAAACAATTTATTTTAATTATATTGACAACGTGCGAGAACATTGAGTGGTTTTATAGGGTGCAAGATGGCTAGAGTGCTTGAGCGAGCCTGGAGGACACAACTCGGCAGATACTCGAATTTAAATGAAAATTGATTTAGTCAATCATTAGCGAACCAGATTGCCACTTCCTTCTTTGTATAAAGCCAGGCGAAACGCATCGTTTACAATGGGGTTGGATAGAGGGAATAAAATTCGGACGACCGCAAACCCGGTGGCTGCCAACTACCATCTCTATCCAAAGCGAACTAAAAGCAGATGAAATTTTTGGCAACACTTCAAAGTCTCGCGAAATTTTGAGGAACGACAGAATTCTTCTTGATATATGTAGATACTTTGCTAATTCCTACGCTGAAAAAATAAATAGAATAATAATGGTGTTAGTTTTTGTATACAAGAAGGCTGTCGGCGAGGAAAGTCCAAGAAACGTTCAACATCTGGTGGAAAAATATATTTCTTAAATTAGATTTGGTCAGTTGCGAAACATTATCACCTGATCGAATTGAGGAGCAATATGCAATTACTACTTCTTGTCTTTATTACTGTATACTAGCGGCAGGTTCAGGTCAGTTTCGTTCCATAATTCAATTAAATGCCACAATCCTAACCCCGCCCATCAATATCAATATCATCAACCACATTGTCAACTTTGAATTTTTCTAGTTTCAACAACTTTCAGTTAGTTTTTTTTAGAACTGATGCAAAAAGGATACTTTCACTTGACATATTTTTGCTAAGACAACCTGCAATGGTTCAAGGGTTTTCATGGCCTTGGCCACATACAGTGGGTATTTGTAACATTCACTCAAATCGTAATGGGGGGTTCGGCTGATAAAAAAGGATCATGGATAACGTGTATAAAAAATAATTTTTAACTTAAAAAATAATTTAACTGTCACTGTGTTCCTTTGAAAAGTCATAAAAACTTTGCATTAAGAGTCACACTTTTCTAGAAGGAGAAATCTATTTCTGTGAAAACTGAGGACATCGTTTTCGCTGACAGCACACTCTTTCATGCAAACCTGAATGTGACAGTAACAAAATTTTGAAGTAATTTGAGAAAGGTTTTTCTTACGATCGAAATAATTTTTCGACAAATGACCCCTAACGGAAAAAATCCAAGTTTAGAACAACAAAATTTAGTGTTTTTTTCATTTTCAGACAGGACAATCAACGTGAAAAACTTCTGAAATCCTACATATAGGTAAAAGTAAAGTGAATGATACGATACGGCGGAATAAAAATGGAAAAGTGGAATAAAACCCGCAAAATTGTCAAAAAAGAAATTAGCGGAAGCGGAACAATGTTTAGTTAAAAGAAAATTTTACAAAAATCCAAACTTAAGTCAAACATCGAAAAATTTTCCGAACATTTTCAAAGGGTTTGTATTTTACAAAAAAAAGCCTTTTGTAAATGAGTCGAAATGAAAAAAGAACTAGCGTTCTCCAAAGGATACAACAAAAAGGATCCAAGCTGGTGGAATGACAAATGGAGATCAATTATTTACATCCAGATGAACGAGTAAAAGTGTGGCGTAGACCGAAAGAGGAGCTAAGAAATACAACCCCAACCCAGCTGTGAAACATGGGCGTGCCCATGTGACAGTGTGGGCTCATGTTTTACGGTGGAAATGTGGTGTATGGAAAAGCTATTATTAATCATTAATTTTTAGAAACCGCAGAAATAAATGTAATAAAGCCAAAAATAAATCAGCTATTTTACGGGAATTGTGGCTTGACAATTGTTCTACGGTGAGTGAAAGCCCTCTTCAATCGCCAAATTTAAACCCAATAGAAAATCTATGGTAGGAACCACAACGACAACTACGTCTGACTCTTGTTAATTTGAACTATGATTTGACAAATATGCACTATATAAAATCCGAATTTGTAAGACCTATTTTGATGGGTAAATTGCATTGTATCGTTTGAAAAAAGTGTCCATTCAGAATTTATTATCTTCTTCACGATCCTTAAATTTTAGCAAATCATGAAGAATTAAGGTCACCGTCTTTTCCTAAGGTAATTGGTATTGAAAAAAAATTCAATGGGAAATAAAATGATATCCAGGAGCAGCAAAAAATATTCATAATTTCATCTTCGCGGTTATAATGTACATGCTGTTGTTATCTTTAGACAGTTGGGTTAGTAGTTAAGATTTAGTTTAGCAACGATCGCTTTAACCGGAATTCCGTTAAGATCGGGATTATTAGTAGAAATCTCTACTCTAATTAATATATGTTGCATGTTCGTACGAAAGTAAAAACTTTGTTTGTGTAAATAACTTGTCTCGGAGACCTTTTTATGCAGATATATCTGTACTCGCTTCATGTCTCCCGCGGGTAATCCATTGTGAATCATTAGGGTGTTTCAGCCGACAGTGTCAAGATTGTCAAGTACTCAGTGGGCACGGGTTTTTGGGTCTTACTTATGTAAGATGAGAAAGTCACAGTCCGCCGTATACTTTTTCTGCCTGGAGACAACAGATGATGCCAGCCATACCTTCTTCGCAGGTGTGGCTTTCAATGGACCAGGTCCTCTCCGAGAAAGTAGGGTTACTCTTTTCAGAAAATGTAACGGAAGGGGTGTTGACATCTAAAGACAGTAAAAACTGGTGTCACACAACGTGCGGACGATTCTTTTTTCTCAAAATGGGCGTCATGGACCACATGGTGGCACAGACGGGCTTCTCTGACAGCAATTTCTTTCCCTCCCATCCACCCCTGCTTAAAGAGGCGATTCCGTAACATAAAGGCACCAGTAGGCCATAGATGCCTAGTGTGAAATAATCTGACAAATTGTTCTAGGCTATGTTCTCGGTATAATTCTCGGATAGCTGTTTTGTCGAAAGCCCCGTTTCCAATAGGAGTTCGACACTCAGAGTGTAAACAGCCTTAACCTCCCGACCACAAAAAAACCTTCTGAAAGAATTATTACCGCATCAACATTTCTCACATGGAAAGGAAGAAAGAACAAATTTCGACATCTTTGGATTGAGAAAATACTGCGTCAGGTTTATAACACGCCTATAGGTGGCAGGAATAGTTTGTGACTTTCTATGAACCGTATGTGTAGGACTTGTTTGGGAAGTACCAAAAGTAAGTCCGCATGCAGTTTTCTGTAGTTTACCTATTACGTTAAGGTACGTATATTAGCGGAGCCCTAGACAATACTGCCATACTGAACTTTTTCATAGAGCAATCCATTGCCTGCGTTACAAGTTTTAACTGTGTTGGCTCTGTTCAACTCGCCAAATTAGATAAAATTCGCAGAATCTGCATTGTCTTTTTCCCACCATGCTCTAAATCTCGCTAGTGAGCTTGCCAAGCCAGTTTTTTTTGTCGAAATTAAATCCCAAGAACTTGACCTGATTTTTGTCGATTCTCCAACCCTGAAAAGCATTGAAATGTCATGTGAGTTTCAAAGACTACAAAAGTGTAACGCTAGTGTTCTGCTTTCAAAAATTCACTTTGGATTGTTTGGTTTTCTTTATTAATTTGTCAGTTCCTGCTCGTATAATTGTCCATCTGCTATTCCTCTGATAGCAATCTTAAAAAGTGTGGTGCTCAATACGGAGCCCTGCGGAGTGCCAGTGTAGTACCGAATTTCATTTTATTATCATCTTATTTTTTTTCATTAAATTGAAATATGAGCTGTTAACGAGGACGGAGAAGGAGGGAACACGGGAAATATTGGTATAACGAAAATATAATTCAGCAATTTTTTTCCATAAAGGGTACTTTTATGGCCTATTTTGTAAGGATACTTATTTTTAAGTTTATACAAAAGGTTTATACAAAAATTTATACAATCATAAAAACATATTCAGTTGTCCGCCAAATTCAAAAAAACTTTGAAAACTTTCATAAATATGCCATATCTATAGACCCTTAAACTTTCCTAACTTCTCACTTTGGCAGATAGAAAAGGAAGTATCATTGCACTTATCAACTGCAACATCTCAGTGCATTCGTAAAAATACTTTGTCGTTGTACATCACGCTATGATTGCTTTTGCCAACATTGCATGGGTTGTGGGATGGCTGAGAAACTTTCAGCCCAAGGCTGACTGACTATAGCACATATGTACTGTGCATCGCGTTATTCACTTTACTGCTTTGCCATTGCAGTGTACATATTGGTTGCATTATACTATCGGTATCCGAATACAAACTTGCATCTAGAACGTTTCCGTAGATGGCCCGCCAAGTTTTTCTCAAACTGCCAATCTCGGGGCGACCAAGCAGACTTCTTGTCGCCACCCCTAACATATTTCATGTTATGTAGATTAAATGAAAGTGCTTCTAGGACGAGAATTAAAAAAATATGAGTGGAAAAGCATAAAGTACGTGGGTCCAATCCTTGGCAAATCCAGTTGACTTTCATAAAATATATTCTACGAATTACCCGAGGAAAATTGATAGAGTGGTAATGATTTATCTAGGAAGCGTGAAACACAAACAACCGTGAAATTCCCAATCCTTTTACGACCAGTGCAATTTTCGAAAATGAACCAGGTAAATAAAATCCAGTTTTATTTCTGCCTATTTGCAGTCATTTCCATTTATTATCGCATTTACCACTCCATGAAAATAGGTTTAAATTGATACCAGCTCGCATTTTCACTTCTTGATACTCTGCATTACTTTGTCTACTTATTTGAAAACAAAAAAAACTGTGACCACGAGTAGGGGTGAAATAAAATCATTGGTTATTCTTCTTTTAACAGTTTTCCTACAGCCCTTCTTTCATGTTGATTGAGTTTCCTTCACTTCATCGCTAAAGTATCAAATAAGATTCACAACGAATTTCCATTCAATCTTTTTATCCTTCCTTTTCAGTGTCACCTTCCATTGGACGCAATTCTACTCCTTACGCTTTCAAGCGTAATGCAGAAGTATGTCAATAAAAATGATATTATTGTCTTCCTTTCCAGCAGATGCCCGTTTACAGGATAGAAAGAAGTAACTGGTACCGTCAAATTGAGTTATTTCGAGTTGATTAAGTGAAATCCAATTGTAACAAGTATAACTTATTTATTTTATGGTTTCACATTCAGATTTAATTATGTTATTTATAGAGTATTTGTTTTTGGCGAAATATCTGTCATTCGGCTTTTCTGCTGGTTTTTTCTTCAAAAAATATGGGAGTAGAACAATGCCCACAGCGAACAAGCCCGCCTTACTTCTCTTTTGATCAAATTCTTGAACTTCGAGTTTCCATTCAAAGTCCATTGTGACTCGATGTCTTGTAAAATGAAAAGCAATGTAACGGATGGTAACTAGATAGTCTTGGAATTCAGGGTTCTCGTAAACTGGTGTGATTTAACACTTCTTCTAATCCTAAAGGTTCTTATGTTCTTTCAAAAGGTTCTTTGCCAAACAATGTTCAAAATTTCAAAATTTCAGACCGCAGTCCGGTCTATGACACACAAGATGGGTGGCGAAGTATGGAGATAACGTCTGGTGTAGCGCAAGGCTCCATACTGGGACCAGACTTGTGGAACGCCTCATATGACGGGCTAATGAGGCTTGCGCTAACAGAGGAGTCAATTTCAATTTTGCCAATTTCAAAAAAGTACGGACTATTTTTTTAATAACTTTTCAAGTCATAGCATTGGTACATGAGGCAGTTTATAATCCATAAAATATTCCAAAAAAAGGCTCTTATTCGTTGTTCTGCACCACTCCTTGTTTTTCCAGTCTGCTACAATTTTAAATCCTTTGATGCAAAATCAAGGCAATAGCGAGTATCCTGAACTAAAACATTCTACCAGTAATTTATTTTTGCCAAAAAAGATCGCATTTGCTACCGAGGAACAAGAAAAATCACTCGTCATTATTTTCTCGTTTCCGGCAATTTACTTTCGGGTTAAAAATATTCCGTCGAAAGTATCCTTTTGTTACATTGTATTCGGATTCATGTCAAAAGTTTGCGCTATTGTCTGATACGTTCATTTGAGTTATGAGTATCATGCACTCTCACATGCGAACTTTTTACATCCCGTCGATAGCGGATCAAGGATAAGGGCATTTCAATGTCTGACTGCAGGTTGAATAGAGTAATACATTGGTGAAATAATAATGGTAGCTTTTGCCTCGAACGTACTAATGAATAGAAAGCAAACAGAGTGTAAACGATGAATACTCAAACAAATGGAATCTGCTCGCGTGATATGCTACCATCAGATATTTTCTGGCTTCAGGGTTGCACTAACTAGCGTAGGGCTGGGTTAAAGATCGAAATTTGAATGAGCTTCTGGTACCTCACTCCTGTTTACTTATAAGTGAGATCCTATGGAATTATTAGCTTAATGATTTTTTCCAGAAATGCAAGTGCATTTCATGCAATGCTGCATTATCAAACTATCCGACGTTGTCGACTGACAACGAACTGCATTGTGGAAACGAGTATGCACCAACAAATAAACAACTTCAAACGTTAAAATACTTTAGGCACTATAATCACTTCGGATGGCATAGCCTGCTTCACAAATTTCATTGTTCAATGCAGGGTTACACAAAGGATGTGAGCCAAGTTAACCAACCACAACAACATTGCATATATATCTGCAGCTTATTGGGTTTAGCCCTTAACCAATTTGCCTATTGCTTGCTTCACTTAATTTATCCTGTGCATTCGTGCGTTTCAACAACGTTGCACAAAATATTGAAATTATTCACTCAAAACAGCTGGAAGGCTCCATCATTTCGGGTTGGTTTGATTGTAAACCATCAAGTGCTTGGGGTTGGAAAATCACGCCGTCGGCAAGTGTAGTGAAGTTTATTCTATTCAGTCGATATTCCTGCCAGTAGTTATGCATATTCGTTAGAATCTTACATGCTATATTTATTGAGTGAAGTTGCACTCCATTATATGTTTTGCATTTTCGTAGAACCACAAAAAAGTGAAATGAATTTTTATTACACCTATGCTCACTTTTTCAGGATTTTTTTTTACCTAAATACAAAAACATAATAATCTTTCTCAGCAAATCAAAATGTAATCTTTAGGAAAATGAATAATTTTCATTTCGATTCATGGTTCATAAATTCATATGATTTATTGAGATTCTGAAATTCAATTAACTTAAAGAAAGTGTAACACAAGACATCAGAAACCTTTGCAAGACATTACAATGAGTCAGAAAGACAGTCAGAAGGAAACCCAATTCAACAAAACAACCAAGAAATGGATTCATTGACCGAAATGACATCAGGCTCAAAGACATATGCTACCCTGCCCTTGGTATCATCCTTCCACATGTCTTGTCAAGTCCAAACCGTACCCTGAACTAAAATATTCAGTTCATTTTAAGTGAATCTCAGAGCACCACAGCCTCTAAACGATCCATGCTCCCCTACAGGGAGATAATAAAGCTAGAAATTCGTATTCACTCTAGAAGCACGGACTAAGTCGAGGTCCAGCGGTGGAACCCCTAATAAGGGTCTGCATGGCGCGAGTAGAAACCGCACTATATCTAAAGGCAACATAAACAAATCACTATTTGGAACGATTCCACAACACGCTGACCAGTAACTGATCTTTTGTACATGAATCTGAAGGTGACCCATATGTTACGCAAACAACAAATAAACAATTACAAATTACTCGAGGCAACGTTTGCCAAGTTCTCATGCATACCTGGACATAAACCAAATTGCACATGCTATCTGAGGCAGCGCTTTAAAGTTCCGATACAAAAAAGTCTCTCACTCACTCTGATACCCAAGTTTTTGGCAAGTCCTATACCAAACATGAGGAAGACGACCACTGCTAAGACCACGCTTAATCAATACCATATTGGTCTTCTCTGTGGAGACCGCAACACGCACCTTCCTTCCATATACCGATTTCCTAGTACCTCCAGTACAAGACAACTTTGACCTTTAACCTGTCTTAAAAACTCAGCAGCAGCAGATGCACAAGCACCACAAAAACTAAAAAGATGAACCAAACACTTCATCCATAATAAGTTTCCACAAATATGGGCCAACTATGGATCCCTGTGGACGCAAGAACATATTCACTACTACTTTTTGCTAGCTATCTGAAGGGTCGTTGCAAACCAAACGGCCCCGACTTTCGACTTTGTGAATATTTTTGGATAATTAAATGAATTTTTTATAATTCCTGTTAATAATTGGATTCTGCTAGCATTGTACTAGTTTTTCACTTGCTTGATGGGTGCCTCCTCCTCTACTTTTCAACTTCAGGAAATCGCTTCAACTTCGCAGTGGCGATCATATGCTCTGTAGCGACAGGCAAGTCCACCTTGAGAGGCACATTCACGTCAGTGATCGAGGTTTTCTGCTTTTGCAGGAGTTGTGTCTTCGCTTCATGTGTCTTCGCCTGTGACTATGTTGGTCACAGCCATGTTGGTAGGCTTTTTCCACGTCTACTTGGTGATACTTATAACCACGAACAAAACTGTTAAATTATAATATAATGTATACTGAAATATAAAATATTTTCCGCGGCTGCAGTTCCTTGTCTGATTTAGGGATCAAATCAAAATGCGTTTAAATTTACGTACAACTTCCCTTTAGATTTCCATTATTTTTATTTAAATAATTTAAAAAAAACATTCAATCACTAAGTTATTGAAGATCTGTATGAATGATGTGACTAATTTTATCCTGGAGACTTTGCCATCGTTGGGCTTCAATTCTCCAACAAAGTTGCTTCCTGCATTTCCATTTCAAGTCGGAAAAAACAACGATTTCGTACACAAATGGAATACCAGTTTATTGCATTTTCCTAGCAATCGATATAGTCTAGAACGTAACCATGTCTTCACATCATGTCAGCATATTCATCAGTTACTTGTCAGGATCTCATGGCATGTACTCTTTGAAATTCAAATGGCCGCCACTAAAAAGTGGATCCTTTGTTTGTAACGTACTTTTGTCATTTGCTTTTTTTGTCATTCGCCAGCATTTGTAAGGACTAGCTCTGCAGAACTAAATCGCTATTACGAAATTGGGTCCTGCATGATTCCACTACTATTTCAATCACAGATTTTCATATCACAAGACGCTTGGCAAATTTTCTGCATTGTCTTTCATTTCCATTTAGTTTTTTATTATTTTTTACTTTGCAAATACCATTGGTTTGTTTTCATAGTTTGGTTAGAATTATGTGGTCATAAAGACGAAAATGGAAAGTATTACGGAGAAGGTACCAACTGTAAGTAAAAGACAGTATTTATCGAAGGCTTATGGAACTGCGGACGCACTCCCCAAAAAGTCCACCATTCTAGCTTTTATCTCAATAAATCCCAACCATAGCTACACTCTGGTCCTCATGCATCGAGGCATCCTCTAATATGTAAACACTCATCACTTAGTGATATGAGAAAGCTGGATACCAATGCGTCCATAAACTTTTGTATGATATATCGACATTCACTCTGGAAGCATAGAATACGGGCGAAACTATTCTATGTGGCCACAAGCTTCCACTACCTTGCTCATCGGCATCCTTTCACAACAAACCTCTTTGCTGATCATCAGTTTTCCCGCCTGGCCGACGCTACCTACCATTTTGAAAATATTCTTCTTGCTCTATTTGCAGGAACAGTGGATTAGCGCCGCATTAAGGGCAGAAGAACTCCAAGTAACGACTGGTGCTCATTAAATTTTAATGCCTTTGAGATTTGTGACAGAGGAAAATGATTAAAAATTTATAAATACTTGGAAGACACTCCTTCGCATACAATAATCTGTATATTTTTCCCAGTTCCATTCTCAGTATCTAGCACTTATTCGTGCACATCACACCGAGATGACTTCTATGTAGTTGTGAATAGTAAACGTAGTCGCGGTGGTTAGCAAATTGTCCTGTGGAAGTGCATGAATAGTTTCATTCCTTGTGGCGGTTGTTTGCTGTAATCCTCATTGCACTAAACGAGCAGAGAATTGACTGAATGTAGACTTATACCCACGAGATACCCGTAATGAACTGACAAGAACAACATTCCATCTTCACGTCCTCAATTTCGTCGTATGTGTGATGTTTAATTATACAGGATTATCAACGGATAATAGCTGCTACTAAGCTCAGATATCAAAGAATGCTTTTGTTGTGGTAAGCTTTGAATCTATTTACTTTAAGCGAATATTTTTATACCGTGAAATCTAGTGAGAATTCTGTCTTCGATCATTATTCTTACGGGCTGTACGATAAGTACTTACCCAAAAGAGGAAGTTTTGGAAAAGTGATGAATTATTTCTCAATACACTCTCCTCTTAACTCAATTAACTTAACCCAGCGAGGCTGCAACTTCTTTGGCCCGTCTGAAAAACACGTTTTATCGAGGTCTGCGAAAAAGGCCTCTGTGGCTGGGATGGCCTCGTTTTTCGATCCAAATTTCGAGCCATTGAGAGACTTACAAGTTTTGAAACAAAAAAAAAGTCGCACCTGTCGAAAACTAGAGAATACAAAGGGATAGTAATTTATAGCCCAATTCGTCCAATTTGGCCATGGCCATAGCGAAGGTATAAGCCAGTGCGTTGTCATGGCTGAAGAGTAAATTTTTCTTAGCCAAATGAGCCCTCCTTTCTGCAATCCGGCGTTAAATCGGCCCAATAATTCGGAATTGTAGGGCCCTATGACCGTTTTGCCAAGGCCCAGGCCGATCACACCCTGTGAATACCAGAAGTCGGTCACCAACCACTTTCCGACCGAAAGAGAAGTTTTAAGCTTCTTAGAATGAGATTCGCCGAGCGGAGTCCACTGTTTCGACTGATCCTTGGTCTCTGGTGTGTATCAGTGAACTGATGTTTTGTCGACGGCTACGGAATGACGGAGAAAATCCTTCGGATTGAGCTTAAACAGCGTCAAAAACTGAAATGAAGTGGTCTCACGGTTTCGCTTGCTGTCATCTGTCTGATGGGAGAAAACGCAGCAGCCATTGCGCTGATAGCGTTCTTATGCCCAAAAATAAATACAATATATGACCCACACGGTCTGTTGAGATACCTACTGTCTCAGCTATCTCGCGCACCTTCTATCGGCAGTTTACCGATACGAGATCGTTATTTTTGTCACGTTAATCTCTTTGGTAGCCGTTTTTGGGGCACCGAAAACGGGGTGCATGGCTCATCAAAAACCGACGTGCGACCAACGTCAAAACTCGTTAAACCAATTTTTTATGGTCATCATCGCAGGAAAAAACTCACCATACACAGCATCTAAGTGCTTGCTGATTTCACTGCACAATTTACTTTCCAAAAGAAGCGAAAGACCAACTGACTTTGCTCTTTTTTTATTTTCTAAGATCCACGAATACGCCTGCTTCCACACGCGGTCAAAACAAATCTACGAGTCCGATTCAACACAAATTTTGACAAAGCCCGTCTACGAAAATGTCCTACACGATAGTTCCTAGTTCGTATCCTAGTAACACTATCTTCTTGCGATAGTGGCCCATCAGTGTGGTGAGGCGGACCTTATCGGACCGCGCTCCTAGTATGAAATTGGAATAGAATCCAGGATGATTTTGACGACAATTAAGACGCCAGTTGACACAATTTTTCCACTCTTGAAATCTACGAACAATTCATTGCATGGCATGATTTGGTTGTGATAGGAACGGTTTTTTTTCAAATGATTTACGCTGAACAACACGCAATAATGAGCTTTTCACCTCTTTTCTAACGTCCTTTTGACAAAACAACGCAGTTTAAGCATTCGAAATAACAAAATTAGGATGAATTCTCCTGCTGGCTGACCAGCTTAAGGTAATACCCACAAATATCATCACCGCCAGTTTTTCTTTTGCCGTCAAAGTTTTCGACACTATGGTAAAAAAAATTGTTGCATATAAATGGTTCAAAATATTGTCTGCTGACTACTAATTTTTTTGCATCTTACGGGAAGCGTACGAAGTTCATGCTTAAAATATGGTAAGATTTTAATGAAATTAACGAACCGATCCAGTTTTTTTCATTTTTTCATAAGAGTGAAGGTTTTGACCAGCAAGGACGTGTGCCATTGATAGGAATTAATGATAGTCAACGATAAGTTCATCTTGAGAAATAAGAGTCAGACGGTGCTAAATTTGTTTAATACAAATCTGGAGCTACAGTATTCGGATAAACATCATTTGGACGATTGGACGCTTGCGGCTGCACTTTCCATTTGAACGTTTTAAGGTACGTTTTGAAGACTTTTGCGATGTGATGCTGTGCATTGTCCTGCAGCAAAATTTCTTTTTGGTGTCTCTCGTTGTACTGCGTATGTTTCTTTTCAATGCCGGACCTAGATGCGCCAATGTGTTCTACAAGTTTGTTCTACAATTGATTGTGATTGTTGTAGACGGTTTTGGTAACTCAGATTACACTACTCCATGCTGATCCCAACAAACACTTACATGCCCCTGGAGCCGTGAATATTCAGTCGAGATGTCAACGTGGAAGCATGGCCGGGCAATCTCTTTCTATCCCTTCCTATTTGCATTTGGGGGAACTGTTCAAAAGCAAAGAAACGTAGGTGTACATTTCTTGACTTTAACTCGTCTGGCATCATATATCCTTCCTTCTGGAAATACACCCAACGGAACTGTTAATCCTTCTTGACTTTGACATGAGTCTTTGCTAAGTAATTTGCCCGTCTTCGACGGCAAACTCACCGTTTTTAATGCATTGGAACCACCCGCGAATATTTCTTTCACTTGTGAGCATTTGATGAGCCTTAGCTGCAAGATTTTTGAAATAAAAGTGAAGCGAATCCATGCCAAAGAATTGAAGAACTGGCAAACACCCTTAACCAACCTTGGTGACCCATCCAGGACCATTTCCAGCTGATTGGAGAAATAAGCTAAGCAGGTGTATAACCTGTCCAAAGAGAATAAGCGCAAGCAACAAAGGCAAGCGATCTCATGGAACATATTGCTTCAATGGCACCATCCAGCAACATTTGTTAATCATGTGATCATTGAAAACGAAAAATGGGCCCTTAATGATGATCCAAAACGTAAAAGGCAGGGAGCTTTCTTCGTATGAAATATCTCCAAGTACTGTGAAGCCAGATTTCCTTTTTTAAAGCCAATTTATTCCTTTGAATTTAATGCAAGAAACGCCATTACTTTTGGGTGCCCCTAATAAGTTTCAATCAACTTCAAAACTATTTTCGAACATTTTTTCCACTCACTGTGTAAGCAAACTAAGGCGGGGTTGTAATGTTGTAAATTGCAAGTCCCATGGCAACTTCGGGTACCTTTACTATGAATTCTTCGAATAAATATCTAAGGAATGATCTGGTTACCAAAACATTTTAGTCTGGACCATTTTCGAATGAGGGAGCATTAGAGTATTATTCAAATGTACTGCCAGCGGTGCTATCCTCATTTCGGTACATTATTTGCATGCCCACTTAAGAGCCCACATAACCGTTTCGTCGCGTCGCAAGTTTACATACCATCAACAAACAACTCCACGCAATCCGAGATAAAATCAGCCTCGAACATTCAAACAAGTACAACATTCTAAGAGATCCATCCCAAAGACAATGCCAATGTCACAAGCATACTTACAAGCGTTTATCGCCGATTTGAAAAAAAAGGAAAACTTTTATCTTCTCCATTGAATCCGAAATATGGTTGGAAAATAGACAAAAGTTCCCTTCTCAACTGTCCTTTCTTTTCGCTGCCATCATCACCACCCTATCTACCACGACATACGCTCCACCATTATGCAGAAGCTAAAATGTCATTTAATAAATCTCTCCTTGACCTTTCCCGCAAGTCTTGAGGAGCAAAAAGTTTATTCTCAGACTTGAATTAATAGCGAACGATGCATGGGGCCGTGCTGGATATGATAAAGAAGAAGCGCAGCAACTGCTTCCCACGCACAAGGTGGATTTCTTTAGATAATAAAAAAAATATGTTCAGCATGTGGAGCTCGGTATAATTTATTGATTGATGGCAAGTGGATTCTTATTTCAGAATGTTCTCCAGTTAAGGTTGGGGTTTTCTGTGGATCAGGCGGACTCGGCGAAGACGGAATTACACTTTTTGCAGCTTTTGAATATGTAAAGCGGAGCTGCTCAGTCGTTTGAATATAATTTGAATCCTTGAGCAGTTCTGCTTTGCTCGAAAGAGTCAAATTTTAAATTTAAGTACACGTCCCGGCGAATACTTGACGCAACTCGACTCGGTTCTAAAAAAGATTGAAGTGTGTCAACGCTTCTTGTTTGTGACCTCATCGCCGCCAAGGGAAAACAATTATTTTGGCACGAAAAGCGAAACGCTTTTGAGAAAGTGAAACAGCTCCCTGAGTATTCATAAAAAGTGTCCAGGTAGGTCGGCACTTATTTCATTCTACATTTAACCTTGCAGGATGGTGGATTTGCAAGCAGGGACAACCTCCGCATCCGCTGTGCTGGTAAATGTCCCAAATCATTCCATATAAATTATGAACAAGCAAACGAGCAAAGTTCTGAAAATGTTCTGGAAAATTGCAACAGTTTCCACGTTTTCTGCCAGGACGAATCAGGTGTAATGAAAAACACATAGACGATACTATAGGAAAGTAGTCATGCTTCCAAGGATTTTGACTTGCGAATGTGTTAAGTTGGCTGCCTACCAGTAGTCGTTAAACATCCTAAATCGCCACATGCAATTGTTTCACGCCAACACTTTGTCAGGCGATACAGAACTACAAACGGAGCACAAAACAATGTAGCTAACAAGCAGACTAAAGTTTAAATGTATCCCTTTAAGTAAATGTATCACCTTAAGGAAAGGCAGTTTAAAAGGATCCTTCAAAGCAACACTCAAAAGAAATTCAATACCAATGCAGACAGTATAGAACTAATTATGGTTGAAAATCAGTAGTTAAGGATACGGTCATTATCCGTGAGTGTTGGTTTTATGTTGAAAAATGCCTCCCCTTTATATTAAATTCGATTTTTCAGCCACGGTATTGGGATCGAGACCTTTAACGCCTGGAAATTGCTTCAGATTTTGACCTTGTGGATCAGATGTACGAGGTTTATTCAAAAAGTATCGCGAATTTTGAATTTTGAATTTTCGCGGGGTACTTATGTTCGATTTTTGATCTTTTGGTGGCGTTATATTGGTACTCATGACCTTTACTTATGTTGAAAATTCCGGCCATTTTGAATATCCAGTCAGTTTTTGACGGTTATTGTGCATTGACGTGTTTCAGCTTGTCTTCGATTTTTGTCTATCCCAAAAAATGGATCAAAGAATTTTTATTAAATTTTGTGTGAAGAACAACTTCAAGTGCGCGGATGCATTCAGAATGTTGGCTGTTGCATAAGGCGAAGGCATTTTGGACAAAAGTAACGTTTATCAGTGGGTACAAAATGTTCTCAGAGGGACCGAAAAAAACACGCCAAATTCGGTCGAATGTGAAAGTTTTGCTGACAGTTTTCTTCGATTGCAGGGGCGTGGTGCATTATGAGTTCTTGCCGTAGGGTGGAACGGGCAATAAGGCATATTACCTTCAAATAATGCGCAATTTGCGAGAAGCAATCCGCCAGAAACGCACGGATTTGTGGAAGAACAGAAATTGGCTTTTGCACCATAATAACGCCCCTGCTCAAACATCGTTACTTGTGCGCGAATTTTTGGCCAAAAACAACACTCTAATAATGCCGCAGCTACCGTATTCCCCAGACCTGGCCCCCTGTGACTTTTTCTCGTTCCCGTAACTGAAGAGGCCCATGAAAGGACGACGCTACGCCACGATTGAGGAGATATAGCCGGCATCGAAGGGCAAGCTGAACAAGATCACAAAAAATGATTTTTCAAAATACTTCGAGGATTGGAAAAAACGTTATCACAAATGTATAATGTCTGACGGGGATTACTCTGAAGGGGACAAAATAGATATTCATAAATAAATAAATAATTCTTGAAAAAACATGAAATTCGCGATACTTTTTAAACAAACCTCGTATTTCAGATTTTGTATAGAATCCTTCTGGTATTTCGGCCAATCTAGTATTTGTGCTAACTGTGAGTAAGTTTATTACGTTTGAAGAAGTGCTAGATTCTGAGGACATCTAGGATTTTGTCAGCTATCAATTTCGGCAAATAGCGTAAGTACTCGCTCTCTCCCTTGCTTATGTTACTCGCCCACTTCAGCGACTCGCAACATTTTCTTTAAAAACATATTTGTTAGTATGTTATTATTTGTTATTATTATTATAACGTGTAATATATGTGTATATATATATATATATATATATATATATATATATATGTGTGTGTGTGTGTGTGTGTGTGTGTGTGTGTAACATATAGCGTGAAAATATATATATATATATATATGTGTACACCTAGTGACAAAGTAAGCTAGAATAATTCTTATAATTTTAGTGTTTTAGAAAGATTTGGCGTACCATTAGTTTCAATAATTTCTTTCGAATATCGTTAAGCCAAATTTTTGTCCCCATAAAACGTTTTAAGACCTATTTGCTGGTTAGAGAGCGCTAGGTTTCATTTTTCAATTTTTCAATTTTTTTCAATTTCAAAATTTCAATTTTTTCTATTCAGAATTATAAGAATAATTTCTATACATCTAACGATAAAATTCAAAATTTTTTTTATTTTAATTTGCCTACCACGTAGGCATCTATTTCTCTCTCTTTCTCGCTGTTCTTTCTTTGTCGTTTTACAAGATATTTGCGAGAACACAGGATCCTGTTTAAAATGCAGCGTCGGGTCTGTTGTGTCCACAATATCAGCGATTGCCAAAATTGATATCATTTGTGCAACTTTTAGAACTTGCAGCTTCAATTGGTCGCGGGGATACTTCGGAGACAATATGTGTGATATCACAATTAAAACTGTTTCGCAACACATACACCACCGCCATCATTCATTTGTATTCTGTTTTCACCTTGCGCTGGGAGGTTATATGCGCCTTTAACAATCCACGACAATATCTTTGCGTCGTTGCAGTCAATGCAGCGCTTACCTGTGCAAGAACACACGTATGGACGCACCTACGTACCAGCACGTGTGCTTGTATGAATCTTGGCGGACATTCATGATAATTGTAGCAGAAATGGATTCAACTGGAAACAGTACAACAATATCACAACTCATACTTGCAGTCAATTAATTTCGCATTCTTGTCATATCAGACCTTGAATCATTCCCGGTCGCTCGACCCGTCCATCCTTTTGTCTGTCTTGTCCGTTTGGTTGCGAATAATGAATGCAATATGGGGTAAGGTGACGCGGGGTACGAAATACCATTGAGGCATGATGACCAAATGGACAATGATGGGGTTGAAAATGGAATTATTGCAAAATATCGTTTCGGGTTTTGTTTTGCATACACATGTAATCGTGTTCAGACTATGTCTACGAGTTATGAATTTAATTATATTTTGAGACTCACCAAATAATCGCAACCTTTTTTCTTTCGGTTTTAATTTATTTTAGTTTTTCGGGCTTACGTCAGAGTTTATGTTGGTTTTGGCATTCAAATATGCATGACGAACGACAGCTCCTCAGGATCTTGCGAAAAACTATAACAAAATTCACTATCTCTCATGTTATCTCCATCTAAGATAAACGTTTTCAACTGACACACCCACTCATTTCTTCCTTATAGTTATCTATCCTGAAACTAATCAACTATATTGTCGGTCAGTAGCGATGAAGGATATAAAGCAAAAGAAATCATTGCCCCAATTTATTATATAAAGACTGGGATCAGTTTTTCATATCGTCCTCATTTTATCATTTTAGAATCCATATGTGGTGGCCACTGCTGTTCAAATAAAACCGAAACGGAGCTGCTAAAGTTAGCAACAAGCGAATTTGAATCGATGTTACATCATCACACCAGAAGCTTGCGTGGTATCCTGGAAACAACGTCAGATGCATTTCGAGGTGAGTTGAAGTTTGTGGCTGTCTAAAAACTGATTTTTCCTATTAACTAGAATTAAAAATTATAAAATTAAAGAGTGTGCATTCATCCTTCTCTAGCAAGGACTTGATAACAATTATTTGGGCTTATTCGATATCCTCAAAAAATCGTCGATTTTGTGTTTATTCTAACGATCAATCAGGATTTGTTACTGCCAAATTATTCTATCGGTCGAAAAAAAGCTCAACTTTCATGATTTATTGTGGGAGAATGAGAGAAACAATAGGATTTCTTTTTGGAGGAATCTTTTTATATATATGTTTGAAAAAAACATGTTATTAATATATTCATCCCAAAGCCCTCCTCAGGTGGACAAATATTTTTAAATATTGAGACCAGGAACAAAATATATTTCTTGATTTACAGATAAGTAGCTAGGAAAATTAATAAGGGTTTTTTTTTAAGAAAGGAAAGATAAAACTTTTGTTTTTGAGGATAACCCCAATTGTCTTATCCTACTTTTTTGTACTCTCGATTTTTTTAAATTATTAGGTGCATAAATATGAAATGCGGATTTTACTAGCAGATAGCACAACCATTACATATGGTTTGTGTCGGGGATAACTAATATGGCATTTTGGAGGGTAAACATCCGTCAACAAATTCCAGTATGTCATAGGTTTTGATTGAACAAACAACATAGTTTTTTTTCGCTTCAAAAATGTCGAATTACATGCCAGGAAAGAGGTTTTGCGGGGAAGTCTACTAACCTTTTTTCATTTGAAGAAAACGGCAACAGAAACTTGTCGATTGTTAGTGGAAGCATATGGTGAACATGCCCCAAGCCAAGACACTTGTGAACGATGGTTTAAAAGATTTAAAAGTGGCGATTTCGATGTCAGCAACAAAGACCGTGGAAAACCACCAAAAAAATTCGAAGATACAGATTTGCAAGCATTATTAGATGAAAACAACACACAAACTGAAAAACAGTTGGCAGAAGCGTTGGAAGTTACTCAGGCAGCCATTTCACAACGTCTAAAAGCCATGGTAAAGATCCAAAAAGCTGGAAAATGGGTGCCGTATCAATTGAAACAAAGAGACATCGAAAGGCGAAAAACCATTTGTGAAATTTTGCTTGCCAGACAGAAAAGAAAAGGTTTTTTGCATCGGATTGTTACAGGCGATGAAAAGTGGGTTTATTTCGACAATCCCAAGCGGAAAAAATCATGGACAGACCCAGGCCAGCCATCAACATCACAACCAGTCCGAAATATTCATGGAAAGGAGACTTTGCTGTGTATTTGGTGGGATAGTAAGGGACCTTTGTATTACGAACTGCTGAAACCTGGTGAGACTATTACTGGCGAACGTTACCGACAACAACTGTTCAAATTGAACCGCACACTTAAGGAAAAACGACCAGAATTTCACCAAAGACATGATAAAGTCATTTTGCAACATGACAATGCTCGGCCGCATGTTGCAATACCTGTCCAGAACTACTTGGGAAACATTAATTGGGAAGTTCTGCCCCATCCGCCGTATTCACCAGACTCGGCTCTTTCTAACTACTATTTGTTTCGATCGATGCAGCACGGACTTTCGGAACAGCACTTCCATTCTTACGAAGAAGTAAAAATTGGCTTGAGGAGTGGTTAGCCTCAAGAAATGAGAAGTGGTACTGGGACGAATCCATCTCCTGATAGAAAGATGGGAAAAAGTCGTAGCCAACGATAGCCAATACTTTGATTATTGAATTCATTCGTTCTGTTATTCAAATATATGCATATTTCAAGCAAAAAAAATCCGCATTTCATATTTATACTCCTATTACACTATTTTAAATTAAAGCTGTATATGGTCTGTCCCAATAAGAAGTTCTAATAGTATAATTTCAAGATATAACAATTAACACAAAACGACATAATATTTTCGCTAATTAATTTTTTTGGTTAAAATAAAAATCCTTCTCAATGGTTTCATTCAAATGGGAACCGCGGCTGGCCTTGGTATGCTTTATTCAATCGGTTCACATTTTGGATTGTGTGGGGCTTTATTTCGGCAATTGCTGCTTCAATTTTGGATTTCAAATGGTCAATTGCTTCTGAATTTTTCGCATAGCACTTGCCCTTCAAAGGATCCCATAAACAAAAATCGATTGGCGTCAAATCACAGCTCCTTGGCCGCCAATTCACGTCACAATTTCAACTGACAATGCGGTTATCAAATTTTCGGCCAACTTTGGTTATCCTAACTCCTGATGTGTAAGATGACATTCCATCTTGCTGAAACTAAATGTGGTCCAAATCAATACCTTCGGTAGTTGTCCACAAAAAAAGATGTTAGCATACAGCGACAATTGTTTCCGATGACAGTAACGTTCGCGCCAGCCTCATTTTTGAAGAAATCATTCGCAGAAAACAGCAAAACGCAATGGATGCATTTTCTTCCTCAGATATTCTTGCCGATTTTACGATCTCGAAATGTGAAAATTTTGCTTGTTCACGTACCAGCAGAGATGAAAATGCGTCCGAAAAAAATGACTTTTGAACTAAGTCCTGATCAATTTCACACATCGCGTCTGAATATCGAAGCGAGTGTCACTGAGCTTCGATGGCTGGATCAATCAAACTTTACAGGGTTACTAACCAAGATCTTTACTTAGATTTCGTTGCATGTAACAGCGGTTGATAGTTTTCTCCGATACATGAGGACGAATCGATTATTTCGGCCGTTGGAAATCGGAAATCGCGGCCACATTTACTGCTGACAAAACATGGATATGCGTTGGGTGTGAGCGCCGCTTGTTCACCAAATTTTTAATCGGATTGTTTTTCAACAATCGCGCCAATTGTCTTTGTTGTGAAAGCAAATCTCCATTCTTCCAAATCTCACATTTCCTACTTTTGCTGAAGCGTTAATCAACTCGTTCCGCCAGCTAAAATTAGTACACTGAATTTCTGGGAATGAAAGAATGGCAATAGCGTTGTCAGAATCCAGGTAATCGGTTTGTCAATTCTGAACCGGTTATTAGGACACATAGAACATCATTGTCTTTTTGAATTTCGTGACATACAAGTTCGGTTGAAGTGTTCTATAGCAAAGATAAAAAAATTTGAGAAAACAATAAATTTATGTTCAAGGATTTTATATGATAAAACGAGAGCATTGTTACGCACAAATTCACTTAAATATGGGTAAGAATCCTTTTTTTTTTTTGCTATCTTGAAAACGGGTAGGGAAGGATGTCACACAACTGATTCTTCAAAATAATTTATTGCAAATCGACAGTCCTGCTCAAACTATCACAAAATACTCTATCATCGAAAGGAGACTTACCAAAGAAAAGGCGAAATTAATTTCCTTTGCAAAATATGCATCGATAATCCTGTTTTGTTTTTTGTCCACTCACAATGAATCTTGAAATTTATTAATATTCATGCGAGCAACCCAATGAGGGATAGTTTTTATTATACAATATACAACAGGATGTGCTGACGTTCATTAATAAATTTCCAGCAATTTATTTTATCGATTGATATTAATATTTTAGGTACAAAACGAACAAATACGAGGAGCGGGCCCACGACATTGAATTCAAATTAATAAACAAATAGGCATTTTATTTATAGCGTACAATGCGAAATTCCAATGCACATATCGTACCATCAAAAAGGGTGTGGTGTAAATATTTGTGCTGGGACGTCGGTAACCTTGTTTTAACTTTGTTACGACTGATTTACTTTTATGACTAACAATTGACAATTGTTATTCATTTGATTGCAGCGTTTTGATTATGTGCTAGCAATGAACTAGTTTCTGACGAGGGAGGATCGGAATTTATGCCATGATCTTGTTCTTTGATTGACAAAGGGCCAGGGTTTTGTTGCATTCTATCAATCTAATTAACTTGTTGACATACACAAGTAATACACTCCCATCCTTACGATTTTATATCCCTGCCTTCAACGACACGCAGCTATAACATTTTACCACTATCGTCATTTACTAGGAAGTGAAAAGCTCTATACAAAGTTAAATAAACTTCAGCTCGCAACAAACTTTTCACAGAGAGAAATTACAATTGTAATTGAATGCGGATTATCACTTAACACGAGTTCATACACGCATCCTCCACATATGACACCCAGCAGCAACTGCCTTTTGCCCCCGGTATCTGTTCCACCTATCAAATGGAGAAATGGGGAAACAATAATAATTGTTACAGTGATTACTGTGCTACTGTGTGAAAAGTTCCACCACCTCGTATGTATCAAATGTATCTTTTTATCTATGAATGAAAGAATGAAAAGCAATGGAAATATGTTTGATGCCAATAGCATTAGTTGTTGGTGTAGAATTACACTTTATATCAATGTTCCAGTGGGTTTCCGTTACAATTGTTCCAGGATTCCACTGATTTGATTGTTGATTGCTGGAACGCATATGCAGCATAAGTTCAAACAAACATCAATTTCATGGTGCGGTACAACTTGATATGTATCTGTTACCTGATAACTGTGATCCGAGCATAAAAGATAAAGTAATTTTTTATTGCGATTCGCGTAATACAAGCAGCATTGCAGATATCAAGGTAATGGCGGCAAGCAAAGATAAAATAAAGTGATTAAACACTTAGAACAACACCGTGCTGATACTGCTTACGATCGGTTTTGAAGCTTTCACAATCGCAACCATTTTTTGCTTGAAAGGAAACCTATGTTTCTCGAATTTGGTAAGTTTGCAAAGTCTGCGCGTTGATAAACAAAAAAGTTTAAAAGCCAAAACCAAACGTAAACCTAAAATTTAGGAAAATGTAGGACACTTATGGACGAATTGAATTAAAACAAAATCTATTAGTGTCAACTATTTTTTATTGTGTCCTTAAAATAAACTTCAGTTATTTAACTTTCAATCGTGATTAATTTTAATCACTTAGGCTTAAAAATTTTACAATAGCATGGAAGTAAAAAAATCGGTTCGATCAAAATTACAAGCATCAGTTGGAGATGGCGATCAGCATGTGGCAAATAGTGATCAACACATATCGTACTCATAATTGCAGGCAGAGCCCCGCCCAGTAAAGTCGGCATGCGCCCAAAGCCCACAAGATGTGCACCGACACCGTATTTTGTAGGGTTGTCCAAGTTCTCCACATACAATACACATGTTGCCTGTACCTTCTGCATTGTGGTGTCAAAGAGATACGTCAAAGTATCAATCACTTCCTGTAGAATTTTTCTCTTAACCTACTGAACATTATCCTTTTGTAGCTCACTTTGCTTTATTACTTTTTCCTTTAGTTTTCTCCGCTTTAGTCTTCGTTGATTCTCTCTGTCCAAAATATCTTTAATCGGAGTTGAATTCAAAATTGTTGCGTGCGTTAAAAAGGATTATCATGCTGTAGCTCAGCAGGAGCCATTGATATGAAAACGGAGTAAACATTTCGAGCCGGAGGCGATTCTGAAATAGGGTCGGCAAGATCTCCTAATACCATCTCTCAATTAAGGAATTCAGTTGCCAACAAGTCTTGATCTGAAATATGATCGCTAAATCCCGTTTCAAAGTTGCTCTTGGAGGTAGCACTTGAGAATGCGTTTTTGACCAACGAAGGTTCATCATAAGGAATTATTCTTCCGGTAAGATTCTTTCTTTTCTACATGAAGCTTCTAATAGTCCAAAAAGTATGCATCCAATAGCTGTATATGGTTTGGATTTTGTTTGGCGAAGACAGCATATGAACATTATATTTTTGCAAAGTTCAAGGATGATCAGCAAAATGTGGCTTGCATGATTGTGAAGAGGAGCTTGTGACTCAACAAGCGATTCCAAACCGTCTCAAGGCCGTGTGTGTGGCGCAAAAAGAAAGCCCATTGGATTCCGCATGCACACCAGCCAAAAGACGTCAAACGCGGTTTTTTGCACGTGTGAACAACTACTACAAAGGAAACATCGGAACGGTTTTTAGTATCGAATAGTGACAAGATACGAAAACTGGATTCACTACGACAATCCAAAAAACGTGCAGAAAAACATGTGGTAAGCCTGGCCATGCATAAATTTCAACGGCTACACGGAATATTCGGGGAAAGAGCGTAATACTGTGTAACTCGTGGGATCGACTTGGAGTGATCTACTATGAGTTCCTACAGCCAAATGAAACTCTTAATGCGGAAAGTTTCCAATAAAAATTGATGCAATTGGGCGAACATATAAGCTTGAACGTCCCCATCTGCCAAAAGATATGAAAATGTGATCCCTCAGGACGATAACGCTCGGCCACACACTGCTAAAGTTGTCAAAGAAGCTTTGGAGCCACTGATCTGGGATTTCCTATCTCACCTACGGTATTCGCTAGACATTGCTCCTTCGGGCTACCACTTGTTCCAGTGAATGGCTCATGAGCTACAGCACTTCACTTCTTACGAAGAAGGGAACAACTAGATCGATTCTTGTATCGCCTCAAAAGATGAGGAATGCTGTCGTTTGCTTCCTGTAATATGGACAAAGGTAGTAGAAAACGACGGGCAATATTTTGATTGATAAACATTGTACCAGTTTCTTAAAATAAAACGTCAAAATTTTAAAATAATACCCTTAAGACTAATTTGTAGACCTAATAAAACCGTTTCTTCGGCAGGTGGCTTAGCATGCTGGGAAAGTGTTTGACTCAGTGAAAAAGCATTTCCTCATCCATTGTCTGAGTGTTTATAAACAGCTTCTAATTGTCCATTCTTATTCAGGGTCGGTGTCATCCTATTTCTGTGAAAGATAAACACTGGAGAATGTTTCTACCAGCACTAATGGTACGGAGCCCTTTCCCCTTTCCCAGCTTGTTATAGATTCTGTCCTCTACTGTCCTTTAGCAGCACTTACTTTTCCAGTGTCTTGGATGGTAGAAATACCGGTTTCATAGCAGTTAAAGATGTTCTGCGCCGAAGATTTGTGTTTTTCCAATAGGTCTTCCAACAGCTGCCAAACGAGCATTGGTTCTGCACTGTCCGCTGAACAACTCTTCTGTCAAGCTAGGTCTTAGCCTGGATCCTTTTCACTCATTACTCTCTTTTTTCAATTGTCAGAACTGCAGGAGTATACCACGGGATTCCTTTGTCAATCATTATGAGCATTTCTCCGGCTACAGTTTCCCGGAAGAACCCATCGATTTCGCTGAAGAGGTCACAATAAAGGTTGCCTCCATTATTACTCGTCTTTAATACTGAAGCCAATCTGGAATGAAAATGGCTTATTAGTCATGAAATGAAATGAACTCAGCTTTTGAAATGAATTATATAGTAATATAAGTATGTATAATTTATGCATTCATATAATGTTGCACTTACACATACCTGTCCGTTGCGATTTCAATCTGAATAATCAAGGAATCCATTCCAAGCTTGTTGATGTCTTTGCTAGTAGACAGGGTTACTGCTACTTACTTTTGTCTTCTATTCAAGCCAATTCATGCTCGTATTGTATTATCCTTTGCAACACCCAACGAACGCAACACAAGTAATATTTGACATGAGTGTTCTAACGAAACGCTTGTACTAAGCTCAATTGCTCAGTCCTTTTGTTGATACGCTCATTAGAAAGAGAGGATTTGCACAGAGTACATCATTTTAAGCATTTATACTTCAGTACCCGATATTCTTCATTGGTTAGTTGCTATCAAGATTTATTGTAACGGAATAAAAGCTTTTCCAATATGGAAGTAGTTCAAGAGAATTCTGTTGTTCTCATGTGTGAGCTTTCAATTAACTCGAACCGCAAAAAATTTACCAACTTTGAAACGAAGAACTTGAAACGAATTGAAATGAAATTCCCGAAATTGGTTTTGACCTCCAATTCTTGGATGATTTCCAATTAATGCTAGAAGCTTATGTCCTTGGCACAATAATTGAATTCGTTTCAGGCAAAAAAAAAAAAAACTCGATTGAATGAAGTTAATTTAATTCCTTAGCTTCAAAGCCCTTCTGAATTTATTGATCGCTAATAGCATAATGCCCTAAACTAATTCAATTTAATTTCACTCCAGACATCGCACATTTTCGACTGAATTTTCTTTCTTCATCGTGTTCATTCTCGGAAGTCTTCGATCCAACAACTAATTTGCCAATTTCCAACGGACTTGAAAGTATCTTTTTCGTGGGGGCGTTAAACATCCTTAAAAATTGCAACAGATGTTACAAAACAGATTTTCCGAAAATTAATTTCTCTGCCATAATGCTGACACTGTTGGCTGCGGCCAGGAAGCTTTTCGGTTGCCCAAATGTACCCAGTGCGGAAGGAAACAGGAAAGACAGCGGAAAGCGAGTCAGGAAGGAAGGAAATAAGACGAGACCGTGTCGACAAGCGGAGAACACCACACACATTGATAGTTTACTTTCTCTTCTGTTGATTTTACTTCATTCACTAAGTCGCAAGTCGGCGCTGTTGTGTCCTGCCTGTGGTTCGTTTATACTTAGATTCTATTCGAACTAGTCAAAGTGGATACAAGCGTATTTATATCTTTGAGGTTTGCTACTTAGTGGCATAGAAATCCATTACTGTAATTGAATGAGGTCCGGATATTTGCATGAAGTTTGCCTCAGTTGGTTCTCGCACGACATTCAGCAAATAAAGTGGTATAAGGACGAGTGGGAAACTCACCACAGAACCGCTGGTTCTATAGTGTACGCTTAACATGTGAAAATTTTGAAAAGGAGGTGGGAATGGTTTACTTAAAATTTGTCTTCCGCGTGTGCAGATATAGTAGTGACGTCGCAGTTCATATGGCGATAAGGACTAAGATTCCATTACAGCAATTTAAATCTATGTTTTTGTCCAAACAACAGGATATGGAATGAAGATTTCATGCTATTTCAAAGCAAGTCGTGTTCAGGGTGATGGGAATGAATTTCGATAAAGTAACAGAGGAAAATAACGATAAATACAATCTAATAAAACGATTGTTTTCTCTATTTAGTTTTTCACGTCCGACCATTTTTTCCAAGGCGCAATGAACTTGTATATTTTTCTTATATTTGATCAGTTTATTTGGTAGTTGCTGAGAACAATTTAAAAATTCGTCTGACCACTGCCCCAGTCGAAAATGTAGATCCGGGGCGCCGTCCTCACACAAAATAGGTATAAGTGATAGAAAGTATAGTCCAAGACAATCTATTCTTATTTTTATTTACTGAACACTTAAAAAAGGGAAGACTGTGCATTAAATTGTAGAACTGCTCTATCTGATTAAAAGAAAATATATTGATTGTCATATTTGATCAGTCGTCAAACTACTACTCGCATATCAAAGGCTTCATATCAGTATTGATTTTGTATTCTTAAATTTTCTATACATTTCTTTTTTTCTGTCTTGAGATGATAAAGTTTTGATCGTGTTGCATTTAACACTGAATCAACTTGTAAGGCTTCCATTGCCAAAGCATTGTAGGATCAAATTAATTTCAAGTTAAATCGAATTGACATTAATTTGTTAGATTTGATCCTGCTTCAGTAATAATTTAACATGATCAATCAAATTTGATCAGCACACTGATAAATGCAAAGTATAGTTAGACATAATAAAATAAAATGATAAGCAAACATCATTTTTAGTACTTGTTCACTTTTTATAAAAGACCTGTTGGGATTTCGTATGATTTTTTTTAAATTTTTGTTAATGTCTAAAAAATGTCACTCGTTTTGACTATTCAAATTTTTTGAATGTGTCTTTAAAGTTTACGTTTGGGTTGAACAATTAATCTTTTGATTCTAACACATAGTAAGAAAACTTATAGATCACTTATAATATAAATAGTAACATATAAAAACAGGCACATCTTATCTAAATACAGGACTAACACAAATATCTTAAAAATTAGAGGGATCACTTAATATCACTGAATTACTGACAAAATTATTGGTATTTATATGTTGTGCTATTTGAAAAATAATCTTTGAAATTATAATAATTTTTTTCAATTATTATTATTTTTTGTTGGATTGGGAGGAGCAGGCTATTTACGCGCGACGTGTCGAAGTTTGACACCCATTTCCAATTGTCTTTAGATGGCAACATCTATCCCGATATATTTTCTGGAGAAGGTATGCCTATCATCTGAGAGAGATGTAAACAGGCGTGCACTCGTGCGTGCGAAGAAGGTCTTGCAGGCGTGATGTGTCGTCCCCGGGGAGAACAAAAAAACAGGGTAGGGTGATCTGCCCATGTTATTCAGTTAGAAGTGAAAATACCCCTGCCTACCGAGTAATTGTGTGAGGTAATAATAAGATTTAACATTCTTTCCCCAGAACCGTGGTTCCAGGTCACTGATGAGTCTGCGATCCACCTGACTCGCACTTTGTGTAGTCATATTTCCTGCCAAAAAGTTAAGATCCTTCTTCGTTTCTCTTGGCTTAAAGTTTCTCCTTTGAGCTCCCCTAAGTAAATAGAGTCGCTTTCGCTCTCCAGCAAGGAGCACTATGGGGCCACTCTCGCAATAAACAGCATCGTCTGCTTAGACCTAAAATTTCTCCTGTGCGAGACGAGTTAGTACGACTCCTTAGAAGCGTCAACAAGACTTCCAAGTCATCACACTCATGAGTAGACGTCTTTTGCTCAAGGTTTCCCCCCAGTGTTGCCCATAAGGCGACCTAGGACCGACAGTACCTCAGCAGATTTGTCCGTTGATGCTCCGACTTGATCATAGAATGTCAAAGCTAAGGTATATCAGTGATTATTTTGACTCGATGATCGATTCTCCAACGTAAATGAGTATGACGACCTAAGTTTTTTCCAACGCTAGACTGAATCAAAAGCCAGTTATCCGCTCGCTCACTCGGCTCAATATCATACCTAGTTGTTCGACAGTATGTCCGGCGGCTGGTGCTCCTACGTTTCAACATAACCGATCAGGTGCGACTCCTACGGTAGCTGCACCCTCAAAAGCTCATATGAGATATCCAAAAGGTCTTGGCCAAGAATGGAACCTTGGGCCACCCTTGATATAGCAACTGTCATCGACGAATCCATCCTCTGAAATATGCCATCTTTAAGGTAGTCCCTCAATATCCGCATATGATACTTTATCACCCTGAAGTATTCCAGAGCACTGATAATATCGACCGGTCTAGTAGAATTGAAGGCAATCTTGACATCTAGTGTTACTAACAATACTATTGGCCTCGAGTGGTGATTGTGGTCCGCTTGACCTCTTCTGTTATTCCACCGTGGATCGCGGCTTGTCCAGACCTGCAGCTCTACTGCTGAAAATTATAGTCATATTTAATATCATTATAATAATAAATTTTAAAAACAAGGAATACGTAATACTCACTATTTTAGCTTGAAAATTGCTGTCGCCAGGCAGTTGATAAATTTTGACCAGATACCAAGGTCATCACCATATTTTTTTTGATAATTCCTCTGAAGTTACTCCTGTAGATTGTATAAAAGCTGTACCAAATTGCAGGTTTCCATACTATATGCATTGTAAGCTAAATTTTAAAGAAACTTTCTGGGGTGAAAATTCACCTAAACAATTTGATTGACCCTTGAGGCTACTACAATCCATTGAACAATCACTCGGCCAACACGCCAACAAACATATAAATTAACCTTTCCTGAACAATGGAAAAGTTGCAGACCACACTGGAAAGAAAATTTATGGAAATTTCTTCATTCGGGCTACTGTAAAAGCAAAATGGCTCATTGAGTAACACATTCATGAGATTCCAAGTGTGGTTCGAAGAGCGAAAAATCGAATTCTTTATGACGGCATTCAAATTTAGCCATAGAAAAAGGAACAAGATACGAGTATTCTCCTTGCACGGAGAGCGAATCGAATAAATTAATTCAAAATAGACAGCTTTATTTCTGCTTTACGATTTCCACCTGATTTCAGCAGTTACGTCCTTCGAATCTATGGAGTTAAATATTCGATGTAGGTATATGATATTTGGAGTTATATCCTTAAAATATTGATCCTCTAATTTATTGCTAAGAGAGTACTGATGACGTGGTAACGTTAAATTTACACGATAAACCAAGGATTGAAAAGTTTAGAGGCAATGTTTCACAGACCGTAAGAGAAAAAAAGGCTGAAAAGGAGAAGAGGAGGAGCAGCAGCAATTTATCTAGAGAAATTCTTGAAAATGTAATGGCAGGATATTAATCACCACGCATAATGATACCAAGTACTTAATTCCGACTTGTTTATTTATTGCCTGTGGTTTGTGTGATTTATTAAATTCGTGATAGCTGATAACAATAGTCTGTATGGAAAATATTTCACTCAGATCCGCGTGAATTGTCTTTCTGTCTCGTCCTGGCATTGCTTCGATGAAAATGGCCCGGTAGCGCAGTGTAGAAAATAATGTTGTTTTTTTATCTACTATTTCCTTCACTGCGTACTGGGCTGATGGTTTTCCGCATTTATTTCGCTTCTAATCTATGATTAATTCGTAGTATTATTTTTATGCTCAACTTAAAAAAGAGTAAAAATGATATTTTATAAGAAAGGAGCTCTTAGCAGCTTCTAAAATTTTCAATATCTTCCCGTCAAACTCGGCATCATACGATAGATTTTCTGTACTTTTCTTGAAACTTTTCGTTTTTCCTTACCTTCTTGTGAAATCTTTACTTTTTTCCATCCTTGGAGAGTTGAATGAATAGAAACATTGTTTCATTGTAATCTGGAGTAATGTCTGGTAAGTTTAGACTAGTATCTCCGCAAAAAACACGTCCTGATATCTCCATGCGAGCAAGCGGCTGCTTAGTGAGCAAAAGTCGTGTACATTTTGAGAGTCCTTTTATCAAAAGCTATTCAGTTTGCAATAAATCAATGCTAATCCCTTGGGCATTTTTGGTGAAATATAGGCATTAGGTTAGTTGAACGTAATCTTCTGAAAATATTCTTGTAGTCAAACCAATGGTTCGACCTATGCTCAAGATAAACTGACGTTACCGTTAAAACCCTTAGCATTCTTATGGCTAACCATGGAAAAAATGTAGCCTTATACAATCATGTCACTTCCAGGCGCATTAGGCTTAACACTATATGAAAGATTTAATTCAGGCCAATGAATTTATCCCGACTCCCTTCAGAAGATAATTTGTCCTGAATATTTTAAAATTCTGCGTAGATAAAACGAGTTATCTCATTCAGAAATTCGGCCTGAATCCATCAAGCGCGGAAAATTAGACCCTGATAGTTTTCCATGACGAACCTATTGTGTAGTCTGTTATATGATAGCCTACATCCTTCCCGTACCCGTAAGAATCGCTATCGTTTCGTTTCACCCTTTTGGCTCCTGCTTACTTAACAGACCTATCTCATATGATAGTCAGTAGAGCATTGAGAATTTCACTTGTGACCAGCAAGTTCTATTTGTGTTTGCCGTAGGAGTTCTATTTCTGCAGAAATGTTGAACAGACAAACGGATAGCCAATCGACATGAATTTTTCTGTGTAGCCAGCCAAGTGCATTCGAATATATAGAAGTAACTTGATGTTTTTGGAATGCAGCCAGACCTATTTCCAGAAGCATCTCGAGATCAATGACTCTTTTTTAATGGAAATATTGCAATGCTCCAGTTTTCACGAGCCTTCACCATTATGTATTGATTGCAACAGTCGTTATCTTTTGAACAGATCGGAATGCAAATTTCTTCGGCATTTCCAATTAATGCATCGGTGAGTCGATGTGAGGAAAACTTTTGATGCATTGAGCACCACTTGGCAGACTGCGAGTGCATTTCTTAATTACACGTGTGGCGTCGGTGTCCTTTGAGCATGTGTAATGATGTTGGATATCACCGTACACCGATATGTGTTTCCCATAATCTGGTTATTCGCAATGTATTAGTTTTGTATAAAATGCCATTTCAAATTAAATGTTAAACATTCGATCGATTTGTTCTTCGAAAAAATGAACTTCTTCTTATTAATGAGTAGCTTTCTTTGAAATGAAACCATGAAAATTGTCTGGGACACCTTTAACACATTTGGAAATCATTTACAAACTTAAATTGAGCAAGCCAAGTTTAGCGATTGGAAAATACAAGAAAAATCAAAGACATTCAATCATTTAATTAATTTAATTTAACAATTTTATTTTATTTACTCAAATTAGTATACGAGGAGTATTCACGTATAAACGAGCCTTTTTCTTTATACGAAGAAATTCAGACACTTCATAGTTATGACTCTACATATTTCCCATCCTTTGCAAGGAAGAGAACGGGTAGCTTCCCATTGAACAGATAGTTTTTTCATGCCGAAGAATGACTTCGGGCGGGTACCCAACCAATTGCGCACAAACTGTTGATTGTTTGCAAAATGCTCTCCTCCAAGTGCCCCCTTGAGAGGCCCAAACATATGAAAAAAACATGGTGAAAGATCGAGGTTGTAGGGAGGGTGTTTCGGCGCAGTCCATAGCATTGCAGCCTATTTTTGGGTTGTTGGGGCTGCACGGTGCGTTCTTGGGTTTTAATGCAGAAGTTAGACGTCTCGGATGGACTCATAGAATCTTTTTCACCGATTTGCGGCTCGAACCTGGTCAAAATAACCCAATTAGTCAGCAGCGTTTTTCAGCGACGATCGTGATGAAAATAATTGAGTTAAACACCTTGTGAGTCCCAAAAAACGTTGTCATAACCTTCCTGGCTGGGGAACGTGTTTTGGAATATGGTGGTCCTGGCTCCTCCTTTCTTCTTCACGCTAGCCTTTATCTCTTCCGGAGTCATGAGGCGAACTCATGTTTCATCGCACATCACTATGCGTTGCAAGAAAGTCTGCCCTTCATCTTGAAAACGAGCTAGAAGCCGCGGACAAACTTCAACTCTCGCCTTTTTGTGTTCTTGGATAAGCAGTCGTGGAATCCATTCCGCCGAGATTTGTTAAAACCCATGGTGGTGTCGGACAATATTCTCCAAACTTCCAAAAGAGATTCGCGTTTCATTATTGATTTCTGCTATAGTAGTGTTACGGTTTCTTCCAATAAGTTGGTCAACAAAATTGCCAGGCTTAATGCTGGAGCTGGGGCGTCTTCGGTGACTCACATTTTCGACTTCTTAACACGCTTCTTAAAATTCGACACACTAGGCTCTTATTCGTGGCCAAAAAATGCATTTAATCCAAAATTAAAGCTAGGTTAATACCTCACTTCGTTGAAAACTTTATTATGATGCGTTGGACAAACGAAGGAAGAACTACTCCTTTACTCATTTTGAGAACAACTACAGAAGCCGGTCGAGCTGACGGTTTGGATTCGGGTCAGCTAGAGGGCGTCCTCCAACCCTTTTCGCGCTTCACCTACCTCCACCACGCTCTTGAGCTATCAGGAGCATAACGCTCGTTTATATTTTAGTGCCCCTCGTAATAACACCACCTTGAAATCTGTTTTACTGGAATCTGAAAGAACCAAAAATTACTTAAATTTTTAGAAATTTTTTAGAAATTTTGAAGGGAAACGGTGCAGCCTACTATTCGTTCTCATTATGAAGTAATGAGTTGAAGATCGAAACGAGTCCTTGACAACAAAAAAGCAAGGCCCGGCGTACCTAAGCAAAAACAAAAAAGTAAACAGACTTGTTCCTAAGTCCCTCTAATCCCTAAAAAAAGTGATTTAAAAGCTGTTCATGGATGTCCGAATTCGAAGGCGCTGAAAAATTTAGAAAGTTTAGATAACTGCCTTAAATAAACAAAAATGCAGAAACTTCATGAAAGATAAAAGGCGATTTAATAGATAATTCGCTATCCAGTCTTCCTCCACTGACACGTTTTAATTCATTTTATATTTTATCTTACTGGTATCTATAGAAATTTTATGGGACTTTCCCCAGATATGTTTCGATCATGTTATCCCATGATAAATCATACGTTGTAGACGACAACTGAGACGACATGGAAACCTCAGATAAACTAAGGCCCACTGAACACACTAAAATCAATAAGATCTATCCTGGAACTTGCCAAGATAAAAATCAATTAGACTTTGGAAGCCTTCATTTACCACAGTTGCTCCGCATTTTGCAGTTTATTTATACATATACATAATGTTTACACCTCATTCAACAGTCGCAGTATTCATTACACAACATGGGTGTTACAAGCACGTCAGATATCCAGATGTTATTCGAGTACGTAATGAATTTATAGCCGCAGCATGATACATAATTCATTCACGCTTTATCAGGAATTTGACGGGACATAGTGAGATCAAATGGCGCAAAATTTAAACAACTTATTAGTGTTGATCAAAAGCGCTTAACTCGAGTGTTTATTTAAAGGTAGTACTCAGCAACAGTAGACGGTCAGAGTGTAAACGTTCCCATTTTCCAATAAATTTTCAAGCCCTCTCCACCAGTAGACAAGTTTATCGTGAAAGACATGTTGGAATTCGGTTCAGAGCCGCAAGTTGTATTTCGCTAGGTGACATTCGATTAAAATATTTTGAGAATTTAACAAACGATTTCCATCTGAATAACCATCTGTGTATGACCTGATAAATTTTTGGAGCCTTTGTTAAAACTATGCAAAAAAGTTGATTTTAGAATGTTGATCGAGTCCTTTTGCTTTGTCACGGTTGAGGAACGAAAGCTATTCAGTGAAATAAAGGAATGATGTGTCATTTTCAGGAATTTCCTTCTTCATCAATACTCAACGCCTCTTAAAAACGGAAAAACCAATTAATCTTTTATGAACTCTTAAATAGTAAGGTCCCTACGTAAATTGTTTGGTTTTAATTTGCTTGCTTCACGTAAAGAGCATTATGTCTAGATGTCACTCACTAGATGAGTCAAATTTTTAAACTTAATTCCGCACAAATTCCAGGATGTGGGATTTGTTGATGACTCGATGTCGAGGAAATTACATCTCTGCGAGAAACACAACCATCGATGCGCAGCTTTTGACATTCTGTGGTCGGAGCAAATTCAAGATTTATATTCCTAACAAGCCAGCCAAATGTGGCATAAATATTAGTCTGATATGTGACAGTGGAGCCAGGTACATGATACACGCCATGCTTTTTTTGGTATGACACTGGCTGAGTACTTCTTGCTGAGTAACCAAGGAATTAACGCGCATTATTCATTTACAAAATCATTCAAATGACTGCCATGGCTAGCCCTACAAAAGCCCATTCGATGAGTCCAATTTTTCAGTACGTTTTTCATTGTTTTGTCTTCTCTTTCGTCAATTTAACTATCTGTTTCATATGTCACGTCACGTCGTCCTATTGGAACCAAATATCGTCTACGTCATCCTCTTCAATTTCGAAAAAACGAAAAATCGCTTAACATCGCGCGGAAGTTCTTGCCATTCACTACGACATTTTCTTGCTCATTTTCAAAGAAATATGGAAGAAAATAGCCAAATAGTGCCGCCTGACAAAAATCCGCACCAGAAAGTCACTCGTTGTGGATGCATTGATTTCTCCACAATGACGTGTGGATTTTCTGAGCCCCAAATATCAAAATTTACTTTTATTGAAATGATAATTTTTCGGTAAAAATGCTCATCTCCAGTCAAGCGGTCTTCGACCCATTGAGCAAACCTTTAGTTCTTGAGCAGTTGAGCTTAGTTGAACTTTACACGCATTCATACCGAGATCTTTATGCAAAACTTCCCTCAAAAAGTGCATGAAATGTTCAATCCCAGAGAACGACGACGAGTTGACGTTTATATTGTTCACGCAAACACTGGAAAACACCAGCGATGCTTTCGGTTGAGCGAACGGACGAGTATGTACACGAGTTGATGTGTGCTCATCCGTTGTTCTGTCAAACAACGATCCAGTTTCAAAAGTTTGTTCCACAAATTGATATAAGAACTGCGATTGAGACGCGTCCAAATTTTATTTTTTGTATTTCTTACAGTTTGAGTAGAAGACTCCTAACTTTGGAAATACGTTTTTATTTTTTTCCAGATTCGTTAAAGCGAAACGCGGCCGTTTTCATAAATGTCAAACATAAAACTAACTTGACATCATGTCGGAAATGTCATCAAATCTTCCAACCTCAAAATAACCTAAAGTTCCAATTCTAACCGATCGATGACCCACCCTAATAAATGTTTACTTTGATTTGCAAATATTTCCTAAAAAATATAAAAAATCATTAAGAAAACGCCTTAGGTGATAGTAAAATGTTTTTGTATGTATCGTCGAAATGGCGAATTTGGGTTTGTAACGTAAATTAACCCGCGTTAAGCGCTTAACTATTTCCAAAGCACTACTTTTTCTTCTCCTTTCATTCATTGATCCTTTCGTCGCTCGAAACTATACACATTTACAAAATTTACGAGTTTTAATTACATAGTCATTTTATAACGATTTCTTTGTCATGACACAGTGGCGTTAAATTTTGAATGTTTGAAATTTTCGATCCTTTACTTAATTGTCAGTTCATTTCCTTCTAGAAATGATTCCTAGGTAGTTGTGCTAATACCAGAAACAATTCAATTTGTGCAAAACATAATTTAAAATAAATGCGCTCGATTTATGCTTCAGTCGAAAGTATTTCTTAACATGCAAAGTATCTATTACTTAATCACATAAAATCCTTGAAAGTAAACTCTGCAAACAGCGCAGAGAAATGACCAGTCGCGAAATAGTAACGCCATTAAAAGATACTTAGGCAGCTTATTTTGGCCATACAATCAGCACGAACAGCAATAATAAGACTAAACATTAAAGCCTTTCCTTTCCCACCAGATGCAGGCACCTCCCTCGTGAACATGCAAAGCCTCAAATGCAACCCCTCAATATGCAATGCATCACACCCATAATTCTTTGTTATCTTTCATATGCAAGCCTTAAATCGCGAGCATGCAGTTTTGTTTCGCGCAAACATAGTCGAAATGAAGAATGGAAAAGTCGACGACGACAGCAAAGTCGAAAAGTTCAAGTTGATTACCATATAAAGGTAAAGGCATAATATAATGGCGCGGTTTTATTGCATTTTAATGCGAAAATGTGGACTTGTAACGAACATGGCGAAGGCGCAATAAGACGCCAAAAAATATCGCAGAGCGAAGCGCGACTAAAAATCACCGACCAAAGTCCCCAACCACTTTCTTAGACCCATGGCGAGGAGTCGTGGTTACGAGATTGGACTTGCAAAGTGCATTACCTGCGGAAATCTTCCCACATACATCAAAATACCTTTGACTTTGTACGGGCTGCAGAATGCATTTGGGATCTGCATATGGAGTGCAGTGAAATGAATGGCATGTGGTACGATTTCGTGGCATTGGCTTCCAATGAAATTCTTGCAGAAAGTGCCAGCACTTCTTGCGGGCGTGCCAGTCAGTGGCTTTGAAGTATTTTCGCTTGGGGATGGGCTGCAGTCAGTTGGAATTCCACGATGAGTGCCAGTTTCAAGCCCCAATTGCATGCATATCCTGATGTATCTACAAATTCAATGTGCGGTCTTGCATGCCTTGTGGAACGTATATTAAAACGCGAGAAGTAGTAACTCACATTCGCGGTGCGGTCTCCGATCTTGAAAACTGATGAGGATATCAGTTCCTGAACATCTTTTCATTTCAAAAAGTGTGACCGCCCTATATGGATCAGTTTCGTACTTTCACTCTGCTTTGCTTATTATATTGTGCCAGTTAACTTTCAGAGGATTCCACACAGACTGACTTCAATGAAAGAAAGATTGCGACACCTTTGAGAGATTTGGTCATTGTTTATAATTGGTAGAGTCTTTCTGGGGAAGATCAATCATGGCCGACTTTAAATACTTTCTTGTAGGTCTTCCAATGGAGCAACACAGTTTTCCTCATGTAGGATAACATCCACCGAAACCCGTCAGCAAAGCTAATATTCTGCTTAACAACTACATTGGGAATCATTAATTTAACCGGAGATTTTCACGCACTGCATTTTCCACTGATAAAATTCATGTTGAAATTTATCAATTTTTTCACAAATAGATACTAGCATCCGGTTCTTGCAAAGCAGTTTTGTGGTCCAAAATACCAGCCGGCAATTATTTTGCCATCAGAGAATCTTAATATCGTGGCACATTTACCTTCCCAAGATGTTCTAAGAAGAAATGCAGTCAGTGCGTGTTTGCCATTCACTTTAAGGACGAAGATTCCAGTCAAAGCTTCCAACTGACTTTGTTCCTGACCTTCCTGGCCCAGATTTATTTGCGGCAAGACGTTTATTAGCGCCCGGGACAATGAGACATTGCAAGGCTTACATTATTTCTGATTAAACGTACGTACCGAGAACTTTAGCATAATGATACTCAACGATATAGTGAAATTGTGTCAGGTGACATAAGGCATGTGTTCACATACATACGTGTATGTATTTTAGATTAAATTTACTTTTACGTGAATTAGATTTATGGGCTAGGAAATTAAACCATGGCAAGAACTGAAGAAAGTTTGCGTTCTTTTTGCTTCAAGGGAATTGAGCAGAATGAGTGAAGCTGGTCCCACTTCCTGCGGTATGTAAGTTGGGGATACTCAATCATGTCACAGACGAGTAGGAGCCATTAAGACACACAATTACTACACGAGTTTCTACCTAAAAACAGAAAATTTATGCGGAACTGCTGTTCCTTGAGGACTCAAACAGGGTAATGCATTGGTTTTTAGTTGCTGTTTGAACAACTTTGTAATCAAGACTATGTATGTAAATATTTAGAGTACTAATTTTTAAGCCAGAGTCTGTTTACAGCAGTGGAACACAAACTTCTTCCTACTACTCACGCTAGAGAAGAGTTGGAAGAAGTGAAATTATTTAGTATGTTCTATTGTGACACTATCAAATAAAATCTTGTAGCATTCAGGACGCTAAGCTCCTATTCATGAAAATACTTCAACTTTTAAACTATCGATGCAGTCATTCTTTTCCCTCATTATAATCGTTGTTAAATCCAATCATTTTAAAAACAATTCCAGTTGAATTACATGCTCAACACTTTCTGTTTCGGGATTTAACAGGGACTTAACAACTCACAAAAATGATGCGTAATTATCATCGAAATCAATTCCTCTGTTCAACGAAGGATTTCTCCTTGAGAGTAATATAAAATTTAAATAACGATAATTTCTCATCGAAATTGAATTTCAGTTCAGTGAACGCTTCTTCCTTTAGAGAAATATATTGTCAACATTATCGTGGCTTATTGTCTCTCCTCTTTATTCAACATATTATCGAAAAATTTGAAAGAAAGAGTAGAGGATCAGTAACAAAAGCACCGAACTATATGCGTCGTTTGATTCGCAGAATCTTTTCACAAAAAGCAAAAGGAAATCTGGACCTCTCTGTTTCGCGTGTTTGGAGATCATGCTTTTTCAAACGACAACAGGGATTCTTACAAACCTTCGTTTGAACACTCATAAAGGGGCAACTAATACAAGAAAACAACCTCGGTGATATCGGTTGGCTACGAACTTTTGCGAATTTGACTTTGCAATTATTGGAACTTATCATTAAAAGTCACCTGTTTGGATGAAGCGTATACCTAGTACAATGGGCTTGAAAATAAGCAGAACCGCAGGATTTGGGCTGAGTCGTCGCTTCAGGATTATCGCATTCACGTTGAGAAAACCACTGCTTTGTTTAGTCTTTGGACTCAAGACGTTATCGGGCCTTATTAATTTGAAATTCACATGAAAATCACATGATTGTACATGACAAACGCTACAGGAATATGCTGCAAGAAGATATCTGGTCCAAACTGAAAAACTTGCAATGTTAACTTTCAGCAAGACGGTGCAACTTGACACACATCACGCTAAACAATCGACTTGTTTCAAGAAGATGCCAAGGCAAATTGTGTGTGACCTCATATCCTTAGGCCATAACAGATCAAAAAATTCTTGACATCAAAATGAGGTGAACGAAAATGACCCTAAAGTGACGATGAATCAACAACTTTTGAGGAAATTCTTCATTTCCTCAAAAGAAAAAGTAAGCAATGCAAGCAACGCATTCCGAGCTCTTTTCCCGCTTAGGAGCAAAAGTTTATCTTTCATCCCGAAGAACAAAATTGTGTGTTATCTCACACTATACCGAATTTCGCTCAGCTTCGCCTTTCCTTTTAGTGTAATTTATCACCAGATCAAATGGCATTCCTTCGCGTTAAGGAACATTCGCCATTTTCCGCTTCCGTGTCAGACTGAAGACTCCAACATCCAATTGCTACATAATCAAGCTGCAATCCCTTGGATTGACCAAAATCTCGAAAGTGTTGATGATGTGATAGGTCAGCTCAGTTTGCCAAAAAGCTGCCAAAAAATAGGTCTTTACTTTGAAATTTAGGTTAAATATACCGAATGTATTCCATGCTGTATATTGTCAAGTGACACAACTTGTTATTGCTACCTATAAACTCGATTCGCCTTAGTGAAGCGTCTATTAGGCTTAGGATTAGCAGGCTGTAATAAGTCTCATCGATATAAATAGGTTTATAATTTTTTATCTGAGAGACCTTATTCGGTGGTAATGAAAGTGATTAGCTCTAGCGTAAAACGACTGTTAAAAAATTTTGCAAGCGAAGAGAGCAAAAGAACACAGGAAAAATTGGAGTCTAACACTTTAACATTTTCTGGCAAGGACACACAGCCACTAAAAACGCTTTTGCATACATTCAGTGCCATCTTATATCGAATTTTCGGAAGCTACACGCTTAAAATCCCAAAAGAATCAAATTCTTCGTAGGTACGTTCAACTTTTTCTGCTGTTCAATCCAAGGATTGGATGTCCTAGGTACTCTGTCACTGTCAGATCGTCAACATCCAGTATAGGTTGGATAACCCTTCTTGAGGTTGGAATGCGAGTGATAACATATAATTTTATGGTTCATTTCAGTTTTATATAGTCAACAAAATTTTTAGGAATTATTCAACCGAAGGAATAGTTTAGCTGAAGAATTAATCTGTTAATTATCTTTTTCACCAATTACCTATCATGCAAGTTCTGCCCACCGTCTGGCAAATATAATTAATAAATATGAATAAATTGACCTCAATGTATGAATTTCCTTCGGTGTAAGAAAATTACAATCAGGCTACGACAACGCCCATACCCTCAAAATTTCCCAACTTTTTCACTTTGAAGCTTGCCATACTACGGCTTCACTCAATACGGTTGACATTAAGCCTCACAGCACTTTATCGATATTGAAGAGAAAGTTTAGGCAACCATATCACATGTGCATATCACGGTCTAGGCGGAAACTCCCAAGATATTCGTATATGGATACCTGCAAGCCAACTGTCCCGTAGGTAGCGCATGAAACTTTGTAGGTAGTTGTACATTGCACATGTTGAGCGGGAATCCTAAGGAACAGATACCCAAGATGTACTTCTCCACATTACTGAAGTTTTCTTGCGTTTTTATTGCGAATGTTATCTGGGATCTTGCATACGTGGGTTTCGTACTATTTCACCAGAAGATACGAGAAAAATATGCTTTCCAATTTCCCAATCGTAGCGCCATTAATTAAAGGAAAATATCACACACGGACGATGATGTAAACGTTCGAATGCAGATAAGAGTATGTGGCGAGGAGTTGAACAGGAGGAGATAATTTATTTAGTGGCCGGAGGTTGAAATTGGCATCGTTTGCAGTAGACCTTACGCTTTAGAGTTATCATTGCATGTATGCGACGCTACCAAATAATTGAAAATAATTTCTAAACTTTCCACACATACGAAATCCTTTTTGATGGATATTGTAGAAATAGTCCTAAAGTCCCTAACGGATATCAAATTAGGACAACTTCAATTTTTCGTCTTGTTTCAATTTTTACAACGAAAAAAACGTTGTTGCAACCACAGCGCGAACTGTTCACACATACTCCAAGTACTTGATGGTATAATAGTTTTGGCAGCCTCGTTTTCCTGCCAAACCTGAGGTTTTCCAATCCATCACCCAAGGTTTTATTTACCAATGAATAAACAGCGGATTTGTGTATGCTCCACACATTTTCCATTGGTTTAAATAAGGTATAACCATGGGGCTATGATTTAACTTTGATCCTTGCTGTAGATAACCAGGTCTGGACGTTTTTCCTCCGCGGCACGGGAAACTTTCCCTCACATTCCCTCAAGAACTTCATTATTATATATTATATTCATCCCTTGATATTTTAAACATTAATAGAATGCGGTTGTATCAACTGAGCGGCTTAGCCATGTTTTTTTTTTTTAGCAAATACCCATTTTACTGAATGAACGCTTATTTTGGATACAATCTCATTTATGAACGTCAAGATTTCCGCATATCCTTTATCATTCTCTATGATTAACACGTCACGTGAAAAGGACACATGTATATGCATAAATAATGTGGAAAAGGTTGAGGGTAGCAAACAACAACAAAACGCGCAACACATTCAGTAATCGTGGTGAATGGATTCATTTACCTTCTATCTTGTTAACCGGGCCCAAAGCATATGAAAATCTTTCGAAATCCCGAATGTAATTGAAGATGATCCATGATAATACATTTCTCCAGTGTCTTCCATGCGAAATTTTCATTTGAAAATACCTTTCTTTTGCCTTTCTTGAAATTATTCATTTCACCATCACATGACAACGGCAAGAGTGATTAATTCGCCCTAAGGAAGGATATCACGGAGATACTTTTGTCAGGTGTTGTCAATAGGATACAAGTAAATGGAAAAAGACGATGACGACGGTGCGGGCGATTCATCTTGTAATATTAACAAGGAGTAGACTAAATTTTTTTTTTTCGGAGGGTCAGAAAATGTTGTCGTTTTGCGTTAAACAAAAGCAACAATGCTGACCTACGACGCTGTCTCCAGTTCCGTGGACGTTTGAAACGTCTTGAGGAAACGTATACAGCAAGAGTAGAGGATAAAAACGGTTCCGACCTTAGCCATGACAAGATACGCTGATCCATGTGGCATTCGCGACCAAGATTGTGGAAACTGAAAATGACAGGAAAGTTATTGGGTAAACGCTTTTGATAGATGTGAATTTTGAGTGACGTCAGCGAATTTAGTCCTAGCATCGCAGTGGTGTATATTTGTGACGAATGGCAGACAGACTTTAAGTAAATACATGGAATAAATTTTAAGCAGAAATTGAAATTCGGCGAAAGAATAATTTAAAATTAATAGAAAATGGCTTCACAAGCTCCGAAACAACCCAATTTATGAATATTAGAATCAATTCCAATAAAATCGAATAATATCGACTTTCCATCAACGGTGACACGGTGATAAGGTTTAAGCGAATTTTAATTTCATTATTCAGAATCACATTGATTGAAGATCTAATAATTATAGTATTCTGGAAGCCTCCTAAAAGGCCTCTAAACATTTTTTTTGTTTGATTTTATTTTGCGATTTTCGAAATAAAACATTTTAACATTGAGTTTATTGCATCTGAGAACTTTTTTATTTATTATCTTATTTCGAACAAGAGTTCACAAAATTCAAGAAACCGTGGGGAGTCATAAATAAGAGTGACGGAACAGCGAGACTTACACTCAAGTGTGAACTTCGGCAATACTACTCAATAAATCAATCGAAGGTGTTGGAATACAAAAATTTTCACATTTAAGAAAAAAAAAACTTACAAAAAGTCAAACGTTTTCGATGACAGAAAGATTTGAAACCATTCATCATATTGTCAGTGGCGAAACTATTATACAATTACTCGGCGAGTTAGTTACAATTAGTCGACAATATCGGCCCTCTAAATCCACTGATCAATTGGAAAAATCAAAGAAAAGTTTGATGGAGATTTGACTACCACAAAAACACTTGAAAGCAAAGATTAAGAATAAGTTTTTATCAAATTCAGTCTAAAATAGCAAAAATATCTCAGGCAACGGACAAATTCTTCAGGAAAAAGCCACAGGGTCACAGCGAGAACTGCAAAATTTGGAGCAACTCCACAATGATAAAAAGGAATTTTTCAGACGATTTCTGATAATGGGTGAAGAAACATAGATTCATCACTGCACGCCTGAGTCCAATCGGCAGTCGTTGCAATGATTATTGCCTGGAGAAAAGCCGTAGAAAGCGCCCGAAAACGAGACACTTGGCAAGGTTCTCGCCTTTTTTCGGGGCCTCATCATAGGCCATCTTCAGTATGGAAAACCTATCAAAAAACAATATTGCTGTGTTAATGAAATTGAATCTATGGGGCACAGTCTAGAGGACCTCATTTAGCAAGAAAAAAGAACTTGTTCCACCAAGACAACGCATTATGACCAATAAATTGAAGGATTTAAGTTACGAATTGGTAGAACATCCGTTGCATTCGCCTGATATTGCTCCCAGCGAATATTTCCTGTTTCCCCGGTTGATAAATTTGCTCAGCGGAGTAAGATTTTATTGAAATGAGGATTCCCAGTATGTAACAAACACCTACTTTGAGCGACTTGACACGGACCATCATAAGAAATGCATTGAAATGTTGGACTTAGTACGTTACTCTAGGTGGGCGTTATGTCGGAGAATAAAAACGTTTTTCGGGCCAAAGACTTTTTAGCCCGTATAGTAAGCTTCCAAGCTTGTTCAGCATAAAGGGATTTAATTTATCAACTTTCCCTGGTCCATTAATTATCATAATTTTTCTATAAACTCGATCCAAGAATCGTATTGCTATGATCAAAGTTTTCGAGCAATTCTGATTTAGTGACGCAACTTGTGATTCTGAACACCTCAGTAAAGTAAATTTAAATACTAAAATCTTCTTTTTAATCGTTCAAAATTGTATTTGCACTAATTTATAATAATTGAGTTGTTGAACGTTTGGCCTTTACTATCCAAATCCCACATAAACCTGATTCACCTATATAAATACAGTTAAATAAATGTAGATATATATGGTTGACGTTTCGGTGTTAACTCCTGTCGTAAACTTTTCACTTTTGTTGTTTTTCTCGACAATTATTCATATCTCCTACATGGAATCCGTCTTAGCACCACACTAAAAATTCTTTCGAAAAAAACGAAATTCATTTAAAAAAAAATTAAATTGGCTTATCTCGTAGATATGTGAGTGTATACTAAAGATTCAAATAGACATAAGAATAATCTTCGGTACACAATCTAGAAAATTGTGGAATTTTTTCCTTACATCCCATTGCACTATGTATGCAACGCTCCACGGTGTGCTAGAAGAAATAAACAAATATTTTCCGAACAAACACCAAGTTCCAGACATTTTGATCCTTTCTTGTTTTATTATTTCTGTAGGGCCTCGACATGAAACCTTGAATTATTTCGAAACTGAAGCCCTACACATCATTGAAATTATCACGGATTAGTCCGTCATATTGTAGTTGAGTTATTTGCCCGTATGAAATAAATCCAAATATTTATATCACTTTATCCAATGTTTGTTTAGATTTAGGTACAACATTGTACGTTGTTCTTTAACAAAATCCACATCACCATGTGGGCAAACAAAACCAAGAAAACTAACTTGAAGTCATTCTAACGCTAGCTCAATATCTCCTGCAACCTAAGGACGGACGTGAAGACACACGGAACTTTTTCTTATAGCCCCGCTCAGCCTGTTTGATTACAAATACATTTTTAACAAGATGTAAAAATAGCGCTGTCACTCAGGAATTCCTTAAGGAAATATCAAGCCGATAGGCATTTCGAGTCGGGTGAGGCGTTCTCAGATTGTTGATAGATGCATCTTGGATTAATTTCAAGATCGAATGCTTATATTGATAATGTTCATAAATCATTGCGTTGAAACTTACGCATGCTGTAAATCTACAGGCATCCGCCAGGTTAGTTTTACAATGTCCTCTGAGAAAGTACTGAATAAATAGAAATTTGTGTCTTTCCAATCAATCTCAAGCAGCCAATCAATGGGAAAAAATTTTCGGATAACCTAATTGAAAGAAATTCTAAATATTATAAATCCTTTGATGAACTTTAATACGTTTTTCAGTTGTTGTGTGCTTGACTTTTGTTTATTTAGTTACTTTCCTAAAATTTTTATTCATAATATTAGAAAAAAATCTCCCTTGCATACTAAGAAAACCATCCCATCTGATATCAATAAATTCAAAAAAGAAATAAGAATTTAACTATAATAGAATCTCGATCTATTATTTCGGATCCAAGGCTTTTCGGATCTCGAATAGCCTCGGCTAATTTAACACTCAAACAGTTCAACTTGACCAAAAATTTCAAATTTAAAAGGGCTGACTTGAAATTTTGAATATCATTTCAACCTTTTCAACTAAAAAAACAAACCCTGATTTTCTTGTTTTCTTATATAATATTTAAAAATAATCAGGTCGATGCAGAAGAAACTACTATAACTGCTGAAAATTTTATGTTTTAATGTGCCTAAATGCGTACGAGGACTGTTCAAACAGTATCATCAATTTGACTTTTTATACATGGTTAAGCTTTGGTTTCCACGTCATTATCATAAACCCATGATTCGTCACCAGTTATGACCCTCTGGAGAAAATTTGGATCATCACGGTCAGAGTCCAGACCGCCTCTTACCTGATTTTGATGATTTTGGTTGCCAATCCTCAGTCAATTCTCAGGGATCCGACAATTGCCCCATACTATTTTCTTTAGTTTTCGTCTGATTTGTACATACTCGAGCGTCCAGCAAAATGTTTGTCGTTCATATATTCTCAGCACTCTGAGAACATTACATACCAACGATAAACGTTGCTTTGATTCAAGGTAGCTTCACCATATGTCACAGTCGACATTCGGAATGCGTCCGCGCACATAAATTTGTTGTTGATGGAAAATTTGCTACAGATTCTTTGATTCACTTTCGAAAAGAAGCCGAAAAATGTCCATGCAAAATAGCTGTCAAAAATTAACTGAAGATTGAAAACGGCCGAGCTTGTCAGCATAAGTGAGGGACATTAGTACCGCAATTATTGGTAAGAGTAAACGAAAATTAGACCTCTGGCTCCTCTGCTCTGGCTCCTCTCTCATATTCAAATTAAAGTGGCAAAGAATTATCTTGCCAGTAAAATCAATTTCATGGCAATCAAAGCAAAATATCTTATTCCAAAGGATGAATCCAAAAATCATCTCAACATTCGTCATTGTTCCATGAAACTGCACCGTGACAAAATCAATTGTTACATCATCCATCGATTCTCATCTTTGTTTTTGAAAAGTTGAAGTTGAAAAGGCAATTTTATTAGAAAAATTACAACTAACAAAAACAAAAACACTACAAGGATCAAAACAATGCAACTCGACAAATAACGAGTAACAAACGCGAAAAATATTCGAATATTACGCAATCGTTACAAGCACTTTCATCTTAAATTTGACCATGCATAAAAATTGCGTCTTAGTGCTCCCGCGAAGAATGTAAAATAAACAAATACAAGAAATCTGACCGAAATTCATTCATTCATTTGCGTTAAGTCTGACCTGATGACCTGGTCGAGAAAAGAATCTTTTCGGTCGGCTTTGCGCCTTTTGCGATGTTTTTTGCTAATTAGAGAGATATATCCCCTGATAGCACTTTTTGGCCGCTTTCCATTTCAAGAATTGAGTAATACATCACCACTATTTTGGTGGTGGAATTACACGCAGCATTTTGACTGGCGAAGAGTTGAACTATCTAAATTTACACCGAGTAGCACTCAATCAAATTACGCCATGCGCGCCATGTTGAATTTTCGCACGCAATTTCGCATGCAAGACCGAGTCCCTGTGAGATACGCACGCGTGACGAGACATATGATGATTGTACGCATGATTAACACATAGGCAAATGTCTTTTGGGAACACAGTCATCTGCCGAGATGAAGTATCTTTCTTCGGTACGATTAACGATGCTGGCATTTCACACATGATGACCGTTGTCAACATTAAACAAGAAGTCGAAGCTTGAAAGCATTTTTTTTGGCGCAAACGTTAATGAGCATTTCCCGTGCTATTTTTATACATCCTTAGTGACGGCTAAAGTATTCAAAGCATGTCAAAGGAGCGACGCGACGCACGTTGTCATATGATGAATAAAAAACGCAAGCTTTTGTCGGAAAATTGGTCAATATGGGTGTCTTCGAGTCGGAAATTGTCCATGCTTCGTCCTTAGTTGGCTTAACAAAAGCAACACATTTGTAAATTGTCTTGAGCTTGCAAACATTTACGTATCAGTACATGAGAAATTAAATACGCGGATCCTCTTAAAGAAAGCAAATAGTCTTATCGCAACAACTTGAACTGCCTTTAACTGTGCGAATGTTATCGTCGTTATTTCAAGATCATATTGAGTCATTTAACGACGCATTGACTACTATGTCTGTAAAATATTTTTCCTTTTAGAAATTTCCCAATCATCGAACAAAAATCTCGAGACTCCTCGCGATTCGAGCGCAAATCTCTGCAAGTCCAAGATGAAGTTCAAGTAGTTCCAATTCTCCAATGTCCATTTTCTTCATTCTCCTGTAATCGCCGGAGCAACAGAAATTTCTTTGTGAGATACTTCATCCATTGAAGGCAAGCCCAGGAGCATAACTTCACGTTTTTTCAGAATGGTCGGGCGATGAAATGAATGAAAAATTGCTCCAGCAAAATGCATCTGTTCCTTGAATCTAGTATGTATAGTTCGTCCACGTAATTCATAGAGTTTCTGCACTGCCCAGGAATACAAGGCGGCATCTGATCTCTTGTCCTCTATCCACACATAGTTCCCGTACTTGCATCTATCAATCAATGTTGGCCAAAGAATCTTGATTATACTTCGACAGCTGAATAAGTCAGATAATCACTAACTCGCTTTTTTCTTGATATTTTCATGTAATTGCAGGTCATGTAATCGACTTATTAGATCAGTCCGAGGAGAAGACGTTGAACGTGTTTTCGCAAGTGTATCGAAGGATGCTGCCACTCTCGAAGGAACTAATTGGCAATCTGTATACGCATATACGAAGGTAAGTTGGTCATTATGTTAATAGAATGCGCATAAATAAAGAGCGTAAGGGTTTAATAGTGTAGGATTGATTAAATATAATTTTATTTAAAAGTAACCAAAGGCGTACGAGTCCTTAACAAAACTAGATTTTCATCCGGATTGTGTACGTATCAACTTGACTCGCTAATTGCAACATTGATTGACTTCGGTCCACAACACTGTTGTCTGAGGTTGGATACTAGGAACTGATAAGTAAATCCAAACCCTTATGCGCTTATTTGCTTGAATAGTAAACAACTTGCTTTAAAAGGAAACGCTGGAACTTTCTTGCGTACTTCGTCTTCATAATTTTTACACTTGATAAGTAAACTATTTGTCGACATCTCAAAATTATTTACCTATACAAGTTGAAAGGAGTTCTATTATTGGATTTGAGTAAGAGCAAAAAGAACTCGTTGTTTCGGTAAAAGTGAACCAACGTTTTCGACCAATTTCAACATTGACCGCCTTTTTCAAATGTGTACATTAATTGAATTAAACTTCGCCAGGAGCTTGGGCGATTGTCCTCGGGTAATATCCACTTTACATTCCATAACAAGGTGTTGCAAGTGCAGATTGTCCAATTATGAAGCCTTCTTCGAATGTTTGTTAAAGAATAAATCCTTTCTCCTGTAAGGATTTATTTTATTCTCTGCAACAGATAGTTATCTCGAGGAGCAATGTCTCATGAATACGACGAGTATTATAGTACTTCTTGTTTCTGCTCTTCTGAGTAGCTATCAACCGATTTGCAAATTCGTATCTTCGATTGTTCAGTTTTAAGGTCTTTTGGCATCGTTTTGACAAACCAGCCGCATATCCAAATCGTCTGTTAGAATTTGTACGGTGTAAGCGGTTAAACTTATCAGTTCAATCATCATCGTTATTGTCAAATGAAATTGTGATCTGATAAGCGTGCTTACACGTTCAAAACTTTCGCCAGTTTTTCAAGTTGAAAATCTCCCTGAGCAAGGTTAATCTTCAACGTGTTCTCACCCTTCCAAAAATGATTTTGGTGGGGGGATAACCTGTGCTCTTGATAAGCAATGTTTTCCATATGCCAGCTTCAACTTTTCTAAAGTCACACGCGCAAATTCACCAATTATAACACAAAAATTGATGGCACAACGTTGCTCTGAATTCCGATGCTCCATTTTTATCACACACAACAAAAACACAAATTCACTGATGGCGATGTTCACAATGATATGTTTGCTGCACGGACTGAGAAAAAAGAAGAGATATACAAACGGGTCGAGTGCAGGACGGTAGACATAACGTTGCCAGATCGCCTGCAGTGTTGTCAGTCTCATTTTTTTCTGCAACTGGCATCAGTAAGTACGATTAAATTACTTTTCTTCAACGAGCTCAGTGAAAAGGATAGCAAAATAAATTACCATCAGCAAGGGTGGTAAACTTGGAATCTTCTTGAGAACTAATATGAGTTGACCAAACAAGTCCTAAATGAAACCGGATCGCTCTTGTCACAGACTCACAAAACACTTTAAATACTCACTAACACAAGATCTGTTCTAAAATGTGATTGAAATCAATGGTACACTTTATTCCCATTCAATGAAGTCCTTCCTGATTTCTAGAAGAAATCAGACTTCAACAGAAGTCGATGCTTGTTTCTAGAAAACAGCAGAAATCCGAACTGTGTTACCCAGACAATCACGAGGTATTGGCTATCAATCTTGCGAACAAGTATTCCCATTATATTCTAGAATGGAAGTTTTTTTTTTCAGAAATCACTAAACATGTATTTAAGGGCAAATTTGTGTCGACATGGCAATAGGTATGTTTCCTATTTCGGGTCGGCAAGTTTAAAGGAGATTCGCATCACATTTAGGGCAAAAAGAACATATAGAATTACAAATTTTGAAGCGCTTTTCTATCTGATTTCTTCTCTCAGAAGGGAAGACCCTTCTTTTGTCGTCTCTCCTCTTCACGCCTCGTCTCTTCTCTTCTATGAAATGAGATTTCCAACTTTGGCGCCGATTGTTCGATGTGATCCACTGCAAATTTAATTCTTGTGATCATCCCGCTACCTACCTCATTCGATGTATATTGGTGAGGCTCAAAGAGCGTGCCAGAACTTGCATTAAATGTCAAGCCAGTCAGATTTCACGTCGCGTTAAGAAAGCAACTCAAAAATTTCTATGGTTGCGAATTCCTTTTGCTGCGCAGATTAGCAAATTCATTCAGATAGAATTGGTGCCCTTAGTCAGCTCGCAACCTCCTTTAGCTGGGTGTAGATATCTGTCAACTTTTATCCCTCGGCTCTTGCGATAGTCCTCCTCCTTCTTCGGAACTCTATGAAAGATCCTGCATGAGTAAGATTGTGTCAGAGTTACTTTTGCAGATTCAGAGCACTTAGAATTTCAACCACAAACAGGGATCTCAATTTTATGCTCATCAATCCAAAGCTCGGCTCAGTTGATGGGTTATGACCAGACCCAGTGGATGTTCTTTTCAACAGACTCGTCAAACGGTGTCATTCGGCTCTCAAATATGTGATGGTGAGGAGGAGCAAACATTAACTCGTGCGTATTAACTCAAGGATCTAGAATCATCAGCTAGAGAATTGAGCTTCTTGGAAAACTGGCGTATTCCAGGAGAACTAACCTTCTGAAACCTCGTTACGCTAGAACTACAACCCTTTACAAAGAAATTCCGCTAACAATCGCTTTCTGTTGTAGCCATCTCTAGCAGTTCACAATAACTCACCCAATTTGTCTCATTTTGATTACATCATCACATAATCATGCCTATACCCTTACTGATAAAACATGAATGGTACTGGAGTCATCCACATATGAGTATGACACGCATTATCTTTGTCATATTGGCCATCAAGGTGGCTAATTTTTTGGGTATCTCAGTGGAACGCTCCTAGCAGACAATCTTGGAACACTGATCGGGCTTCCTGGAGTCAATCAATTTTCGGCCACAACTTAATTTTAAGGAATACAAAACGTGCCTGCAAAATCATGGTTCAGTCAATCGAAGTGTGATTTCGCTGAAAGTCCTGGAGATCTAGGAGAAGGTGAAAAACCAATTTGTGTGAGGTTATCGATTCGGCCTGGATGACAGTGGGAGGACAAGGAGGGTCGACGTGTTTTAATGCAATCTGTTTTGTAGGGTCGGGAAAAATAAATGAAGCTTTTGCGGTGCTGATCGTGCCATGTTGATATTTTTACGCTTGCCGACTAACGTAGAAAATCTTTTTCCTAATAAATTATTATTCGGAACAGAATTTTATTTGTCTGATAGGTTGAAAAGTAATTACACGCTCGATCTAAATCGGTCTTCACTCCAATTTCAAATCACATTTTCCCGATTTATTGATTTATAGTTTCGATGTTTTGACCAAATCTTTGTTTATCCTTTCAGTTACTTTACAATGGCAAGTGATTCCGAACCAGAGCAACACTTACGCACGTTTTTCTTCAATCTATTCCCGATTGCTTATCATCAAGCAGTGCATCTCAATAATGGTGACTTACCGGAGTTCTACATTGAATGTCTTAAAAAATCCTTTGACGATTTGAATCCCTTCGGCGATGTACCGAAAGATTTAAGCAAAAGCTTAACACAAAGTCTCGATGCTGGCCGCCTATTTATTGATGTTCTACAAAAAGCTGGTGAAGTTTTAGATGAAGCGGACAAACTCGATTCGTTAGCGTTAATACCATCATGTCGGACACATTTGCTGAAAATGACCTATTGCAGACAATGTCATGGTCATGCGCCATCGACTGTCAAGTCTTGTCATGGCTATTGTAAAAATGTGATAAGGTAAAGCTTAAATTTGAAAAAACAAATTTTGTTCGGGGCTGATGTCTCCCTAACTTTATATTGCAGAGGGTGCTTAGCACAATTTCTAGGAATGCTCGATGGACCTTGGTCGAATGTTGCAGAAGCAATAGAAGCGTTTGTTAGTTCATCAATCCTTTCGGAATCTGGAGTGATCAGTGTGATCAAAGGACTAGACGCTAAATTATCGGAAGCTATTATGCGAGCAATGGAAAATGGTCCAGAACTTGAGAAAAAGGTAAGTCCATTTTCGAACTATCTTTGATTTATTTGAGGATGTTTCAATTATTCAAATTTAGTGTTGCTGGTTGATGAAATTTGTGTCAATCAAGAAGTAAAAATATCACAATTAGATACTTACACTGTACCCTTATGCATGTATGTATTTCGTTCGTTCGAAATCTCTTCGATTCTCGATTTGAACAATTAAATTGGGTATTATAATCCTTTTTTGTTATATTTTGTTTCGCACCAACGCGAACGTGCTGTAGCTTAGCAACAAGCTCAAAAAAGTCATAATCCTCCCATGTGATTCATCACATTGCACCCGTTCTGTGTTCTTTGCTAAACATCCGTCGCCTGGTCGTGGCCAAGAATTAAGCAACTCAACGTTTAAACGACTTGAGAAATTGAAAATTCCACACTTTTGTTATCGATTGTGCCATCTGAAAAGGCACGTTTTCTCGACTCCAATCATCCTCAATGCATCGAGCCCCCCAGTCCATTGCATCGAGCTGGGAGTTGTTTCTTTCCTTCCTACAAGTTCAATCTCCCACCAAGATAGGAATTTAATTAAAACTGACCACAAAGTATTTTCATGCCTTATTCTATTTTTTTCTTTTATGTATTTCACGTTTTTTTTTTCTTATTGTTCCTCATACGAACGGTGGAGCCGGAGAACCTCTTAACATTGGATCTGCAGAAAGGACAGAGTTTCCATTTCGTGTTTGTTATGCTCTTGGAATATGTTTTTGTTAGTGCATGTTGTTGCGTTTCTATTTTTATTGATATCCTGGTGATGTGCGCTTTGGAGGATTGAGCAAAATAATAAGAGGAAGAATAAGCCGTGGAAAGAACACTCCATAAGTTGAAATTTATGAGAGTTCTCAGGTCTGTTTAGTTTTTCATTACGAAATTCCCACATAGTATTCGACCGAAAGCAAACGTGATTCTACATTGAAGGATAATGCAAAAAAGATAGCATTGTTTTTGAATTCCGAACGTTTTCTGGTTCAAGAAAGAACCACATTCTTGCACTTTAGGCATTTTTGTTGCAAGTAAACAATATGTTTGGAATTTTTTGGAAGAATTTTCATAAAAAATAAAATATAAGTGCATGCTAAAAGCGTGTTAAAATATTACTTAGAAAATGTTGATTTTGAAAAACTCTAAGTAAATACTGCTTTAAAAAAGTCAAATTATAGTTTGCGTACTTATATTATATTTTATGGCAATTTCCAATGTCAGAAAATCGGCAGTTTCCATAGAAACATAAATGATAAAGAAGATAAAACCCTCTTTTTTAAGTCAAAACTTTTAAAAGAACGAACGAATGGATGGAATTCGAGCAAGAACCAGTCGACGCTAAAGAATTCCTAACAGTCTGTTTCCCTCCAATACGGCCGACTATATGACACTTATGGAATTTTTCTGCCTACTTTTTTTTGATAAAAATATAGTTCATAGTAGCATTACTGACACAAATTTCTCTATAATGCAGCATTTGAAGTGCTTGAAATTCATCCTTCTAACAAATTACCAGTTCGCATAAACCTTAACTCGAAGAGAAAAACCAACATTCAAGAATACTGAAAATTTAGCGAAACAGCCAGCGTGATGCTCATTTCCCAAGCTATCGTTTTCTGATATATAATTGACAGTAATTCTCTCAGGCTCATGAATCTTATGAACGTTTGACATTTGTCTTTGATGTCAAATTTGCTAGTAACCGTCTGTATTTCAACCTAGTGATTAAGTGAAATTTCTGGAAATTTCGCTCCTGGTTTTGCAACAAGGCCTGCCATGCGAAGTGTCTCTTTATTGCTGTCTCCTTTACCAAATGTAAGTTACAGTGTTTTGTAGATTCTTCATACAAAGTTCATATGTATACGTATATAAAACATGCTTTCATGATCCTGAATCCCCGGTAGGTGTCTCGACAATCAGTCAACTAGTGGCCAGTGTGGAGGGGCCAAGTTCAAAAGCAAAGGTGACTCGAAATGAAAGTCGTATAATGTATTGTGAGATATAGACCGAAAGTATGGAGCTCTCTATAAGAAACTACACCGGAATCGGCTTACGCAGCTCTAGAGACAAGGAGCACAGCAGGTTGCATCTGTGATACCGACCAGTCTCTGAGTCAGCGGGGTTGGTAGTCGTGGTAATACTATTGTGATAATACCCATTGCTCTCCTTGCAAGATAGCGTAAAATAGTCTACCTGAAAAGGACTAGGGTAACAACGAATCAGTCGCTAACGTTGAACGACGACGCATTCTTGGATAGTGGCAACGATCTTGGGAGCATGAGCCAATAAAAAGATGAACCGCGTGGCTTACTTTTGAGTGAACTATCGAGTACTATTCCTTTGAAGTAAATTTAATATCATATAGATGTTATCGGTTCATAACCAATCAGTCGGTGGGCCTGCTGACCATCGACATTGAAAAAGCCTTCGATGCAGTTAGACATGACGGCCTACTCCATAAGCTCAAAGAGCGCACTACCCTACTGTGCGTGCACAAACTGATTTCACCCTTCCTGAGATACTGAAGATGTCAGTTGAAAGTTCGAGGGTCAATGTTCACTATGAACACTACTAATGCTGGTGTTTCACAGAGTTCGTACATGAGTCTAGCATTTTTCAACATATTCATGACTGAGATACCCAAAATACAAGCCAAAACTGATAACTAGAAGTTTTGCGGACGACATTTGACTCTTTACTTCTGACAACAACCCTAACCAGATCATCTGAAACCGAGAGGAAATGCTGGAAAGATCTACCAATTCTTCTACAGCGTTAAGAAAACCACCGCCAAATTCTTTGCAGGAAATGACAATCTACCACGCTGCCCTATAACTTCCTAGGCTAAATGATACCCTTGTCCATGACTCGATCGACATAAAACCATATAGAACAAAGGCATTCAAGTATGTCCTGTCTCTGTACCCTCTACTCAATAGAAAGTCGCCCATGAATCTTCGTAATAGAGAGCTCATCCTTAAAATGAGCAATCAAGCATTAATAATCTACGGAGCCCTACCTGGTATCAATCCCCTCTGTATTTGTACCGTGGGCGTCTCGAACAGATGCAGAGGCAAGGGGTTTTGCGGCTTTAGCAGCTGCATACTGCACTGCCTTTGAGACAGTCGTGCTGTTTATTGCCAGGATGATCCCCCAAGTCTACTTACGTCGAGGAAGCCGGCACAAAAACTGGTAGCCTAGAAGCAAGAAGAAGGACCATAGCATTATGGTAGGAAATGAAGATACACAAGGCCGAGTCAGGTGAATCGCACAATTGATCAGTGACTTGGAACCGTGATTTTGCAGAAAATATATGAGACTAGTATTATTACCTGATGCAACTACTCAGTTAGCCCGGGTAATTTCAGTCTTCTCTGCATAAGATGGAAAGGTCATTGATGCCTGATTTCTTATTCTGCTCGTGGACGAGTGATGATTCCTGCACACTTTCTTCTCATGCGAAAGATGAGAACCCTCCGAGAGAATAGGTGAGTTCTCCTCAGAAAGACAAGTGGAAAGGATGTTGGTGTAGACACTTCATCTCACATAGACGAACATATTTGATTGCTTGCCAATGGAGAGGTAAGATAAAGTTGCTGTCTCCGTAACCATTTGCATGACTTAAGTACAGCGGTTTCTCCGTTTCTATCAATAAAGAACTAGGAATTCCCAATGAAGTAAGCAAGCCATCATCATGCGGTATTTTTTTGATGAGCATGTCCACAATACATCCATCCTTTTGTTAACACGCTTTGTTTCTTCGTTGCGCTTACTTCCGTATCCTTTTCTAAATTTTCTAAATTCTAAAGGCCACACAATTATAAATATTCTCGAAAATTAATTCAAATTAGAAGACATTTACTTAGATCTTATATTAATTTAAAATAAAAGCTGTAGTGTGCATAAATATAATTGCTCCAGTGTGCATTCCTTCGATCGGATCTGATCCGTTCACGTATTGTTGTAATGAATACTCTCATACTGTGGAGTCCGTAGCCCGCCATACCGTATGATCTTGCAATATTTTAAGAACAGGATTCCTCAGGTTTGACCGGCGAAGTTATTTTATATACTTTTCTGGTTATCTCCCCCGGGAAGTTATACCAATTGTTGAATTGGAGGTCTTTCTTGTGCATTTGCACCAAAAGTTATTGCGGAGGTTACAAAGATGCTGTTCGTATCACCGAAATGACACATATATGTATATATGAGTATATATATATATGTATATCTGCAGACTAACACCTCATATGTGTAGTGCTAACAGCATATTCGGAAAGAGCTTTGAAAGGTTCTTTGAACAAAAAGCGAATTCCATTAGGTAAAGCAACAGACGGGCGACGTTATCTGTACATGTATCGAAATACAAGCTGGAGATTGAGGAATGAAAAGGAATCCTGAACGTGCTTGTGCTTTGTTTGTATAGGAACATTGTGCAATGATGCTTCTCGAAATCTTTTTCCAGTTCAATTTTCCTGAATCTGGTTTCGCATCAAACGCGCTCAAATTTCAGTTTTACCATGCATAAAAACGTATACTGGAAAGCGAATATAGAATTGACTTCAGTTTTCACATCATGCGTGATTTCATTTATTAGAATTGCCATTTATTGCAAACAGGATAATTTTTTTTGCCTGTTTGGCATAAGGAACTTAGAAATTGAAACAAAATTCTAACTATCCTTTGAATAATACCCTCCACAGAGTGGTTTCAACTAGGAATTCAACTGAGGAAGCTGCGATTATTTATTAAGCAGAAATGAGCCCATATGAATGTAAATACACATTTCCTTCATATTCAAATGCCTATTGTGATTGCATAAGGCATATGATGACAACATAATCGTCCATTATGTCTGTTGAGAATAGCAACATTTTCTCTGTGCTGCCTGGAGCAACGCATAACTATACCGACCGGAATAAATAAAATTCAAATTCGTATCTATAAGTGTAATTATCTTTTTCTTTGCTCTTACTTTAACGTCTATCTGCACATTCATATGTATGTGAATGGAATAAAAGCCCTCGGAAAAAAATCATCATCATGCTTCCTTAGGCAAAGTCTTATTGACCCTCCAACCTCCGCGACTCCAACATTCACATATGAATTTCATAAACATATTCGTCTTTCATACTCGTAAGACGTTAAATCTTGAAGGTGTTTGGATTATCCAATCCAACAGTAAGACAGAAGTAGTTCTTTTCAGCTTTGCCGCTTATGATATTAAATTTCCCAGACTCAATGCAAATTGGCCATTTTTTTCTTCTTTCACCTTGAAGAGGTCTTTACCGTCGTCGATGCAGAGTTCGCATCGAAACCGTCGCGCCATATCACGTCACATTTTTCTTTGCTTGATCAGTATCGATTGTATTCTGAATGTGCATAATTTTTACTGCGATTCTATGTTTACTCATTAGTTAATGGTAATTGTCAGAATATAATGACCAATTGCTTTTTAATGTTACTTTTGTTTATAAATTGTAAGTTTCGAAAATATGCCTTACGAATTCGGATTTCGAATTCGAATCGAAATAGTATTTGAGTCAGTAAATAAAATTCGAAAGACTATTTGACTCCTACCATTTTAGACAAAAAGTCTAAGATGATACGTTTTAAATTTCTAGAGCTTTTACTTGTGGACTGCACTTTGTTATTTTCTTTAAGGCAGGAACTGCATTGAACTTTGTAGTCCAAATTTTCCATGTGACATTAAAATTTTTTCATTTAAAATGCAAAAAACCATCAAATCACGATATCATCTCAAAAGATTGTAGATATATTTTGTATTGTTGTAAAGAACCGTTGTTTTAATATTCAATTTTCATAAAACTCGGTTCATCACTTGTTGACGTAGACTTTCTGCAAATCTAAAATAAAATCATTTTGAGAAATCGCATTTGAAAAACCAAATCCCGGATGAAAGGTGTTTAAGTAGGTTGAGGTAAGTGCTCACCGATCAATCAGCGATTCCAGCACCATATAAAAGTCCTTCTTCTCCTTCATGATAGGCCTCATTTTGCTCTTACGAGTTTCCTTGAACTCCACCCAACTACACCGATTCCTTCGGCGTACGTGGTGGATGTCCATTTTTAAGGCGTAATTGACGCTTTAGGTGCTTACTATAATTCCTGCTACATTCATTTTCATCAGAAGTTAAAATTTCCTTAAATTTCCTTTATTGAATAGTCTTGCTGCTAAATACGGTGCCACTTCAATAAACTTTAGTGCGGAGTGCAAATGTATAGAAGCAAATCACTATGCTGTAGAACTTAGACTTTCATCAACATTTAGCGAAAAGCCACCAAAGCAGCAGTCCAATAATTCATCCCTCGATAAATCTTCATAAATCGAAGGAATGTCCTTTCTTTCTTTTTCATCAAAGACCCTCTGTGTTTGCCTTTTCCGCCTAGCTCTTTAGTTTTTTTGATGTTTCGAAGCCGAATTCCCATCATTTTTTGGACGTGATCTATACATTTGCTTTTCAAAACATGATGATCATCACCACAAGGATTCGAACTGAGGAATGCCATAAAAATCTTCGAATCACCGTTACCAAGATACGAGGGTGGTTCAAATATGATCGAGACAAATGCTGTGACACGTTTATTTACTATCGAAAAAAATTCAAAAAAATTTCTAGGTACTGCCCCTCACTAGTTACGCATTTTGTCCACCTTTCCAGAAGCTTTTTGATGCCAGTACCGAAGAATTCCTTGGGCAACTCGGACAGCAATATGCGCGGGAACTCTTCTACCTCGTCGTCGGTGTTGAATCTTTGACCTCCGAGGGCTACTTTCAGTGGTCCAAACATGTGGTAGTCGCAGGGTGATAAATCCGGACTGTAGGGGGAGTGTTTCCAGTACCTCCCACCCCAATTCCGATTTTGTATCGAGCGTGAGACGCGTAGTATGAGGGCGCGCGTTATCCAGGAGAAGAATCGCACTTCGTGCTGGAATGTTCCTCCGTTTCGAGCGATAAGCGAATTTCACGTGTGTTTTCAGAAGGTAAGGGTAGTATACAGCATTGATGGAACGTTGGGTGCGCAGGAAATCGACGTACAGCACGCCCCGCCGGTCCCAGAACACAGTAAACATAACCTTACCCGCGGACCTGGTTGTCTTCGCTTTGACTGGCGCCCCTTCCTCCTTCTTCCCCCACTCATTAGACGACACCTTGCTTTCGGGAGTGTAATAGTGTACCCATGTCTCGTCTGTAGTGAAGATACGCGTTAAAAAACCGTCCCCCTCCGCCTCGTATCGCGTCAGCAAGCGGCGACAAACTTCCAACCGCGAGTATTTTTGCTAGAAGTTCAACAGTTTAGGAACCAATCGTGCCGTCATTTTTCGATATGGAAGACGTTCGTGGATGATAGACTCTACACTGTCAATACTGATGCCGAGTTCAGCCGAAATGTCCCAAACATTAATCCTACGGTCCTCCAAAATGAGTTGTTCTACGCAACAAATGTTGCCTGGTGTAATGCTGGTTCGTGGTCAACGATCATGAGGCTCATTTTTGACGGTTTCGCGGCTATTCTTGGATGCTTTGGCCCATTTAAATACAGCAGCCCTACTCAAGCACTGACTTCCGAACTGATTTCGCAAACGCCATTTCGCAACGCAAACACGATTTCCGTGTTTTTAATGCCTTCCCACACTTAAAAACGACCCAGCTATCACATACTCAAGCCCACGATCTTCAAAACTTACATACGCACTATCTACAGCGTTCGTCTCGATAATATTTGAACCGCCCTCGTAGTTTCCGATATAGTCCCTTTGAGGGACTCAAATAAAATAGAAAAATCCCTTGCCGACCGAGCAGCTGCGTCAGAAGGCTCAAACAAATCCTACAAGTCCACTCAAGGTTTTTCCGAATATTGTCTTTCAAAACTATTTTGTAACGAATTGGATGATTACGAATTCGAGGTATACCTTCGACCGAATGATAAAGAATAAGGTCGGCGCAAAGATTTCAAAAATTTTGAGATTGTTGATGAAATGAATTCGATGCATAAAAAATATGCAATTCCTTCACCGATGTCTTATTTGTCCTTTTTCCAAGCTAAGCTAGCGTTGCACTCTATGTTGACGACCATATAATGACAGTTAATAACCATTTAATGACTTTGATTCTACGTATGTAGAACTTTTCCAAATTTTTTGTTTTACTTTTTGCTTCTTCTTTTGCATTATGATTTGAATCAATTGAATATTATATGAAAAATGCTAGGCTTGTGATAATTCCTCATTGATTCTGCTAGTTATTTACATTTTACAAACCCAAAATGGCGAATTATTGTGACGATCATCTTGTTTCTTTCCTCGTCTGTTCATTTTTAGACAGATAGGATGTGCTGCGTGTTTAAAGGACAGAAGCTTCTGCGCTATCCGATTCTAATTGACTTTAAATATTCTTTTTTCTGCATATTCTTAATTGTACCGTGAAAAGTTGTTTTTAATATGAATAATTTCAATAGCAATAATTTTTAATTTGAATAATTTCATAAATCATGAAGACGTCATATCGACTTTGAGAGAAAGATATCACATCTAACAGAGAAAGCCTACGAATGAAGAGAAGGGTTACGAGGGTTATTTATATCTCTGGCCTATGGCATTACTTGTGTCAAAAAAAAAAAACAAACCAAAGAAACCATTGTCACATTCGTACAATTTGACATTTTTTTGGGTACGTTTGACGTACGTAGGATGTTTGACGTAGGAGCGCCATTTATTTTGTTTATAGTAGCTTTTAAAAGTCGTCTTGGTCACGTGAAATAACTGATTTGTTGATCATTCAAAAAGTCAGTTCTTTCACGTGAGAGACGGATCCACCGGTCAATCTTTTACGAAAAGACTGATTCGCCGGTTAGTCCTGGTTTGACGCCCGACGACGTTTCTTGTTTCCTTCCAACAAAAATAAACTCAGCACACAACGATTTTCAACACGCAAAGATGCTGTTGAACCGTTCAAAAACCATGTTTTGGAGGTTCCTCGAACGGAGTGGAACAAATGTTTTGACAATTGGTTTGAACGAAAAGAAATGTCAACAGTAACCCACATGCAATCATAAATAAAGATCTGGCTAATGATCAACGAGATAATTATTGATAGATTTTGATTCATGACTACCAGCTGAAATATCGTAAACAATAAATCAACATTCATTCATTGCTTGAACATTCAGCAAAATAGTTAAGTTATCCTTTTTGAATGAATCAATTCAAAAACAAAGGTTATGAATCTAATTTATTCAGTAGCTTAGAACGTTGCGAACAAACAAAAACAAAATAAGTCCACCACTTGACCAAAAATGGATTCTTCTAGTTCTCTACCTACATTCAAGTCCACAACATTCTTTTTTCTTGAATAAACCATTCGAGAACACATTGAACTTCAACTATTTCAAAAGTGAAAATAAACAACAACACACCAGTTCTGAAGATATCCTCTCCATCAATTAATTTATTTCTCTTCGTCATGCTGTCAATGTTTGCAACTTTGCTTAACTCTTCAATTAAGTGGAAAAAATAGCGATCAGGATGATATCACACATCACCTGCACACATTCCTGCTTGTAGCGCGTTCGCAAAGATCCAGGCAACAACAATGTGTTCCCATCGCAAGTGATCGAAGCAACTTCCATTTTATACACTCGAAGTTGTCGATGACCATGCAAAATAAAATCGTTTAATATTATCATGTATATGTTGAATCTTTGGTTCATTTATTTCCTCTTGTTTATATTTTTATTTATCTTTTAACAATCCGCGCAAGCGACGGTCGTATGAGACCCATTCCTTTGAACACTTATTTCGGCTGCTTCATCGCCGTCCAAGATCTTCGATAGAGACGGTCTCATTATTTATCGGTTAAGAATAATTATCCTCAGCTGAATTGAACTCTGTGGATGAGCGAAGAAACGTTTGCGCAAAAAACCAAACTAACAAAATTAACGTATCACTTTGATTTATTGTGTTTAAATAAATATTCGCGGAATTCGCAGACTCATCACACGTTTTGGCCACCCTGCCTGATGTTAGAGGCGACAAAGACCATTCGGAATAGTTCATAACTAATTATTGATGTAATAATCATCGTTATTATGGGGTTGGAATATTGGAATCTGCAGACTGACTAGCTGATGCAATTCCGTGTAACCGTGTAACAAGCAGCTTATGAAATTTCTTCCTGATTACCAGTTTTCCCAAGTACAGCCCATTGATTTTTCAAAGACCAATTAAAATGATAAACTCACAATCACGGCTAAAATCTCCTCATTTTGTCGCCCATTAACTTCCTAACGACGAACAAATCACCTCCATTAAGTTAGCGCCTTCCTTTTGCGTCCCTGCTCCCTAATTCCCCGAAAGCTTTCACATTCCAACCGAATGTGAAAAGTAATCCCAAAGTAGACACTAAATATCTCACTTCGACTTTGATCTTCAAGGCTTAGATGGAAGCTTGGTCGGATATAGTCCACCCATTAAATTTATCTCGCAGGAACTATTCATCACTTGGAAGCATTCCCACACTTACCCAAATATTGATGCTGCTGCCACTGATGATGACGAGGATGGAATTCGAAGATGGGAAAACGTCTCAACTGCTGGCATTGAGACTGAGCTTCAAGCCAAAGTATCTTTTCTTGGGCTTAAAGACAAGGAAGCAATGCTCACACGATTTAAACCGATTGTAGTGGATTTGAGCATCCAAAACCTTTTTGTAGGCTTTACGGAGAGCAACTTTGCAGTTTAATCTGATTACATCGATTATTATCGGACTGCGGAACAAGCGTAGATAGTTCGCTACAATTCCTTCTTGTTGAGATTGTTCCCATCCGCCCCGAGTGTTGGATCGATCAAATTAAGATGAAAATATTTGCAGGTGCTTGTTTGAGCTCTAGTCCGACCCCGACCTGTTGTTTTGTTAACTTTACACACGATGCCGGTGACGAGGTCAATGGGACTTTCTTCCTTATCCGAACCAACAATCAAACTGGTGAAACAGGTGATGGCTAATTAGCCGTTCTCATGTTATCATAGAAATGGTTCCAGCTCAGGATGGAGTAACTTGTTTAGAATGTGTTGTTTTTACTTTATTGTTGCCGATGACGTAGGGATACAATCTATTGTTAAGATAAAGTAATTAATTAGAGACAACTGGTTTTATCTTTGCCTGCATAACGGTTGTTATAATTTAATTATTAATCAGAAGAAGTCGCAGACTCATCAACCGTTGTCCGCCGTGTGAATGTTATCAATCTTAGCGATAATCCAAATCTCATGAATGTTTTTGTTGATTACGTTGGGAGAGCATTTGACAAATGAACTTCCTAGCCAGGATCTTACAGATAGGACATTCATAATCTTAGCCAAAAAAGAGTTTTAATGGTAGTTATTTTCAACGATAATTTGTATTAGGCAAATACATTTTCAACATCTACCATAAAGAGGGAAGAAGGATTGATCCGGATATAAAAGAGAATATTTTCAAGAATTTGCTGAAGAGTTTATTAGATTAGTACGCATCTGATAATACAGTATCTGAATGAAATTTTCCTAAATTTTCATGAAATTTTAAACAAAATATCCAAATATACGTTGGCCATAAAAACTCCGAAGGCGCCCCGAAAAAAAATTGTTTTGCTTTGCATACTATGCCTCGTTACTGGATCGTTTAAGATAAAATATTCTAACGAGTTTTTAATTGGATTTTTTCTCGGATTTTTTTTTTGTCGTCAATTTTGATTTTGGAAAAAATTTGGCGGTTGCAAGTTAAATACGCCATTTTTACTAAAAAAAATTTTTTGTTATAAAACTAAATAGAAACCAATAAAAACAACAGCGTGACCCGATGATTTACGTGAAGAAATCACGTACAACATTTTAAAAGGATCTTAGTATTTGATACTTAGTAAAATACTTTTTCTTTTAAAAGATAAAAGTCATATACAAGAATTACTCTTAACTAAGCGATACAAGTCCGTAATTTTGCGAAAAAAAACCTAGAGCCACCATCAAGTTATTTCATATTATATTTTGTAAGTTTCACCTTGACCCAGTATGGTTTTGTTTGGTGGTTTGTTTGGTGGATTCCATACTTTGGAAACTTACGACTGTACTTTGACGCGCTATTTTGCTTACATGTAGCTTACATCACTATTCACAATATCAATCAAAAAGAAAATCAAAGAAAATTGCATTTTGCAATATCTGTGGATAAAATGTACCGCAATGATCTCGTGGCCAGGATGTTTGTTGTACTTTTGTTGTTTGTTGATTTCCTATATCTTACCCTTCCCAATTAGGCGTATCTGAAGGCGGTACGTTAAGTAGATGATTTTGTACAATTTTTTGAATGCAACACTATCCGACATTTCTCGGAAACTTCAAGAAGTAATATTTTCGCAAAAATATCACATTATTTAAAAGAATATATTTAGTTTGTTTATTTTCATGTAATATACAAAAGTAAAAAAGTAAACTAGCTTGCCAGACCTTCTGGACTCCAAAAAATTCTACTGAAATAACTTATTAGGGCACATTACTCAACTACTCATATTCGCAGTCAAAATTTTACTGAAATCTGGCAAACGCGATTTCAGAACGAACATCGGTCGATTTTCCATGGAACTACTACGTAAGAGTCGTTCCTTTTTTCGAACATGCGAAGCTTGTTCCTTCCCTCTGCTAAATCGCAAACCCACAACTTTATGTATCGATTAATCAGAAGCCGCAACTGTCCCGATCATAAAGGACATATCTTGCGTAAAAGACAGAAAAATAAAGCAGCCTTGATTGAAGCTTCTACATCAGCTACAATTTGCATTGGGTTTGAGAAAGCAACCATTGATTTTGGGAAAATTTTCAAAATGAGCTGTTTGAGGCTTTCGTTGTTGTTTTGATTAAATCCTCCGAAAAAAAAAATCCAATAGCTCGGCACTGTATACCGTTTTAAACTAATCTATATACTATGACTAGAGAATGAAAAGTTATAGTATATACTCTTGTAAGTGCTCCTTCAAGGAAGTAAATGTAAGTACTTTATTTAGCCATACATAAACAATTTCCGGCAAGCATGGAATGCCTTTCTGAAGATTGAGCATTGCTCATTATTCCGTTTTGCTCGAATCGTCGTAAAACACTATTACCTCGAATAAGTATGGCTGCATTTCGATAAAAAATACTTCAAACAAATGTTTAAACCCCTCGTCTCTCCCCCTGCATCCCTCCACTCTTCAATGCAAAGGATGTGCATTTGCTTTGCTCAGGAAAAAGTTATGTTTAGATCTAAAGTGAGGGCCAATCTTCACTCAGGGTACGAAATTCCATGAAAAATCGCGGAATATTTAGACCGGATCACGGTATCACTAAATTATTTCCAATCAACTGATAGTACCGTACGATTTTTTACGTACGATTTTTTATTATTTAAAATCGTTTTGGGAATCAAAGATCTGAAGTATGAAGAACTTGTAAAGAAAATCAAGTTTTTTGTTCAGGAAATCGATTTTATTATCAACTTGCTTACTGGATAATTAGCTACTTAACTAGCGATATAAGCTCGAACCACCACAATCACACCAAAAATAAATTTGGAAATTTAAAAAAAAAACACTTAAACTGTCGAAAGAACTGCTCGAACGTTCAAGAGAAGATGAAGAATTCCTGTCAAAAAATTCTGGTAAATTTTAGTCAGACGGCGGTTTTTTTTAAACAAACCTCATACACCATCCGCTCAAATCAGTTGTTTTTGTTAATGACTGCTATTGTGTAAGAGTCACTTTCACTATGCAGGATTTATCCATCAACAACAAAATTGACAGGGAGATTGTTACCAAAATTTTAAAACGAACGCGATTAACAATTATCAAATAAAGATTCTTTGTAACAATTTACATAATTTCACATTTTTACCATGCGAAATATATTCAAGTCTTTAGTATTCGTACAGTTTAAATGACCAACGTGTTGCATTATTTACAGAAATTTTTAAAAATTATCACATTCTATTAGCATAGCAAAAGCACAACAAGCAAGAACACTCCCGAAAGGCTTCTCGTAGAAAGAGAAAAAGCATGAGCGGCTTACCAATAGCTTCGAGAGGAGTTTCTTTGTTTAGCATGAAAATAAGAGAAAATGAAATCCAAGTGAAATTCCACTTTTTTTGTTCATCTTGTTAGATTGAGATTATGTGTTGGAGTCAGTTGATAAATGTGAACCTTGTCTAAATGGTAATATGCAAGGGCAAAATGTATATGTATATGTCAATGTATAATTGAAATTTAATATCTAATATCTTATATCGACTTAAACAAAAATCTTATTTAATCATCTTATTGAAAATTTTAGCTTTCCTTGTCCTGTAGATTGTTTTTGGCAAACTTCGAAAAAATTAATAAAATCTCATGCCAGCATGTAGTTGCCTTGATATTAAATGAGCAGCTATTTATGAAGCTAGCGCTATTCTATTTTTTATAATTAAAAATATTAATTTGCATTAAAATTTCCATTAATAATAGAAGTAATAAAACCTTCCCTTCTGGAAACATTATAATCAATAAAATTTTTCTACATATGACGACACACGTACCAAGGTAATTATGTTTATATTTCGTGTAGACCAAACAGAATTTAACGCCGTTAATTAATATTAAATGAGAACACTCCAATGCAATACTAACAACAAAAATATTTATGAAATTTTAAAATCTTCACTATTCAAAATAACGAATAAACATAAACGAATAATAATTTTGCGATATATTTTGATTGCATCATTCTATAAACATTGCAGTTTAAATCCAAACATAATACGTGCATATTAAACAATAATCAAAATGTGTGTAACATAACATTAAAAATAATTTCCTTTTTGCATTTCATTTGTCTGTCTGCTATCCATACAATCTTTCAGAACGAAAATAGCCTACTATTAACCATGGTCCGCCCTCTCGCCATTTATTGTTTGTCGCACATTCCATAGGGATTATACATATGTTTGTATGCAGTAGCAACAAATTACGCACAAATTGGAGTGATGTAACTTAATTCTCTTCAGACTTAGCACATTCAGCGATAAAAGTTAGTTCAAGGCAATAAATCTAAATAAATGTACTTTATGGTAGATATTTGCATTCAGGGTTGAAACAAGATAGATTACCCCCACGATGTACCGCATTATCTAATGGGCGCATTAAACGGATCTATTACATATGATGGAAATATTATTTCAAATACACGCCTTATTCGGGAAAACTTTAATTGTGGCGGTAAAGGTTCAAACTAACTATAATAAGAAATGATTCAGATTCTTCACTTGAAAATCTCAGTGAGCTCACAAACGAATTCACAGGCGAAAATTCATAAATGTCAAAAAAATCTAATGACCGCAAGGACATTCAAAATATAAAACATAAAATACATATATAATTAAGGCCAGAGACGGAAATCTACTACTCTGCTCTTTCTTGTTAGTCTTTATTCATGCAGTTTGGAAAAAATCGTAAAAAAATTAATTAAAATTCAATGGTAGCGACCAAAACGTAAATAAACAAACTCCAAATAACCAGCTCCTGGTTACTATATAGTTGAAATTCGATTGCAACTCCTAAATTTTGAACTTATTTTAACAAAAATTTGGTTGAAATTACTATTAAGATAATTTAGTTTAAAATGTATATTGTTTTGAAATTATTGTCTTCTGCTTATATAGAATATATTATAATTAGAATTAAATTGAATAATATATTTGATTCAATCGAAATGCGAGGTTGCATGTAACAAAACAACAAAATATAAGTTCATTGACAAATTCAAGGATGCAAATGTTAAATGTTGTTCCATACTGAAGTAAAATGCACATTTATTACTTCAGAGGAAAAGGACACAAGCAATTTGTAAAAGATTCAAGCTAGGCAAGCCTATCCGAATTCCAAAGCTCTTTATTCCTGTTAACCTATAATTCGTACGGAAAAGACCAATTAACAGGAGAGGGAGGTCGATCGGCTTGAAAGTTGAAAATCAACTGGTTTGGTTATGTTCCATATAACTAAAATATTTGAAAATGCTTGGCCTGGATTTGAGGACTTATTAATACACTTTATATTTGCAATAGACTGCTTACATTATTTACAATCTTTTCTTGATGGCGAATCCACCGATTCATTCATGTGCCCTTCACAGAGGACCATTTTTTTCGACTCCATTACCCGTGAACATAATATATTCCATGCTTCACTGTCCGTAAGATGCATTCTTGGTTTTATTTTTCACCTACTTTTCGCCATTTATTTTTATTTTATAAATTTATTGTACACCCAGTGTCTAAATTATCTATCGTGCCTTGCAGCCTTTAAGAACAGCCATAAAGAGTCTCCTTCTCACGCCACACGCAATCGCTAGCTTTCCTTCTGCCTCTTAAAAAATTTATACCGAGCTCCGGAGGAGTGTTATATCTTAGAGAGAATGCCTTATTTGTGATTGATCCTCGCGTTTCAGTTTTTATTTTCTTTCTTCCTTTCCCTTGTATAGCATAGAAACAAATTAAATACTTTTAGTGAACTCCTGGAAAAATGCTTTGTATACATTTTTTTTTATTTTAATCAATATTTTATTGACTAGCCGCCCTTTTGTACTTATAGCATATTGAGTTATTCAACGAAGTGACATCGATCAATATAAACAAATAGGCGGCTTCCACGACTTCTGCTGCTATATAATATATGGCTCCCCTGGGACCTAGTCCTAGACAATTGGGTCTTCTATCTCATTACCTGACATATTTTCACTCAAACCATAAAAATAACACAATTTAGCTTTATTTTATGCGCTGCTCATGTGTTATTCTGGTAGACAGGTACAATACAAGGAAGAAAATAAATTGGGCAGAGCACTTTGCAACAATTAGTACAACGCTATACTCGCTCGCATACAACCTTAGACGAAAAATAAACCGACAGTGATTTATATAAGCTACCATTTGTAAAAATATCCGGACGATTCGATGTCTGCCCTTATAATATTCATTCTACTTGAAAAGTGGAGTATCTCCTTTTCAAAAAAATGAGAAATATACGCCTCCTCCCGTTGTTTTCAAAAGATTGATTACAAATAATAACTGTAAATAACTATTTTATCGTACATGCTTCGGATATTTTATCGGATAACTTCAGCATGCTGCAGTGCAAGTGATTAAAAATATTCATCGATTAAAAAATCAGGCTTAGTTACGTTAAACGTAAAGTGATCCTTTGATAAAATCCAATTCCCAATGCTTAAACACTCAAAACTCGATTCGAATTCGTTGAACTATTTTTACGTCGTTTGAAAATTGACAAATCCAAAAACAGGAAAAGGGCTATAAAAATAAATACATGCTATGTGTGAAGTAAGACGTTCCGAAAAAAATGCTGCATCAAGGGAATTCCTGAAGAATTGTAGTTTATATTTATACCGGGAAGAGGACACTCCAACGATTTGATGCGGAGATGTAGCCGAAGTGTTTAACTTGAACACCTGCCTTGTTGGCATTATTCCACGGTCACCATAGAAGGGTTTGAAAAAACTTGTCAACCGCCATCCCCATGATCTAAAATTTCAGTCCCAGATCCCAATTTCGTTTAAGTTATCTGGCTTCCCGAACTCAACTGATAAATTCTCGCCGTACTTTCTAGCCTTCGAAACCAAAACCACCACGTTTCTGCTAAGGATAGACTGCTCATCGTGTGAGGGGCTGATACAAAACTGTCATGGGCGTTCCCCAACCCGTGTTTCAGATAAACCTTTGATCAGGACGAAAACAGTCCAACTGTTTCAACAGTCCAACTGTTTCTACAACCCGAGAAAAACTCATTTTTTGGTCCAGACGTTGGAGCGTGGAGATGTGAGGATAGAGAAAAAACTTTTTTTCACTTTCTTTTATGCATTAGCATGGCCTACCGCCAGTCACCAGGATGAATGTGCGGCATCCATACTTACATACCTAATCCAAATTGATGAGAAAATAGACAAGCACTAACACGGAGACGCTCAGAAATGCTAGTGGAAAGCCCAGGAAGAATCGCAAAACAGCATCCAATGACCTATCACCAAAATTTATTCTGAGCATCGGATCTGTCCTTAATCTACCTGAGCGTCATCTCACATATGTTTGTGGCGAAAGGGCAAAATTCTATTCGATAAACACACATATTCAAAACAAGTGTGGGATAGTGTTGAGTCAAGGAGGTCGGGGGCTCTAGAACAAGAATCAAAGAGCTCTAGAATTTGTTACCCTTTATTTTATATATATGTTATAGTCAACATGAAGAACAGTGGACTATGCGACGTTAAAAGTGTGTTCAAACAAGGATTTAGTCTAAAGGCGCCGATTTTTCTCTCAATATATTCAACCCTATTCTTCGCCCAGTTGAGAATGGTATACATAACCGAAAAAACCATCAAGCATAGCTAGTCTATTTACAAGGCGTTTGCATATAAAGTCGTACAAATTCCTCACACATGTATCATTTGTTGAGCATGCACTAGAAAGGTCGAATCCATTTAAAGCGTTCTATGCGAGAATTTAATATCCAGTCCGCAAAATATTTTCCATGACGACCAGTCCGACATGACCGCACATTGCACGAATGATTATTGAGATTAATTGAGACGATTATTGGCCATACGTGATTTGTTTGAATCAAGAGAGAAGATTTCAACAAGGAAACATGCCAAGAGCCTGCCCCTCACACTAGTACCATATAACCATGGGTTCAAACTCTACCATTCAATGCCACTTTGCAATGTAACCGATTGCTTTGAAAAGTAAACTGGACTCAATTCCAGCATACACTTTCTCCTATCCTTCTCAATGGCTCTACCTATTAAGATGACAACAAGAACGGACAATAACGGCAACATACCATACACATCTTCTGAGATTCGAACAAATAAAAGATTTTGCCAAGTTATGATCTTAAATTCAAATTCACTCATAGACATGAATCGTCTTGGCTGTGAAGTTTTCCGTATATTATTGCATGCGAGCTGCAGATTATTGAACTAAGCCCGAATGGAATCTCGTCCTCAGAAGATGATACTTCCTTGTTAGATACTAATCGATGCAAATGTGTTTTGTGAGTGAACATTGCACGTAATGCAATCACTGAGAACATAGAAGTAAATCATTTGAAATTAGAAGGACATCAGACAGAATAATGGAAATTTAAATGACGAGACTCAAGCGCACTTCGGTTGCCAGTTCCGGGTTCTGCAAAATTGAAAGTTAAATAAGTTGAATAGAGTGCAGGAAACTAGGACGCAAGAGTGCCTAAAGATGTTGGTATGTACTTGGAAGTGGATGCAAATATGACTAACATTTAATCTAATTAGACTACAAATAAGGGAATATCAAATTTTTCTCCAAGTTCGTGGAAATTGTAACGTAGAAACAAGCCAAAGGCATAAGATGTCCTTTGGAAAAATTCCTCACTGCTTGGACCAGAATAAATCATCAAACGAATTGTAAAACAAGGATCATTATGTAGGTATTACATGAAAATAATTATCCGCTTACCATCGTCCTTGTTTTGCTACAGAGACAAAACTGTCGTTGCCATCAAAGAAATAATTCAAAGAAAACACATTGATCTCGTTGACATTATTTCCTTGAAAATTTTGTAAATTATTTAGGAGGATTTTTCCTTATATTTTGTTTTGAAAGTACTTTGCAAAAAAATTCACAAAATATCATTTATTCTCGCACGTGCGGGCCAAGTTGGCAACATGTTTCCTGTTCCAAAGCATTTATAGTGAAGCGCTTCAGAAGTAATTTGTTGAAAAGCTACAGCCAATGATTGAATTCACTAGGACTAGACTAGATTTTCCTTAGAATCCATGTTTCCCATTGAATTTAATACATCCACGTGTGGTCCATTCAATACACGTTTTGAGTTATTACTGGAATCTGTGTTGGATTGTTCAAAAACGCAGCGACTCCTTGTTGAATAAACAAAGCGAACCTTTGGTTTTGGGTTAAATAGTATCTTTATGGTAATTATATCAAGGACATATTGTTAACTTAACAACAAACGAATGCAAACAGCAATCATTTATTCACATGAATCACCTACCAAATATCCTGTGATAAAATCATGACCAGATAATATCGTTCTGTAGTCCGTCATTCTCTCTCCTCACAACTTCCAAGCACCAGATTATTATTATTTAAATTTGTTTTGTCGGTATAAATTCTCGGAAATTTATTTGTTTATTTGCATGGATCGTGTACATTTGAAATGTCTATCGTCGAGATAGTAAATCGAGTATATATATAATAGGTACAATACGATGTGGCCCGCGGAAACTTTGTATGGCTTAATCAAATTTTTTTGCAATATAATGTTGCACTGCACATTCAGATGTCATACTGTCATCCACATATCCTTTTTCTTACTTCCTTACATATGCTTTTTTCTGACATTTTTTACTTCTTTTTCGCTACCGACTAAACACCTCCCTTGACACACCGAGAACATAGCCTGGAGCTGTTCGTTACATTACTTGGGACTAGGTCTCTTTCCCTCCTTCTTTTCCTCCAAAAACTAATTAGAGTGATATTAAGGATAATTTGACGAAATAAGTAATATTCAATACTAATTTGAATCGAACGCCTAGTTGTACCCAGAAAGTGACACGCATTTTTTTTGTGATTTGCCATTGAGTGGTTGTTAACAATGGATAAAACTGAAATTCGTGCAGTGTTAAAAATGTTCGATTGAAATATGTTCCTAATAAACAAGTTTTTCAAAAATTGCGACATTTATAAGGAAATTCTCCGTCATATTCGACAGTGGCAAGTTGGTTTGCAGAGATCAACCGTTAGGCAAGTTGGTATGCAGAAATCAACCGTTGAAAAACATCAATTCAAGATGACTCTCTTTCGGGCCGTCCTTTGGCGTCTGTCATCTAAGAAATAACCAAAAAAATTGAAAAAATTGTTTTGGATGACGGTCGTCAGACAGTACATTTTATTGCTGAAGAGCAAGGAACATCAATAGGAAGTGCAAATAATATTTAACATTCGGAAATGAGAAAGTTGTTCGCACGTTGAGTTTCCAGAATGCTCACGGACGAACAAAAGCAATTACGACACACGATTTTGCAGTGTTTATTAAAATAATTTTAACAAGATCCCGACCGCTTTTAAGCTCGATTCATAACAGTCGAAACATTGGGTCAGTGAAGCGATCCTGAAACAAAACAAGAAAAAGAAGATTTTTTAAAATGGGAATACTAGGTCTGGATAAAAGACGATTATGTCGAAAAATCAAAATATAAAGGGTTTTCTTTAAGGGGTGCAGAACTTTGAAATGAAATAAAATACGGATTAATTTTGATCGCCATAAGATTGGTTTTATTGGAAAGATAATTACCTGTGTTATAATTACCTGTGCTATTTTTTGAATGAATATGATTTTGGGCATGTTTGGGCCGTGGCAGGCGCGGAGGAAGCCCAAACCAATTTTCGACTACTCTAATCGATGATTGGGGCCGTTTCTCTTCAATAACGAGGTCACGAGAGGTCACGAGATAACTTCCAAATAGTCAATCGTCACGGGCTTGCCGACGTAGGCAACTGATTTGCCATTTCTCTCAAGAAATTGTCCTGCGGGGTTAAATCTCAAGATCTTGCAAGATAATTCACAGGTCCAAAACAAGAAATGATGCTCTCATCAAATGGTTCTTAAAATAAGTCAATGGTTGCACGAGCTTTATTGCATGTCGCGCCATCCTGTTCAAACCAGGGGTCTCCTGCATTACGGCGAGTCCATCCGGGAAGAAGATAGTCATTTAACATGGCTTAATAGCGGTCACCATTGATTGTTATGTTATTTCCAGCAGCATATAGACACATGATTTCACCGGCTCAGAAAGCACGTCAAACAGTGACTTTCTCCTGATATTACGGTTTTTGGACAAGCGCGTGGTTGTTCATTACTCCATTTGTGGCAGTTTTGTTTATAGCATTCAACCAGAAATGAGCCGCATCGCTAAACAAAATTTTATTATGAAATTCGGGACAGCAGCAATTTGTTCTTGGGTACATACACCATATCCACGCCGTTCCCGGTGTTCGTTTGGTTTCAATTCTTGCAGAAGTTGAATTTTGTAAGCCTGGAAATAAATATTCTTCTTTAAAATCTTCCAAAATGTAGATGAGCACAGGTTTAACTGTTGAGCACGATGTCGAACGGACTCACATGGGCCTTCATCGGTACTACGCACTACAGCTACTTTCATTAAGCACTGTACGACGTCCGGATCGATGCATCTTATCAGTGAGAGTAAATGTGATGGTGAAAAGATCCATGGTGAACCGAATAAATTGTTCTGATTGGCGATTATGTCAGCCATGAAATTGACGACGTCCGAGGTGAGTTTCTAGAACGGAACAGTTTTTTCTCAAAACGAATCTGAACGGTTTGCAAGCATTGCTCCGGCGTCAACAACCTGTTCATGTTTAAATTCAAAACCAAACTAACAATAAAACACATTACACTATACGTAGCATTAAAAGTATTGCCAACTTAAAGTTCTATGGCTCTAAAAAAACACACTTTACATTGAATAACAGACTTGGAGAGGAAATGCACATTTTTAACTGAAGTTGTAAATTATGATAAATTCTACGCAATAATCTCTTCTACATATTGTAAATACTGTTATTCTCTTTTTTATTGTCAACATTCCGAAAAAGTTTAAATTTCTGAAAACAAGTTAGCATCATTGATTGAGATGAAGTTAAACTTAGGTACGAGAAATACTCCTGACATTGATTCGTTCTCAGTAGTAGTTTTCAGTGTTCAACGCGCGAATATCAATATTTCTTGCTTTAAATAAAACATTTATAGTTGATGCATGTCATTCAAAACGATATACGTAAAGTGCTTTTTAATCACAACCAATCCGTATTTAATTTACTTAAATAGGAAAGTCAATTGGCTTTTTACAAGTCAGCTACATTTTTAAAGAGCTTTAGGGCCCGTATAACCTTTTATAGAGTCACATGCATTTTATTCGATTCTTCCTCAAAGCATCTGTTTGAACTTCCCGTTCCATTGACATAGATTAGATGTCTCGGAACGGATGAATAGTTACATTCGCAAAAGAACTATTTCCATTCCTGATGTAGGGAATTACCTGACTACAGAGTGTCCCTAGCATACAAAAAAATTGAAAACATTGCAGGTTCACAAAACGATTCTAGTGGAGCCAGTTTTCATTAGGGAAATGAAAGCATGATTTTGCTGCTAGCATTCTGCTCATTTTATACAACGTATCCTTGTGCCCCAAAAAGTAGTTGACGTTTTGACTACGACTGTTCCGACGGTAACTTTACAAAGAACCTGCACTTTATGCAAGTACGAATGTCGTATTAGACGGACGAGTACTCTCAGTTGAATTTTCATATCAGTTCTGGATTCGTTATAACGTCCCTCACATGATATGAAACCCGCTTCAATTTTCGCGAAAAACTTTACTTTATCGTGTGAAGAGTCCAGATTGCCTTTCATTCAGATAAACGTTATGTGTACTCATATTCGAATGTGTAAACAACCTGAAACGGACCCATGAGGACTTTTTCCATTCACTTTGAGCTGCTTGCTTTATTGCATTTCCGAAAGAGATTGCTTTATGAGATTGTTATTTATTTGTGATTTTTTTACTGCGCTAATCTTAAACCAAAGAATGGTATTTGCAGGAGACGATTGTTCAAAGTCGCTGCTTTTCTTTGAGTCTATTTTTATTATGTAGCTGGATACCACTAGCATTGTCTTCGATTTTATTGATTATCGATTTTATTTTATCTCTATCATTTCCTTGGAACCTAATGTTCGAATGGCTCGTCTTATATGCAATCGATGTGTCAATAGCTTTATAGTTGAACTATTAACAAAATATTCCAGGAGAATTGTTCTAGTACATTAAATTGACAACATTTTTACAAAAAATTAATCCAAAGGATATGAAAACAATAAAATGGTCATTTGAAATATCTATCGAATACACAAACCATGAGTAACAGTACTGCAAGCGAAAGAATGTAGTAGACTTTCAAATCTCACATTTGAGGTTAGCGTCCAAAGGTCTAAATCTTTCGATTTGTGTTTTCTTAGCGCATTTCGCGAAACTTAAGCTTGAATGAGCCAACAATTGAGATTGGGACAAGAGCAATGAAAAAATCAATCTAACGAGCGCTAAGTAGTGAGAATTGAACGATCGAAAATGCCATAAAGAAGTTTGAGATTAATAGTCCAGAAGTGAAATCAATGTTCATTTGTGCTTTCTAGCGAGTGGAAACTGGTTTTCCTTTTTCGTCATGAGTCAACGTTCTTAAGACTTAATTCTCATTTTTGAACATTGCAAAAATTCAAGTAGGTTTCTATCTAATCGATCTAACTGTACGGAATTTCGCTGGAAACAGGTTACGCCATACTGAGAATCAATTTTCCGTGGCATGTACAAGTTCAAATTGAATCGATTAAGAAAATAAAGAAAATCATAATTAAAACGTGTAAGATGAAATGTTGTGTTAGGTATTGAGAAACGGAGCTGAGATTATTGGATTTTCACTACAGTCCATTATATTGAAAATAGCACATGGTACGCAGAAGGTATTGCAGGGCTCTAAGATGCTAAGCAGTAAGCTCTTACCAAAGCTTGGAAAGGAAAGGGATGGAAGGGTTATCTCTCACAAACATATGTTTATTATGTTCCTCAGAGTTTTGGATACTCGTATAATCTTTGAATAAATCAACTGTTAAAAGCAGAAAGGGGCTGGCGAATTTCATATATTTTTTCATTGTATTTTCAAAAAATTATAAAAACAATCCAATTTAACGGGTAGGTGGTGAAGTATATTTTAGTTTATTCATTACTTGTCTATACTCCGTTTTTTGTTTGACAAAGATGGAAAAGTATTTTTGTTTTTGCTCTCCGACCGTCTTATTCCTTGTATTGTACACGGTATTGGGGTTTCATCCTCTGGGACTTTCAGGATATTTCATCCTCGAACACAAAACCAATCACCGATGGTGGCACACCCCCAAAACGCGTATGTGGACAATACAACGAGAGAGACGCGAAACGAGATTAAAAAATAAACAACTTTATTCGTTAGTCCAGGGTTACTACAACCTTGTTTAATATTTCAAATTGATCTCCATATTATTTGCTAAAATACCTAGGCTCACGAAAAATATTCAATTTTGACGGATTTGCATAAGTGACTTGCATCACAAAATAATAAAATTATATTCAAACTCATTCTTTTCATAAGACTTAAGTAAACAATAAATACTTAGAATTTCAACCGATTCTTGGACTAGTGGTCTAAAATTCAAGGAGAGAGCAACATTCAACAACTTTTCGAAAAAAAACCAACAAAAATTACAAAGGAACATCATCATGGAAGTGGTGGTAACCAAAAGGATAACGGCGCAAACGCAAAAAATATCAGTCAGTAATATAAAGTATAAAGTCATAAAATAATATCAATTCTAATAATTCTCTCTCGGAGAAAGTAGGCGTTCTCTGCCCAGAAAATGTAACGGGAAAAATGATGCAATCAAAAGACAATTAGAACTGTGTGTCGCATTACGTACGGACAGTTCTTCTCATAAAGAAGGGCATGATGGATCGCATGGTGAGGGAGGGGGGATCTCTGTAACAGCAATCCATCCGTGCAGAAAGAGGGATTTTCCTTAACCTGAAGGCACCGCTAAGCGATGATTAATGAGGCCTAGTTCGAAGTAATGTGACAAACAGTTCCAGGCTAGGTTCGCGGCGTGACGGGGGAGGTGTTTAGTCGGTAGTCCGGTAGCGGGAGTTCGACACTCAGGGCGTACGCAGCCTTCACCTCCCAAACAAAAAAAAAGGAATATCAAACGCAATATCTACAATACAAAAGGAAACACAGAGCTCAGAAATGTTGAGAAACAGCTTGATTTCATTCCTTTGTCCAGGAAACTTAGTTTTCATAATTGTCAAAGACAAATATGCAAAAAAGGGTTACATAAAAATTATATGAAACGGACGAAACAAAAAGCCGAAGATAATTTCAGAAACACAGATTAACATCGTTAAAACAGCGTGGAAAAACTTCTTCCATTCGGACTACCAAGAGAAGATGGAAAAGTGGAATCTTTCGTCGTGAAAACCCTTTTCTTAGCCGTGAACATGTAATGCTGATACACAGGTTTACACTGAGGAGCAATGGCTAAAGCAAGGAAACACTACGCCTTGGATCTTTAAAAAATGCAGAATATTCAACTGCGTAGGCTGTATATGAAAATAGACGGTATACGGAAAATTAGCGTTCGAGTAGATGAGCGATTCGTAACAGTATTCGGCGACCTAAAAATTTTGGCAAGAAGAAGACAAAAGGACGACTAAGGGCTGTAAGTCGTCGATCTGCGATAACTGCGCGAAAAATCGCGGCAAAGGCGGAAGTTGAACCGAACATAAGAAATGTTCGAAATGTTATAACAGCGGGATAATGTGGCAAGCGCCGAAAATTGCTAAAAATCGCTCTTTACAGAAAAGCACAAAGCAGCCGGGCTAGCCTTTACCAAAAAGCATTTGCGTTGGAAGAAAAATGGGGGGTATTACTTTGACTGATGAAAAAAAATTCAATTTCGAAGGAACCGAAAGTTTCAGCTTTTATTTCCATAATGTTTTAAGGGTATTTCCTGTCTTTAACTAAAGAAACGCCAATTCTGTGCAGAGACAGCACCAGACGTCTTCTATCCTCCTATGCCCAGAAAAAGTTTAATTTACATGCCAAACATTTGGACTGCTTCCTACAGCGCATCCAAGAAAAACTCTTGGAATCGAGGAAGAAGAGTAAGAATTAGCATTTCTTGACACACATGTATTAAAAAATTATTGCGACGTTTTTTTATAGAATATTTTTTCGGACATGGGCTTTTCTTGGAATGATAATAAAATCAAAAAAGCCGAAAAAAGCGGAGCCGCAGCTGACGGTGTTTGCTGTAAACCATTCAGGACTAGGGTATTGCATGATGTTAACAAATTTCCATTTATTACTAGCAATGATTTACCACATGATATGTGTAAATCTGAAACGTAATGAAGAAATGTTTTTGTAGTTCGTCCTGAACAATCGTCGAAGCTACTCTAATTAGCCATACTGTATCGGAGGTTTCTCCATATCAAAGGTTTTTAAAGGAGGTTTCTCCATTTTCCCCAAAGTTTCTGCTGTTAAGTGTCCAACAGATATCTTAGATGGATTTCGTTATCACATGGGTAGTCGAAAGCTTGGTCCCGAAATTGAAACTGACAGGTTGACATAAGACCATATTTCTCAAGAATCACCTGTGTCGCTCGGTTCAGTAGAATGTCTTCTTGGTTTCAAGCATTATTGAAGGATTGAAGGATAGTTTTTTTGGATACAAATGGCTTGTCCCGTTTGTTACACCGGGAAAGGTCAAGCTACACGCTCACATTACACGGAGTTCGAGAATGTAAATTGTTCAATTTGTTCTTGAGACGCATTTCATGTAGTCTTCAACATATTGTTGATATACATTAAAACATTTTTTGTAATTGGAACCGGCTTACTCAAGTTAGTAATTGGTCGTGGCTGCTGTGGAACTAACCTGCGTTTTCGATCCTGTGTTATTTTAGTTTCCTTTATTGTGAAGTTGCTATGATCTCCATACAGGATAATTTGGTTCTTATATTTTTAATCTGCTTCTGCAATAAATGCTCCAAAGTGTTCAAGGAGCTTGTACTCCTTTTCAAGAATCAAGACTTGATTTTTTTTTAAATCTGTGAAAGCAATCGTATTTTAGCGTGATCCTTTACAATTCTGTGCAATGAAACAAAATGTGATCTATTGTGTCTGTGTTAGAATATGTGCATCGATCTGAACTCCTTTTTTTTGCTTTGGAAGACCCTGAATTATTATAGGCTCTGTTGGTTATAAGTCTATTAACAATCTTAATTTGGTTAGGGGGTTTTTCATAATATAATACCTTTTTCCGCTTGCAATCAATCACTATTTGTTAGATAAATTTTCTGTATATGAACTGTAATTTCTATGTTTTATTTCTATTCTGAACTTTAGAAAAAACATTGTTGAAAAAATTGAAATTCATGAATACTTCATACATTTCTTCCAGATAAAAAAAGCATGTGGAACACCAGAACTGCTTCCAGCTAAAAATTCATCTAATGGCGAATCGCGATCAACACAAATTTCGAATGTTAAGTGGTCAACGCCTCCAGATCCACAATTCATCAATTTCCTTTCAACTATTGAAAAGTCCCGTTACTTCTACTCAAAAACAGGAGACAAGTAAGTAAATAGAAATATTGAAGGCTGATTTAAAAGATCCTTTGATTTATTGTAATTCTTTCGAATCACGGAGAATATAAGGTTATTTACTATGTCCTGACCGATCAATAAATACAAATAAATTTTCGGGGCTCAATTTGTGAACATTTATATAAACGTCTAAATAATATTCAATTTAATCCTTCGAATGTTGAATGAACGAAGTTGAAATCAAATGCATTTGTAGTGAATCAACATAAAACTTTCCAAGAATTAGATATTTCGAAAGGGATTTGAATATTGATGATGATGAAGCTCAGTGCCTTTGCTCCTAGTTGCCCAGATAAGTAACTACTCCCCTCATTCCCGTTCGCATCTTTGGATGAGAACTGCTGCAGCTGGAGCCCCAAGTGCCATTCCGTAGAACAGGAATTGTTCCCAACAGCTCAATTCTCCATTTCGATTCCTAAAGCAACACTTGCGTTTGTTTACGGAAGAAGCGAATGCATAATTAAAATGTCCTTCTTGCAAGCAATCGATATGAAGATTGAAATACTTACAAGTTGCGGCACGGATGCGTAGTTACAAGACAAGAGCCTGTGCACCCCAGACGAAAGAGTCCTTATAAATGCAACTATAAGCGTATCAACACTGGTCGTATTTTCCATTATGTTCAATCTGCTTGACAAAATTTTTAATTTAGGAAAATTTCACATGAATTTTTAAACAGGATTTGTTTTGTAATTTGAAATGTCATCGCGATGGGTTTTATGACACTATTTTGAAGTTGGGAAATATATTGAGCGTAGCCTACATACTTCGAAATTCAATTCAAACCGAGGGCAATTTAGTTGAAAGTCATTTTGAGACGGACTCGCTGTTGTGGAAATATTTAAAGATTCTAAGCCCAAGCAATTTCCTTCTGCCCAGCTATTCGTGGAAATTTTACTTTCCAGAAAATTTATTCATTAGATTTTCATGATTGGGATCGTTCCGATTAACGAACACTTCAAATTGTTGTATCTCGGTTAAGAATTTACATAATACAATTTGTTTACTGACTTTGACCATTTCGAAGTTAAATTATGTATTTGCACACAGGTTATATATGCTAAGAATGTGCCTCCGTTGACAGCTTATCCTTTTATGCTTCATTGAAATTATATTAGAAAATCATATAATCCTGTTCAATTATAACCAGGAAGAAATACTTTGGATAAATTCGTTTAATATTTCAGTAATATTTCAATATAAATCAATGTTTCAGGGATTCATTGCAAAAAGTATTGGGTGTGAGCAAACGATTTTCCGATATCAAATTTTACAATTTTTTCTAACATTCATTTATACAAACTCAATCATAGACAAAATTACATTTACTATGACTTGTCTCTGACGTTCTGGAAATTTCTCTATTCCCCTTTTGCTCACAGGAAAGGAATTTGCGATGTGTTGACAATTTGGCGCTCTGCGCGAGCTTGCTCGACTCATTTAAAATCAACCAGTAATCTGGTTGTGATGGAGATCCTTTCAGCATTTACTCGCATCTGAAAATCTTTCATTCTATATTGCAACACGCTCCAACAACCGAACCGCATCATTTTCGCGTGGGCTGAAGGCGATTATCGCTAGAACTGTCAATTTTTGACACATTGCAAGGACTAACCGAAATAGCAATTTTCTAATCCCTTATATCAGAGTTAGAATTTAAATTTTTATTATTATTTATTTATTATTTATTTTTTATTTTTTTATTTATTTTTTATATTTTCAAAAATTACAATTATTTTGATCAATCTTGTCGTTGATGCCGTCGGTACTGAGAATTTTTTCGATTTCGTGCTTCTTTTTTGTTGACCTTTTTTTACATTTTCTTGGCCTCATTCACGTTGGCCTCGTTTCCGACCACTCACTAGATGGTTTTTTTGAATTTTCTCTTCTTGCATCTTCCTTGATGTCTGAAGAGACAAATTCGTTTCTTTTTACTCTTTACTTTCTCTATGCAGTCTCACAACTTCCTCAATTATGAAGCTTGCATTGAATGTCAATTGTCACCGCTCAATCAGTTCTCGATCCCTTGAGTTTTTTATCACCCATAAGGACAGCTACAGTTGGCTCTCATTCGATCCCATTTTTACCGTTACATTTTAGTAACGGTAGGACCTCGGGCATGTCCATGTTTTTGGCCGCAAAGTTCATACACTTTGTAATTTATTTTTTCTTTCAAATGAAAGATTAGAATTTGTTCTAATCTCGATCAGCAGCTGGTCTCCAAATTATTACAAACCTATTGAGTTTCGGTATAAAGATATTTATTTAATATTTTATAAGATACTGGCATCTTAGACATTTCAAGTAATTAATTTTTCAAATGTTTAACATGAGTACCAGTGATAACTAGGCTTTATCTTGCCCTTTCACTATGTATGAAGTTGAATTATGCAATAGAGGTCCTCCCTGCCCTACACGAATATAGGAAATCTGGCCGGCCCTAAAATCTCCTTCTTAGTCGCATCAAATCAGAAATGATAATGTTTCAGCCAGGAATGGTTCTTTATCGTATATGGAATAATCCGCCATGGGCTCTCCGTGATGCAGATCAAGTTGTGTGAAATCTGCATCGTTATAATCACAACGGCCTAGAATTCACACAATAAAACGCTTTACTAGCTCTTCTGTGAAGTTCAGTCATCGAAAAATGTCACAAATGAGAAAGTTTGAGAACCCTGTGTTTGCAACAATTCACACACCTACTTTTGTAAAGGATATCTCACCATAGAGCTCTGTACTATTGCCGCTTTATATACAAGGACTTAATTTTTTCCTTTTAAAACATAACATTGCCCCAATCGTCCATTCTGTTAAGTGCAACAGCTCCACAAAAGACCGCCAAAAAAGGATACGAACTATAAACAAGACTGAGCTTTAAAGAGTAAGAAATATACAATCCACACAATCCTGCGTTGCATTTGAAGTACAAGCAGCAATTACCAAATTACCAAATTAAAATTAAATTAAAAAATTACCGAATCGAAATGCGATCAAAAATATCTATCAGAATACCAACATCCTTTGATGGTAAACGCAAACATAGCAGGGCATAGACTCCTTCCTTCTCACTAATCTTGTATGGACATTAAAATAAAATTTGCACTAATGAATTTTTATAATCCATGCTAATAATGTCTTAGTGATTCGTCTTAGCAATGAATGTCCTTAAAGGCTTTTACTATAGATTTACCCGAAATTTCTTTAATTTCAGCTTATGTGAAGAGGGAGAATATCAAAGAAATGATCAACATTGCTGGACTGGCGATAGTATAGGAGATTACACAAAACATGTGCTTCCAACTGGTCTGGATAGTCAACGATATAATCCTGAAATCCCACTAGTAACCCAACACTCCTTCCCTCAAGCTGCCACATTAAATACCTTAGTAGATAAACTAATCAAATTACGTTCGACAATTGTCAATACGGTAAGTTGAATATGAATATACATGACAATATTGTGTAAGCCTTTGGTAGAACTAAGTTAAAAATCAAATGTTAACCTAGATTTGTTGATGGAACTTTGTAATTTTTACATTTCAGTTACCATCAAATTCACGGTCATACTCTGACATTCAAAGTGATATGGCGCGACATGATGAAGAGGGTTCAGGTGCACGAGCTGATGAATTCGACGATGATGATACAGCTGGTTCTGGATCAGGATCAGGTAAGAAAGTGTTAAATAATGGCAAATTTTTTTATTTCATTCACTCAGTGATACCTTTGGAAAAACGATTCGTTGTAATTGTCAAACTCCTTCAGTGAGATACTATTGACTAGCATTCTCAATGTTTGCCTTGCGATTTACCCTTCAACGTCCTTTTTGGGGAGGGGGACCGATTTTCCTCCATTCTTCATAAAGGATCCGTCCGTTTCAGTTTATGTAACTTTACACAAAGAGATACAGATGGTTCGTCAAATCGTCGCCACTCTGAGCCTTCTTCCATAGAACTGTATATTTTCCGGAGTACTTTGCGTCGAATATGACAATTTCCTTCTCACGTTCGACAAGGTTCATGCTCCACTTCCACACAGCAGCGCTGACTTCACTAATGTTTAATAGATGCGAAGCTTGTTTAGTCTGTGTATAAACTTCGACCTTAGTATGGAAAGTGCGGAGGAATAAGCGTTACTTGCGGCTCTATATGGTGTCCAGTCTCGTCCTTTTCGTGGCCTCGTTTAATCAGGTTGGCTCCAAGATACGCAAAATTATACACGTTATCAAAGTTGCAGTCTCCTAAAAAATATCTCCTCTTTAAAATAAATTAAAATTAATTTTAATCAACTGGAACAACAGAAAAAATGCTATAATATAAAGTAACCCTAAAAACTATCTAACATTGGCTCCACTACTATCAATTATCAAAAACTTCGATTTTATCTCAACACTATATATCAGCATATTTCGTGTTCGCCAAGCGTTATAATTCTCTTTGTTGATCTGGCGCCAACCATTTAGAAGGCAGGCACGAATATCTGAAAGGAAGTGCATCTTTTCCTCCGCAATCTCAGCGGAAGACAATTATTTGATTCCCTATGCGATAGGGTTTGGAGGGAGGATTGAAGACTGTCATTGACTCGTTAATCCTGATGCAAATCTTTGTATGGCTCTTTTCCAGGTTATCATCGATAAACTGCTAACTGCCGAAGCTATTTCCTCCATGGATTAGAAAATTAGAAAATGAATTTGACCATTCGAGTATGAATGTTTTGTAATCTGACGCTTGCAAGCATAGCAAAACTACTAAAACCCGCTCATACTTTGCAGTGAGCTTCCAAAGAAAGAGATAGGAAATGCCCATGAAGCGAACAAAGCGAGCTTTGCGAGATCAAGAGCTTGCAAATTAAGCGTCGTAGTTGAGTGGAGAGAGATTGCGAACCCTTTTTTTCTGAACTTCAATGTAAGAATTAGTTTTCCAGCGTTATAGAACATATGAGTTCTTGTGTATGAATACACAATTTAAGAGAATATTAATGCGCAACTCACAACTCCATCGTCTTTATTACCTATCTTCAAGTTTTGCTCACAAATACCATTGAAGCTGCAAAATTTCGGTCGAATGTCGCTTGATCGGAAGTCTCTTAGTTTTTGAGCGTTTTTATAGCTACGCTACGTTTACAAGTTATATCGTCGCGATAAGTTACCTTCTGCGGAAAGCGGTGATACTCAGTCAGACCATTCGCTGGATCTTTTTTAACTTCTTAAAGGGATTCTTGTCGGCTGCCGGATCACCAATAAAAGGTAGTTATTGGTGCTTGCGTATGATCGCGACCGCTCGTGTTCATGCTACAATCACTCTTCCAATGAATGCCCTGCTCCTGCAACATGAAATATAATATTTGCTATCGAAGCAATAGCAAATCAAAAAATATATCCTTATTGAAATGGATTATGTTTTCTTTTCACAGGTGAACTCACCCCACCACCATTCGATGGGGCTGTTAGCCCGACCAGTCCTTCAAGTAGAAGTGAAACAACAGCCGCAACAGCATCATTATCGTCCTTCGTTAGTGTCTTACAAGTCCTAGTCGTTTATACAATTGTCTCATTTCTATCGCACTGAAAAGAACATTTTTCGTTCCCGATGCGTTGCAGCCCAATTAATTAATTAAACAATAAAAAATAAATGAGAAATTGAAAATAGGTCGCAATCGGAACGAGCAGTGAAACCAAACGTAGTTGAAGAGATTCAAGCAAAACCAGATAATTCACAATAATCAATTGTTCTATGTACATTCGTATGTGCATATGTAGGCAACAGTATGTATGTCGAGCACAAAAAAAAAATTAAAATAAAAAGAGAAATAAAATGATTTGTTAAAATTCGCTAGGAGACTCAATAGAAAACAAAATATTCAACTACTCCAGCTACTACTTATTGCCAGATAGAATTACAAAATGCGAAAGTAATGACACGAAGTTATTTGAAGGATGTGAAAGTTAAACCTGAATCCAGTGTGCACATAAGTTTTCAAGGACCGTTTGTGATCGTGATAACTACTTGTTAGATATGTTGGCGCCAATGCGAACGACTAGAATGGCAATCTAAGTAAATCTATCTTTCTGTTTAGGAAAAAACCAATGAAAATTTATTAATTTATGTTAAAAGTAAAGTGAAAAGAAATAATATTGTATATTGTAAATATTTCCTTATTATTTTATTATTATAATAATAAAATATTACATAATATTATATATTAACACTATCTTGTAAAATGTTTAGGTATAAATAATGAAAAATTGAAATAAATATGACGTAAAGCTTAAAATGAAAGAAATCCATGTGTTGTTTCTTTGCCTGTTGTGATGAAATAAAACAAAACAAATTTTCAGATAGTAGGAATTTACGAAAATTTATTCAATAATGCCAAGAAAGAAGTAGTCAAACCTCTAAAATAATGTTCATTTAGTATTGCTTCTAACGATTAGTCCGTAGCCAATATCTTCCAGCCCCCGAAGGGCAAACGTTAAACAAAATTACATTTACACTAGCTTGAGTGACTAATCCTTTTTTTTTTAATTATTACGTCTATTTATGTAATTCGTTCGACTGCATATTTGGCTTCGAAATCAATCCTTGAACAAAAAGCCTCGAAAATAAGTTGATTGATTGATAAGGACAGTGAAATTCACAAATATTTAACTATTGCAAGTGCATAACACGAGTAATAGTAATAATAGTCGCGCAAATAAATCTATATATATTTTTTGACCACAGCTCTTCTAATTGGTAACTAGGATTTAGCTACCACAAACTCTTCACGATTTCATGTACAAGCAACTAGGTCTGCAGCTAATGCAGTAAACAATCGTTGATTTGTAGAGAATAATAGGAAAACAAATGGTTAAAATGTAAACGCAATCACTAAGCAACAGTATACTATCCCGAAAACGGAAAACGTAAAGTAGAAACATGCTATATCTTTATTGTTATACTCAGATCAGGCAAGATGAAACCAAGTTTCGTTAAACGTACATGAATCTGCTGAATATGAAACGTTATGATTTTAGAATAGGAAGGAAGACATGCAAATGATAGCTTGCAAGTTAATACGATTTATTCCTTACGTTATATGCATATCTCTGAGAACTGAACTCAAAGCTTCCATGTAATCATTGCTAACTTTTCAAACGTATTCTTCAATTGACTTTCATTAGAAACTCTTAATTTATACTCAGAAAAAAGCCCGATATAATATTGGAATCAATCATGGCATCTTATTTCAATTATAAATAAAACTCAAATGAAAAATAATAAGTGAAAAGATATATCAAAAAAATGAAAAATAACAACTGAAATCAATTTACAAAAAAAATCTAATTTTCAATTTACATTCGTTTTTCATCTTCTATTTTATTAAACGTTCATATTTTAAACGTTCGCATGTCTTGTATAAATAGAAAAATAAACTATTGTATTTACATAGAATACAAGAAAATTGTCAAGAATATAACAATAATTTAGGACAATGTGTAAAATTTAATATAAGACAACGTAATCCCTTTTGTATTTAAAAGTATAAAAGAAAAACTAATGCAATAAAAAGAAATATTAAAATTGAAGAAATTGTTTAACTTCTAGCATCTTACGATAACACATATTTGATGCGATTGTCTGCAGAGCGGTCCGTTTTGTTGAAAAAAAAATTGTAATCATTGATAAATCTTTAACAAACCTTCACGTCTCTTCTATGTTCCCAGATTGGTCTCTTCTATGGTATCTTCTATGGTCTCTTCTATGTTCCCAACACTTTTCTGTACCTGTTACATTTTCGACAATTTATAAAGAAAAATACACAAATATTTCCAACGAAATGTAAAAATTTAATTCTGAGACCACAAATGGTTCATTTATGTTGATCGAAAAATTGTTAAATACCTGCTACGTCAACAAGGAGGGTCCAAGGAGTCTCTAGGACAGTCGCGACACGCAACGCCCTTGCTCCCTTAAAATTTGGCCGATTACAGTAGAGCTCAAAGTTGACAAGAAAAAAAAAAATTTAGCAAACGCACCTTAAGCGAAACCGCATTTAGATCGATTTCCTCAGAATCAAAAATTTCATCGGGATATACGGATTTGATGAGTCGCATATGATGGCTGACTACTTGAGGAGTTCGCAGCGAGATCAACCTTAATTCGTCCATTGTAGGAAATTGCATCAAGGATCAGTGGAGGATAGAAATTTTGCTCGCATAGAAATAACTTTTCTAGTATTTTTTTCATAAAAATAATAGAACAGTATATTTCAAAATGTGAAGCTGTTAACAACTTTCCAATATTTCTTCTATATTCAGAACCATAGAAATAGCCAATAACAGTAAAACAGTTTAAGAAACAAAAAAGGCGTTGACCAGTGCAATGAAATATAGCGTAATACACAATACTGTGAATTTATCTTATTGCTATCAATACCTAAACCTCCACTTTTCAGCATTCAACAAACCTTGCAACAGAAATATTCCCATTGTAAATGTTGAAGTCTAGAACTCTAGCCCGGAGAATAAGTTTTCTTCTTGCCAGTTCCTCCATTGCCGGAGTCAAATATCTGTCGCTGAAGGATCTTTTCAAGGTCTGCAGAAAGCTGCTAATGATTGCGTGCTGAGTCTTAAGAGAACGTTGAGTGGGGAAAAGATTCAAAGCAGCAAATCACTCATTTTAAGGATCGGAATGTCATGGTGGAACAACGCATTTTTCAATTGCATGAAGGGATGTTTTTTCTCGATTTCTATATTCAATCAATTCAATAATGCTATGGAACATTCGCAACAGATAGGGTTACTTTTCCCTATGTAGTCAACGAACTAAGTATCACGCGTCTCCAAGAATACGGATGTCTGTCCTTGGCAGCTGACTTTTGTCTTTTTTTTGCCAGTTTAGAGCATTTTTACCGGCTCTTTAGTGTCATCAGCGGCTCAAGAAACCATTTTTAAATATCAGTGACGGTTGTGAACGGTTGTGACGGTTTTATGGATGAAGTATAAATCCATAGAATGCTCTTATTTCGCTTAAACACATTCAGGACCACTTTGAACCCCGACGTGATCTAACCGTTCCATATCCATTCTCATACAGATATAGTTTAGGTGGCAACTATCCCACACAACTTCAGTTCACTATTTTCCAAAACGATTTTGTTTACTTTATAGGGTTTCCTGTATAAATTACAGTTTTAGCCAATTCAGAAGGTTGGATATGATCGTTCAACACAACAACGCTTGATATTCAGCATTTTCTGACAAACAAAAAAAAACTATATGGCACATGCGAGAGGAAGTCAAATTGTTCTTGAATAGGCGTGGCAGCAAACAGACAAGTTCGTTCCTTCAGGTAGTTATGAATTAAGCAAACTCCTCTTAATTTATTTGGGCATATATTTTCTTGTAATTAACAATGAAATAAACAACACACCTAATCCGTGTAATATCACATGTTCGATATTTCCAACAAGATTTCAAAGTTGTGTCACTAACATTTGAACTACTCCAACGACAGATCAACGACAACTGAACTTTGCGTTTGACAATGATGCTAATCTCAGCAGCTTTCTCAAATGTTGTGCTATTACGCGAGCATATTTTAAGAAATGCCTCGGGCATTTGCATCTGACCTTGTAAATTGACATGCGCTTGATCCGGGTTTTGATTTAGTGTTTCATTTGGTTTTTTGACCTAGTTGTTTCATCATTTATAAATATGTTTTGGTGACTTTTATATGTGATAAATTGGCTATCATTCCAAAGTCATCATTCATTGCATCAATTTACAGCCTAGTCCGGTAATTGCCGTTTGAGTTTTAAACAAGTCAATTCGAAGGAAATCGACCACAGGCGAGGGAATCAAACATCGAAGCAAGAAGGATCGACACTTCAAGCAAATTATTCCAGGGATGTCATCTGTTTTCAGGGACAGGGCTCTTCGTGAAACCATACTTTATAAGTCACAGTCTTTTACTGTGACTTATTAACTATTATTGACTTACCACATCAATTTTGAGTCGCAACAAGAGTCGAAACAATGGTTTTAAAAAGACACATCCCTTCCTGAATGTGGCTCCATCGGCTGGAAAAATCATGTCGACATTTTTAAACGAAGGCGAATCGTTATTCGGACGACGATGTATTAGAATTAAGGGAGAATTTTGAAAATCCATTTAGTAATTTGATGTCAGATTTCTGCAATATTCTTGCGAACTGCTTCCTTGTTGCGTTGCAGTAACATTTTTTAGGTCTCCTTAAATTTCTTCATGAATCTCTTCATATATGATGAAATTGAATAGATATGAATTATAATACTAACCCGTATTGGGTCAGAATTAAATTCATTATTTGAACGAACTACTTTTTTATTACTGCTGAAAAGTAATAGCTGATACTTCCTTTGCGAAGGGAAGAATTTTAGCTATCCTTATCAATCGAGTGGTTTTTTTATTGTTGTATTAATACAGTCAAACTATAAATATCCGACCGTAATTTTTTGTTTATTTCATAATGAGAGACCTTCAAAAATAAAACACATCGAACGGACGCAAATGCTTTATGAAAGGTACAAAGATAGAATTTGAAAACATTATGGACAAACTTTCTCGAAATTTTTACTTGTAACATTCTTAAGGAGTCAAAATATTAGGGGTCCGGTCCTTTAATTATTTATTTATCGAAAGAACTTCCCGGCAAAAGTACTTTTGATAAATCTCTGAAAAGTTTCACGAAAAACTTTTCAAATTAATTAGCTCAAATCTTGTCAGATTGTTTCCACCGTTGCTTAGAAAATTTATCTCGCTTACAGATACAGTCATTTAAATTTTATGAAATGGATAAATAGTGAAAGTTGTGAGAAGCTTTTGCAACATTTACCTAGCAGCAAATAATTCACGTTTGTACGAGGTTACAAATTAAATTAGGATAAAGCAATGACGCGTTAGAGGAATACTGCAAGATTCTTGTTGTTAAATTAAATATGTAATAGAAACAAATGGTTTCCACGACTTGATGCGGTCAAGATCCATTTAGTTTACTTGACGCATTTGCATGTTTTTAAGTAATAAATCGGAGGCCATGACTTTAGTGTTAATAAAGAAAATGCACATCCACGCATCTTGAGCTATTTAAATAAGTGATGACAACAGTTCAGGGGCTCTAAAATATAACATATATACAGTCGTTGATTTATAGTTTCCGTAGGATTCAAGTCGTATAATAGTGTTTTTGTTGCACTCCAAGGAGAAGACCAATTGCAAATAAAGATCGCATTTTATTTATGTGGAGCATTCCATGGAGTGCTAACGTTTAGCATGCAGTAGATTGCGTGAATGGTGTTGGTTGGTTTCAACAAGGTCCGACTCAATAAAAGATTTTTGTTTCTAAATTTTCAATAGAACTCGATTTCTGATTGATTTCAATCTGGTCTACTGTATCGTCGAGTCCTCCGTCGAGCCTTCCTTATAATTTATAAGGGACACTTCTTAACACTTTCTTAGTTGAAAACGCATTATTTTGTCCACATTTCCAGTGCAACTGGTGCCCTCAAACAGATCGTTATTTCTAAGAAAGTTCATGATCAGCTTAGGCATCCTTCTTCCTTTTCGGTAAAGAAGTAGCTTCCTAGATTATCTAGCAGATGTACTGGTGCCTCCTTCGCATATTTGCAGAACCTGCACACATAGTTCGCTTACAAGCCCTTTTTTTAAATTTCTTCAGGGTGTGTGTGTCTTCCCTGTCGAAATCCCATTAAGAACCCTTAAATTTCTCGTATTCATTCCGATTCTCGCCCGAACTTTCTCCTCGTTATAAATCTCGAACTAAATCTTTGATCTTCCAAGCCCGCGAAATCTATTGCAGAACTTATTGCACTATCTTCAGGTTCCTTTAGAAGACTGTAAATGAAATGCATTTAAATTGTAAGAAATAAAAGACAGGCGTTTCTATATGTTTTGTTTAGACTTGCTTTCGATTAAATCTATTTCAAATATCTCAGATGAATCTAACGTGTAAAGGATTCGCTCCAATCATTTCATTGCCAGCATTGCAGTCGCGGAAAACGATTCACCTCATGGAAGCCTAACAATCTTCATGCTCTTAGGAAGTCCAAGTCATCTAAGTATTCTAGTCGCTCCAAAATTCATTTTCATAAGTATTAAGTATTAAGTATGGGTAATAATTATGCATGTACAAGCAGTGTCACAACTTTACATATTGTTCTAGAAAGGTTGTGATTGTTTGGGATAATATTTATCCTTTTTCACAACATACGCACCCATAAATATAAATAAACCACTTGCGTTTCCGCAGAATGCTGAATTTTCTCATGGCAACTCTGCCATTTATTTCAAGTCAGAACGGAAAGAAGACGTCTGGATAAGCTTTATGAGAAAAAAAAGAGTAACAGTAAATTTCCAGTTGGATACTTGCATTGTCAATGTCTGTTCAAACTGTCAAGTCTTGACTCTTCAAACTTGTCAACTGTCAAGTGTAAATGAGCGTTGTCGGTTATACTTTCATAATTATAAGAAGAAGTTGTAGTCTGGTTAGATGGGCAGAAATGTTCACTGAACGGCCGAAGAACCGTTAGTGCTGATGAACGAAGAAGATTGGTACTGATGCTCCGGAAAGAAGGAGAGACTTTGTAAAACATTTCCATCGTTCAAAATTTTTTGAAGATTAAATTAGAGCCGTAAATTCGAGGACACCGCAAAAACGACTCGTACAGTTGATCATAGCATTGCTTTGCTAGCTAATTATTAACCAGATCCAAGTTGTCTAGATTGAATTTTGCAGAAATTGAAAATGTAGTGAGTGGATGCATACTTCGTATGCGACTTGTAGACCTGCCCAGGATTATATCGCTAGAAAAGTGCCTTTGCTTCCAATTAAAAACTATTAAATGACAACACAAGTCGCTAGAGATCAATGTTAATGGTCGGGGTCGAACGAGGGAGAAAAAATGTCGCAACATTATATATACCGATGAAACCAAAATAAATGTATTTTGTAGTGACACCGCTAGAAATGTTCGTTGACATAAAGGCAAAGGATTTCATGTTCCGGTCACTGTGAAGCATAGAGATGGAAATATTATTGTTTGGAATGTTTTTTTTTGAATAGAGTCGGTCCAATATACCGAATACTAATATGATTATACTAGACAAAATGACGGCTGACGGATATAATAATACCTTAATAAAATATTACCGTTACTGCCGTTATTCGAAGGCAATATACCGTTGAAGTGGGTCTTTCAGCAAGACTCGACGACCCTAAACATAGTTCAAACTTGACTTAGGAAGAGTTTCATGATAACAAAATTAATATATTTGAAAGTACATTTGAAATTCAATCTCCAGACTTGAATTAAAAAAGAGAACCGCGGGAGAAAGCTAAAACCAAGACGGGGGAGAAAACTTATGCCAACGCTGAGGTTTTGTGGAAAACTTTGGAGAATATTGGTATGAAGTATGCACGTATACCTATCGGGAGTTAATTCCCACGATGCCAAAAAGAATGACGAAGCTAATTCAAAACAATGGTGGCTATATTGAATATTAAGCACATTCTTCAGGTAAGCGTACGACATGTTTTATATTTTCAATTTTTTGGTCACTTACGTCACAGTTTTCTATTATTTTGCCAAAGCAAATAGAAACTTTTGTGGTTAAAGAGGCTAAAATAACACTTTTACTGGGTCTTTTTTTTTAGAATTGTGTCATTCTGATGGAAATGTCAACTATCGTTAAATTTAAAATTAATATCGGAGCAAAATGAATGTATTTGGTTTTTTAGAAAACTTTCTGACAAAATTCAGGCATTGATAATTTTGTCTAGATGTGTATATTCAAATTACAGATAAACCCCACAGTGTCTCCACAATCCATTCCGGAATACCATTTTTTATAGTATCTGTAATAGTTTTCATATCACAAAATGGGCAAACTTGGGCGTTTATTTACGAAATGGATATTCAGCCGAATTGTTCGGTCTTTTCCAGCGAATACATTAAAAACTAACAACTTACGTTCTAACAGATCTAAGGATACTTAATCTATAACGGCTTAATCTATATAACAAAACATAATATTCTAAGGTTATTACTAGAGCTATAAAAAGTAATTATAAAAGTATTGGATTTTTTTTCACAATATTTTAAAAGGATCTTACTTCATTAGTTGCAATACCATGACCTACAATTTCCTTCGTCCTCGTTCATCAGCTTTTTCTATTCCTGGCAGATTGCGAGGCTTTCCATGACATCCTATTTACGAGTATCTCTAGTTTCCTTGATAATCGTTGTATCCCCCATTTTTATATCGTGCCCTTTCGTGATCATATGTTCCGCTACGGCCGACTTAGTTTGAAGTTCTTCCCTTCCTTCTTGCTGTTGCTGCCTGGTCTAGATGCTCTATAATTCTAGTACCAATGAGTCTCCTCGGTTGTTCACTTCTTCGTACGTAGAAAATTTGATACATTAAATGCCAAATTTTTCTTGTGTTTCACGTTTTTCTTTCGTCGATCTGAGAATGTTTTTGAGCTGGTTCTTGCTTCGGTCTGTTGAAAATCGATTTCGTAAATAAAATAATCACAAAATTAAAAGGGAGATGTTTGGTCGTACGTCTTGAACGCCAACCTGCCTCTCAACGGTATCATCGTTTCATCAAGTGAAAATGTCCTCTGAGTTGCATGCACGGACGTAAACTTCAATGAAAGGTTCAGGTAATTATTGCCGATTAACATACAACCAAAGAAGTAGTTTCGATACTTACTGGTTCACGATGGTCTGATGACTTTCCACCGAAAGCATGTTATTGTAAGACACTTTGATGTCTTTAGTTAAGAGAGTGCGTTTTAAGATCGTGTAGTAGAGGGATACGTCATTAGTAAGTGTGATAACGCGTTTATTGATTCATTATCAGTATAATAAGAAAATTTTGTCTTAGTCGGGTTTTTTTGGGTAGGGAGGTGAAAGCTATTTACGCCCTAAGTGTCGGACTCCCAGTGGCACAACGGACCTACTGAACTGCCGACTAAACACCTCCCCTGTCAACCGGAGCGCCTAACCTGGTTAACTTCAGGCTAGGCATCCCAATTTTCATTCCGCATCCCGATTTTCCCAGAAATAAATCAAGGATACCTACTCCCGCGGAGAGGGAAAGAGAAGGAGGATTGCTAGAGAAAGAAACCATCCACCCTCGACGCCTTCAACCGATCAAGTATGCCTTTTTTCGTGGCTAGAATTGACCGAACGTAATGTGCCACTTGATTCCATTTGTCAACTGATTTCAGCATTAGGCTTGCTGGATGGAGCTCTCCCACTATTTCGGCAAAATCACCGCTCTGTTTATCCCATCTGCTGCATGAAAAGAAAGTATGACAGGCATCATCCTTCACACCAACGCAGAATATGCAATCTTGAAGCCGTGACTTACCAATCTTGTGCAGGTTAGACTGAAAACAATCGTGTCCGCTCATTAGCTGGGTCAGGTAGAAGTCAGTCTCACTATGTGTTCGGCTGAGCCATGATCTCAAATCGTTGATGAGCCGCACAGATCATCTTCCTTTTAGCTAATGTTCCCATGATTGTTGCCATTCGTCAAGAGTGCATCGTTTTTCATCACGAGCAACTTTTTCTTTATTATGCTCGTGCCTTCGGAGGTAGATTCTTTTACTCTAGCAAGGATTCTTTTTCTAGCAAGGAAAGCGACGGTTATCACCTCTGCAATTATCAACAACGGTGACTCAGAGACCGTAAGGATGATTTAACCCGCAATGCTCCTCGTCTCTGCACCTATGCCAGCCGTTTTCGGAGCAGTTCCTTGTTGAGAGCTTCACTCCATATCTCTGCTCCATATAGAAGCGTAAATTGCACGACACTCATGAGCAGTCGCCTTTTTTTTGGACTTGGTCCCGCATGATTGGCCATTAGTCGACTAATTGCTGAGTCCCCTGCTGTGGCCTTGTTTGCCGTTGCCTTGATTTGATCCGAGAAACTCAGGTTAGAGTCTATTAGCAAGCCCTGGTACTTAACTGATAGTTTCGACTGTACTAACCTGTCCCCGATCCGGACCATTCTTACTCTGGGGATCCTCTTCTTAGTCAGGATGGCCACTTCGGTTTTCTCATACGCTAGGCTAAGCCCGTGAGTGGTCATCCAGGTCCCAACCCGGCGCATTAGTACATTTAGCCTTAATTGTGGGTTAGTATTCCTTGAACTATTGTCGATAAAGCATCTCCATCTGGCAGTTAGTATGAGTTATAGAAATTTTTGAGTAATGCGCCGTCATTTAGTTCTTTACGGAGAAAGAAACGTCAGTTGAAACCATACTGGAAGTGATGGCGTCCATTTACAGGGACTCTTGTCTGAGTAAAACGATGGTCTGCAAGTGGTACAGTCTTTGCAAACAAGGCAAGGACCCACTTGAACACAACCCACAGCCCGGACCAACTGAAGTGACTACTCCGGAAATCATTCGAATAGTCGAAAGATTGATATTGGAATATGCTAAACTAAAAAAAACAAATTAATGAAAAGGTTTTAGTATCGGATACGAACATTTCTAAAAGTCTTCACGATCATCTTGGCAGGAAAAGGTTAATGCTAGATGAGTGTTGAGAATGTTCACGCCGCATCGGTAACAACATGACGTAGAGTAATGCCGCGAGCTTTTGTACGTCTGCAGCGAAGACCAGGAGGGCATATTGAAACGATTTGTTTCTGGAAACCCAACTTGGTTTCATCATTATGAGCCTGAGTCCAAACAGGACTCTATGCTGTGGCACAAAAAAGGCACATTATCATCTAAGAAGTTTAAGGCTGGTCACAATCGGCTGGTTAAATCATGGTGACTGGGACTGGGAGGTGTTCTGGGCCCTAGAAGGGATCGTGCTGACAGATTACAAAGATACAGGCGTCACCGAAGCCGCAGAGTACCTAGTTACCTAGTTACCTAGTTACCTAGTACCTAGTTACCTTTCCACCTAGAGAGGTGGAAAGAATGTATCAAAGAAAAAAGAAGGGGAAAATCGTCAAAGCATCTTTTCACTAATGCCGTGTCGCGCTGGCTGTCTTACACAAGGTGGCCTTCGATATTGTGGATCCCCCACGTTACTGTCCTGACCTGACTCTTAGTATTTCACATTATCTGTTCCTATAGCTTAAAAAGGAACTTCGTGCGAAGAAAATTTCAATCGATGAAGAAGTAGAAGACCCAGTATCAACATGTTTTTCGGGGAATAACAAAACATTTTTTATGAAGGTATATGGAAGCTAATTGAAGGATTTGGAGAAGGAGTTAGAGTAGTAAAAAGAAAAGGAAAAATAATTCTGTACTTTTTTTCTCACTTCCTGCCTTCTATTCTGCGAACTTAAAAACGACCCCTCCTAGATTTAAGACTAAGCGTATCTCAAATATAGCGAAGACTTAAAATAAATTTATGATTTATTATACTTTATAGTAACGGATAAGGGAATAACCACTCGGTAGATGTATGAACATACAACAATTACAATTTGACGACATTTAGAACGTTATATTGTGTTATTTGAATTTATGCCAAACTATTCTGAACCTTTCATGAATGGAACAAAGCGCCGACTATTGCCTTTGGGTAATATGCATTTGCTTCAGTAAAATAATGAAAGAGAATTTCTGCTTTGCACTAATTATTTTTAAGGGCAATACAATTTTCATTTCAATCTTAAGTGCATCGATTGCATATGTTAAGAAATAAAATTTCAGCATACAACACAAATTACGACTTGTTGCCACTTCAAACTCTTGTAACTCCTAAATTGTGTTAACGTATTCGTGCAAGTACCGTTGGAATCCAAAAAATTCTCCTCCATCCGTGACAATGTATATGTATACATTGCCGTGACCAGGATTCGAACCTGGGTTACTACGGCCACAACGTAGGGTCCTAACCACTAGACGATCACGGCTACAGGAGGACTGCCAACATGCCAACAACCCAAAAATGTAACCGCTATCTTTTTCAAATACTTTCACCTACATTTCTTTTGCAAACTTGAACCAAACACTCAGTTCACTTCATTCATACTCATAACTACATACGTTAAAATCCATGAATGGATACACCTATCCATGGATACACACATGTTTCGCTCATAATCCACTTATTTATACTCCAACTTGAAAGAGTGGTTGCGGAAAATCTTTTCTGTGCAAACTACACCAAATGTTTTACTTGGCTTTCGGCTGAATTGAGCTTTCCATATTCACTTTGATTTTGATAATTATAGATAGAACGAATTATTCGAATAATTCGAAATGGATTAGAGTGTGTGCCCATGAGCTTCTGTTTCAAACGCGCATAATTTCGTTCCCGAACTTCTTAGAGATAAGAAGCATTCGCGGTGATAACCATTTTATCAGGAGAGATATGAACGTAAAATTTGATTAGTTTTATTATTTTTAGGCTTGTTACCCACTAAGGTAGTCATAACTACCACATTAGTAGTAAACATATTTGTTTGACACAACCAGAAACGGATTTCCGTGTTTCCTAAATTTACGAACATATTAAACAGCGAAGAAGCATTATTAAATTATTTTCAGCAGTTCCTCTTTTACTTCATGCTTACCCGTTTCAACGACATTATTCTTTTTCATTTCCAAACCAACTTTTATGTTTTCATCTTCCAAGTTTTGCGAATGATTTTAAACCCGTGGACGTTTAAGGAGTAAAAAGTTAGTAAAGCTTTCCACTTCGGAGCGCCTTTATAACTTTCCAGGACATCTGAAACATAAGAATGTGATATTTTCATAGTGGTTAGTAGGAAATATGACTTTTTGGACATTGAACATTGAACAAATATTAAAAACTTACATTCTGAATCAGTGTCAACTATTAAGTTGAATATTACATTCTTGCTTCCATGAACAGCTTGATTTAACCTATTTCAAGGAAAAATATTTTAATTTGTATTTGAGTTGTCATAACAATGAGTGTTCTAATTTCAGTGTACGATTTCATCTTAAATTAAAGTGTGCGTTTTTAAGCAAGTGGTGACATTTGTTGCATTTAATAAAAGTCATGCTCCGACTAAATATGTAATAAAACATTCTTAAAATCGGCTCACGTGACTCATGGACTTCCCTGTGATTTTTTATATGTGGATTTATCTCATCAATCATGCGTCGGTCAAGCCGACCCCAACATTGAGCCAAAGAATTTTTAATTGGGTATTCAATTACATGCACCTCAGACATAAGACCCTAACAAAGAACTCACAGCACATTAAATCGTACAATCTTGATAGTCAGAGGACGTCGGCGCTCCGGGCGATGAAAAGGTGTGAAAATCATCACTCCATTCAATCGATTTGCGAGCGCCCTTCAATCTTCCATCAGGATCACAACTACTCTATTATCATGATCCTGCAATGCATGCCATTCATATTCGCAGCTTTCTCGGCCTCACTTCCAAAGAAGTAAAGACCACTCACGCTGCCTGACCGAAATCCGCACTAGACAGTTCCTTTCTTGCTTTCGAATTCGGCAGTTTAGTTTTTCGACGAGTCCATCTAAATGAAAATGCACCAATTCGGTGAGATCCCATGGGTTTTTGGTTTGAGCTCTTGAACGAGCGAAGGGTGAGAATCATTATGATTCTTTGGTCCTTCTCTGAAGTTCAGTACGTAGTTCTTCGAGAAATCAGAAGTTGTTGGAAACGATACTAAATTGATATTTTATGGATTTTGGTACATCACACTAGACACTATACGTAAGTGAGTCGTGTGATATACAGAACGATACAGAAGATATAGTTTTTCACGGAGGAGCTTGCTCTCCGCATTTGAACCAATTTCTTCAAGTTTGATAATCTCTCTTCCAATTGTTCACACATTAAGCGCACTGACTTGACCGAAAATTCTGTTGAAAATGACCGAAAACTGTGACCAAAGAATCACCATATGCAACGTTGTTTTATTTTTTACCTTTTTTATAGATTCCATCAATAATATTCGTATCCTACCCTGCATTCTAAGCTTCAAACTAACTTGTCTCATAGAATAACTGCCAATATTGATTATTTTAATCATATTAAATAATTAATTATTTTTATTTATTATATTATCATAAATAAGCGTCATAATTCACGGTTTTGACGTGAGTTGTTAATTTTCATAAATACACGTTCTTTGCATTTTTAAAATTGTTTATATCTTTTATTCCTATTTTCTCAATTTCAGTCAGCTTCCCCATCCAAATTTGCCACAATAGCTCAAATTCATTTGCAAAATAGATTATCTACCATCAACTTGTCAACCATTTTACAACCACCACCGATACGATTGTTCCATCTCAGCTCCATAAACATGAACATACCATTTGTATGCATAAGTTTCTTCCGGTTTTTTTTTTGGTAAAAAAACATTATTTTCAAGGAAAAAAATCTTCTGCTTCTACTCATTTTGCCCATCTTTCAGGTAATTTATGAATACGATGCCAGAAAAATTGTTTGTCTTTGTGGCAAACCATTCGTTGAGCCACTTGACAACTTCCTCCAAATCGCTGAAGTACTGCTCTGCGAGCGCGTGCCCCATTAATGTGAAGAGACGATAGTCAGATGCTGCCAAGTCCGAGGAGTACGGTGTGTTTTTCACTCAACATCAAACAAAAACACTTTGCCTCGTCTTCTGGCCCATTCCGATCGCTTTTCGATTAATGCACGTTTTAAATTTGTTGACAATGGCGTTGTGTATTAACTGTTTTCCGGGCCTTCAACAGTTCATAATGCACTATACCACGCTGGTCGCACCAGTTACAAAGTAAGGCCGAAGCAATTTGACCTTGGTGTGAAAGGACCGGCTTCGCCAGGTGGAAGTCACGTCTTTTTCCTGCTTCGGGTTTTCGAAATAAATCCATTTTTCGTCACCCGTCACAATTCGATGCAAAAATGAATTCCTCTCGTGACGCCGAAGCAGCATTTAATATGACGTTTATTCACATTGTTTGGGCCCCATAAACCGAGCTTATTGATCTTACCCATTATGCTGATCGTTTCCTGTGATAAATTGAATACTTCTGCCAATTGCCGTTGAGTTTGCGTTGGGTCACCATTCAATAAATCCTGCAATTCCTCTTCTTCGCATTTTTGTGATCTACCATAGCACTCACTGTCTTTCATATTGAAATTACCACGTTGTAAGTGTTGAAACCACGTCTCACTAACAAACCATTACCATTACTAACAAACCATGACTTTCAACTGCCTTTTTCTTTTTGTTAAACAAGAAAAGTAATGGGTGCCGCAAAGCCTCTTTTTCAGGCACAAAATTTAGCATGATCGATCAACACGACAGAACAAACACGCTAGTTTTGACACATTTAATTTGTGTGTGTTTCCAGCTAAATGTTAGACGATTGAAATTGCGTGTGTGACAAATTAATACGCTGCGTACTTTTTGCTGGCGCAATCTCTTAGTAAACTAGGAAAAAAAACTTATGTATACACATGGTACATAAACTTAAAAAATCTCAAATCGATGGTCAAATCATTATCATCTAATCATAGTATCTTCAATATACGTGATGCCTAGTTGGAGAACAAATAAACTTTCAAATATATTCATTCTCATCGAGGTACACTGAAGTTTTGGAGAGAATGAATCCAGTGGTGATTGCGTCTAGTAACCTTAGTCGGTCACTAGATTCAGTTGATTGGAGAAAATGTTTAGAAGGACCATGGACTCAAGTGCTGCTCGAGATAAATAACTGAGTATCCGACGTGAGTTTCGTGAGGAATCAGTCCAGAGCTGGCTCAGTCCACAACCATTTGGCCTTATGCTTTAGTCCACAACTATGTGGAAATCTTTATTTTGGTCCCGATTGACCATTCTTTAAAGAAGTCTGCACAGAATATTGTTTCCCTTCGTACGGATTATTTAGTGTAAGCCAAATCATCCCTAGGGATGTCTTGGAAGATATTCACAACTGCAGATGAATTTTGGTCGATCTTGTAGATTATGAGACGGTCCTGAAATGCGGCTAATTAACGTCTCCATTGATTAGTTGAAATCGAAATTGCTGAGAAGCGTGATCCGAAAAAATGAGTTCTCAATGACCGTTTCCCTAAAGTATAATATTTGATTTTGAGTACAATTGTGGCAAAAAACAATTCTAAATCAAAGTGTATGATAAAGTATGTTTTATTCATAAAGACAAAGCCATTCTTCTCATCATTGAAAGAATGAGTGCAGTGATTTGGGCTTTTTATATTTACCGCCGTTTTGGATCGCACTCTGTTTACCGTGACATTTGAGAATAATCGCAACTCAATATTTCCAACCGAAATTTTGAAAACAGATTCTACGAATAAGTTGGGATGTCCTTTATGAATATAATGTTTCTTTGTAAAGTATTTCGAATCGCGATTGAGTTTGCTGATTTAAATTAAATTTTGGTACTCAAGCTGACTATTGTATCTGATATTTTCTAAACTTTTAACGAACCAGTATTAATGTGATTATTAGTAAGTCCAAAATTTGGTAATTGGAACACTGAACGACTATGATTGGTTACCAAAAAAATTGGAAGGGTTGTTGCAAACACGACGTATGATGAAAAATTACGTAGGATGACGCAGATAAAAAGAATACAGCGTTGAGGACGCATAGTCTAGAACGTATAAGCTTTATTATCCAGAGGACACACAATGTTTTGTGGGAAAATACACCAAATTGAAAAATATATAGTGCCTAAATAATAAATGCTATGATATGATTGTATCTTGTTGTTAAAGTATATAGTATAGGGAACAATACGTCGTACACTAGACTGGGAGGTCCCAGAAAATTGAGAAATTTCTTGGTGCCCATAAACGTTTCCTCATTTTCTTCACATTCATCCTGATGGCGTTTATCTTTAGAAGATTGTTAGAAATCGTCGTGAGTTCGGCGGAGTGGTATACCTTCAAAATCAGTGGTTCTACATGTATTGCTAAAATAATACAATATGTAATAAACAATTCCCACTTTACAAAATGACCAAATATTTCAATGCTTACTGCATTGCATCAAGAAATAATACTTTCATAGACTGCGACCGCACAAGTTTGCCATTCAAACAAAAATACTATACTAAGAATTTCACCAATACCAATTTATTCAATATCTGTCGCAATAGCTTTATCTCCCATGACACAAAAAAGTTTGAAATTCCGAAGAAAATCACAGAAATCCCACATATGAAAGACTTTTTTATCCATCCTAAAACGTTGATATTTGGTCAACTCATTCGCATTCCACTTAATACAGAATAATATAGATCATACAACCAATAGAATTACCTGGAGTGGGAAAAAATACATCTCTACATTCTCCATGGCTTTTTAAGTACGAATGAAATGTTTGTATGTTTATGTCCACAAATGCGAGGATACTTCAGGACACGAAACGATTCTACGTATAGTAATGTTTGGATCTGACAGGTTGTATTTGCTGGAATCATTTTCAGTGAGGGTTCTGCTTAAGCTTCGATGGTTTCGTCCGTTTCGTGTATGCTCTCTATCTCTTTTGCTCTTCTGGTTTCATACTGGCTGCAGGATGTTTAGCCAAACGAAGCAGAATGTCTATTTATTCTGTGAGAAGTACTCAATGTTAAAGAGATTTTGATTGGCGAGTTTGAAGTGAAGCAACGATCCGTTTATTCTGTCATTTTCTGCTCTTTTAATGGCAAATCCTGGATCTGATGTAAGCATTAGGAAGGATCATTCAATTCGACGGTAATCGGAACTTGGAAGATTTATCTTATCTGTTTTATACAACTCGCATTGATGTGTGCTGCTTTGACAATTTCACATCAGATATGTGTATAAATGAAAATTTGTTCCGTATCATCGTTTTGTTTTTTTCTTGACTTTATATTTGTATAGACAAATGCTAATGCTTGACATGGATATATTTGAATTCAAAATTCCAACATGTGATACAGTTTAAAATTAAAATGATTTAAGTTGATTAAAATTGATTGAATTATCCACATACCCAGCACCTTATCGGTGATGGAATGAAAGGAAAAGGAGTACACGTTGCTCTATGAGAGATATCTCCGGCTTCATCATGATATTGCTTCAACTCAGGCATTTTCGTTCAACAAAACAAAAAATCGATAATATATGATTGCTAGTAAAGTGTAAGCAATCGCAAAATGGTTAAGTTTTCTTTGATGGAAGATAATAAGCAAATTTTGTTTTTAATTCAATAATTGAAAGATAAATTTTGTTTTTATCCAATAATTACTAATCAGCTCAACAACATATTGCGCTGAAAACTTTCTTTTTTCTCGATGACTATTGAATTTTGGTCAAAATAGACTGTATCTGGTAAATTTACGTACCAAGAGGAGTAGGCTGATTTGGCACTCAAAACATTGATGAGGCAAATTTCGATTCTCTTTTTCAGATATGACAAACTGGTAACTCGGCCGTCCAACTCTTAACTCGTTCATATACAGGATAAATGAATAAACTCAAGTTTCTGAATTTGGGAACTATTTATTTACGTAGACAATCGATAATTGATTCGGACTTGTAGGACATACAAGTATAATTACAGATTAATGGGTGATTACAAGACCCTTATCAATCAGGATCGCGCGGCGTATTCAAAGTATAGATATACTTATCTTACAACTGATGAAACGCATATAATCCGAAATAGTTGCGGCAACATTGTTTTCACGGTTTTAAAGCAATTTAATACAATTATCACACTATCAGTAATACATGAGCTCGCTTTGTTTTCTACATGGTGTATTCGTAACTCTACTAGCATACTTACTACTATTTAGTTTCTTTACGACATGATCATCAAATCACGTCGTGAAATTTTCAAAATATCTCATCAATAGAACTTAAACATTTAAGCCAAGTAACCTGCGGAACGATATCTCGGAACTCTTAGATAAACTTTCAGTTTATGTCACAGGGCGGTAATACCTTGATTTTATAAGTTTAACCACTCAAAACTGAGGTTATTTTGTTAAAAAAAATTATATTCATTCCACTTTCTTTCAAAAAAATGGTAAACAAAAATGTTCACCCATTTGTACAAAATAATAACTAAAAAATTGCCGTGATCGCAAACGATTTAGAAAACATATTCATGAGTTGATTTTACACTAATTTTATTCTATATTTTTGGAAATTCCTGTTTATCTTAAACGAAAAATTGTTCAGGTAGATTCCGTGCCAGAGAAATTGGCAATTTTTTTGGAAATACAACGTTTTAATGCTCACAACTCATGGAACTCTGAATTAATAACAAAATTTAATCAGATTGGAATTTCTCACGAATCAGTTTTTGTGCCTAATTTCTATTTTCTAATAATATTTTATTCTAACCCAGTTGCAAATAACACAGGGAACTCTGAAACTCATGCACAACCAGAAGGATTATTCCCAGCACCTCAAAGCATTGCTACCGATACAAGGTTGCATACTTTAATCGCGTGGTTCACCAGATGCTAACACTCCTTCATCCCTCCGGAAAAAGAAATCAGACAGAAAAAGAAATCGAACAGGAAAAAGATATCACGGAAATTTCGAAAACCACGAAATTAAATCGATATCTCGATATATCGAATCGATTGTGCTAACTTAAAAATGATTAACAAAGGTCTCTGCAACGGGCTACACTGGCCAATATGGCGACGTGAGAACCTCCCAGTAGACGAATACGACACAGCTTAAAACCAGATTTCCCTATCGTTGGAAAAAATGAAAACGGCTTGGTTTGAAAGTAGTTTTCAGCAACAGAAACAACCTCTGAAGGACACTATTAGCATCAGTCGAAGAACCCAATTACACAAATGGCAATGTCCAGAATATTTAAAATACTTTGCTCCGTTCGGAAAAAGATATATTTCGGACAAACAAAGATGAGTATAGAGACGAGCCTTAAAGAACATCTTCGGGAAGCGAAATTTGCGGAAATGGAGAAATACATAAGGCGTCAAAAGTAAGTGGAGCATATAACGTTGTATAATATGCAAAATATATAAAAAAAACATGCCGTGTGCAGAAATAATGCATGATGTTACCAATGATGTTACCATCAACTCCATCAAAGTCATAAGAAAATCAGACATAGGCGGAAGCATAATATTAAAAAATATCCAAAAGACTCGTAGCGTAGTAACGATCAAGGCAACGGTTTTGGTCCTGCTTTCAGGTTTATTAGGTTTTGGAATAATTAGCAATCGTCAAAAACACCAACATTTCTCGTACCTGCAACTCAACAGTTTCTAGAAATTCGACGAGTCTTCTCTTTCTAGAAAAGTCTTCTCTAATTATTCATAGCCTTGGATACTTATTATACAGGCTATGAATATACATTATTATACATTATATACTTGGATACTTATTATTATTATACTACTTATACAGCTTCATAGATTTGTTAAAAATATCAAATTTGTAACCTCTTAAATTCACTTTCATGTAAACAAATGTGTCCTTGCAACAATTTTCTGCACATGAAACGATAAACATCCCTTATCAAATCATTCCGGCAATATCCGCACAAACTCAGAGCTAGCATGAAATCAATAACAAGTCCAACTACACAAGACTACAATAATCTATCGATATTCCCCATCTGATGGCATCACAACCTTTTTAATTCACATTTGAACTGTCAGGCTCAGATGTCCTCATGGTTTCAGTTTTGTGTCAGGAGTGTACATGACGTTCACTCAATAATCTCGTCCTTATTGAATGCCTTTGGTTTTAAGCGATGATTTGACTCCGGATAGGCCGATATGCCTTGCATGTGAATAGAAGATGATTGAAAGAATTAAAGTCCTTGGATTCATATTATATCATTCCACGATTGCTTAAAAAGTAGTGTGAAAAAGGAAATGAAGAAGGAAATAAGAAAATTATCAAAAACTGCGGACGAATGACAAATTTATAGAAACATGTTTTTTGTTGATTAGAGTTCAAGTGTATTATGTGTTCAGGCCATGATGGTCTAGATGCATATTTTCTGAGGGAAGAAAGGAAAATCCTTATCAGGTATGCAAAGGAACTGAGTGAACATTGAAGGAGAAGCAAAGTTAAAAATACGAACCTCGGTTTAAAAAAATACATACATACCTTTATACAATAATATAATGCTGTAGGCTCGGTAACAGATGAGAAATGCACGAAAGAATATTTTTCAATATTTTTTGCTCGAAAGATATTTAACTTTTTTTTGTCAATTTTGTATTTGTAGAGCTATTGTTACAGAGTGTTCTTGAGCTCATCACTTTTATTGCTTTTATTGCATAACACCAGAATTATTTCCTTTTTGGATCTCTTAATCCAAATTGGTAAATGGTCAATAATTCACGAGTTGAGAGTGCCTCAAAGCCTCTGTTGTCTTTAATACAGAGGAAATTGTCGTATCATTCTCATCAAACATTGATTGAAGCGAAATATGGTCTTATGAAAATGTTACAAACCTGCAAAAAGCCAACCGTGAGTGCTTGTTTTCCTTGATGACTCTTCCTACCTGTATGTTGCAAACAACTATAATATATGCTACGTCACGAAACCGAGAAGATATAGATCTTTGTAACTTGTTCACATAGTCTACGAGGGCGGCCGATAAGTATTGAGCCTCATTGCCCGATGGTGCCACTATCGCAATAGAAATACGCTATAGTGTAGAACCCTTTTGTAGACGACTACTGACGAAATTTCAGCCGAAGCGGACTTGAAGTTCTGTTTTGAGAGCGTGTGAAAGCAAGCGTGTCCGTTGATTTAAAAAAAAATCAATAGGAGCAATATCGGTCGGTGATTCGATTATTGTTTTGGAAGCGAAATCGCGCAGTGAAGTCAAAGAGCGCTTGGGTTCAGTGTATGGGGACGCTTGTCATTCGATGGTGACGGTTTAAATTTGGTTCAACGAATTTAAGTACGGTCGCACGTCGATTTTTGATGAACCATGCCCAGGTGCCCGGAAAAAAACAACCACGGAGAGTAACCGATTGATTGACAGATTGCCGATTGAAGGTGCGCGGGATAGCTGAGATAGTAGGTATTTCAAAAGACCGCACGGCGCATATCCTACATTAAATTTTGGATGGATACCGCGTGTGCTCACTCCGGATAACGAGCGCAACCATGTGACCACTTCAGAGCAGTGTTTTGCGCTGTGTAAGCGCAATCCGAAGGAGTTTTTACGTCATTACGTGACCGTTGATGAGACATGGATCCACTGTTACACACCAGAGACCAAGGAACAGTGGAAAGAGAGGACTTTACCCAGTGAACCCGCTACGAAGAAGGCGAAGACTGTCCCGTCGGCTGGAAAGGTAATGGCCAGCGTTTTCTGGGACTCGCAAAGTGTGAATACATTGACCATCTGGAGAATGGCTAAACGGTTACAGGGCAGTACTATGTCGAAGTATTGGGCCGATTCGACGCCGAATTAAAACAAAACGGCCCATTTGGCTAAGAAAAAAGTGCTCTTCTACCACAACAATGCACTGGCTCACACCTTCGCATTCGCCGTGGCTAAATTGATCTAATTGGGCTAAGAACTGCTATCCCATCCACTGTATTCTCGAGATTTAGCCCCGTAACTTTGACAAAACAAAACAATTAAAACACTTTGAATCGTAAAAAAGAAGGAACTTTATTGAATTCTATTTAATGACACAACAACTAGCTCTTCTCCAAAGTTGAACACTCGCAACCGTTTTGATTTAAGATTTAATATTTGATAAGGAAGGAAACATCGTTGGTCTCTTAGTCATAGATTTGTTCACTCCCTACACTCCCTACACTCCGTATTTCCGTCTTTATTTTTGTTAATGGGAGGAGTATCGCCATTTTAATTACTTTCAAAACAAATGTGCATTAGATCTTTCGTCCCGTGAATTTTCATTTCCAATTCGGGAGATTTTATGATTTTTTCCCTGGTCTACAGATAATTTGGTGAGCAAATCAAATCCAAGCTCTTGCAATTGATTATAGCTAATGATTCGATAATTTACAAATTTAGAAAAATGAATAAAAATATGACTTGTTTTTAAGCGGAAACTGAAAGGAATTGTTTTTTTTTTCTTGCGTAGAACCTTAAGGAAGGGAAAATTAATTTATTTATGAAACAAATTCATTTCGAATATCACCGCAAATGTTTGCTAGTGCCTAAGCTTGTTGATTTCACATCAGGAAAACGTCTCCTTGTAAAAATCAATAAATTCTCAAAGTTTTCGAATCAAATTAAAGCTTTTGTTCTTTATTTACTGAAGCGCTTATTTTTTTCAATTTTGTTTATATTATTATCTGCATCTAAATATAGTCGATTGATGGGAATTAACAAAAAATTTGTTAACTTCCTCTTTCCGCAACCAGTTCGCTAGTCGGGAATCTCTCATGGCATCCAAGATAATCTTTGCAAGTATACGCTGCAAAGGCACATGAGTAAGTGTTAAGTGAAAGACATTGCTTGCATAAGAAATTGCTGCGCTTGGCATCCGATGTAAGATAAAACCCAGTTGTACATTCCGAATAGCAGTTACAAGCAATTTTAAAATGCTCCAGATTTGATTGTGGCTGAGTTTGGAGAAATTTTTGAGTATTACAAGCTCTAGTAGCCGTGATCGTCTAGTGGTTAGGACCCTACGTTGTGGCCGTAGTAACCCAGGTTCGAATCCTGGTCACGGCAATGCACATAAGTGCATTGTCACGGAGGAGCTTAAATTTTTATGAACATTATATAACATACGTATATGAAGTAAAATTAATCTCTGGTTGCTCGCAGTTTTAGCCACTTCTTCATTTTGCTACTTTATGACGTTAATTTAGCTTGTTCGTTATCAGTTATATCGCATCCTTAATGAGAAAAATTATGAGTAGTATAACCCGGTATCGACGGTAGTATCTTGAAAAAAGTTAAAAGTAAGCCGCGGAGTCATGATGTGATCATCAACAAACCTACAAATTGAATGCTAATACCATCAAAATCGATAGAAATTAAAATGGATAGTTTGAGTAAATCCCCAGGCAGAGAGCCGAGCCTTCGTCCTCATTTGTTCCTAGTTTGCCTAAAAAGTAGATTCCTCCGTGACAAAGCACTTTTGAACATTGCCGTGACCAGGATTCGAACCTGGGTTACTACGGCCACAACGTAGGGTCCTAACCACTAGACGATCACGGCTATTGGAATTTACAATTATTGTAAATAGCTGTAATGTGAGACAGTTAATATGTAGAGCATATGAGCATTTGAAATGCAAAACTTATGTATATCTTGCACCAAATCTCATGTACACTAATGTCTTATCCTCTGTGCTCACTCGTGTGCATATCCTCTAGTGCTTGCTACGCATCTCAGCGGTAAGAAAAGCATCTCTGGGTTGTAATATTGTAAATAAAATATTGAAAACGAAATGAAAGTTACAAATACAAACAACCAGAGTCCGACTACGGTTAATACTAGAATAAACTATGGTATGCTGTTCCAAAATATCAATTATAGAAGTAAAATTACAAATAAACTTTTTGTGTCTGAAAAATGTTTGTTTGACATGAATATTACATAAACAGGATAGTATTTCGGGTACTACTTATTCCGAAATTTCATTGTTTCTCTGGTATATTTTTAAAACAATTTCCTTAATTTAGATAGGCATTTAAAACGCGTGGATTTCCAATGAGGACTTGAATTCATGTAGACTACATTTACCGTTATCAACAACTCTTAGGACTCGACAAAATAGGTCCCATGATGTCTTCGGCCTCAAGCTCATACCAAGTAGAGAAATTCATATCCTATCTTATTATTTCAATCAAATTACATACCTTAATTTCTGCTTTTCTTGGCTTTTTATCTAATTCATCCCGTTCCTTTAAATTTACTTTTTCCGTCCAGAATAAAAACAGTATTGATGGCGTGACCACCTTTATCGAATTGTCAAGTACAGCACAAAATTCCCGAGGCCATGGACCGTGCACCACAAAACCAGCGGCATTTACAGAATAAGGATCTTCGATTTCCAAAATTCAAAGGTCACATTCAAATTGAATTCAATAAACCGGATGGCCGCAATACCTATTGACACTTGTGAAGTGCATATTAATGAAACGTCATTATTTACGCGAGCGTTCTTTGTTTATTCGTTGTCACTGATTTTCTCAAACCAAAAAAAAACATGATTAAAGGTCATTATATCAGTGTTAAAAATCATTGAATCTCGTAATAACATGCCGGAAAATGTCGGATTGATTTTTGTTAGCGTGAAATTGCAAGAACAATATCCGTTCATAAAAAAAATAAATCTGTTCTGATTTCATGACGGTTACATAGAGTTCGGCTTGCATCTGAAATCGGAACATAACAAAAATGCGTTGAGTGTCAAGTCAATCATAGACAAAATTTTTCAATACTGTTTTAAAAATCTACAAAATTTTTCAAATATAGTTTTTTTCAAACATTCATCAAACATGATCAACAACATGTGGCTTGCGAGGCTGTCTGGGCGTACCACGTGAGAAATCCCAATCATAGTTTTTGTTCTGCGGACTGTGCATCAAAAATTTTCCGCCATTATTTCGATTGGTCGAAATTCAGTTGCTCACCTACCCAATGTGACTTTTATATTTGCGCCATATGCAATGGAACAACTGGAAAAGGGCTTGGGAAATTGTCACTTGGTCTCGATAATCACTGATGCATCGAACCACTGCCAGATCAAGACGGTCCCTTTGCTTGTTCGTTACTTTGAACAAAGAGTGGTGACCCGAATAATTGAATTGACATCTGAAGATGGCGTGAAAAGTAACACTATCGTTAGATTAGTCCAAACTGCGATGGAAACCTGCATTCGAAGTAAATCTGCTGCGTTTTGAGACGATAATGTAACCTGTAATTGCGATCATCGTGAGCGCGCTGGTCTGAATATTACATTCGCTACATTGAATCTCCTTCACACAGGGTTCAGGGAACACATCGCCCAGAATACTTTGAAAGCAGACTGTTTACCATAAATAATTAATTATAATAATTTATGATAATTTATAATTTCGTTTAGGTATTCAGTAATATTTAGTTAAATAATATTAGTAACAAAGAAAAAAATAAATTCTCAGTAGAAAAACAAACAAAAAAATTTCTTCGGACGCTTTTGCGAAGAAATTTTCCATTGATATGATTCACTTGTTTGTTGTGAACATACCGCTATAACAAGGATAGAAATTGTGACTTAAGGATGGAAGATAAGGTACAGAAATTGTGACGAAAGTATTGAAGATAATAAAGACAATCAAGAAGTATTAGCAGCTATTTGAAGTGTATAGCCCCAGAAGTCCTCGAATCGCAAAATCTTTGAATTGCAATGCCCAAGAGGTAGAGATTCGTGTTGGAGGAAGCAGAGGTGGTCAGAGGAAGCGCAGCGTAATTCTTTGAAATCCCGAAACCAAGCTGTGGTGGAGATTCGTGGTCTGAGACAGCGCAACGGAATTTATTGAAGTCCCGAAATCAAGCAGAGGTGTTGGACGGAGCGCATCCTAATTTATGTAAATTAAATATTTTATATTTACTTACTTTCATTTGATCATTTCTATTTATGTATTTATTTTGTCTAATATGAAAGAGTAAGGTCTTTCTGTGTATGTGTTTGTTTGTAACATGGAAGTATCTGCGCTTGAATAGTGTAATAATGCCTCCACGCCTGCGCAGTGAGCTAGTCTGTTAAAAGTAACTTCCTTCGGCCGCCATTATGCGGCCTATGTATTTTCAAGAAACCTTGTCTATTTAACCTTATTTCTATTTTCGCTGTAGGTGCGACCTATCGGTTTCGACAGTTATATTATTATTAATTATAAATAATATAGATTATTTTTTTGAAAAAAAAAAACACAACGTAACTAGACCTCTTATCTTACAGGCGACAATTTCTTGTCAGACGGTGATCCATGAAATTTGGATACATGACAAGTAGCGATTGAACTTTCAAACATGCAAAATGTTATATGTTAGTTACAATATCAAAATGAATTGCTTGGATTTCTTTGATTTTTTGAAAGGCTCCACCTCCATAAAAATAGAAAGCGATGGAAAATACGCTTTTGAGAAAACCAATGAAAATACTGCATACGATTTCTTATTACTGGCAATCGCGAAAAGAAGAAAAAAATCATCGTAATGATGACATCGTTCATATTCGTATTTTTTCTTAGTTTTATTGTTGCCTACTGGACTCACGTTACAAAAACGATTTTTTTTCATAGAATCGAATTCAAACATCAACTTCCGCATCTAAAATTAGTTTCTAAAAAGCGCCAATAGTAGCTTTTTTCCAATAGTAATTCTAATGGTTTTTATTCACACTTCATTTAATTGATTCGAACGATGTCACTTACACTGATGTACTGATAGCGCAAAGCAAAGTATTTTATCCTTAATTTTCGTACCCTCCGCTGAAAAGAGCCTACATATAGATGTACAGACATAGGTGTCAGTAAAGCTCTGTTGTACCTTCTCCGAGCAAAGCAAGCGTCATTTATTTGCGTATTTCAAAAAAGGAAGCTTCTTATTAAATATGAATAAAAATTTTCCATGAAGCAAGTCCTGCGAGAACATACACCACACATACGCTATAAAACAGTTTCATAGGCAGTCGGTCCAAGCTACACTTAAGCATGTCTAGGAAGGACGAAGTGTATCAGAGTGCCTCAATGTGAAGTGGATTGGAGTTTGCACTTGCTATGTGTGAATGCTTGCAAACAAGCATTGAAGCTTTATACTTGTCAACGACACCTTGTAAAATATGTTTTTCGTCCTTTCGTTAGGCCCATTTAAATGTTTGCAGAAATTGCTTACCCGTTTTTTCTACTTTCTGTTAGTTCAAATGTAAACCTTCTGTAGATTGAAGGAATGCTGTATGAATGAAAACTCACGTTCTATTTGAACAAATTTAAATTTTAAAGGAGACGTTTTTATCTCATTAAAAGAAAAATAAATTTCTGACAGATAAACGTGAGAAATGAGCCATGCATCAACTGTTTTTCTCTCATTTTAAAACTTAAATTATAAAATTAATGGATTGATATAACTTCAATTCAGAGAATTAAAACCATTTGAAATCCCGATGTTTTTTTCCTAGTAGACTTTCATAAAATGTGCAATTAGGTTACCAATTATGTTAGTTAAAATAAAATCAGAAGCGGTGTCATTGGAAAAAGGACGATATCACATGTTCAAGCTTATGGACAAATAAATTAGGGCTTAATGTGGCCCTAGTGGCACCTTATAACAAACAATTGTTTGTTCCAAGTGGCAAAGACTTCAGATTTTAAGAAAAAAAATCTATTTCAGACAACAAATTTATAATATTTCTGAAAATAAAACTTCTGCATAAAGCTGTGGGGAAAAAAACAACCACTGCAAGTGCAATCTAGTTCCGCGCGGGAACATCTTTGAACCACAAGAACCAGGCATTCACTACCCATCTGGTACATCTCAGCTCAGCTGTAAGTGATTTGCAAAAATCTGCAATCGATATGGTGATAAATTAGAGTTCATGCAGCCTTTTGACGGCTTAGCTTGCTACAGTCTTTTGTCTATACTTGCGGTCGGGGCATAAACTGATCATTCATTCGTTCTCTAAAAAAGACAAAAAACAGTGATACTCTTACATCATTCGGGACTCCCAACAGAAATGATGTCCTCCGGAGAATTAACTTTTCGATTCTTGTGTCACCAGCTGATCAGGAATTAACGACTGGTCCTCAAGTCAAGTTCTAGAAATGCTAAAAGCCCTATATTCTGTTGGTTGAAACTGGTACTCTTTTTGTTGAAACAATGAAGTAATTTCATAGATTCAGCCAAGTTGTAAGCTAATTACAAAAATTCCTTTTTTTTGGTCTGGCGGCAACATTTTCTGGGCAACTTTTTATATGATGGATTAAAAAATGATCGTCCTTAGTTGGAAAGGCATTAGTAGATCATCTTGGCTATGGTTGTAACGACAATCCTTTTGCAATGTTCAATCCCGATATTTAAGCTGATTTATATTTATCATATCTTATTGATTTTATCTTGGAGGTTGGTTTTTGGGATGTTATAGCGCAACGAAGATGATCTTACACCCAATTGCTTGGCTAAAATTTTATGTATCACAGATTATAAGCTTGCTTGGCCCCATTTACAAACGAAATGTCTGATGAACTTTTTGGGAACCCATCGAAAGTTATCTGATTTTCATTGTTTAAAGCGGTGATCCAGACTACTAAATATTTGTTTCCCTTGTTCATATGCATGAGGATGGCTCCTGATGCTTTGCTAGCATAAATAATATTTTTAAAGTTGTTATAAATCATAACAATTTTTAAGAGTCCAACATCTTGTTGTTCTTTACTACATTAAACACGAGCATTATTTTGGTGGTTACTTATGTAGTAAAAAACACCATTTGGTCAAGTTTCCATTTTGAAATTTGCGCTTATATATTTTTCATTAGAACAAGGGAGACTTAACCCAGTGTGACAAGTTAGATTTTCCAATACAATTGTGACACAAAATTTCATTTCATTTCGTATCTACTCGATTTTTACATAATACAAGCTATCGCGACCATAGGGCCTGTAGTTTGTCAAACCCTCAAAACAACCCTTCGAGCTTTTCTGACAGTTTAACACTCTTATTGACTTCCCTGATTTCTTCAAAAAAGTTTATAATCACTTATAAATATAGAAATCTAACGTCTTTCTAACCGGCATCAGCCCAACACCGAAATAAAACTACAGCAGCAGGCTCGGAAATTCGGCTCAGTAATTTGCATTTTCAGTCGGACAAAGACATAAGCTATTTCTTTTATCGTCCCCTGGATACGTTGGGATCATGTCATCAAAATTTTATATTTCACAAAAGTCCCATATTCATACTCTCATGTATGCTCATAAATCTAAATTTTCCAAAATGCGTACAGGGAAATCACTTGAACATTCTCAATACAGCCGAGGGTTTCTCGGCATAGTAAGTTAATTTCTCCCAAATCGCTCAACAAACCATGTCTGATACCAATAAGCGCTCGTGCATTTTCCTCTACTCAATTGAGTTTTTCTTTGGCTTCTTCTTTTATCCTTTGCTGAACCCAACTGATGTGAATCTTACATACAAAGTAGGAAGCAGAGCGCTGTACTTAGGAGGCTGAACATCTACCATGAAAATGATTCAATTCACCCATCCTATGTGTTCGGCATTTCTACATGGATAACGAAAAATTTGATTTGATCATGATTTATTCGATTTCATCTCGCAACTGGTTGAAATTGGATGCGGATGTTAAGAATATGGGCCTTAGAAAAGTGCCTCAGCATCGATTGCTCGAAAGAAATTAATTTAATTTGATTGAATGGCAATTTATATGAGTACGGCCGTAATGGAAATTTTCAAACACGTTGAGAAATTATTCAAAAATTGCTTGAAATTATTAATTTTCGCTGACAGATAAATATTCAATTAATATTCTATTGAAATATTACAATTCAAATTTCCTGAAATATTCAAGCTACTACAAAGTCCCGGATGTAACTTCACTATTTAATTTTTTCTACTAGATTCGCATCAGCATTAAAAGTTTGTGTTGACGCGGATGCGGTTCCAATATGCATTTTAATGGAATGATGAAAACATTTTAGTAGATATTTAAAATAATTGTTATCGCTTAACGATGGACAATTTACCAGCCGATTAGTACTCTAACAAAAAATTTGTATCCAAATATATATGCTAATATCTAAGTCGTTATGAGAATCGCAATTACAAGCAGCTTCATCACGATTTTTATCTGAAATGTCTGAAAATCATGAAATTACTTGTTATTGAATAATGAATGTGATATTTGCAAATAATATTCATCAATTTAAATCACAGCATTTAATATTTACTGCCCTTGACAACATCAAATCGCAAACTCACATCCGTAAAGCCGTAAATTCGTATAAATTTGACGGTATTGATTTTGAAAAAACTATCAAAAATCATCAAAATGCTTCCCTTAATTACCTATCTACTTTAAAACGCACAGAGAACACTTGAATTATTGAATTGAAAAGACTATCGAACAAATTGAGAATATTTAATTTATAAAATTAACCACCACAATCACAATTATCAATTATTATTACCAATATTACCCGAGTCGAAAAATAAATTCAGTTTTGATCTCAAATAAGATCTGGTTCTATACAGCTATTCAGTATAGAACCAGAAGTTACAAATTCTGTTTTAATCCTGAATACGCAACACAGAAGTACCAAATCAGGATGAGAACAAATTCTGATTTCAACCTGGTACATCAGGTTTGGATCAGAATATGGCAATCCTATACTCATCCTCGTATTAGAATGATTTATAAAAATATTAAAAATTATTATAAAAATTGTTATATAAATGGAAAAATATAAAAATTAATTTATGTATGAGTAAACACCAAAAATTTTTATAAATAAATAGCTCTGTAGATTTTGTTTTTAAAAATATGTTTAAAATCATTTTTAAAAAGCATATACTTACTACTAAACAATAAAATTTTGGCGGTATACCACGCTCTTTTTCTTTTAGCAGTCTGCCATAATAATTTAATTTCTTCGCCAACTATCTGATTGTCTGGATTTATTGACACACAACTCACTACACCACTCTCTCTATCCTCTGTCTAAAAAACAAGAGCAAAATCATTATCACTATTATTACACGACATTTTTTTTCACTACAAAATATTTTTCCACTAGAATTGTTTCAAATACGTCTTACCACTTCGGTATTCGTTTAAAAAATGACGTCAGAATTTTAACAAAACTATGGACCGTCTATGTCCTTAACCGTTCTACGTCATTTATTATGTTTACTTATCTTAGACCCAAACATATGATTCACCAACAGCGTGAGAGAAGTACGTACAGAACAATTTTTTTTTTCTTGGTACTCGCATATTTTCATATTGCATATTTTCATATTTCATATTACCGCATATTGCATATTTGCATTTATAGCTAACTCCAAACCCCGAAAGGAAAATATTTCACCGCTGGTTTAGCAGTAGTAAAAATAAGCAGGCTGAGATAAGAATGAAATCTATAAACGTAAATCAGGACAGGATGAGGTCAGACTTAAGTTTAAAATCAATCTTATGACATCAGCATAGAATCAGGATGAAAAGTATAAAATCAGACTTGACAGTATGAAATCAGTATTGAATAAGTATGAAATCAGGCCCATCAGGATGAAATCCAACTTTTCGACTCTTTTCGTCTCGGGTAATCACAGTGCACAGCAAAAACAAAAGTTGAAAGTAGCTACAAAATACATTCGAAACTGGTCTGAAAGTACCCTCAAATTCAAACATTCAGAAGAGCCACATTAAAAAAAAATAACTCTAGATTTTATTAAATGCAAAAGCATGAAAAGGAACCACAACAGCTATTCAGTACAAAAATAGCAAAAATGAAGGTCCTTAGAAACCATGTCGCAGCCAGTGATATTGTAATTTGTTCTCAAACGCAAATTATGGCGACATATGCATGTCAAAAGTATCAAAGTCTTGTGTTTCAGGGCTGATTCCATAGATGGTGCAAGCTAGTAGTTCCTCCTTACTATTATCGATTTCTTATTTTCCATCCAGCCGAACTCAGTGCAGACTGCATCTGATACCCGCCTATGTGTAGGATGCGTTTTTAAGTTAGCGTGATCGAGAGGAAGGGCATTAGTAAATGTGATTAACGGAGTGATAACGCGTTCAGTAACTCATTATCAGCCTAAATGGCAAGTTATATCTTATTCGGTTCAATAATCCATCAACTTTCGTCGATCAAACATCCCGTTCTAAAAGCAAGTGGCAATTACGGAAAATCGAGTACCGCGTCGTCTTTATGTCAAAACAGTCAATCTGCAAAAAATGTGAATCATCAGTTTCCACTTCAAAACCACGCTTGCATCCACGGAAAATCTCATTGTCTGTTTGATGGAATTTCAAGAAATCATTTATTGGGAGTTTCTGAACGGAAACCTGAACCTTGGCGGACTTTTACTGTCAGTATTTGGAGCGGCTTCAGTAAGTAATGCGTGATAAATGTCCTGCATTAAGGCCGAAATACAATACTGCGAGACGGCTATGCGATTCTCGCTCGTCGTCGTGCAACGCATTCAATTTACAATGCACGCAATGCGAGGAAGAATTATGTTCATATGACAGGTGTCGAATTGGTGACGTTTTAAATGAAATTTACCTGCATTGATTTTTGAAAAGTTTTGGATTTGGAATTTTCCTTCATTTGGCAAACAATAGTCTCAACAAGAATGCACGAAATTTTCATTCAAAATAATCCTAGTGCTTGAAAAGTTATCAAGGCGTATGAATTTCAAATTTCATTTAACCGCCATCAAGCATCTGCAAGCGTCAACGCATCTCGTTGCGAGGATTTTTCGATTTTCCGAATATCTCTCCTCGCATTGACGCATCGCAACCATTGTACATTGCCCCATACAAATGCATGTTACGAAAACTGCTTGACATTTTCTGGGAGACTCTCGTCACGCTCTCGCATCGCAGTCTCGCACTATTGTATTTTGACCTTTAGTCAATCGTCGCGGAGTCATCTTTCATCAAATGCGAAAATGCGAGACCGCAGCTAGCCAGCGGGCATTAACGGAGATTGGCAATGAGCCTTTACCCCACTATATTCTCCCGAACTTGCTCCTACGGATTATCACTTGTTTCCTAGAAGAGTATTCATAACTGAAGTGGATATTCTTCATATCCAAGACAAACAAACTTTTGGATACAAGACTAACAAACTTTTTTGAAGGTAAGCGGGAAGATGAGATTTATACAGGAGGAAAATACAGCAATTTACTACCACGACTACTACTTCACATACGCGACGAAACGTGAGGTTTTACGATACAGAGTTATCTCACCGTACTGGACCGTAATAGGACATAGCCTCTACCTCCATGCATAACAATAAGTAACAGACGAGGTTCGCTCCTAGATGAGGCGGCACAAAAACTAGAGTTCATTCAGACCACAGAATTGAACGTCACACAGACAGTAGCTAACACTTCGAGCAAACTCTTGATCCATTGGTATTTAGCCAAACTAAGGTTGGTTAATTTGGTGCTGTTTTTGTCTGAAACAAGATTATCCCTCTCAAACCTGTTGCGAAAAACCGTAAAAAAATATATACCTACTTGTTCAATTTTATTTTTGTCTGACAAAAGCTCCCAGAGAGTGTTATAGCTGTATGTACTTAAGCTATGGTTCAGACATTCATTCTGTGATTCGTACTATGTAACGAATAACTTGAATTGTTGCATACTAACGCAAAAGAAAGTCTAACTATAAAGGAATGGAACTGATTTCATTGGAATTTACAGCTCAAACATGTTAGGCAATCTTTTACAATGGATAAAGTCAACTCCATATAAGAAATCCAAAGCTTTAAAAAACACTCCAGTTATTTTCCGATTATAAAAATTAGGATGATTTTTGCAAACGCTATAGTATCACGTTGATTATTATGGAGCTAAAAATAGATCATGTTAAGAAATTAACCCGCTACAAAACGCTGAAACTTTTTGATGAATTCGACAAACATATGCGGATGTTGGAAATCCTTAGATCCCGGGCTAAGGGTTCCCAGAATATATATCAATATGATATGAAATTTTAAGATAAGTGAGGTATTAATTGCCCCAACTTCTAGGAATCCATTCTCCAAAGACGCTTGAAACCTGCATCAGAACCGTTCGAGGACAGTCACTATCTTACCTTTAAATTTGCATTCCATGCCATCTTACTTTTCATTCGTTTGATACAGTACAAGCAGCAACAGTCAAATTGATGCAAGCCGAGCTTCTCCGTAAGGATATAGACTGGGCTTGGATTCACTGAAATGACAGGAGGATTAGCCAAGTAATTCGGAAATCAAGATGGAGCAACTCCCAGTTTTATCTTCCTTGTTAACAACAAGCTATAGAACATCTTAGAGAACATATCAAACGAATAGGCATTCACGGATAACAAGGACTTTCGCGGATAACAGGGACACCTTTCTAGCTCAACGAGAGGCAGAGCAAAACTCAGAACACTTTCATCTACCGTGACTGACTCACAAGAGCCTCTAATAGCAATGAAAGGATCACCTAACCTGGTTTCAAAACATAGTAACCACGTAAATATAAACTCTACTTGTCTTCTGTAGGAGGATTGAATGGAAAAAAAAAAATTTATAATATATTTATATTATCTTATGTAAATATACTATACTAATAAATGATTAATGTAAAATATTTTAAATGTTAGATGAAAGATTAGAATACAAAAAACAATAAATTAAGTAAAAAAATAAAAGATATTACTACATCGTTTCTGAATTTTTTTTTTTAAATGTAATAACTTGAGTGAAGTTTTTAATCAAAGCGAACCCTTTAACTGAATCGATTAAAAATAAGCAATAAATAACAAGTTTATTCCCCTGGTAATATAGACTAAAACATCATTAAATCGAAAGACATTCTTAAACGGACCAAACCCCCATGAATAAATAAATACAATTTTTATCTTTTCAGTTGTATAATAACTGATTATTAATTTTAAATAAATCTGCAGATAGTGTTGATTTCCAAGCATCCAAAACTTTTGACTTAATAGGAACTAGCTCGTATACGGAAGGTGATATACTGAGAACCTTGAAACAACTTTACATTATGTATCAATTATTAATCATTGAAAGGTATAATAACAAAATAACAAAATAACAAAAAGTTGTTTGATTTCGTATTAACCCAGTTCCAGTTATTCGACACAACAACAATATTCAAATGTTTTTGAATATGTTTTTCGAAAATTTTTCCTGGACTGTATTGAATTTTGCATTGAAAAGCTAGATGGCGTATGCTGTTTGTCACTGAACTTTATGCGATGTCAAACGTCGCTACTCGCTCATTTTCCCGCCAAAGTGCGATTAAAAGTGTAAGCGCGAGTTAAACATCTGGCAGTGTACAAAGATTTGTTATTAATACGATTATTCTCCACTAAATGGCTCGACGTGATTACGCCCAAGATCATGGTAAGCAAAACAATAGATTTGTGCAAATAAACGCTATTAATCCCTCTATTAAATAGAATCCATTCGTGCATTCATGACCGAATTCTGTGCATCCAATGACGATGGAACGAAGACTTTCAAGTATGCTCAGCAGCTTGTTAAATTGGCTCATCGGGAACAGGTAATATTTTTATTAGCATACTAAGTATCTTAATTTAATCTGCAATAAATACGCAGGTACAAATTATAATTGAGTTGGACGATGTAAACGAATTCAATGAAGGACTTGTGAAGGCTATTGTTGCCAATACTAAGCGATATGTTTCGATTTTTTCTGCTGTGATTTTTGAATTGCTTCCTACGTATAAGGAACGTGAGGCAGTTGCCAAAGATTCTCTGGATGTTTACATCGAACATCGACTGCTAATGGAATCACGCACTCGCAACCAAATGGAGCAACGTGACGATCGAAACCGATTCCCACCCGAGCTGATGAAAAGATTGTATGTGTTTATCTCTGGCTTCCTCCAGATATCTATTGAAATTATAATTCAAGTTTTAAATTTAAATCATTACTTTTAGTGAGGTTGTATTCAAACCATTATCAATTGAAAAAGCCTATGCTATACGAGATATTAAGGCTCAACATATCGGCAAGTTTGTAACGATACGAGGAATTGTAACACGCTCGACTGAAGTTAAACCAATGATGGTAGTCGCGACATATACTTGTGATCGTTGCGGCTCTGAAACGTATCAACCAGTCAATTCAATGACGTTCATGCCTATTCAAGAATGTCCTTCAGACGATTGTCGCATCAACAAAGCTGGTGGCAGGTTATACTTACAAAGCAGAGGCTCCAAATTTATGAAGTTCCAAGAATTGAAGATACAGGAACATGTAAGTAGTTTAATGATGATTGAAAATTTCCATAAATTATTCTGGACATATTCTGCAGAGCGATCAAGTTCCCGTTGGCCACATTCCTCGGTCGCTTACAGTCATGTGTCGGGGAGAAGTCACACGTCAGGCTCAGCCCGGAGATCACTGTTGTATTTCTGGTGTCTTCCTTCCTTTAGTTAGGACTGGATTCCGACAAAGACTTGCTGGATTGTTGACAGAAACCTTCTTGGATGCGCACGTGAGTTTAGAGTATTTTCCTTTACTTTTATGAATATCGTTGAAACAACCGTTCCAGTTAGTAGAGTCCAAAAAATGCGCCGCTAGTATAAAATATCCAAAAATGTAATATTCACTCAATTATTTCTGTTTCTAATTCAAGTTTAAATTGACCATAGACAGGCCAAACACTCGAATGAATTTTTCAAAAGCTTTTATTATAATTTTCATTTCATGCCCGAACACTTTTGATTTCTTAAAATTAGACAATGTTAATGTTGCACTAATCATTGAGTGTTTTCGTTATTCAAATGGCGCACATGTTTCTACCTATTTTTTCACTCCGACCATTCTCGGTAGCTAGCTATTCTCTATTCTCGGTAGTGAATATATGCTTTTCTCGATAGTAACAAGCATTGCATTAAATAATGTGGAAAAAAATACAATCTCAAAGGGATCACATGAAATGGTTTAGTTTTCTATACACAGTTTTAGTCCCTTTGACCTGTTGCAATGTTTTGAGGTAACAAAATTCATACATATTTTAGACGGCATGGAACTATCCAATGATGGGGAAAACGTTTACATGTCTGTAGGCTTTAGTTTTGCTCTGTGCAAATACTTATATTTATTCTGTTGTGGTAGGTCCAAGTATGAATAATTTTGGCAGAATATATTTTAACTTTAAAACCATACCCTCATATATTTTTCTGTAGTTAAACAAAAAAAAACATTTCGGCTATCGCAATATTAGTCCTTTTTAAAAATTGTGTAAATAACAGTATAATTAATTTTTGCAGCGCATAATTTGCATTAATAAAGACGAGGAAATATCTAGAAAAGAAGCTGAACTTACACCCGAAGAATTAGAAATACTTTCTCATGAAGACTTCTACGAACGCTTCGCAACGAGTTTGGCTCCTGAAATTTACGGCCACGTAGATGTAAAGAAAGCGTTGCTGCTACTTCTGGTTGGTGGCGTAGATAAGCGGCCCGACGGAATGAAAATCAGAGGAAACATCAACATTTGCCTCATGGGTGATCCCGGTGTGGCAAAATCCCAATTGCTTGGCTATATTAGCCGCTTGGCAGTGCGAAGTCAATACACAACTGGCCGTGGATCATCAGGTGTGGGTCTAACAGCGGCTGTTATGAAGGACCCATTGACTGGCGAAATGGCCTTGGAGGGTGGAGCGCTGGTTCTAGCTGATCAAGGAGTTTGTTGTATTGACGAATTTGATAAGATGGCAGAATCAGATAGAGTTGCTATTCATGAGGTGATGGAACAACAAACTATATCGATTGCCAAGGCTGGCATCATGACCACATTGAATGCACGCGTCTCAATACTCGCCGCTGCCAATCCGGCGTATGGACGCTATAATCCTCGTCGCACTGTTGAACAGAATATTCAATTGCCAGCGGCATTACTCTCTCGGTTCGATTTGTTGTGGCTGATGCAAGATAAAGCAGATCGTGAGAATGATTTACGTTTGGCAAAACATATTACTTTCGTTCACAGTCACGGCAAGCAACCTCCAAGCCGTACACAAGCTATTGATATGAACCTTATGCGCAAATACATTTTGTTGTGCAAACGTAAAAATCCAATCATCCCAACAGATTTGACCGACTACATTGTCGGGGCGTACGTTGAATTGCGCCGCGAGGCCAGGAACAGCAAAGATATGACCTTTACGTCTGCCAGAAACCTTTTGGGCATTCTTCGTTTATCGACCGCTTTAGCGAGGCTGCGGCTTTCGGACACCGTAGATAAAAATGACGTTGCAGAAGCCCTTCGTTTGTTAGAAATGTCTAAAGACTCACTCAACCAAATTCACGAGCACCAAAGAGGACAGTAAGTGTGAAAATCATCGTAGAAAATCATACTAGAAAGTGTTTTTATCATTCGTTTTTTTACAGTATTCCAAATACATCAGACAAGATCTTCGCTTTGGTTCGGGAACTTGCTGGTTCTAGCAAAACAGTGAAAATCACAGATATTATGGAGCGCTGTACAACGAAGGGATACAAACCGGATCAAGTGGACAAATGCATTGAGGAATATGAGCAACTGAATGTTTGGTTAGTGAATCAAACAAGAACAAAAGTCACTTTTATTTAATTTAACTTTTTTAATCCTGATTGTGTGTTATGTATAAGTATTTCTTTTTTTTTTAAATAAAATGCAGTACAAATACATTTTGAATTTCCTTACACCACTTTGTAGTGAATTTATTTGTTAGTGTTCACATAGCTGGAATGGTTTGAAAATACCATTCTTCGAAACGGAGTAATACAGGACTAAAGGAAAATTAAATTTCCAATTTTGAATTCATCCATTTGCGGTCCGTATAACTCGTCATTCATCTAAGTAACATATAAATTTAAAGTTAAGGTTAGAAATAGTTTTGATAAGAGCTCATCTAAGATGAGTAGATATTGCATATTTAACAGAATGCAATGCGCGTTCAAAAAGCCGATGGGGATAACAGATTCGAAATTTATTAGATTTCAACTGAATTCTTTTCCGAATCAAACCCTTAAATTCAGAAATGTTTCAAAATGAACCAGTTTTCAGTCGAGGATGCAATAGACAAGGTGTGTGTCCGCCACTGCGAACTATAACACTGCAAATAGGAAATTTATATAGGTCCGAACTTCAGCTCCCAAGCAACGAAAGCGAGCAAATCAATGAACTTATGACTTGTTTTTCGGGATGAAACAAAAGTCACCTAAGATCTTATACCTATTTAGATCAATGCGCCAGTGCGTGATATTTTTACAATGGGGAAAATTCAAGATTTGCATTACGCCTATTCACCAGATTGCTCCCTCGATTTTCAAAAGTTTGTAAACCTATTAAAGGTTCTCATATTGTAAAGAGATCACTATGCACACCTCATAATAAGCGGCGTATTATGACGTTCAAACATAGGCAACGCTTCTTATTAATCCTTAAAGTTCTCTTCGCATAACGAATGTTTCTATAGTACGAATAATGCTGGTTACAGGTTAACTTCAAGGATATCTCATTTATTGAATTTTAGACGTAAAACGGTTTATTGTGTGCTTTCTTTTGATTTACTGCTTTCATATACTGCCCTATGGCGTGCAAACATTGAAGTGTATCTACTTAACCACCTGCAATTCGGCTTTTATACTTCTTCCTGAGTGACTGAGGTCGACACTACTGTAAAAGACTCTTTTTCGATTATTACCGTGCTTATTTTACGCAAATAAAGAACATACTGGAAAACTTTAAAAATATTTCATTACTTAGAAGAAACAAAAGTGCCTACTATATAATTGCAATCAAAGTTATTTATGAAGATCATCTAAATGACGGTACTGGATTGTCAATTCTTATTTTATTAATTTGATTGAAATTGTTTACTCATTGACACGATGAAAGTTTTGAGAGAATTTAAATTCTAATAATAGACTCCATATGCAAGAATTGTTTAGAATGTTTGATAAATTAGGTAGAAAAGTGATGTGGCCCCATAAACCAACGCATCCAAAGCGATCCCCGCTAACTCCAAATCCCAAAGAGTTCTTTTTAATTATCATTGCAGTCATCGTTGGCGTTTCATTGCAAATACTTGTGAGTAAATTTCAAATATATACATATATTTGTTCCGATATAAATGTTTCATTATATAGGCACCAATAATTTTTACGAAAATTAAAAGTTTGTGGAAGTCGAGTTTGAATTGTTTATGTAACGAGACGCGCCATATTCGTGATTTTAATTCTTCAAGAAAAAACGAAACCGGGTTTTATAATAATAAAATTCCTAGCGGCAACTGTGAAAAAACAAGTCGTGGAAATATTGTAGAAAATGTCAAAACATGCCGCAGACGAGGCAGGAAATCTTCAAATTGATCAAAAGTCGATGAGAATATCTGGAAAGATAATTGTGTGCTTGTTCTAAAGGATTGCATTTTACCCTTGCTTTGTTTGATAAATTATTAGACGTAAGATTATTGGAAATAAATCGTTGAAATGAAACTAAGAATTTTTTTTCAAATTTTATTTATGCAAAACCTCCAAATTAAATCCGAGCAAATTGATTTTCATTGGCAACAGCATTGAAATGGAGATATCAAGGTAAATGCTTGCCCGCATGAATTATGGAAAACATTTATTGGGTATTTTACAAAAACATTTTTTATTTAACACGGACTCTTTGGAAATTTTATTCTTAACTGGTTTTTAATTTCAATGCAACAATCACAAAGATAATCGAGGTATTAAAACGCCGTTTTCGACATCAAAGGAGGAATAAAGATATATTCTGAATATGCAGATTACTCGCAACATAGCTTACGAACGATTCAGGTTCATTAAATTTATATAAGAATGCTTTAATTTAACATTGAATTAGATCAAATAACCGGATTAATACAATGTATTGAGTTGGAGTTAATGTTTTAAGATCTTGGGGATGTTGAGATCGTTCTCAGTTTTTGCTGAAGTTTGTTAAGATATTGTTTCGAAATAATGTCCTAGAACGAGATCTAGTTTGTACTAATCTTCCTGTTCAAACAATTAAGAAGCTATTCATAAATCGTGTTCTCCATTGTAATTTACAACAACCAACTTATATAATCAGTTATCTGCACTCAACGGAGGTCCTCTGAACTAAAATGAACTTCTTAGTCAACGAGCTTGCGACCTCAGAAATACTTTTTGTTTTTACACTGTATTGTCATATCGAAAAATCGCAATCTGCTCAGCTCAAACGCAATAAACAAGTTTGCTTACCAATGTTAGTTACTATCCAATCTCTTCAGGTAAATGTTTTGTATCAATTTTAATCAATATTAAAAAAGTTCAAGGGGAAACCTTTCTGACCAATTAAAACAATTTTAGTGGTGATGACTTACTATAGAAATTTATTTAATTTAGCTTTTTGTATCGATGGTAGCAATGGAATGAAGGATATTTTGTTTCAAACTATAAATTAGACACATCTGTTGACAGAGTAAAACATTTAAGAGAAATTTCAAACAGTTCCTCATTTCCATTTTTAATCCAGCGACCTTGGAATATTCCATTTTTAGTTCTCTGACTATTCACACGGATAAAATATTTGCAATGTTTAAAATGTGTTCAAAATGTATATTGGATTGGAGTCACATCTATCACATTGCCCAAAGTTTCTGCCTTTGTAAAGCGAATGAAGATTTAATAAAATTTTGTTTACTTTCAATTAAATTGAAAAATTGCACATTTCAATCTGTGCATGCTGTTGTAACAAGAATTTCTAGTCATGTGTTGTTTTATGCTGTTTTAAGGATGTTTGGAAAAATGGAACAAGAATAACTCAGGTCTGGTAGTTTAAATAATTTTTTTATTTGGCTAAGTACGATAAATTTAGTTCTTAATGAATTTCAAAATTAAAGAATATTTTTTTAAGCCTAGGATACGCTGTTTCAAGAATATTTCATTTATTTGAGGAGTAACATATGTACCAATCATTCTCGATTTGACGGAACAGCATCCAATTGTTTTGCTTTCTTCCCTCAAACAAAGAGTCATCTTAAAGAATAGTCATCCCCATTGTTACAAAAAATAATTGTGTATTTGAATCCCGATCATTTTTAAATTTAAATAAATTTTGAACTTAATAGATTTTGTCAAGGTGGGTTCGCAACATAACAAGATTTGTTGATCCAACTAATAGCACATCAATCTTGGTAATACACTGTCGGACATCGTCTCGTTAAAATGTTAATTTACTCGATATTATTCATTGCAGATAATTGTTGTTACATTTTCATTGTTGCCGTGCAAAATTAGATAAATTTAATCTATTACAGAAAGTGCAATGTACATTTTGAACACATTCTTAAAATATACCACAGTATTAAAGATAATTCAACGAAAATAATGTTTTTCAAAATCTTATACGCCTAAATATGTTTGTTTTAAACTTATTTTCATATTTTTTTTTCAACATACTTCTGTCGTTTTCCTTTCCAAAAATATATTTGAAATATATATTTTTAATAGAAAAACAAAAGTCTCTCCTGAGCAGCTGCTGACAGCAGTCGCCAGGTCCGCTTAATGCTAATGTACTGTACAAGTGCCCGTACGCAAATTAAGAACCCAAATGCCATTATAAGCCACCATAACCATGAGTTCTCATGTGACGAGGCATAGTCGGAATGTTTTACAATTAAAGTCCATTTAGCAAGTGACAACCCAAAACCGGACAACGCTCCATATCTTGCGGCAATTGTGTGACAAAAACAAGTCAACATCAGAAATCCAATCCAGTTGAAAAGAAACGCCACCATGAAGGCTGTTACGAACATTATGTCTGTACCGAGAAGACCATTGTCACCGCTGGTTAAACTTTCAGGATCTTGTGTGTCAATCGCAATAAACGTCATTGAAGGCTGCAAGCCTGTTGAGGTTGTGGCGCGCGTTTCGAGATGTGGATTTGGTGGAGGCAGCGGATGTGGCGGTAGTTGTGGATATTCGCTATGCAAGGACTTCTCCATCTGAACTTCTTCATATGTTGGCAGTTTGCTGTGAGCCATTTCTGCTTCTTCATAAGGTGGCGGAGCGCTAAAATCTGCTTTCGGTGGGGGCAGCTCCTCCTTCGGAGACTGCGAAGGTGGTAGAGGTGGCGGCACCATAATTTCTTATTGCTGACCTTTGATAACGAATCTAAAACAAACAAATTATCATTAGATCAGTACCATTACATTAGTTTGCTTAATAGTATTCAATTATTTCCGTTTAGACTTGGATAAATTAATAAATAATAATTAATTTGACTATTTTTTAACAAAGTAGTCTAAAAAATGAATTTTATTTTAGCACAAACTAATGTGAAAAATTGGTAAATTATTATTGGTGAAATTTTAGTTAACCATTTCCTTTAATCTATTCGTCGCTCACTGCTAATCACCTTATAATAACTTGATGAATCAATAGAAATCGCATATGGGTGCATCTAAATATTTAGATCAAACATTTTCACTAGATATAAAACATGCGTGGCCGACAATTTGGATAAGAGCAAAAGTAAATATTTACCCTTAAGCAGCTTTCCAGTTTAGTATCAGTAATTCACAAAGCATCAAATACTAACTCCCATAGCACTTATGATAATTAAGAAGTGTTTATGTGATAACGTACATGAGTGATAAACATGGAAAAAATATTATTCGGAGCAACATTTGCATACTTAGCCACAATGTAATCTTGTGGGAAATTGGGAATTGTCGAGCGTAAGAGTACATTTTTGTTTTCTCACTTCAATGAATTGAAACAAAGCAGTAAGAATTTTTGTTTGTCCTTTTATGAACAGATCTCGTATTAGAAGGTTTAAATGTAATTAGTATGCGTTGTCCTAATTGAATTCACTTTATCAATAAAAACGGGCTGATGTGGCTCCAAAAAAATTGAATGACATGTCTGAGCTCAGCGGGAAAATGAAAAGTAATTGCAAAAGACACGGAGATAGCCTCCGTATGGCCTATATATATGATGAACTTTAGAGAGGCACAAAACCAATCGTTTCATATTGCCTCAATACAGCGATATGGCATCATCATCCGATTTTCCAAGGTCCAAGTTTTTCCACGTCTACCATCTACATCGATGTTTAACAACACCGAAATTCGCAAGGACCTTAAAGGACCCATTTGCATAAAAAATTGGAATGGGATAATCTGGGTAAAATAATGAACGCTTTCTTAATATTTTTGTGTTTTTACCAATTGCAAAGCCTTTCATCTTTCGTTAATCAATAACATATAATGATAACACGTCCTTCTTTTAAAACCTAATTTAACGAGTGTTTATCATTACAAGCGGCATCACTAGAATGTAACTCAAAAATATGTACCATCTAAAATCAATTTTTTTAGACCATTATCAACATTCAGACTAAATCTTTCTTTTAATTACACTTGAAACTTATTTCCATTTTAATAAATGATTTAATCGTAGCATGACAACCGATTTTATTTATTATTACTGCATGATATTAACTTTAGAGAGGTATTTTATTTGTAGGGAATAAACGGTCGTCAGAACTAGTACAAAATGGAAAATAATAAAATAAAATATATGTTTGATCAAAAATCAATACATCAGTCGTTTTAACAATGTTTGCTAACACATTTACTAATTTCAAATATTTTACGTTTCGTTTAGGCAGGTAAGTGACTAAGAAATACGAACTGTGAAACAGTTTTCAATCAATGAAAATATTTAGCAGTGATAACGCTTGATGGAACATGTTTCAAGATTAGATACTGCGGCACAAACTCAAACAAGAAACAAAAACAACATGAATGTAGCAGCTGAGGTCAGCGACATTACTTTCTCAATGATATCATTTTCCTGGGCGATGAAGGCTCTGAGTCAGAACTGAATCAGTCTTAGAAGGACAACAATGAACTACAGAACATATTCTATACATTTCAATTTCCTTCAGCGTTTGAATCCGTGCAAAAAAAACTAGAAGCATTTTCGTCTTTACATTGAATTGTACCTTTTGCGATGTTCTTCCTTGAAGTTTCATCGCCAAAATTTTCGATTTCAGTATTCAGTGAGTTCACGGGGTTTCTTAAAGAAACAAATAGGCCAAAAATACGTCGCTGGTAATTTGGTCAAAGAACTTTTAGGTAAACAGACGATTTTTTTCAAGATGCAAACAAGCAAGAAGAAAGTAGAGCAACGAAATGGTGCTCATGTATCAATATTGCCATCAAGTCGGCTTATCAAATATGTCGATCTATGTTCAAGTCCTTCTTGCTTCCTTTAGGAATCAATTCAACGTTTAATCAAAATCCGATTTCTTTATTTCTTTTTAACTATTTATTTTTAACTCAACTCTATTTCTTTTTAATCTTTTTAACCAACAATTCGGATTATCCAATAGCAAAATTCATCATTTTGTTAAATTATGTTAGGCACGCACCATTAATAGTTATTCACAAATCATATAGAATACACAAACCTAACACACCTCAAATTTATTTCATTACTCTGATGAAAATTCTGTGTCCAACAGTGTGAATAGTTTTTTCCATTTAACTGACACGCTTGTATGCAAATTTATTTTTCTTTTTTTTGAACCACCGCATGCGAAGTGTGTAGACTATTCAATGAGTTTTTGAAAGTTTATTGTATTTGTATTGTTTATTGTGTAAATCAAAAGCGATAATATTCCAGATACTTTTTCTTACTTATCATAAACCAAGAATAGCATGCTATTGCCCAGAAGATGTACAAGCTAACGTCTTACATACACTAAAGATGAACGTAATTTTGGACTTCAACGTTATATAAGCTACAAATTTCAAATTGACCTATTAACAACAATAAGCTCATTTGAAATCAATGCAGGCTCGAGTTGTTGACAAGAATTTCTGGTATAAGTTTGAAAGTAAGTCTTGTTAGTGATTGTAGAAAAAAACTGGTTCCCATAAGCTACATCAGATCTATGTATTGACTTTAACACATCAGGTATTGAGAACCAAACTTAAATATAAAACATTTGGCAAGTTTGCCACTTTTGTGCGTCACTATTGTGCAAAGTCCGAGTCACTAATGCACTACTAATGATTTGTCTATTCATGATGTTTTCACTCAATGGTTTGGCGTATTATTTGACTTTAGGATTATCATAAATATGTTTTACAAATTTCAGGCCAATTACAGAAAACTTTGCAAACTATTAGGCAAGATCTGAGGCTTTATTGTTCTCGGAATTTTGGGAAAATTGAAAAGGTAAACGCAAAATTATCATACAACAAATCAATATGAACGAAAAAACTCGAAAACAATAGATTTTCCTAGGCTACAAAAAACAATTGTTGATTTTTATGAAATGTTTTTTTTAATTGGTTGTTATTACGAAATCTACGTCGAAATTTGCATGACGTTACAGCTTCTCTCGGGTCATAGCCTGCCGTCTGTGACGACACAAACATTCTCGGTCAATGAACCACGTCCTCCACTCAGAAGGCCCGAGTACCGATTTTCTGCTTTTGGCTTCATAGGCTTTCCATTGGTCTTCCATCGAAACAGAAAACGAGTGACTTTTCTTCTGGCTACCTTAACTCACCCGCGAATACGTCCCTAGGTATCCGCTCCGCCCAACTCTTTGTGGCAGTGTGACGAAAATCAGAACAGAATTGCAGAATTTTACTGAATAATCTGTTATAGTAATTATTACCTGTGGTATTGGTAGTACCTTACCGTAAGCTGCATGGACAATGAACCGGATATAGAAATAAAGACATATGTATTGTAGCATTGGGCTAAACCCTTTACTAAATAGCGAAATTAAAAATTAAATTGTTTATGACATTATTGTTCATATAATAGCCAAGATCACATGTGAGCTATTCAACAGCAGCTACATAAGTCAAGCAAGGATGTTGTTTAAAGCTATCTCTAACAAAAAATTTTAGTTCATAATGTAGCTAAAAATCACCTCACATATAAGCTATTTTTAGCTGAATTATTATGTTTACATTTTCCCAAACCAAACTATGAATAATGATATTAGGATGAAAAATTTGATAACATGTCATATGTGACTAAAACCGATGGTATTAACACATAGTATTAACTGTATGAATCTTTAGAGAATCATAAATATCAGAAAATAAATTTATATAGTGTATTTAAGATCAGACATACCACTCCAACCCAAAATAAAAATAGGAAAAGGCTTCGGACTTTAAATTCTTCTGAAAAAATATGCATCAGCTTTGATGGACTTGAAGCAAATATAAGATTATGTCCATATTACTTGACCTTCACTTAGAAAAACAAAACTGTCTGCAATGGCCAACATTAAGGGGTCCTTGAATGGGAGCTACTAAATCGAATCAGATCGGAAATTTATGTGGCGTGAAACTTGACAGATTGGTATATGCTGACAACCTGGAAAGGCTGTAGAAGAACTGATTGCACTATCGAATCAGGAACAGTAAAGTAGCAAAAAAGTGTCTAGCTATCTATAATTGTTACAAAGCAGCCTAGCGACGAATTAGGCTCGTTCGAAGTAGGCTCGTTCTGGAGTCTAATGCGTGACCTAAATTTTCGTCACATGCGAAAAACTCGTGAGGGATGTCTATGGAGCATTAGTTAATTACTTAAACCATTTATTTCTCAATTTAATTTTGAACTCTAATCTGTACGTTTAAATTGAAGCGTTGCTGAAAAAGCGTTGATTTAAAGTCCGAAACAATGCTCATTCCTCCAAAATTGTGCTGGAACGGATATCTTAAATTAGCACACAAACGTGAACTACAGCAAACCATTCGTTTATTTTACATATCGACGATATACGATGTCCCTTAAACTGAATTTTAGTACACAACTTTGATATTGAAATGATTTTTTATGTTTTTCATCCACTCGTTGGAATGTAAATATAGATGTAAGATCGAAAATTAGAATAAGCTCGTTGGAATGTGATTTTATTTAGATATTGTTAATCTCATGTAAATGCTCTTCATCCAGTCTCATTTGTTCATCGCCCGAGTGAAGCGATATTGTTTCGATAAAAATTCCGATACGTTTGCGGCTGCTTCCACCAACGTTTTCCAATCAACAATCAATTAATTGGTATTTCGTGTTGTATTTTGCCAATTGGTGTTGGCTTAATCATTATACGCGCCTCTCCAGAAAGCTGCTGGCTTGCTCATATGACTCACTGTCTAGCTGAAACTTCACATGTTGTACACGATACCCGTAATATCTAGAGGGAGGGCGGAAATTCTATCCTGTATATATTTTCATCATATTGAATAAATACAAATAAGCTGCTTTAGTGGCACCAGCAAAAATAGTGTGACGAGTTATGTAAACACAAAATAGTTCAATTGTCTGGCAAAACTATTTGCTTGATTGATTTGCTGAAGAAGTTAATATGAAATTATCATTGTTGATAAATTCTACGGAAATATAGGGAATTCTCTCATTTACTTCCCGAGTGAAGCAATTTGCATTTGCTTTGAGGTTTTCCTTGAGAATGTTATTGCCAATAATCTTATCTAAATGCCGTAGGCAGATAAGATATGTCCGATACTGGTGATGTTAAATAGTCGCACCTACAAGCCTGCACCTTTACTGCAGTTTTATCTAAATTCCGACCTGACAACTGCCGCCCGCTACCACTTTCAACTCGACACATAGAGCTATTAGCATTTAGCGATTGCTTTCAAACACTTTTGATAGGCTAGCAACTAAACGCGACGTTTAATTTTTCAATTCAAAAAGCAAACCAAACGCTTACGATATTTCAGCCAGAATAAACACAGCCAAGGAAAAATAATAAGTCGTAAACAATCGCCATCCAATATTTGTTCGCTCGTCATTCACACATCCATCCACACTCCCTACCTACGAAAACATGTCACGCAACATATCTTGATAAACTTTTGCAGAAGTTGTCTGTATATGCAAAAGTAGTGGAATATTCAACAATAATTATCAAAGCAAAATGTCACTGGACTGATGTCGAACCTTTTTCTACTTCCGATTTCTTATACTTGGTGTGCTTTCACTGGTGTTGAACTTGTTTATGGACGATGCTGGTATTCTGTTTCGACTCGCACTTTGCCTTGGGAAACGCGACACGATTAGCAATTGATTCGCACGTAGAATTAATAAATAGAGCAGCTTGAACTAACCAGAGTTTCGACTAATTCGCACTTTCATTTCAATCGCGCTCTAGCCTAAATCGATTCGAGCGGGTTTTGACAGTTCGCATTTGGTCGTAGAACGTCGTGAGGGTGGAAAAGTTTGCTGACGTAAAATAATCAGGGGTCCACTGGCGAGCGGTAACGAAGATTGACGTTTGTAGTGTGTTGTTTAACCGTCAGGTAGCTCTTCGGACTGATTTTGTCCCGGATGTAGGGAGCGCTCTTGCGAATTGTATCGTTTCAGAAAACATTTCTCCAACAAGTTTTCATGTTGATATAAGTTTTTTTTCACTGCCCACAAATTAAAAGAAACATAATATCAACTAAGCAATTATTTCACTAAAAATGCGTGTGAAAAAGAAGGAAATCGCGAACAGCTTAACTTAGTAATGAAACGTAGACATTACAGAATGCCCGCAAACTGATAATTATCCTTCTTTGGTCCTCATTTTCAAACTATATTTCACATTCTGGGGTCGAACAACTTGCTATTCGGCATCCATCAGCCATTGTTTTGCCATAATATTAACTTTAAGGAATGTCAAGTTGATTTTGCTTTTAGCTAGAATCAATACGATTTCAACGATCATAGTGTTGCAGCTCTGCGCAATCCCTAATAATCAATCATAATGATGATCCCCAACTACGCAGATGATGACTATCGTATTTCAATTGTCGAAACCAGCAGACTTTAAAATCCGCCTTTATCATGGAACTTGATATTTTGATTCCCGGCGATTTGAGTCTTCGGGACAACTCTTTTTATTATGACACATCAAAGCAAGACTTAAATTGAGATCTGCTATTGCTGCACTTAGTTTTCCAAGCCCTGGATGGTTCATACATTGATATGTCCACGATAATTACGATTCATCCATACGAAAAGTAAAGAAGGAAAAGGAGCTGTAAGTTTCTGTGAATCGTGCAGTTATTGCTGATAATGAAAACTATGTTAATTTCCACTATTACTACGACTGTTAAGATAGCGATATCTCTTGCATTGATTTATATATCATTTCATTGATTTATATTTTTATAAGATTCTATTTCTCTGAATGCATTTACGATTGCCGAAAAAACGCTCAAATTCGTTTCAAGCCAAACCTTACAAAACGGGTAGTAAACCCGAATTAACAAACACGCACAACAGGTAGGATTGTATTTTACCCAAGAAAGAGCCAACTCTTATAAAGCCACTTATTCGGTGATCGGCTTTGATAGACTCGAACGGCGGAACATGTTGCATTACACATAAGTGTCCTTCAAATTCTGTCTATACAGCCTGCTCCGTGGGATAAGTAGAAGTTCTTGTTAGAACCATTCAACAGTTGTCAGAGATCATAAATCGCGCACCGGATGATAGTATGCTCTCATTAGTTAAGGGTTGTATACTATGTAACTAAGAACTAAGAAATAGGACACTTTCAAAGATTTCAAACTCCTCTCTTCTGGAACAATACCGTTGTAATTCCTACTGAATAACCTATTGCTCTTGCTTCAACAGTTTTTCAATCCATTGGTGCTAGCAACCTACGCACACCTAAATGATCGCCCCTGAAATGAGGAAAAACAAAACAAATTCTGACTTGCCACTTCAAAAAGTCAGTGTATTGAATTGTCTAAAGTGACTGACTGACATATCGTAAACAGAATTAAAAGCCAATAATTTATTTAAAATTTTATTCGTGACCCGCACACATTATTAACAAGTGTGGAAATGTAGAAAACTCGATAACAAATGTACACGAACCACTCCGCATCTCTCATTTTAGTCCTTAGCTTACTTGGATTCCTTCTTGGCTTCGCCCTTACCACCACGAATTCTACCAGTACGACGGGCAGCAATGAGACCAACCTTGCGACCGGCTGATGTTCCCCGTTTGACTGTTGAAGCTTTACCAATGTGTTGATGGTTACCACCACCGTGAGGATGTTCGACGGGATTCATAGCAACACCACGAACCTTTGGCCAGCTGTTGCGTTTCACCTTGTACTTATGGTAGGCACGACCAGCCTTAAGAATGGGCTTGTCGATACGACCGCCTCCAGCAACGATTCCGACCATAGCACGATTTGCCGAAGGTACAACTTTCTTGGCTCCGGATGGAAGCTTCACACGAGTTTTCTTGGTGTCGGGGTTGTGTGCAATAACAGTGGCATAGTTTCCAGATGTACGCGCCAATCGACCTCGATCGCCAGTCTTTTCTTCTAAATTACAAATAATAGTACCTTCCGGCATAACTGACAGCGGCATCACATTTCCGATTTGCAAATTAGCCTTTTTGCCACAATACACAAACTGACCGGTGTGCATGCCTTCTGGCGCAATGAACAATTCCTTTCGGATCTTGTACCGGTAGGGATCGCGGAAATGAACAATAGCCAATGGAGCACCGCGACCTGGATCGTGCACGATCTCCTGAAAAGGCATTTTGTTAGCTCAAGCAAAGCAATTTTACATACGTTCTAACCTTTACTACACCTTTAATATAGCCATGACGTTCGGAGAAATCCAAAGGCCGCAGCTTAGCCGCCCCCTTGCGTTTCTTCACATGGGCTTTGAAAACTGACCCTGCACCTTTACGTTGTGCACGAATTACGCGACCCATTGTCGGCTTACTATTTACCTGCAAAAACACATCAAGAAAACATTCATCAGACACTTGACACTTTGGGCATCATATAAATATTGATTTGAATCTCGTGAGAAATGCATTATTGTCGCAAAATAGTAACAGGCACTAATAAGCAAATGATACTAGATAAGGTAATAATGCATTATAATGTCCGATGACCGGTGAAATTGAGATTTTTCATCGATTATCGAGCAATACACAACGTACCGATTTCAATGAAACTTCGAAAAGAACCCTGTCAACTTGAGGCAGCTGTCATGTATACTTTCGAAAAAAACTGCAGAAAATGTGCTTGACAACAGAGGTCGCTAGAATGATTTTTTTCGGAGTTTCATATTTCTTTGCTTCATGATTTTAAAATGACTAAATTAAAAGAAAGCTAGCAATTGACACGAATATATGATAAAGGAGCAAATTAATCAGAAAACGAAAGCTTAACAGAATCAATATTCATACACAACAAGGTGATTGAGTCCATACCTTCGTCCCTATGTATTAAGAAGCTGACAAAGAATTTATGAACAAATCTAAAACCTTCAATTAAAAATTAAATTATCATATGTAAATACATATACCACATACCACATAGGTAAATAGCACAATAAAGTGGACCTGAACGGTGGTTCGCAATATGTTTTTTACATTACTTAGCGTGTAACCACGATGTAATACTAATTTTTCCTCGTAACAAACGTTCCACAAGTGGAATCAATGCAACAGTTTGTATGATTGTTTTCTTCTGGGTTCAAATCGGGTCGTACATAATAATTATTTCGTACGGGTTCCACTCATGTGTTTTTGTATTCCAATTTTGTATTTTATTTGTATCACAATTTATTTAATGCACATCTATTATCCTCGATAAAATTGCGTTCAGATACCTGCTTAATTATAATCCTCTCTTTCCTACAAATTTTATTTGATTCAAACATTAAGTATGAGATTTACTTAATGTTGTAAACCTTATAAACATTGTGACATACGCATATCTTGTTCATTCTAGACTCGCTGAAATACACGACTAAAGCATTTTAGTTGAATACACGAGAATTTCAACATACAGCACCGATTAACCACTTTCATGGTGCTGCGGCTACCATAATATTGCCATGGGTGACAAAAGCAAATCTATAAATTTTCACTTACATCCTGGTTCTAGAAATGGTTCTATAGATTACTGGGTTTACAAGGGCGGCAGCATTGCGAATCTTAAGCGAATGACGGGGCATCTCGCGTTGTAAACTATGTATGAAATATCCTTTCTTCGGCAGGTGATTGGCGATAGAGCTGCCGATGAGAAGTGCTATTGGTCCTGCCGAAAGCGCTCAATTAAGTTTATCGTTTTATTCACATCTATTTATATCCGTCATATCACGAATATTCTGAATGAAGCCAAATTATTCGTCTGGTTGAATATGATTTTCCTCGATAATTGTTTATTTTTTCGGAAACAGCGTGGAAAGATAGGAAATCAGGATTTTGGTACTTTCATGACTTCTAGCCATATTTTTGTTTGGTTGAATCGACGCTAGGACTATCATGATTTCATTTTGCATATCATGTCATGTGTCAATGGAACGGTTATAATCCACGCACCCAACGTACAACTGAATTTCTGGCCTGCCTATCTTTTTTTTCTTATGAATAGCGGGAGAACATTACCTAAAAAATAAGAGAAGGAAAATATCACAGAGGTGCTGGAATGTGTAGCAATGAATGCTACGAATTATCCTTCGCTATGTGAGTCAAGGCATCGTTCGAAATAATCCCCATTACACTGAAGAAGTCTTGTAGCAGCTCTGGAAGCCGGATTAGAATGGCCTCTATTGTATAAGTTGAAGTCTCATTAATCATTGCTGTGTCGCTAGAACAGTGTCTTTTGAGTGGATCAATCTTGGCATCGCAAGTAATGTTTTTGTATCACAAATTATTCCACGATATTTGAACGCACAAGCACATTATCTGACAAAGAAAGCCGATATGAGTACTAACCGACGAAAGCAAAATAAGAATTTTTAGTACACGTAGAATGCGATCAAACAACTCGTACTTGTCATTGTGGCATCAGTGGGTGAGTCACTAGAATCAAAGTCACTGATCACACTCGTACCTTTTTGAACGTTGATGGTAATTATACACGCACGTCGACTATTTTTAGGAAACACCTACGTTATGATACAATGCAAATATACATTTTCCCCTGCTTCATTTCAAACTCAAACTAGCAAATTCGCTCCACTTAAATTTTACATTCTGGCCACATGTATAGACAGCGGGCAAGGATTAACCAACTCAGCACTTGTTTGCCTTACGTTCACTGCGAGTTTGCACTCTAAGTTTATGACTCCAATGAATTGCCAAATCGTAAGATTTGTAAAGTTGTTTTAAGTTGGATACCTCTTTCTTACCTTCTATTTAACTAGAAATTTCTTTCGCCTTCTGTGAAGTTTTCTAAATTTATAAGTTTTTGTGATGAAAAAAAAAATACAAAAAATTGAAAAATTATACATGAATCCATGGATATCAAATGATATTTCGCTTTTTTATGTGTGCATGTATACGCCGTCGCAACAGCTTCCAGCCGGAGCGATTCTACACGTCAAATATTAAAAACGAGAAATAATAGGAAACAAAAATTTTATTTTGACAATATTTTGTGACCGACTATATATTTGATTTAATGTAAAAAAATGGAATCATCAATAAAACACAAAACAACAGACGAAACGCCGATCTAAATTACAACATATTTCGTAAAAGAAATAAAGAAAAAATATTTTAACAGCATGTCGAGGGTAGAAAAAAATACATAGATGCGAGCAAAATCATTCTCTTCTTGTTTATCATATTTTACATCATACAAAAAGTTGTGAAATTTGGGGAATTTTGTTATTTAAAAATTTGTTTCACTTCTACCTTTTTTGTTTCTTATATTTTTTCTGTTTACATTTCAACTAACCTAATACTGTATTCAACACCGAAACATAAATCAACTAAAGTGGGTAGAGATTATTTATTTTTCAGATAATTTCAAATAAAACAATTTAGCGATAAAAACTGATATCTGAATTTATCATCCTTTTTAAATTTAAATATAACATTGATGCGCGTTTCTATTTATTAAATGATAACTTCTGTTTTTGTCTTCTTTTTGTTGTTTCTTAGAAAACTTATTTTGTACCTTAGACTAAGACTTTTAGTGTTTGCAAATTTTAATTAATTTATATATATCTCATATTTCATCTAAATATTTTTCACGTATCTTGTAAAAATTGTATTTGTGTATAAATGGCGTTCCTTTGCATATTATATAATAATAGTATATATTTGTATATATAAAACAAAAAGAAAAAGAAATGAAAATATGCTTACGTAACAAAATAGGAAGAGGAAATACTTTTGTTCTTACAACTTAAACATATTGTTTGGACAACGTACTCGCGGCTTGTACGTGAAGCGGAAAATTGTTCAGAACTTTATGCTTTCACCAATTTTCACTATTTCTTCTCACATCATTTCTTATGAATATCCACATTGGAAATTTGATAAATTGTTTAAGCTAGAAAGAGAAAGAAAAGTGCAGAAAAGAAAGGAAAATAACCAAAAAGTCATAAATACGATTTTACAGATAAAAATCAATGAAAAAATGTCCACATTGCTTCTGTTAAGTAAATCAATTCCGCGATGAGAGTTACGTTTAATTCGTTTCCAAGCGATCGCGAAAAATTTGTTCTTCTTTTTTACTATCTAGCGTTCAAACGTACGAATTAACTTTCACTTTAGATCTCCTTGACTTGATTGCCTTGATCAATTTTTCAGCAATTATTCTCAATTTACTTTCCAATAAATTATGTACTTTCAATTTAATTACTGTGTGATTACTATTATTATAAAAAATAATGCCATCTACCAATTAGCCATTCCCGGCTTATTGAGCGTCATGAAGTATATCTGACACGATGAAGCACCTTTGGCACTGCTGAAGAACACTTTGTCGTTCCTTTCGCACAAGAACTTTAGACGCTGGGCTTTCTTGTGCATGAATACCCCATCTAAATGTCCTGTTTCAACGGAACGAATCTAAAATAAAAATTGAAATAATCATCTAGACGTAATCCAATTAATACAAATGCTTACCTCAATTGCCTTATTGCCCCAGCCCATTATTTGACCAGTTCCGATATATGCTACTGATGTTGGCATTTCACCCCACTGTAAATAAAACATAATCCATTATAAATCCGCAGTCGGACTCATTATAACGCATCTCAGAAATATAAAGTTTTTATGCGTTTTCGTTCGTTTGGTAGAAGTAAAAAGTTTAATTAATTTTCTTAACACTACACTTCTTTGCACTCTAAATCTAGATGTTTATCCTCATAATAAACTTTTCCTCGTAAGGAGAAGATATTTTACGCCGCCATGCTCGAACTCCCTCAATATGAGGCATAATACAGTTTGCCATCTATTTCGCTATTTCCACATATTAGTCGTGATTTGGTATATCGCGGGTATGATACCGATGTATGGGATCCGCTCGACAATTTTTTGTTGAAAAATTTCGTTAGTGCAGGACAAGTCAATGATTTTAATTACCTGTAGTACAATATTTTTTGATACGCGCCCACTGGTTGTAACATATACCCCCTCGTTATCGTAACAAAGCAGCAATTGCATACCATTAGAATTGGGAAGAGTTACTATACAATGTGGTACTATCGAACCCTGAGTCTGTAAAAAGAAACACATCAATAATGAAGTAAAACCAACTCCATCAGCTATATATCGAGCTTACATGTTTAGGAAGATATATGTTATAAACAGCGGCTGAATCTAAATCGACAGCATGAAAACCTTCAGCGGAACCGTAAATTACTTTAAGTCTTGATTGGTCTTCAATTGTGAGATCTACTAGCAATGGACGATGGCTCAATTCACCGAAGTTCTGAAATTTCATCAAAGGGTGTAATTAGGACAATAGTAAAATAGGTCAATAAGTATTTGCAAAGAAATTCACCTTAAATGCCATGAATTTGTGATAAGGTTTTGGTGCCCATGCATAGATTTCAATTGAGTCTTTTAAAGCAATCACAAGAAATTTAATCCTTTCATATTTCACTATTTTAAAATGTATGGCGCCCTGCAGTTCACCGACATTTATCCAGCCGTGGCGTCGCTCAACTTGCTGCAAAAGTTAGTAGTATTGCACTTTTATGTTCTTGTTTCTTTTTATTTCAGGCGATTCAAGATTTCTAACAAATCTATACTTACATCGGACAGGCCATCAGTCCTTAGAATTTTAGATTTAAGCCAAGATAAATAATATACTCGAACACGATTCTTCTTACCAGATATCGTTACTAAAATATTCTGACCTTCTAAAACTTCCATTTGTTGGAAGCGCCTACGTGATATAAGTTGATATACCTGTGAAACAGTAGCTTTAGTCAGCTTCCGCAATTAAGTGAACAACCGAAATTCCTCTACCTTCCCTTGACCAGAACGATCCAATAGCATTAAACCATTCTCTGTTCCTATTAATAAATTAACACCCCAAAGTGCGGCACATAATATTTCCGAATTGAAACGCTTCTTGTATTTGCGAATTTCCGGCGTATCACTGGCAGCATCGTGTGATGTTGGGGTTACATTCACATTGACGTGGCTTTCACGCCGCGACGGACCCGATCCGGATGATCCAGCACCGAAACCAAATGTTAGGAAGCTGCGTTGTTTCTGTTGCAGCGCAAAAGCATGTGGTGGAAGTAAAGGAGGAGATTTATGATTATTTGGTGTACCGTTTCTAAAACTTAACGATTGATTAGGACTATTTTGCTTTGACGATGATGAGGAGACAGTCGATTGCGGGGAGGAGTTGGCTATGAAGGATTTGGAGGGTGTGGAATGCACTGAAGAGCTTATGGCCGCACGATACTGAAAATATAAAAGTATTCTTTAGTAATTCGTAATTTGACTTTGTTGCTGATTTTATGTTCTCATTACAATTCGTGCAGCATGCTTTTCCAAAAAATTAATTTTCAGCGAATTCAGATTTCTTTCCTGCTGCAGTTGGCTACGGGTTTTTTTTGCATTATTTAATAAAAATTTAGCTTATGAATGCATGCCTGCTATCAATTATTATTTAGCTTGCAGCAACCAGAAATCTGAATGTCGTTTTATTTTCGTTAGTCACAACAAATCATCATCCCCACGCTTCGTTAGTTTCAATTATCTGGTAGTTTGAAAACCGTAATACGTGATTAGTCTTTCCCAGACGACCCTCGAGGAAAATTATAATCATAAAGGTGAGAACTTCCAACCATGATGAAATATAAGTATTTAATTATAAATGAAATATTTTCTAACCATACTAGAATTAAGCATTTGGAATGAAATGACTAAAATCCAATGTTCATAGTCCTTCCCAATAGTGCAAATTTTGCTTATGATTAATGATTTACATTTGTTGTTTCATTTGTAAGATACTGATATGTATGATATAAAATTATGAATTGTGTTTTTATGACTCGTTTGCAATTTTCACATAATTTTTTTCTAAAGCGTTTGTTAAAATGCAATTCTTAAGCAATAAAATTTTGTTAATTTCGTCGAGGCTAGTTTTACTGAAAAGTCATATACGTACAGGAATGCGTCTCTAACCGGGTCAAATGGTGTTTAACGTTGTAGTAATCGCAGAGAAGTGTACATAAAAAAATAACAGAAAATGTCGAAAGTTAATCAGGATAGCTTTATGGCCGAAATTTTCAGATAGTAAAATTAATTTTCATGTTACTTCCTTCTAAAAGTCGGTACCGAAGTTTCAGTTAGTTTCCAGATAGTAGTTCTGGGCAGAAGCTTTAAAAATCATACACAACTGAGTATCTAGTGTAGCTGAGGCATTATTTCGGAAATTATAATTAATATCAGCCACATACTTAGCTGCAATACTTAATCGATTATGTGAAAATTGTTTATATTTGATTTCGTGATTGCATTAGCTTGCATCTTTTAATTACGACCATAAATTATAATATAGTCACTGTTTAAATAAGACATGCGACTAAATCAAATTACTTTTTGCGTTTGTTAATCACTAATGCTAACACAGCACTTCAAATATTTATTATTATTGTTTGCAATTCTAAAATCATAAAATTCATTAACGTGTAGCATCGTATAGTACTGCATTTCATAATGATTTATCGATCAAATTTGTGAATGTTCCTTGTAAAACTTGAATCAAAAACATAATTGCAACAACTAAATTCGTTTCTACTTTAAATCATTCCAACAACAGTTGCAGTAGAAATATAGAATCAAAATTGTTTTATGGAAAATAATAAAACACAAATTCAAGTAGCAATGTACATGATGAAATTATTGTCATATAATGATAAATTAATAAATTAAAATCCTATTTGCCAGACATTTATTTAGGTACTGTTTTGGTATTTGCTTCCAATATACTTACTACGTTCTTTAATGTTATTATAGATTATATTTTGATTATTCACTATCCAGTGTGGCCATCAGCTCATACGTCGCGGAAAGACAAAACACAAAGATATATAGTGGTTAAGGAGTTGTTTCACTTATTTTAATGTCATTTAATATAATGTATTCTTGCCCTGGTCAATAATATTTGAATTCACATCGTCGTATGCAGTACATGTAAGACATTCGTTGTAAATACATGCATTCCATGCATATTAGGATATATTCAACTCATTCATTGCGAAATATTTCGAATAAAAGAAGCTCTGTTTTTTTTTTTTTTTTGTTTAAACCTGACTTGATACTAACTTCTATCTTGCGTGTTCTCGCTACGTGAATAATCTAGCAACGCAGTTAGCAATGAGTGAATTTTATTTTAGTCAGCTTAACGAATATGAATTGATTCGCAATATTTCAGAGATACTTGCATATACAAAACACATGATAAATCAAAACAGAAGTAAACATCCTGAATAATAACAAACGTAATGTGAATATATTCTGTTTTTATCAAATGGAAAATAAATCAGAAGAACTGATATTTCTAGGATCATACGTGAACGTTATAAAATTGAATTGTTCAAAGTGTACTTGTTTTTCAATATAAAAATGTTTTGACTTCTCTGTTTGATTCCTGCATAAATTTGGGAAATCATCAAAAATCAAATCAGAAAATTGAAGCAATTCTAAATAAAGCAAAATTGTTAGTGACCGATATTTTTCAGTTCCAAAGTAACAAATCTCCGAATAAATTCATATCATTTTACGTATATGGTAAGTTTATGTTTTGGGAATTACTCAGGACAGATTTGTTTCCTCTTATAAAAACCTGCAAATTAAATGGACATTTCGGTTATTCAATGGTTTAAAAAATGTTCTAGCCAATTGCTATTCGAAGGAAAATGTTTGTCACTTGTCTATTACTACTATTTAAAAGTTGTGTTTATACGTATATGCAAGCACAATCATTCTATTTCTTAGCATGTATTTGCTCCTTCAAATCAGGGTGTTACTATTATCGCAATGAAATAAAATTCTCAACGATTTACTAAGTTAAAATCTTATCACAATTTCTTGCATGTCTTATCATTATTAATACGAAATTATGTTTAGCGAATAATTAGTCACAAGTAATTTTCAACTAGTTGAAATAATTAAAATTAAAGAAAAAAAAAACAAAGCAGTAGCATTGTGTAACCATGACATTTAGCTACCAGTTGGACTGTGTTGACATGTTTTAATTCATTTTATTTGGTTTACTGTAACCATTAAAAATATTTACTTGATTCTAAGATCAAAACTTATAAAAGTGTTTTATTCATTGACTAAAAAATCTAGCAAATATTTTGTACATCAAAAGAATCTCCTGATTTTTACGTACCTCTTCACTAGACGATTTGTCATGGCGTGGTGGGGTGGCTGGCGAAGCTTGACTCAATAAATCAGGTAACACACTGCTTGTGCGAGTACCAGGCGTACCAAGACTACTACCCTCTCCGCTTCGGTTCTGTTCAAACAAAAGTAATTATACAAATTTGTCATATTATGTATAACGTTTTCAATATAAAACATTAGTGAAAATCGACTCAAATATTAAAAAATCTTTTTCATAAATCGATAAAGCTTTTGATTGACGTAGTATTTATTTACGGTTAGAAAGCATTTGTTAATACTAAATTTCTAGAAAAGATATTTCCTCAGCTCTTTATTCTACAGTTCAATTAGTTTCAAATAGCATCAAATTCTAGTTCATGTTAGTTACGAAGTTAAATTTAAAAGTAAGCAAGAAATGATTATCCATTACAAGAGCCGAAATCGATACGGAAATTATACTAACAAGCCAACAGTTCTAAGGAGTTGCCTTGAAGAAAACTCAGCATTGGACAATGAAATGTAAACATTTGCACCAAAACGAAGCAAAGTCACAATGGTAACCGCATTTTATGTAAATGAAAACACATAACAAAATGGAAACGTAAACCCACTGATCACAATTAATCAAATCACGTTATCCCGCTGTCATTTTCAAAGATTTTAGAAAATACGGATTAGTCAAAAAGAAATTTCAAAATGTTTACATTTACTAATCAGTTCATATTAAGTGTTATTAAATTAAATTGAGTTCTAAATTTTCAATGTTTGTATTTCCACAATTTTTTATTTCACTCTAATTGCCAAATTAAAACTTTTAGTCTAGTATTACAAATGGTTGCAGATCATTAAGAAAAAACCATTGGAAAATCGTAGGGATGGTATTACAGGAGAGAAGGTGTATTCATTTTTTATTTTGATTAAGACGTGCAAGTCTTTTTGATTTTTCACTTTTAATTTTGAACTATTAAATTAAGGAATGAAAAATGGTATAATGTTGTGTTTAATTCATCGAATCATGCCTAATTGAGGTTCCACGCAACAAAATCTGGTGCAAAAATTTCAGCTATACGTTAACAGTGTAAACGATTTATGTAAATAGTTTAATATTTACATGCATAAACGCGCTTTCCTATATGTTTAACGTTAGTAATTGAATAAGCTGTATATTAACGTGGAATGATGTTGAGAACATGATGTTACGGCGTAAATGAATGTCACTATGTTTTGATGTTGATGAAAAATTTTTACAAATTGTTATGATATAATTCACTTCGCCTTTTGATTTCTGTAATCTGATCGATAAAAATAACTAATTTAAATAACAAATTAGTTGATTAACTAATATTTTTGTAACTGAATGAAAATTTACTAAGCAAGTTTGGTCAAGCTAATAGTATACCCAATTCTATGTTTATTGCTCTACGCTCAAACATTTCCGAAATTTAAGTATGGACGTGTCAAAGTAAAACTATTCGAATACCTCACATGATTTTTATGATGGGTGCAGCAAGTAATAGTAATGACAACACCGACTATCATGTTTACCCTTGATCAGTAATATTACTGAGAATAAATCATTGTTTGCGTTGAATTGGCAGAGTTCGACAGTTCGACAACTGCTCAAAACGCTCATTTCAATTGATTCCAATTAATAAGCAAATTCTATCGAACTCCTTCAAAACACCTTCGAAGCAGCTGACGAATCATCAATCTATGTGTATAAACTTTAAACCAAACCGTACGATAACACCACACCGTAATCAATTTCGAAATAAACTGTACTTTATCTTCCAGTAGTATTTGGAAAAATAAAGAAAATCAATTGCCCAAGAGGGATAACTCATTTCAATGACAAAGAGGGCTCTTTAATTTGGTTCCAACGAGTTACTTTGTGTGAATTCAAATCAAATCTGACTAATTCAAACTTGTGCCGGTTCATCTGTCGTATAGTATTGATTTGGCAATAATTGAGTATATTATTTAGATATACAAGCAATAGATTTAAACCTGAGAAATTTTCCAGCACTATTTTATATATTTACAAAGAAAGATTTTTTCAATGTCTCAGTCGGTGTAGAAAAAAATCTTTCAAAGCTTTCAAGAAAATCTTTCGTTTTTTTTGCCTAAAAGTTAGAACGAATTCGATCATAGATTTGCAAGCGCATCAGTGTCTGAAAGGAGCTATTGGCTTATTGGTGATATTACCCAACAATTTATTTCCAGTGTTTGCAATTATTCCTTCTATGAAAGTGTTTATTCCCTTTTAATATAGTTTTATGTAATGAAACTTTCACGAAAACAAAACAACCATGGATTTTACAAATATAGCGATTGAAAGTTGAGCGAGCGATTATTGTTCTTTACGTTGAGCGATTGAAAGTTCTATTCTTTTAAGACCATAAGTTAAATTTGTGTTTTCGTGACTATCAAATGGTTTTCACTTGAAGGAAAGGAAACTTATATATGGAAGGAATATCTTTTTAAGGAGTCGGAAGAATTTAATTTTGAAGACATCAGATTGTTGGATGTAGGAACAATACTTTTTGGGGAATAACTCAAATAGAATGTCGATCAAACAAGTAAATATTAAAATCAATTAACATACTTAAACACATAACAGTACCAAAAACAGCAGAAGAAAACTGAATGTAGCTTTTCTAATTGACCAAAATGTAAAAATTTTCATTGCTGCATTTGGTTTCAAATAACTCCACACGGGATTCCTATTGCACACTCAATTTTCTCTGCTTTAAACAAAATATAATCTAACAAACGAAATTAAAGAAACGAAGTACAAACAAAATACATAAGAAGTAAATCAAATACTAAAAGTGAACATAACATCATTTGCATTGGTGAATTTTATGTGTGTGCATAATAAGAAATGTCAATGTGAAATATACAGACAATCGCTTTATGATACCATGACAAGATACATGTATGCAGTATTATGAATAACAGTAATATGGTATATTAATGATGATATAAAAGCCTATATGCAAAGACAACATGCGTATTCAATTATGGTTTATTAACAATGGTACATAGATATCTATTATTAATAATTCTTTCCAACATTCTTAAGGACATCATTTAAAATTTCATTCATTTGAAAACGATAGGTGACCATTAATTCTCCTCTCATTTACTAAGATCATTATAACACAAATCCAATGAGTTTTTCCAAGGATTCCAATTACATTCAAATAATACGGTGTGCACATTTCATTATTATTCATCTTAAAAAAATAATAATAAAAAGAATACATTTTGCAAGATGATGCATAGAAGCGGTTTCGTATTAAAAATATTGCCTTTGGCTTAAATCTTAATGCAGATATTGTTAGTAGATAATGCATATTGTATACCCATTAACCATGTAACACTAACACTGATAACAGAATACTACTTCGCAAAGCTTCTAATTTGCCTAATTAAAGCATTGAGTGCTTGTTTTTTGTGAAGATAACCATAGGATCAGGGATATAAACTTAATTATTCACTTCTTTTTATATTTTATCTTTATAATTAGTTGCCGGCTTTTAAAATATCTTAAAGTTGAATCGGAAATGTCAAAATTCGAACTTCATGTTGATTCAGACAAAATCTTGCGCAAAAATCCGAGTTTTAACAATTTTTATGGCACAAATTATATTTAATATTTTTAAGTAAATGAATCTCTTTAATTCAAAAAATTTCAAAGCAATTTAACTTTGTAACAACAAATTTAAATTTACAATAAACATTTTGTTACTAATGCTATATCCTTTTTACATTAACTTCTATGCATAGAAGGTTAATTTAAGATTTTTGGATTTGTATACTTAACTTTCATAAAATCTATAAAACTTTTACGTCGGATATAAGATCCAACAAAAAATTTTCCTGAATAGCATAAAAGTATTCTTATATATAAAGATATATTATAAAGTTACAAACACTTGTAACAAATTAAGTATTGCGATCAAATGAAATAGTATAATATAAATAAAAATATTGAGTTAAGTGTCGAATCGATTCAAACATAAGCATAAATTTAGTCAGTAGCATGGACGATGTCAGGTTTGAAAGGTGTAATAAGTGCGCATGGTTCGAAGAAAAAGGAACGCGAAAATTAAACATTAAATTGTTTTTCTGGTGCAGACTTGCTAGAGAATTAAATAAGTGAAGAATTCTCTAAAAAGGGCCAACAGGCTAGTTGAAATCTTGAAATATTTAACAAAAATATGCACATGTTTCGAGTAAGTTTTCATTATATAAATGTTCTTCAAAATAATTAAGTTCGCGAAAATTTGCGGAAAATAATATGAAGTGATTATTTTGGCAAAGAGTTTGACTTTTCTCTCAAATCCCAATGAGTTCTGGGTTTATCATTTCAGTATATCTGAGCTAAATTTGTCGTTCTACAAACTTTTAGAGACACTGATAGGTTTTTAATACTAACATTGGGATTAAATTAAAAAGTAAATATCACCTGCAAATCAAAAATCATCATAGCAGTATGTAAGAACGTTGTAAGCATGTAAGAATCACGCTTAATTTACCTTTAATTCAAGGTTAAATTGGAAATTGTTGTTTCTAAAAAGAAACAAATAAATTGTAATTGGTTGGCAATCCACAGATGTTAGAAACTAACGAATAATTGATAGAAATTCATAGAAATGATTTCGGAATAAAGTTTTTAATATTGGAAATATAAAATATCGACGCATCCTTATGGATACATAAACGAAGGTTCTGTGTATTAAGTTGATTGTAATGCCGGTTTGGATTTAGATAAAAATTGGGTCAAAAATGTTGCGTGATAGATATCAATGAGCTTGAAAAATATTAGAGTAACAGTTCTACATATTGGTGAAGTTTTGCAATGCAAACGTGAGGAAGATAAGTTGAACTCTGGACCAAGCTGTACTCAGTGAGAAACGATGATTTTAACAGCTGAACGAGGCTTAGAATATCCGAACGTGTAAAATTGTTCGGCAAAAATGCCTCCAACATTGGAAACGGAGTTGGGAAAGGGCTTCCACGATATTGCTTGTTTATATGGAATATGTATGTGTTCATGAACTTTTAATTAGGCTAAATTACTAGCAAAATTAGACAGAAAATCTGAGCACGGGTTAAAAAAAATTTATAAATTCGTGTAAGGTTAGAATGAATAATTATAGTGCATCCTGCCTAAGTTATGTATAATATTTATACCTTATACTAAGTTTATATCGGAAATCGAATAAAAATTGTTTATTGCAACTGATGATTTGACGTTGATTGTATGCTGGTCATAACGTCATAACTATCATGCATTGATAGATGCTAACGATACCATTCTGACGAATTAATAAATTTCAAGAACAGTATTTAAGAATTTTAAATACTTGATATATATTTTGAACATTTTATAGATATAGTCATAAATCTACTTAGTGTAATTTTGAACCAATAATAATAGCTCTGGGTGGCTTGGGTCCGCCGGGCCTTGCTTTGTGGGTCTCGAGGACGCGTTTCGGCTGCATACAGCCATCTTCAGCTCGTTCTGGATGATGGCTGTATGCAGCCGAAACGCGTCCTCGAGACCCACAAAGCAAGGCCCGGCGGACCCAAGCCACCCAGAGTTAATTTTGGCCTGCGGCAACACCAAAACGAACTTCAATAATAATAGCTTTGAACATGAACTTTTAATTCAACGCGTATTTATTTTTGTCCTCTAAATATTCGCTTAGTGATATAGAACGAAAGGATCCACCTGATGACTAATTTGCGGTCGTATGCATTTTTTTTTTCATTGATTTTAAAATAGTCTAAATACAATCATAATTCGTAATTAGAACAATGGCAAGCTGTTATAAATTAGCAGTATTTTCGACATTACAGGAATATCTATTATAAAATATGAATTTGCTTGACAATAATGCTCGTACTCATTTTTTGCACGAATTTTCAAAGAGGATGTATTGAAGATAAATTTTAAAGGACCTTTTATTGAAAAGCCTTTGGTTTTTTGATTTGTTATTTATTTTGTTAATATAGGGACTATATTCCTTGAGTTATCTAATTCGTATTTACTGCTTCGTTACACACTCACAGCGGAGTCCATTTATAGTGCGTTCCAATCGATTTTTTTCTCATTCTTATTTGTCTAAATGCTGACATTGTTTGGTATAGCGGAAAGTCTCTCGGTATCGTAATAGTTTTAAAGTAAGACAGTTATACCTCCTTGTGTGGAAATCATGAACAAAACCATCATTTTCATCATCAGTCAAGCGGCAGCTCGTTTTTGAATTTGTCTAATTTCAATCCATAATAAATTTTTTTAAAGGATTAGTTAATTCTATATTTGCGTAGTAGCCCATATATTTGATGTTCAAGTTTGAAAGAGATTTTGACACTCACTTGAACAAATGGCTTATGAAAAAATATCTGACTTATTGTTTCTAATTAACTTTTCAAAGACAGAAAATGAAAGATTTATGCTCTATTAAAAATAATTTACAAGCCTAATATTGAAGAAAGAAAAATATTTCATTACATATACTCTAGCCGATAGAATTGGATTTGCTTATAATGATCTGTATTTACTAGCTGCTTATATGCAAATGTTTCGAAATATTCATGTTTAATTTGAAATCTTTTACTGCTTGCATAAATATCAAAACAATATGCTCGAAAGGAGAAAGAATATTGCCATATCTCTGCATTAAAAATTTTACCTGTTGTTGTGTTAACAACATTTGTTCACGAGCCGCTGAATTCCGAACAAATATTACGGATTCCGTTTTTTCCCGTCTGGGTCTGGGCCTAAGGAAGTCCAGGTGTCCAGATTTCAATGAATTTGATGGTGATGACGACGAAGTAGACGAGAGGTTCTGTTGTTGCCTTTGTTGTTGCGATGCTGTGGGTTGCTTCGCATGATTTTTAGATTGGGGTTGTGCTTGCGATTGTTGATGCTCGCCAGGCTTTGCCACAAAATCGGTTAATACTGGTTCACCCTTATTGCGATTTCGTTGGAAAATTCCGCTGGAACGTAGCTGGGCGGTTATATTCGCGGGACTTATGCGCTCACTTAATACCGCTGAGTGACGCTTGGTCATCGGGAAGAAGTCGGATTTTTCGCGACGGAAACCACGCACAAAGTTAAGCGGAAGTTTGGATTCGCTATCCTGTTTTTTGTGATTATTTCCATTATGATTACTGTTACTACTATTATTTGCGGAGGAGGAAGAACTACTTTTTTGTATATTAAACATGTTCGTCCTGGCATTTGCAGCTAGAATTTCGCTCTTAACTCTCTCTTCTAACTTTATTTTATTATTATATTCTTCAGCTCTTTTCTTATCACTATTGACCGAGGACGACGATGATGGCGCAGATACTTTCCTTTGATGTTGCGCATTTGAGTTGAAAGCGTTACTGCTTTTAGGTACCGAACTGTTCATTCGACTATTTCGATCCAAGTAACTATTCGATACTAGAGTGCTGCTTTTAGATCGATCCAGAGATGCACGATTCGGAAAGAACTTTTCAAAGTCCCAATCACGCAAAAGGACCGTTTCTTCGTTTTCATTTTCGGAAGCAGTCGAAGATGTCGAAGCTATTGAAGACTGAGTCTCGAATTTCTGCACAAAATTTTAGTTTTGATGGATTTGTTATGTCTGATTCATTTGTATTTTTATAATTTCTTCGATTTCTATTCTATGAAACATCTCATTCATATTTATATATTTTCATTTGTTATTTAAAATGCAATGCTTTGAGGTGTGCATGAGAAATATATATTCATATGTAGTTCAATGTTTGTCTATTTTTGTTTTCTTATTTTTGGGGGATAAGGTGGCCAGGGATTTTGATGGGCAAATGAATTCCAATTTGGAAAACTATTAGTGATATGCAGAAAGTATAAAATTATAGGAATGATGCTGTTCTTGGTAATTTTGTAAGGAGGGGCATGTGAAGTATAAAGGATATCAATGAGCCAGAATGGAGCAATGATAACTAATAAGAAAATAAATTAAAACAAACTAAATAAAAGAAAATATTAAATTTGAAAATTATCAATTCTTTAACTACAGAACCACAACCACTTGTAAATTTTTACAATTAAATTTGCTGCAATATTAAGATCGCTTTTGAATGCTCTCAAAATAAATATTCGTATCAGACAGCAACATCAAGTTTCGTACAAGTTTTAGCATCTGCGTAATCGTTTATAGGTACTTCAATTAAAGTTTGTAACAATTGCTTTATCGAAAATTGACAGAAAATTCAATTCCCAAATAAAAATAATAATTACAGAGAAAGCATGAAACGAATATTTATATCGTCATCAAAATCCTAATAAACGAAATTTCTGTTTTCTATTTGAATAAAAAATCACCAATTTCCGATGAAATCCTTTTCTTTGTCTCCGTTTATACTTTAAGCACTAATAGATTTTGCAATATATTGTAGTATAGTTTTTCAAGCGTACTTACCCTCTTCATAATTAACGTCCGATCGCCAGCTTGATCGTCATCATCGGGAGTCGGTGGCAACGGTCGATTCGGTGGACCTCCCGACCCAGGTGTTGGTTGTGAATTAGATGTGTCTTCCGACAGTGGACCTAATCCGGGCCTGTATGAAAATTCGGGACTAACAACCAAAATCCAAACACAAAACGCAAAGTAAAAGTAGTATGTATGATTTACAAAGAAATGAAAAATTCAAAATCAAGTTGAAAACGTAGAAAAAAACCATAAAAACAAAAGAAAAGATGTTATGGTATTAGTTGATTTTGAAGTATGAGGTTTTACTTTTTTTCGGTGATTTGAGATGGCATGAAATGTCAGTAATTAGACCGCGGATATTTTGTAGTAAATAATTGGAGAAAGGGTTCTAACCTACTGACCTCTATATACACTTTATATATAGATGCCAGGTTATATCGCGGTGCCTAGTCCAGAACTTTTAACATTCACAATCTCCTGTTCAAGCGAATTTTCATAATACTCTAATTATATAGCAGCATTATACTCATGGCAAATAGGAGAGTATTGAATGTTTGTTAGTTGCCTTATATAAGTTGAAATTATGAAATTATTTTTGTTAGCTTCTGTGTAGGTGATATTGACTCAATAATCGATACACCGTACACTAAAAAAAGGCAGATGCATAAATCTGGCGGTCCAGGGATTTAAGCTAGTGATGCTTCCTTTCTCTATATGGTTATTTGCAATGTGTATGTTTTAGTACTTATTATATTGAGGTTTCTGCAAAAATAAATATTCATCTGAATGGAAGTATTAAGCTCAATGTGCTTTTCTTCTTCACCACGTTCCATTTTTTATTTTGAATACGATAACGAAATAAAATGCTATGAAAACTTGCGTATCAAAAATAGCGAACGCGATTACAGGCTGGAAATTTTGCAGATATTTCGACGACATGTATGTCGTAAGCATTTGTAAATGCTTATCGTACTGATCTACATATAGAGGCTTCAGGATAATCAAATTTATATTTGCCAACAAGAATTCAACTATGTCAAGTATAGAAAACTTTGTGAAGTATAGAAAAAATAAGAAAATAAATGGCATATGTGAATAATTTAGTCTGACATCATGCAACTATCCAGGATCATTAACATATGAGCATATCTTGTATTTCACACTTTTGATTATCAGTATTGACAGCTATTTTATTGATAGCGAAAGAAGTTGGAAGGTATAGTCAACTCTGACCATTTACGTCAGTTTGCTAATTTCTTACACAGGATAATTTTATGAGTATAGTTATGGCGTTTGTCTCCCTACTTTTGACAACAACTGTATTCGAGTCTTTTGCAGGACTAAGAGGCTCAATCAAATCAATGCGCATTTACTACGAACCACATAATATAGCCAAATAACAATGTAACACAGCTGTCGCAATTTCTAAGTATTTGTTACAAATGATATTAAATATTTTCTGAATCTCCGTGATCTAATTGGTTTTGAAATAAAACAGCATGAATAATAAAAACATATTGTACTCACAGTGGTTTTGGCGGATCGCTAGCCAACAATGTTCCATCATTTCGGGCACGGTCGTTTGGTTCGTCTGGTTCACTATCCGTATCGCTGCTATCCATAGGATCTAATGGATTTATAGGTTCTGTATGATTATTGGACGTGGGTGGCACAGGAACCGGCTTAATTTGACTTGGTGTCGAACTGTTTGAATGACGTGCATTTCCAGCAGGAGTTGGATCCGGTCGTTGATGCGATTCCTTGCTGGTCTGTTCCGATGACGATTTCTGTCGTGACTGTTGAGAGACGCCCAATTCATTTAATTGTGCAGCTAACATGTCCAAATCCTAAGGTGATATAGGACGATTTTGGTTTGGTGGTTTGATGATTTATGAGAGGAGTCAAATAAAAAGAGAGAAGAAAGAAATTATGTGTCGTGGCTTTATTGAATAAAATAAACACGCTTATGCATGAAGCTGTTGTGTGAAGCAAGTGGGGATTTTGCCAGAAAGTACCAAAAGGTGCAATAATGAAGACATTGAATTTATATGAATAAAGCAAACAGAATAAAAGCTTTTATGAATTGGGGTTAGCAAGAGATATTCATGAGTATAAATAGAAGCTCTAGATTGGAAAATCAATAATATCAAATAAGTTTAGCAGATGTTTTGACTTTTTCTTTCGGATACTACTCTCTTTTCTTTTATTCTTGAACGAATAGAAGTTATAAGTTGATTTCAAACTTACATAGAAAATGAGAAATCATCAACATTTAATTTTCACTTACTATTGAAGAGATTAAAAAGACATTTTTGCCGTCTTTTAACGTTTTTCTTGCGGTTTGAACAGAGTCTGTAACTTTACTACATTAGAAGTCAATTTATGCATTAAAGCATGTTTGTTTTAGAATTTGCGTTATGGTATCAGTGTATTGTTCTTTTTGGAAAACTTAAACCAAGTTTCCCACCGCTTACAAAAATTTTCTGATTTTTGTCATTGGCTTCTCATAATGCATGACGGCATCACATAGTCTGTTGTCAAAAATATTAACTGTAATATCATAACAAGCACTACATCAGTTCAGATTTGTTTATGATGTGTATCTGAGTTCAGATTCTTATTTCCCATTTGTGTAAAAATTTATCTACGCATCAACTTGAGAAAATTACAAATACATTCGAGTGATTCTAAATAACAGGATACATCTCCGGTACAGACTAATGAAGTCGGCTGACATAAAAATTGATTGGATTCGATAATCCAGAAATTTAAAAAAGACTTCGTCGCCATTGATAATTTTTAAGTTAACATAACTCAATTCTGCACTGGATTTTTACAGCGGAAAGTATAAACTTGCGGCGTTCAAAATGTTAATGAGCTTTTTAGTGTTTATTTTATACTGAGGAGCGGCAAGGAAGGAAAGATCAATAAAAAGCTTAAGGAGAAGTGATATAAAATTTACCATACAATTGCAAAACTGAATAGGCAAACTACATTCAGTGAAAAGCAGCAACAAATAAAATTTTAAATATAATTGATCACCTACCTCAGGTTTTCTGGGTGGTAGCTATGTTTTCAGTGTTTTTAATGTTTTAATGTTGAAATGCATTATTGTAATATTGCATTGTATTTTTTTTAGTTTAACATCCATGTTATCCGTGTGTAATGTTTTGTTTTTCAGCACATAATTTTGGATTTGTCGTCAGGTTGTTAATGTGTTGCCAATTTTCATTTGTATTATTTTCAGTGGTACAAATCATATTTCGGAAAGGTTAACATCGAATATCGCAATGAAATTGCCATTGAACAAATAGAAGGAAAGTCAGCAAACAAATTACATGAAAATAAATAAAATTAAAGTAAATTAATATTGTAACTCGGGTTTCATGTAAATGATACTGAGTGAATTTTCCTTATTTCTAAGCGATCTGATATAGGCTAAATGTAAAATATAGGCAAGCCAATATACATGGGGCAAATGGATTTATATAACTTTTTATGGATTATTAACCAAAAAAAAAAAATCTAATTGCATCCATTTGACACCATGTGTCCCTAATAAATATACTTTTGATTCATACCACCGGTTTAAGCATATTTTGAGAATTCCGTTGTTGTTGTTGTGGTGTCTGTTGTTGCCCAGCGGGCGACGGAGAACTTGAAGAACTTTTTGGTGTTGGAGGCAACGGTCGGTTAGCATGTTGGGGCGGATGTGGATCGGGTACAACTATCAGCCGCTGCGGAAGAGCAGGACGAGATGGTGGTCCAGGTTCTTCAATCTGTTGCCTCTGATCGCGCTATAGTTGATTTTTATATAAAACATTCGGATATCATACACGCAATGAAAATCACTTACAGATTGTGGTTTCTGATTTCTATTCACTTGTGGTTGTTGCAGTTGTTCGTTGTTGGCATTCGTACGTCCTTCTTGAATTTGTTGGAAGTTACGTCTAAGTGTATCACCACCTGGTGCTTGGATAATGGATGACGGTTCACCAGCAATTTGTGGTTCTTCGTCATCATTGTCCGAACCGGAATAATGATAATCTTCACGTTCTTTTTCTTGTTTTCGTTTCTTACAGCGATCGATGTGATCCTTTAATTGAATTCTAACTTGTCGTTCAGTCGGTTGGTCTTTGATGAAGGAATGCCGTAACAATTGTTCCGTGTAAGGCCTCTGATGATAGTCTTTCACTGAAATTGTAAAAAAACGTTGCGTTGTTGATTTCACTAGATTAATCCGATTAAAAGTAAATTTAATTAATTATTTAATGAATGATTATTTGCAACTGTAAATAAGCAGACTAATACATATATCGTCTGGCTCAATAATACTCTCCATAAATAATTATCAATACATTAAAAATACATTTATTTTGTCTATTTTTTATTTTAAATTCATTTTCAGATTATTATCACAATTGCATGGAATTGTTTTCAAATTAGATTCAGGTAGAAAAAGTGATTAATTCATTTCTATTATTCATTCATGCTTGCAATTGGCTTACAATAATAATTTTGTTTCAATTCCATACATTGTTTCTATTTTAAAGCTATTTAATTCAATAATTTCATTTTAGAATATACACGCTCACAATAGAAAGGCTGGAGAAATTACAACTGCTTAAAACTTCAATTAAGATACCAAGTGATCGCTGTCTCAGAAATGTTCAAGAACACATGTGATATTATTCCCAAGAAATCATCAAGCGAATAATTATATTTATTGGGTATTCATACATTGCGAACAGCATACATTTTATATACTTTATGTTTATAATTACCGGCTTTGCATGAACAAGGGGAGAGCGTAAATGGTGAAACTGAATTTCATACAACGTCTTGTTATTGTTCATCATCAGCACTCATTCAAATGTTTTGCTAATGAGAGTCGACCTGATTATTTCATTAGGTTGCAGTTTTTCAACATTTCGACTTACGTCGTGGATGGTGCCCTGTTTATATTAAAATCTACACCGTTTATTTATATTTTAACAAAGTAGACTACCCATCTAGAATTTATTCTGGATTAAATTTTCGATTGCCTGTTTAACCTCAATGAACTTAATGCTGTTAATTTGTGAATTTTCCGTTGCGTTTAACCAACAGACTGAGCGCTTGCATGTTTCGATATTTTATGATGTAGGATGTTTCTGTTCATTGAATTAAATTGGAAAAGGAGTCCCAGTTCTTGATATGGCACATAAACAAAAACATTTGCAAAATGTGGAACACTACTATCACTACCCCTTGAATCGTATTGAGCGATAACAATTTTTCAAGCGACTTTGAAATTGTTCACATAATCACTATAACAATCAAGACCAAGTAATTACGGAAATTGGCACTTTTCGACACAATTTTGTAATTTAATACAACCATAAATACTTTACTTTATACACAGATAACGCATTTTCTTATCAATCGTTAGTGTACATGAAATTGCATGTTAGCAAAATTAAGAAAAGTTCTAAATTTAGATTTGAGAACATATGCCTAAATTTAGACATTTTTTCGCGACAAACTGAAATACGTCGGACATATGTAAGAGATGAAGTTTTGATGATCAAAAACCTTTTGGAGGATTCGAGTGTATTATCATAAGTTAAATTTTTAATATGTAAATATGGACTAATTAAATCTGTATGAATTTCCTGTTTTCACTAGATTGAATTAGTCGTTACTCATGTTAATAGAAATGATCAGTAAATCAGATGGCTGCATGTGTATTTCAAAACGATGAAGATAATCAATACGACGGTTATTATGGAAAAATGGCTAGGAAAAACATACAGTCGTTGAATTGACTGTATATAAGGGCTTGTCATGAAAATTATCTAGGTGTGGTTTGGAAAGATATCCATTGGATTCTACAAAGACAATCATTCAAGAACTTGCAGAATGTGATCAATTGCCTTCATGAGTCTTCATCTAGATACTATTTAGGAATAATTCCGCACACGTACTTGAAAATGGCAGTTTAAAAGTTTCTACATGATTCTTCAACAATTTGGTTGCTTAGTACACACAAAAAATTGTTTCATGTTATTCGATGTATTTTAAAAATGTCTCTCTGTTTCACAAAAATCAGAAAAATCTCAAGCTTGGGATAAATGAGTGCAATTTTGAAATGAGCATCCTGCTTGATACTTGGCATTAATTAAAATTAAAAACTAAAATAAAAACTCGGAATCTTATATAAAATAATATTAAAAAATAATAAAAAACAGGTTTGAATAATCCCTTTCAATCTAGCCTTTGTGAAATTGTGTAAAATTAAGTTGCATAAAATTTGCCGTCTCAATTTTGGTTTGATCATTTGTGCATGATTTCTATTTGTTAATATTAAATGTTACTTACCAAGAACAGTTTCAATAAAACTATGAAATTTCTTTGACCATTTTTTCGATTTCAACCGTGGCGGTAAATTTCGTGGAATTAGGAAAAGTGCACGCATAGGATGTAAGTCACATAGTGGTGGCTGAGATTCAGCCATTTCAAGTGCTGTAATACCCAACGACCATAAATCTGATCGATTATCGTAGGTGGCCTCGGGGTTTTCATCACATGCAATGACTTCTGGTGCCATCCAATATGGGGTACCTAAAAAATAGAAAACGGTCTTATTAATGTATATAGAAATTCGAATTAATCATTCGATTAACAACACAGCTGCTTCGCGCTTTTCAACTGTAGTCCCTGAGTAGAATATTACATTCATTTTTAACAAACTGGATCTTGCATTCTTACAATGCATTATCACCTCGTACGCTCGGTGGCGGAAGAAAGAATGTGCAGGCCAATCAGTATTAACAAAGACTATAAATTATAAACGTATCACTCTGAAATTCAAGGCCGCGGATATGATGCACGTCTCCACTTATTCGATTCCGCATCGTGATTTGCCTTACTTGGGTGTTGCTAAAGTTATTTTAGATTATCTAAAGGCATACAGCACATTCGAGGCATTTTAAGCATACATAGTCTCATATGTGTACATACTCGTCGCTCCAGGTCCCCAATTTCAAAATAGAAACATAGCTTTGTGATTCATAGGTCGTCGTATTAACTACTGGCACGCTACGTAGTACGAATATATTACTAGTGCTTTTTGTTATGTATTTTTTTCGGCAAGCAAGTAAATATAGTAAATATTTACACAGGTGGATTTCCATTCCATTTTATTTATTAGAACAGACCGTTGAGGAAAATCTTCTACTTAATTAGAACATTTGAAGAACGATCGGCACAATAAATCAAGGTATATTTTGCAATTCTATCTTGTTAACTCTTAAAACATTTAATTTAAACAAAATCAACTTTTTTGCAATAAATAAATATTTATGAATGATACCACTATCTATAACATGTACCTTTGCACGAATGACATGTTGTTTTTGGAACAAAAATTTGACGTAAAAAATGCAAAATTATTCTGTTTCGTGACTCACCAATAGAAACGAATAGTTTCATTTCAAATTTATTGTAATATATTCATAGATTGAATAACAATTAGAGGATACTGCACCTATCCTCTAGGGGTTATTCGATGTTGTTTTGAACATACATATTAAGAAATATATTTTCTTTGAGCTAGAATAAACAGGAATATACAAGAGTATGGATATAGAAAAAACATTGAGTGCCATTCACTATGTTACAATGTCACATCTTTTTAAGGCGCTGGAAATCAGCAGAATCGGAAACGGAATGTGTGCCTTATTATGAAAAAGGAATGTAACCAACAAAAACTGGTGTATGGTTACTAGGTACACTCTTGTTTGTTATATACAGAGTTATGCAATTTGAATCGTAGATGCTTTCTACACTACGTTGTGAGAATATGCTGGAATACTATGTAAGTTTTTGCAGTATTATTTTTATGTCATTTTATGAAATGCACATCATTCGACAGTAAGATATTCCGATTAGAACCGTTCTATTTATTGATTTCAGAGCATCGTTTGAATTTTAGCAAAAACAGAATACACTCTACAAAATTGAACTGAACTTACCAATGAATGTGTTTCTGCGACCTATTGTACGATCTAATTGTGCTGATACGCCAAAATCAACTAACTTAACTTCGGCGTTATCCGTTAATAATACATTTTGCCCTTTGATATCTCTGTGTATAACCTTATTTGAATGTAAATAGCTAAGACCTCGCAATATTTCACGACTTATGTAAGCAATCCATTCTTCTTTCAGACTCTGTCCTTTTGTTGATTTAACGAGATCCGTGACGGAACCAGCACCACAATATTCCATAACAAGCCATAGTTGATCATCCTTGCCGGGAAGGGACTTTTTAATAAATGCACCATAATATGTTGCAATATTACGATGATTTGAGTATTTTTTCAGCACATTAATTTCTAACTTAATTTCTTCCTCTTCGTCTTCTGTTACGTCCATTACTTTGATAGCAGCTAACTGACCAGTCTTCGTGTGTCGACCCTGCAAAGAAATAAATCGTTTTATTTATTCATATCTTCATTTTATTAATTCCTATCGTGAAAATAAATGAAAAGATAAAGACAAAAAATGAAATAGGTGCTTATATTAAGAGTAATTCGAAACCAACATTTAATGCACAGGTTAGACGGGGGACGGGAGGTCCAGTCGATTTGCAAGTATCAGGTCTAGTTTAGTAGCAATTACACAAAACATTGACAACAGACGGACATTATGAAAATTAAAAACAAAAATTACTAAAACCATTAAAAGAATAACAGATAACTTCGCAAGGATAGAATTATCTAAGCTTCTAATATAATTCTTGGGAAAGGAAACGGATACTCAAATATTTTTTAAGTCAAAATAGTAGATACGGAAGAAGGTTTACTGAGAGATCTTTAAATAAGCTTTTAGTGTATAGAAGAATTTAATATGCATATCTACAGTCATTAATAGAAAAAAGAAGGAAACCTTTACGAGTTCGGAATGTTTTTTCCAAGAATTTTTCAAGTTTTGGCAATTCTTTTGTTAGCATTGAACACAAGATATCAAATGCTGATTTTCATTACAATTGATCGAATATTCCTGACATTGCTAAAATATATTGGCAATTTCGTTACGTCAATCTTCTAAGTGTGAAAGATAAAAAAAAACAAAAGTCTGTGATGAAGTTCTAGAGCAAATTATTTGGTGAATTTAAGCTATTGACTTTCAATTCCAAAATTATTTTCCCATTTATTCAAATGGGGTGCCAAAAGTAATTCCTTTGCAATCACAATATAATTAAATTATTCATTGCATACATTTATTTTTAACAATCGCAACGGATTTCAATTCCAATTGCATCCAATAGACTCTCGCTAGGCTGATAACCTTTTGTCACGACATTTCTACATATGAAAACAAAATGCTTTCTTGGCCTTACTTGGCTTTATTATTTTTTGTTTACCAGCATTCGCTTTTGTTATTGTTTTCTCGATACATGCAATTACGATGTTACGTGGTGGCAGACAAATGAGAATGCAAATGTAGCTTAAGTACATTCTTTTGTTGGCTCGTTCATTTTAAGACATCATCTGAGATGGAGATATTCAGAGAAAGTAATGAATACTTGTACTTTCATTATTTCGCATTAATGTTGTTAAAATCAGACTGCACAAATTTTAGGTGGAAATTGATTGCGTACAGTACATTATAAATAAATACATATTGTTTCCTTGCTGTGCTACGTATATAGTATACTAACTGGTTTTTTTTTTTTAAATTGCAATGTCTTTGTGCAGGTAGATACAATGTCTACTTGTTTCCTTCAAAGAGGAATGAAACATCAATTCATGAAATTCATGTTTTTGGCAAAACGTAATTTATGCAAAGGATAGAAATATAAATACATGCATGACGGATAGAGGAACTATGACAAACATTCGGTTCAGGATTGGCTTTAATTTGCCAAGGTGCCTTGCTCAGACCGTCTGCATTGAGTCTCTCGGCGCGCTCTAAGGAACAAGCACTTTCTATGGGGAGAATCGTAAGTATATCAACAACCATTAAAGGAATTCAGTACTAGCTCTTAGGACAGATTTCTTGAAGAAAAAACAAATCGTCCTAAAAATTTACATTTTTTGCTATTCTAAATTAAAGATTATTGAGAGCAGTAGCAACTGTAACAAATCAACGAAATGTGAAAGGAAAAATATGACTGAAAAGTTTATCTGACCGTTCTAAATCAATTTTTTAAATTTGATTTTCGAATATTGTCAGTGGGAGCTCTACTACTTTTCCTTCCTGATTTGTTGATTAAGGTAAGCACTATCAGTCGTCTACGATGCCGAACAGACGTTGAGATTTAGACTCGCAAGAATTGCACACAAGCAAAAGGGAGTCGAAATGTTAACACCAAGCGTAGATTCGAGAAAAAATGTGAAAATGAAAAAAAGTTTCCGCAAATTTACCCACGTACACAAATGAGCTTGTCGAACCAATCTCGATTGTTAAAGCACATTTGTGTTGTTTCGCATTGCAACAATCTTTTTTTCTGAATTTTGTGATTGTTTTACGGCGAATGCAATAAATTTGAAATATAATCTAAATATTGATGGGAAAATTTTTGGAAGTTTATGAATTAATGTCATTATTCATAATTACTTCACATTGTTCCGTGGTTGTTTCGACAAAGATTGACATTTTATGGATCAATTTTTCTACGATTTCCGTCTCCTTTACTTTGTTTATTTTGAACATATTTGTACGCTATGCCGTGTTTGATATGTTTAGTGAGTAACGTGAGTGTTAAGCACTTTTCACGGCGTAAAGCTACATGACAGAGATTTGAACACTTAATGTTTAGTCGTGTGAAACTTGCATTGTTGAAACGGAACGAAATTGAAACGAAATATCAAATTTAAGAAGGAAATTCCCAAAACTCTATTCTGACAAATGTTTATAAACTTATGTATAAATTTTCAGAAGTAGATTTTATGTGTATAAAACAGTGATTCTGCAATATTTTTAATTATTGTTAATATTATATATTTAATTTAAAGCCTGCAGAATCATCAATTGCAGTTGAGTAGCCAGCAAATGGTATTATAAGGTCCATATGACCATGTAGAACTTGACGTCGAATTTTCGTTTTTCGTGTATTTGTGAAGCTGAGTAATATTTACAAGGACGATAAATGTTTCTAAATTCTCTGTCACCATGTAATATGTGACTCTTTGAATTTTGGAATTCCCCGAAAATTTTTATCGAAATTAAACTTCGAATTTGAAACCTCATAGACATATTATATAATACTCGCTTTTAACATTAAATTTTTTTGGCCAATTAATATAAAAAAACATGATTTTTTCACTTGTAATCAAATTTAACACACTGTAATACGTAGATCGCACAAGTGGATTGTTACGCTATCGATTTCTATTTGCTTATCGCATTCCCAAATTATATAGAATCAAATAAAACGATATTTTGCGGGTGGGCAAATGTTTGTGGACTGTTGAATGTATGGTGATGTCCTTATTAGTTAAATGAAATTTATTGGAAGTAGTGAGATAGGATATATGAATTGAGTTGATACTTAATTTTTTTATTAGATGTTCCCATTTGCAAGAATATTCTGGTTGAAAGTATTTTATGAAACTACAGATTACTGGATACAAAAAACAATGAGCACCTTTCAAAGCTCAATTTTTCGACTCAATTTTTCGAGAAGTTTGTATGATTTTATACACGATTGCTAATGGTTAGAATCCAGAGAATTCTGCTAGGAAATTTTGCGTTTTAGAACCGAAATATCACGGGCGATGGCGTTTAAATATTTACATTGTAAAATTTTAAAAGGTATTTGGCATACTGGTTTTGAATAATTTCTTTCACATAAATCCCTAAAGATTATCAACAGCTTACTCCGAAATGTCGCTTCTCAAGTCACACTGAAATAATTAACTTCCTATTTTGCGGAGTATGTTTAAAAATCCCCTCAGTTTATTCGATTCCCCTCCTTTTCTTTAAATCCTGTCTTAATTATAAAAACATGTGTCAACAGGATGTGCGTTTTATAAAATCGCATCAATCGACAGCATGAAGAATACAATATGTTTATCATGCTAGGCCTACCTCAGTCTGGTCAAGTGAAAAAAATTGTTTCCCCCATGAAATTATTCAAGCGGTTGACTGTCTTGACATAGAAGCCCCATGCATTATATATCGCATTAGAAGCGATTGCACTATGTCTAATGCATATTATTGTGTTCGTAGCAATCACCACTCCACATGGCGGAAATTGCACTGTCTCAAGTTCTTTTAAGTTGTTTCACTAGCGACTTAAAATCCAACGACAATTGCAAAAGATCGGGTGGGAGTTTCATTTCACATTGCAAAGATTACATGTTGAGGACATTCCAGCGCTGGATTATGGCAAAGAAGATAAAAGACAATATGCATTTTTGCCCTATTGATTTTTCGTGTCTTTAAATATCGATGAATGAGTGAAATATGAAAGTTCGAAGGAAACAAGTTGTTTTTTTACAATTTTCATTATGCAATAATTGATCACGTGCGGGACTAGGTGCGTGCAAATTCAATTCAGTTTCTCAATGATTTTTACTAACAACTTGAATCCATTTAAAATGAATACAGTACTATGGAATGTGTGTTAACAATTAATCGCCCCACGTCGATTGATATATCAGACAATATTTTATGCAAAAGCTATTGAGGATTCGATTTAACTTTTGAGGATTAGTGGTTTAGCGGAAGAATGCGACTTGCGTTCTATCAAATCGAAAAGCTAGTGAATCAACTTATGGATGGAAATTATATCATTGATTGTATATGTTTCGATACATGCAGGTAGTATTAGTGCTAAACTGTTACCAAAAAAACATCCTTGTTTTTTCTTTTGTGCGATTTCAGAGTTGGCACCTTTTTGAATGCATAAATATTTACGAATCGTCTCTAACCTAATTCGAAATTTCAACATTTAATTTCTAGGTGAATTATCTTTCAGCTTTTATCAACTAATTTTCATTCGTTTATAATTTCTGCCAAGTAAGTTTTCCAGACCCGGAAACACATTTTGTTTATCAGAAGTCGATTTCAGATTATTCTTATGGATTAATAAATTTTAGATGGCCTGTGGTTTTGGTATTTAACAATAATTTTCATATAAATGAGTATTTGATTAAAAAAAAAGGATCGAAAACTGCACTCGGCATACTTAAAACATATGATTTTCACCTAACAATTCAGAATTTTAATCAGGCGTGAGCTTGAAATGAAAATCTCATTTCCGATTCCAAATGCTTCTTTGTGTCTTTTTTTTTTCGGTCATTGACGCTTTGCTCTTGAAATTCAAGTTTTCCTCATGCTCACGAAAAATTAGCCAACAACATTTCGAATATTTTGTTAGCGAAACTGTTACGAAATGCTGTATTTATAAATGATTTTAATCTCTTTCGAATAAATCTCAACTAATAAATCTAACATGAATAATTCACCTATTAATTTCCAAATGATGTAAATTTGACATGAGATGGGGCAGAATTTTGTCGATTGAGTAAATCGTAGTTCCGTAATTGTAAGTCATAGACATGTGAAAG